>OZ025298.1:185586294-186805794 GCA_964019185.1 Maratus speculifer | reverse complement strand
AGAACTCCCAATTCGAAAAAAATTCGGTTCAAAACTCCGACTTTCACAGCATTTTTTGCAATATTTTTTGCATTTATCAAAAGAAAAAGAAAGAAAAGAAAAGACACGCACTGCAAATTATGTAGTTTCTAAATAAGATAATTTGCCAGTTTGATATCTTTGAGAGCAAAAATGAATTTAAAAATCAATCAGAAGATAAGCAGTGGAATTTATCTGATGCAGAAGGAAAAAAAAATGAAATCCTATGTTATCCATTGGAAAACTAACTTATCCTTCTTCTTCGTTCAGATTTGGAAATCGCAACAATATTTTTTTTCCCCACACACAGGAAGGTTTTTTTTTTTTTTTTTTTTTTTTTTTTTTTTTTTTTTTTATCCCTCTGTAAGTTACAAATGTCTATAATTGTTTCCAGTCATGTGCTACAAATGAGTAAAGAAAGCTTTTTCTATTTTTCGGAACTTTTGAAACTGACGAAATTTTGAAATAGTTAGAATTACCCTTAAAATATTTTAAGCTTACAGAGGAATAAAAAACCTTCCTGTCTGCGTGCTTTTTTTTTTTTTTTTTTTTTTTTTTTTTTTTTTAATTTCCAAATTTGAATGAACAAGAAGGATAAGTATTTTTTTCCATAGGATAACAAGGGAGTCACATTCTGTTTTTTTTTTCACCCCCCTTCAAATAAGATCTCAAGGATGCTAGTCACTCAGCGGCCAAATTCTCCTCCCCAGTGTTAAGTCTATGGGCGTTTGTTACATTCTCAAATTTAAAATATCTCCCCGGAAATTTAATATTTTTAACTTCTTTTTTTTCAGTGATCGTTTCTTAAATCATTTCTCTCTTTTTCCCCTTAGTGTTAAAAATATTTTTAAAATATATGCTTAATTTTATATGAAATGTTAAAATCTTACTTCCAGTTCGTCAGTTTTTAAAACATAAAATATTAAATTGAGCATAAATTTTAGAAACAGTTTGTCAACTCAGAAAAAAAGATGGCATCATTTAAGAAGAGGACACTGAAAAAAAAAGTTAAAAATATTAATTTCCCGAGGAGATATTTTGAATATAAAAATGCATCAAACGCCCATAGACCGAAGCCCATTAGATCGCCCATTACCGAAGAGAATTTGGCCTCTTAGTGATTAGCACCCTTAAGAAATTATTCTTTTAAAATGACAAAGGATATTAGTAGAATCATTTTATCGTAAATGCGTTGATCAGTCTGATCTCAAATTTAAAAAAGAGTGGTGCGCATTCTTATTCTTAAAATATATCTGTGCGTGAAATTATTATTTTTGACTTTATTTTTTGTGTACTCTTCTTAGAAGTTATCCCAATTTTACCTTTAATTATCAGGATATTTTTAAAGTACATGCTTAATTTAATATTTTGCATGATAAAATCGTAGAAGCAATGTTCAAGATTTTAACACTTGAGAAAAATTAAGCATACATTTTAGAAATATATTGACAACTAAAAGAATAAAATTAAAAAAATTTCAAAAATATTAATTTTCCGAGAAGATGGTTAAAAATAAGGATGTATATACGAATCCATGGGTTTAACATTGGCGATAGGAATTTGAGATTTGAAAAATCAATACCTTTAACACATGGAAAAATGTTTTTGAAAAAATTTATTACTATTATTAATTTTAATTTTTTTGAAATATTACATAGGAAAAGTTTCTTAAAAAAATATCTTAAAATGCTGAAACTACAAATTAAAAGCTCATTATATTAGTGCATGAGAATTTTTTTTTTTTTTTAAAGTTTCTAAATTGATGAAATGCCAAATTAAAGTAATGTTATTTTAATGCTTGGGAATTTTTTTTAAAAAAATTTCTGAAACTGCAAAAAATTCAAAATAAAATAAATGTACAAAATATAATAATAAATAAGATCAAAATTAGTAATTTATTAATCCTTATACAATTAATATTTATTTATAAGATAAGATATTATCAAAATGCAATAGAAAATTTTTTCCAAAACTTATTTAAAAGAATGAAATGCTAAATTTATTATTATTTTTTTAATGTTAATTCAGAAAATTTCTCAAAATTTTGAAATTCATATTTGAGGAAATTCTCTTAAAAAGCTGAAATATCAAACTAAACGCATAAAGGCATGGGGAATTTTTTTCAAACATTTCTCCTCTTAAAAAGTTGAAATCAAACCATATTATCACCACGGAAGGAAAAGTTTCTTTGAATAGATTTCTTAATATTCTGAAAAACTGAATCAATATTAGATTATTTTAATTCATAAAAATTCTCTTAAAATGTTTGAATACCAATCTGAAACAACATTATTTAATAATGCATTGAATTTTTTTTCCTGAAAAATTATCTTAAAACGCTAAATTACAAAATTAAAATAATAAATCTTTATATTTAAATATTAAATTAAAAGCATGTACCATTAAAGTTCCAAATCATTGATATAGGCATTAATTTCTTTGAAATTTTTTTTTTAAAATTCTGAAATATAAGAATAAAATATTGGGATCTTAAAGCACACATTAAAACTGAATAATCTTAAAGGATGAGAATTTTTTTTTTTTTTTTTTTTTTTTTCTGGGAAAAATTTCTTTAAATGGTGGAGTATCGAATTAAAATAATACAAACTAATTAACACGATAAAAAAAAAAAAAAAAAAAAAAAAAAAAAAAAAAAAAAAGTGAGGAAAACTCATTTTGAGAAGTTTCTTCATACACTAGGGTATTAGATTAAAATCATTTGCCCCAACAAAGTTTCTTTAAAAAAGATTCTATTAAAATAACAAAGGACCAAATTAAAATCGTACTTCTTAGTAATGACAAAATTACTAAAATGCTAAAATATCAGATTAAAATAAAGTGATTTAATTATACTAAAAAGTTTTTTTTTTAAATCATTTTCGTAAAATATTAAAGGACTAAATTAAAATAATATTATTTTAACATTGTGAAAAATTATTAAAATATTGAAATATTAGATTAAAATAATTTTGATTTTATTACACCAAAAAGTTTGTTTAAAAATCGTTCTCTTAAAATGACCTTACTAAATTAATAGCATATTTATTTTAAGACGTGAAAAATGATCCTTAAAATACTTTAATATCAAAATCTTATTACATTAATATCTACATTATCTACATTATATATATTAATATCTATTATTATCTCATTAAAACAGCATCTTAATACATTTAAAAAATTAATAAATTTAATTTAATTAATTATTTTAAAATGCTGGAAGGCTAAATTGAAATCTTTTTACATTCAACTTGTATGAAAAGATTCCTTTGAATGTTTTTCTTAAATCGCTGAAATGCTAAATTAAAGTAATATTATCTAAATACATGAAACTATTTATTTAAAAAAAATTCTTAAACTGCTGAAACACCAAATTAAAATAAATTTATTAAACATAAATAATAACATAAAATTTATAATTAAATAATAAATAGGTTATTATAGTATTAAAATGCTGAAATATTAAATCAGAATCATATACAATCATATAAAGCAAATGTACTGTCACAAAAAACAGAACTTAATAAATTTCAACATTTTTATTTCATTTGGTCTAAAATAGTAAGAAAATGATTTACTTTTATTCATTATTATTATTTTCTGATGTATATGCCTCATGTGTTGAGCAGTAGCGGTTGTCACTCACAGTTAAATGAAAATAACCGGTGCTCTAAACAACTGAATTGTGTAGATTAGAGTATAGATTTGAGATGAACTGTGAAGATCACTTTTTATTTCTAAAAATGTGAGTGTTTTTATTTTTAAAGAAAACATTTTTTTTATCTTCTTCTCTCCTTTTTTTAGTTTTTTTTTTTTTTTTTTTTTTTTTTTTTGTGTGTGTGTGTGTGTGTGTGTGTGTGTGTCTTTCATTCTCAGAATTTAAATTTTCAATATTCAGGTTATTCACGAAATAATATGACATAAAAGTATGGTTCTCTTTACGTGTTTGTGTGTGTCTGTGGAGGGGGGTGAATAATTTAAAATAGGAAAATTGAAGGGGTGGGTGTTACAATTATAAGACATATAATTAAAGAAAATGCTTAATATAGATAGATAGATGCAAATCTAGACATAAATAAAAATAAAATAAAATGTGAAGTCTGTTTAAAATTTTGCCGAAAGTATTCGTTTGAAAATATTCCACAAGCACTTCGATAGAAATATTATCAAAATACAGTTTTTGGCAAAATGCATGGATGCATGCACTAATATTCTTACGTAATCTAAAAAAAAAATAATGTGTAAACAGTGCATCGTTTCATTTTAAGCTAAAATAGTTCATATAATTAATACAAACAAAATAATAATGATAACAATAATAAACAATTGACAGATGAAAAACTCCTTTCAAATGAATAATTACAAAATATTACATGAACACATGCATTCGGGCTATAGTGAAAGTTAATGAATTCCATTGCCGTATACAGTGCTTAACAACATTAATAGATTATTAGTGAATGTTAGGAACGTTTAAGAGATTATTTTAGTGTGAAATTAAATATGCAGTATATGATTTCAAAATATTGCATGAACACTTACATTTTGGCAATAAAAGCCAGTGAATATAGTATACCGTATACAGTGATTGGCAATGTTAATAGATTATTAGTGAATGTTAGGAACGTTTAAGAGACTATTTTAGAGTGAAATTGAATACACAGTGTATAATTTCAAATTATTGCATGCACGCATGCATTTTAGCAATAAAAGTCAATGAACTTAGAACCGTATACAGTGAGTATACAGTGTTCATGGGTTATTAGTGAATGTTAAAAAAGTTTTAGATATTATTCTAAGATGAAATTGAATACAAATTATATTTGTCTATAATAAAAAGAGTCGTCATTTAATTGAAATTTAAAATATTATTTGTTTCATATTTTTTGAAAGAAAAACTTATTGTTTTACATCATACACTTATTTACTAAAAAGGTTTTCCATGTTCATTCCAGTTTGAAGTATTATTAGCTTCGATACACAGTTGGTGTAGTGATGGGTGTGTGTGTATGGGAAAAGCGAGGAAGGCTCAAAGAAATTTAGATGCTATTTCTGTTTGTAGAAAGGGTTTTCCATTTTATTTATCTGTTTAAACATTGTTTATTTTATTCATTCGAATACATATAATATAAACAAATTACAGGATATTTGTCTGCACTAAAAAGATTTTCTATCATTTGATTTACACGTAAAACATTATTTCTTTAAGAAATAAAATAAAAATAAATAAATAAAAATTATTAATTTCATAAATTAATTTATCTTTACTAAAAAGATTTTTCATTTGATTTTTAAGTCGTTAAAAACATTTATTTTATTCATTCGAAATGATAATAAAAAAGTAAAAATTTTAGATATTTACCGGATTACTCTTTATTAAAATACTTTTCATTTGATTTTAGTTTAAAACATCATTTCCTTTGCTACTTTTCTTTCGAGGGGAGAAGGGGGAGGGGTGACCCCTCGTAAATAATCTACAAAATACTTCTCCTTATTAAGAGGAATTTTCGATTTTATTTAAGATGTTAAAAACGTTTTTGTTTCACCCTTTTGAAAACAAAGATATGTAAATAATTGCATTTACTAAATGATTTTAAATTTAAATTAAATTTAAAACATTTGTTCCACTTCTTAGAAAAATAAAAAATATATATAAATAAAATTTTGTTTTTATTTGATAATATATTTGTTTTCTAAACATACTTTCCATTTGATTTAAAATATTATTTGTTTTACAGTTTTGAATAAATAAGTGAAAAAAATCTTGTAACTAATTTTTAGACTATGTGTCTGTTTGCCAAAATATTTTTTTGATTGTGATAATTATAAATCGACAATACTGAAAAATCCGCATTTTTTTTTTTTTTTTTTTTTTTTTTTTTTTATAATTGAATAAATAGAAAATTTATTTAATTTAGAATGACACTTTAATTTGCGCTATTAATTTGTTGGTCACTGACGCAATCAAGGATGATAAATAAGATTCCAGATTAAAACTCTTTCCAGTGCCAATAAAAATACAGAAATTATCTTTTATATGAATCACTGACTAATGTCGGTATTAGTATTTTTCTCTTATTTGAAATCCGTCACGTTCTTGAATCAAATTATATTACACAAACGTATTTTATTTAAACGACAATTTTCCCACGTATTTTGCGTGTGCAACCCTAAATTGAAAAGAAGTTGCAAAAAAAATTCTATTTTAGAAATTTCTTTTTATCATAGAGCTTCGAAAATTGCGATTTTTCATGTTTTTACAAAAATCAAATGTTTATAAAATTTTCATATTTTTAAAACTAATTAGGGGCTGTGAAAATATAACGTTATCATTTTGGGGGGGGAGGGGTGGTCTGGTATATGATATCGTGAGATATCTCTAGGGGGAGGGGGGGGTTGTCTTTTGATATCAATATCATTTTTGGTCCAACTAAAATTTTCTTTTTTTATTTGTAACATGGCCTTTGATTCAAAATAGTATGTTATGCTTTTTTAGTCTGTCATCTTTTTTAATGAAAATACAGAGTTATTATTAAAATGATTAAATTATTATAAAAATATCTAATTCGGAAATATGGAATAATTCAACGTTTGGCACTCTTATTCTCCTGGCATATGTATATACATATATAAGCATTGTTCAAGAACTTATGTTTGAAGTACATTTGTATTGAAGCTTGTGTTTACTTATAAATAAAGAGAAAGAGAAAGAACGTTGTCTATTTATTTTGTTGATAAGAATTTATATGCAGCCCCCCCTCCCCCCCCCCTCCTTCGTCCATGCAGGGTAAGTGCAAAAAGTCAGAATTACTGACGAATGTATTAGGTAACAAAAAGCTATTATAAAATACTTTTAAATAGTAACAGTTTCTTTAAAGTGTTATTTAATATAAATAACACTTGATTATATTTTATTGACTTCTCTTCATTTGAGTCAATAATGTATGCTAAAAATAAATGTAACCAGTTTTGTATATCATCTCAAACAAAAGAAATAAATTCTAAAGTCGAAAAAAAAAATCGACATTGATAACGATATCATTATTGGGGGAGGGGGATTCAAGAGATAATAACGTATGATATCAGAAAGGGGGGAGGGGGGGTCAAAATTCTCAAAAAGTTGATAACGTTATATATGCACAGCCATTTACAGTACATAAAATAATGCAAAAATTACATTTTTAAATATTTATTTAAGATTTTGTAAGTGTTGTAGATTTATTTCTCTCACTCTCGCTTTTTTTCTTTTCAGTACATTATATTACACTGAAACTTTAATAAAAATACCAATTTTTGAAGATTTATATCTCATGAGAGGGAAATAAAGAAGTCTGGATTTTTTACATGTATTATGTAATTCTAAGCATTTAACGAGGAAAAATTCAGGCCGTTATATCTTTTATCTCCTGTAATTATTGTTGAAACAAATTTCAAAAATTGGCATTTTCAAGAAATTTACGCAAAAAGCGAAAAGAGAGAGAGAGAGAGATTTGGGAAGGAAGGGCCTCTCTATATTAGACATCTATAATATATGTTGGCGGAAAGTTTCATGAAGATCCGATGAGTATATTTATGTGAAAAAAGCTTTTTGGCATTCATTGCCATCATTACATTCATCTTCATCCTCTTACGCTCAATGACCATAGTCAGCGTTCGAAATCCTTGGTGGTCCGCTGGTCCGAGACCACCGATAATTCAATCGGACCACTAATTTGAAAAACTTAGTGGTCCGCAGGACCAGTGCCTTTTTTCAGGCCCTTAGAAAACCAAAACCGATCGCACATGATTTTTTTTATTATCAGCAATGCCGCAAACGCGCCATAGCGCATAAATTACGCAAAAAATCGGCCATGGGACGCAAAAAAATCGCTCTTACGCGTCCCACGGGCCGCGTAATTTCGTTAAAAGATCGCGAAAAAACGGCAAATTTCGTTAAAAAATCATGAAATAACGACTAATTTTCGGCAAATTTTGTCAAACAATTCTCGAAAAAATGGCTAATTTCATTCCAAAACCCGAAACAGAAGGCAGATTTCTTCTAAAGATAAAAAACGGCAAATTTCGCCCAAAAAAATCGCGAAAAACGGCAGATTTTTTTCAAAAAATTGCGGAAAATGGCAGATTTCTTCAAAAAATTACGAAAAAAAGGCAGATTTTTCAAAAATATTGCAAAACAATGGCAGATCTCTCCAAAAAAGTGCAAAAAAAACGGCAAATTTTGTCCGAAAATCGCGAAAAAACGGCGAAATTTGTCAAAAAAAATCGTGAAAAACGAATAAATTCTTCAAAAGATTGCGAAAAAAAGACAAACTTTGTTTAAAAAGTTCTAAATAACGACTAATTTCCGGTAAATATTGTCAAAAAATTCTCGAAAAAATGGCTAATTTCATCCTAAAACCCGAAAAAAACGGCAGATTTCTTCGAAAGATCGCGAAAAACGGTATATTTCGTCAATAAATCCCGAAAAAACAAAATATTTCGTCAAAATAATGCGAAAAAACGGAAATTTCTACAAAAAAAAAAAAAAAAAGCACAAAAAATATATATGAATGCCGGGAGAGAATTTTTCTTTTTAAAACCTAATTTTCCAACTTCAAAATTGTTGTTGCTGCTCCAAAAACTGATTTTCCTGCTTCCCAATCGGTTTTTTATTGCTCCAAATCTTTCTGAGTGAATGTGACTCCTGAAAGCACCATTTCATTAAGCAAAGTACCCATTTACTCAACAAAAATATCCCTTTTTTCAGCAAAAAAGTCTTTTTCAATAAACCTGTTGTGCCCCATCTTAAAAGAAATGCAAACAATAGTGATACTTGTTATCTTCAACACTTAAATAAGCATTATTTTATAATTAAATTTGTATCTTGCACATTTATTCTTTAAAAAGTACAGAAAATTTCTCTTAAATTAATATTGGTTTTAATTATTTATTATTATTAAAACAATTATTGC
Organism: Maratus speculifer; assembly: GCA_964019185.1. NCBI lineage: Eukaryota > Metazoa > Arthropoda > Arachnida > Araneae > Salticidae > Maratus > Maratus speculifer. The sequence goes on along the minus strand of OZ025298.1, from coordinate 186,796,825 downwards.
ATTTTCTTTTTCTTGTGCAAATGAACAAGTTCAATTTTTGCATCAAAAAATATGACTTATTATTAGTGGGGACCCGCATTTGTAGAAAGGGGACCCAGTGTTTTAGAAGTCCTGGGTCCCGGAGACCCAGGATTTTTCAAGTCCGACTGCATCAATGACACTAGCTACAATTCCACCACTCTGGCTAGAATCTGGAGAAAAATCGAAAAAAAAAAAATTACATTAAACCCTACAGTCAGTTGAAATAAGTAATGGCAAATAAAATATCTAATAAATAATTTGATAGTTTTTCTTTACGTACTGTTTATTTATTTTTTAGCAAATTATATTTTACATTTTATTATGCTGAAAATTTTGGATAAATGCAAAGTAAGATTGATTTATTTTCCAGAGAGTGTGTGTGTGGGAGGGAGACCACTCTAAGTGTTAAAATTATTTAATAGAGTTTTATGTAACGGACCAGTGCTGATGTCTGCGGACCAGTAAATTCTCATGCTTACTGGCCCTTGGGACCAGAGACTTTTTTTTAGGAATTCTAATGCTGATAGTACTTATAAATCCAGAAAATTTTGTAGGCCAATCTTAATTCAATTTAATAGCATATGAAAGTAATGTACAATCGTGGACAAAAAAAAAAAAAAAAAAAAAAAAAAAAAAAAAAAAAAAATAATAATAATAATAATAATAATAATAATAATAATAATAATAATAATAATAATAAAAATAAAAAATAAATAAATAAGATAAGATAATAAACAAACACCCCCAACTAATTCTGCAACAAATTGGAATTTTAGAAAGTTACTAAACGATTGGAAATAAAGTTTATTTTTAAATGATATAAATAAAACTTGTTTAGGAGGCCACCTACAATTCAAAACCAAACTAAAATTTGTGTTTTCAAATGAAACACTCAATTTCGATAACATATTTTAGATTTTCGGTTCTAACGATGCCTGGATATGAAATTTCAAGTCATTTGGGTGATAAGTTTAAATTATAAGCTTTTAAAATTTAGAGCTTCTAATGTTAAATTACACATTCATATTTTTATCAATATCTCCTGAAATTATACTCCTAATATGAGGATTCTTTTGTGTGGTTATAATACAAAAAACCCCAAAAATAAATACATTGAATTTTTAATTTAAAACATTTTATAATATGAATTAATGTTCGAAAAAAAAAATATGAGTTGCAACCTACAATTTTTTTCGTTAGATTTATTAACTATTTGGAAAATAGCTATTGTTTTCCATTGAGAATTGGGAAATCTGAAGTATATCTGAATCTTTTTATTGGTTGAATTCCGCAACTTATTTTATTTTATATTTATTTTATCCTGCTTCATGCGCATTCTCAAATCCAAATTTTTCTTGCAAGTAATTTTCTCATTATGATTAAAAAACATCAAAAAGCTGGTTTAAGAGGTCTTTTAATGATGTGCAGAAAAGCATAATTTAATATATATATATATATCGTAAAAAAAAGAACAAAAAAATTGTTAAAACATAAAAATTAAAATTAAAAATTAAAAATGAAAAAAATCTATAAAATATGTATATAATAGGATGGCCGGGTGGGTAGATGTTAGAGTACGGGGGAGGGCGGTGTTGTCTGGTTGTTGTCTGAATGGTTAATTATATGAAAAAAATATTGTAAAAAAAGTTTCTAGTACCGAATGATTGGAAAGTCCACATTTACATTTAAATGATGTATATAAAATTTTTTAGGGGGTCATCTACATATTAAAACGAACCCAAACTTTTTTTTTTCAATAGCAATACCCAATTTTAATAATATCTTTCAAATATTCGTTTCAAACTATGCCTACACACCAAATTTCAAGTTATTTAAATGATAAGTTTTTAAAATATAAACATTCAAAATTTAGTGCTTCTAATGTTAATTTACATTTTCATATTTTTATTATATCTTTTGAAATTATACTCCTGATGTGTTAATTTTATGTGTATCATATAAGCTGAAAAATCTAAAGCTACCCAAATATAAATACGTTGGATCTGTAATTTTTATAATTTTATGATATGAATTATGAAATTAATATTTAAAAAAATATATGAATTGCAACCTACAATTTTTTGATGGATTTAGATTTCTTAAATCCTGCTTTATGGAAATCCAAAATTTCAAATTTTTCTTCCAATTAGTTTTCAAATTATGCATAAAAAACGGCAAAATGATGGATTACGGGATCGCCTACGATAGAAGTGACTTGATATTTTGAAACTTCTTACTCTATCCTGTGATCTATCCGTCATCAATGCCTGCTTCAGTGGCTACTCTCTCGGTCAACAGTCGATTACTGAATTTCAATTTGGATACAACTCCTAAAATATGCTCATTTTAAAATAATGAATTTCTCTGAAACTTATTGTAGGAATTGCATGAAAATTTGTTTTTAGGTTAATTGAAGGGTATAAAGTTCATATTTGCTGTCAGAATTGGGCACTGCTATTGAAAAAAAAAAAAAAAAAAAAGTTAGGGTTTATTTTAATATGTACACAGAAAAAACTGTTTTGTTGAAACTACCAAATGTTTTGGTTGGAATGACCAAATTGTGGTTAGACTAACTAATTGATTATTTTAATTCAACAAAATTTTAATTAAAATTTTGTTAATTTCTTTCTGTTTAATTAGCAACTTCCTAAAACGAATTAAAACTACACCTAAAACGGCTATATTAGTTTAACGTTCTTTCTGTTTAATTAAAAAGTTCCTAAAGCGAATTAAAACTACCCCTAAAACGTCTATATTAGTTAAACGTTTTTTCTGTTTAGTTAACAATTTCGTAAAGCGAATTTAAACCCCACCTAAAACGGCATCCCATGTATACCCTAAGGCTGTAAAATATGAATTTGTTCGACCCCCCCCCCCCCCCCCGCCAATTCATTTTACTAATGAAAAGACCATGTTCGAAGGAAAACATTTTCCGCAGTGCCGCCTCTGTAATCGCGCCACCTGAGGCGATCGGCATTTATTTCCCATGCCAGCTTTGATTGTGGTGGTAGTTAACGAATGATTAGAGGTTCGACTCCCGACGTGTCTAGGATATCCACACAACAGTTGATGAAAGCACACATTAAAGCGTAATACACGGTTGAGGAAAGGTATAAGAAAATTGGATTTTTGGTGAAAGAACGCGGTTTTAACACTATAATTTGTAAGATGGCGTAAAATTACAGTTTCAGGTTCCATTTCGTGTCATGTATTTAAATGGAAATTATGTTTTATATTCCGATAACATACGTTTATCACTTGGGCCGTGTGAAATAGATATCACTATTTGCATATTGGTTATACCTTTCTTCAAAAAGAATAATATACTCAGGACAAGATCTTAAGGTTCCGCATGGAATAAATTAATTGATAAATACTACTATTATGTAGAATTCAATAATTTAAATATTTTTCCGCTTTTTCTTTTTTCATGTTAATCAAAGATACTGGATTATGTATTACTTAACACTGGTAATTTGCAAATTAAAAGAAAAAAAAAAAGTTTGTCCCAAATACGAAATGCTATGGGGATTTAATTCGGGCTTTCCGTATGACAAAACATAGATGAAAATCATTTTTGTTTTATTAATAACCCTAATAGATTTTTAAAAATTTAATATAGTACATGGGTGTGTGCGTAAAATCTACCTGATTACAAATGTTAATCGTTTCTCTCTCTCGATAGACTGCTTTTTTTTTTTTTTTGCTTTGTTTAGATAAATTTTAAAAAAGCATTATTAGAAAGGTTATATAATAGATCAAATTCTACTTTATAATTACAAATACATACAAACAAACAATTAAATAAAACAAAAATAGAAATAAATAAACAAACAAATTAAAATATAAATAAATAAATGAACAAATAAATAAAAAATATAATAACTAAATAAATAAATAAATAAATACATGAATAAATAAATAAAAGTTAAGATTGTTCTCTATAAAAAAAAAGTCTGATTCGATATATACCTTTGAACTAGTACATACAATTATTATGAAGAACAGCACTAAAGCTATACATATTAATATTGCAATTATAATAATTTTCTCTCTGTTTAAGGACAGGATAATACTGTTGCATTAGCCTATCCTTCTACACGATCGATAAATACTAATAATCATTATTTTCGATGGGAAAGATTTTTTAATTAAATTTTATCATGTATTGATTTCGTGGTCCTCTAAGAATATTCACGAATTTTCGAGTGTGGAGAATAGACTAATTAAAGCCATTATAAATTTTTGATCTATGTTGTAAAATATTAAAAAATAAAAGACTTTTTGTTGGTGTTATTTTCTATCGATAAAATATCTCTCTTAATTTTCTGTTTTAAACATAAAAATTATCCCCCACCACCACCCTCTGATCAGTGTTCTCGCTGTCGCTCGCCATTTCGCTAAATTACAGCTAAATTCTTCATTTGGCGAGTAAACAAGCAATTACATTCGCCAAATTGCTAGTGCTCAATTTTTCATTCTTCATTTTTTTTTTCTTTTTCGTTTTTCATACATATGCATCTACACATATTTCTAATATATTTGTAGAGGATATTTGAAATTAGATTAATAACAACCGTTGTCTCAGTTATAAAAACTTAGGTTATTTTAGAACATATTGAAAAAAAAGGGGGTACATTAAAGGATTAAAGATTTTTTTTTTTTAGGTAGCTTTCATTACAAAAAGTAAAAAGCTACCTATTGCAGCCGTCCGGAGGAAAGCACTTCCAGAAAATTTTGTTATATTTTCACCGATCATGACCCCCAGACCCCAAAACCACCCTCCGTTCAAATGTTGACATATATATATATACAGGGTGTTTCGCTACCAGACCGACAGACTATGAGGGATAATAGTAGACACGAAGACAAACATTATTAAATAGGAAACCATGGGGCGGAAATGTCTTCTGTAGCAGTTAGGGGCCATTAAGATTTAAGGTCCAAAATTTCAAACGATGATAAAAAACGGAAAAAAGGGTCGATTCGTTTGCGGTTTTCACTAAAATTATTCTTTAAATCACAATTTTTTTAGAAATTTTTTCTTAAAGTTACGTTCAAAAATTGTCGATAGAGGGCGCTTTAGACTTTAGAGTAACGAACAACTACTTTTTACCTTTATTTTGTGCATGTGGTTAAAATTATTCTAAAGTTTAGACTTTAACTTAAATTTTAAGCCCATTATCGGAAACATTGGGATCGGTTAACTGGCGAAAATTTAACTGTGAACAGAGGGGGAAATTTTAAATGCTCATAAATATTGGACAAACAAATCGATTTTGTTCCGGTTTGCGTGTAAGACATTCCCTTGGTAATTATTTTATTCAAAATGACGTACAGCATTGGTGTCCCCATTTTTTGATAGAGGGCGCTTTCGACATATCTCCGAAATTTCAATGGCATTACTCCTGTATGTTTTACTACCAGACCAAGATACTTCCAGGAAGTGTTAGGTATGCAAAGATGACTCGGAATCTTATTATAATGTAACGTCGAAAATGTCTTTTTTGCGAGTTAGGGTTAAAAGAAGCAGAGAAAAAAGCAACTTGATAATTCTACAACACGTTCTGGTAAAAGCACATGTTCCTTTTTCGTTGCACCACTCTATAGCACGATGGAGCTACTCCACATTTTACCAATGATGTTCGCAGACACCCCAACATAACATATGGACAGCGGTGGATAGGTAGTGGTGGCCCGGTTCGTTGGCCTGCCAGATCGTCGCACCTACTTCGTTATATCAATTACTTTTTTTTTTACCTACCTTTATTTTATTAGTGTATAATTTTTCTGTATTTTTTTAAATGAACGTTGCTGGGTGGGGCTAGTTGAGCTCAAACCAATTGGTAGCCCTCCCCCCCTGCCTCAATCTGTATCTGAATCTGTATGGACTTCTTCTGCTGGGGTAAAATGAAAAGTTGAATGTATGAGACTCCTGTACCGTCATTGGAAGACCTCTCTCTCAGCTCGAATTTCTGTAGCTGCCAGAAAACTGTCCGAGATGCCAGGAATTTTTCAAAGTGAGAGGAATTGTATGCTTCGCTGCTGTCAAGCATGCCCGACTACTTCTGGTCGTAATTTCGGACACCTTTTGTAGTAAAACCCTTAACTAAATTGTTTTTTTCCACATTAACGTGTTGCTGTTTCACTACCTGTTTCTGTTGCTTTTTTCTCTGCTTCTTTTAACCACAACTCGCTAAAAAGGCATTTTCAACGTTACATTCCTATGTGATTCCGAGTCGCTTTGCATCCCTAACACTTCCTGTTAGTATGTTGGTCTGGTAGTTAAATACCTAGGAGTAATGCCATTGAAATTTAGGAGATATGTCGAAAGCGCCCTCTATCAAAAAATGGGGACACCAATGCTGTACATCATTTTGAATAAAATAATTACCAAGGGAATGACTTACACGCAAACCGCAACAAAATCGATTTGTTTGTCCAGTATTTATGAGCGTTTAAAATTTCCCCCTCTGTTCACAGTTAAATTTTTGCTAGTTAACCGATCCCAATGTTTCCGATTATGGGCTTAAAATTTAAGTTAAAGTCTAAACTTTAGAATAATTTCAACCACATGCACAAAATAATGGTAAAAAGTAGTTGTTCGTTACTCTAAAGTCTAAAACGCCCTCTATCGACAATTTTTAAACGTAACTTTTAAAAAAAATTCCTAAAAAAATCGTGATTTAAAGAATAATTTTAGTGAAAACCACAAAGGAATCGACCCTTTTTTCCGTTTTCTGTCATCGTTTGAAGTTTTGGACCCTAAACTTGAATGGCCCCTAGCTCCTACAGAAGACGTTTGCGCCCCATGGTTTCCTATTTAATAATGTTTGTCTTCATGTGTACTATCATCCCTTAAAGTTTGTCGGTCTGGTAGCGAAACACCCTGTATATATATCTGAATTTTGTCATGCGATAACTAACGTATTTATCAACCGATTTGAATAAAACTTGGTATGTACATAGTATATACAAATGTCTCAACCAAGTTCGTTGGCCAGCATCATCCGCCATTTTGTTTCAAAATGGCGGCCATTTTAATTTTTTTTTAATTTAAAGTTTAAAATTCAATGCGAAAAAATTAAAAGTTGAAAAATATTTTTCTTTTACATGTTAGAATTTAAGATAACAATTCCAGAACACTTTTTATTTTGTCTATATCTTAAAAAATGATTGAATTATAGCACTTTGAATTTTTCTTATGGCTGACATTTTGAAACGATCTGATTTTTGTCACGTGATAACACGCGTATTTATGAGCCGATTTGAATGAAACTTGGTATGTATATAGAACATACAAATGTCTCGACCGAGTTCGTTGGCCAGCCCCATCCGCCCTTTTGTTTCAAAATGGCGGCCATTTTAAATTTTTTTAAAAATTAAAAATTTAAAATTAAATGCAAAAAATTTAAAAGTTGAAAAATATTTTTCTTTTACGTGTTAGAACTTAAAACAACGATTCCAGAACACCTTTTATCTTGTCTATATCTTAAAAAATGATTGAGTTATAGCACTTTGAATTTTTCTTATGGCTGACATTTTGAAACGATCTGATTTTTCTCACATGATAACACGCGTATTTATGAATCGATTTGGATGTAACTTGGTGTGTACATAGTATATACTGAGGCCTGAATCGAGTTCGATACTCAGTTCCATCCGCCATCTTATTTCAAAATGGCGGTCATTTAAAAAAATTATAAATTTTAAAATTTAAAATTAGGTACAAGAAAGTGAGAAATTGAAAAAGTTTTTTCTTTAATGCATTTGACCTTGTTACAAAGATTCCAGAGCATTTTTTGTTTCGTCTGTATCTCAAAAAATGGCTGAGTTATCGTATTTTTAATTTCTAGTGTTGCTCATATCTTGAAATGATCTAATTTTCGTCACGTGATAACACGCGTATTTATAAACCGATTTGGATGAAACTTTGTGCGTACATAGTACATACCAACGTTTGGACCGAGTTCGTTGGCCAAATCCATCCGCCATCTTGTTTCAAAATGGCGGAATATTAATTTTTGTTTTAAATTTTAAAATTAGGTGCAAAAAAGTAAGAAATTGAAAAAGATTTCTCTTTTGTGAGTTTGACCTTGATACAAAGATTCCAGAGGATTTTTTGTTTCATCTATATCTTGAAAATGGCTGGGTTTGGAATGGCTGGGTTTTGGTTAGGTTTTGGTTGCTGGGTTTGGGAACTTTCAATTTCCAGTGTGGTTCACATTTTCAAACGGACTGAAATTTGTCACCCGAATATGCACATATTTATAAACTGATTTGGATGTAACACCGGGTGCATATAGTGCATAGCAATGCCTTGACCACGTTCTCTGTCCAACTTCTTCCGTCCTCCTGTTTCAAAATGGCAGCCATTTAAGTTTGTCAAAAATCTTTTAAATGTATAATGATGTACAAACAAAAAATTAGAAATTAAAAAAAGGTTCTTTTTAAAGTATTTATCTTAAAAATGAATTCAGGAGTATTTTTTGCTTTGTCTTTAACTTAAAAAACGCCTGAGCAGTTTGAATTTTTAATGTGGGTGACATTTTTTAAGAAATCAATTTGCCCGCGACAGCACTCGTATATATTAATCGATTTCAATATGAGTGTGCATGTGCACCTGAATTAAGATTTCGACCAAGCTCATAATCAGGTTCCACTAATTTGAGTTAGTATTTTTGAATAATATAACTTAATTTAAAATAAATAAATATATAAGTATATGAAAGCTACCTCTTCCTCCCGGCACTGCCGGAAGGACTTTTTTTTTTTTTTGTACTACACGGTTAATTATTTGGCTAATACTTTTTTTATTTGGCGAATGTTTTTCTATTTTTAATTAGCCAAATTACTAACGTTGGTCAAAAGTCAGCGAGAACACTGCCTCTGATTGTTAACCGCTTGTATGTACCCCTATTTTTATTACCAGCTACTATTAGCTTGTAATAAAACGAGCTGTAACCTTGTTTCTTTCGAAATTGGTTGCTTTTTATTAGCACTAGAAGAAACAGTCATTAATAAACTGGTCTACTAATGTTTTTTCCAACACATAACTAACCATCTTATTTAATTTGACAAAATATTTTAACTTCTAACTGTGCATTCTCTATCTTTAATGTCACAAATTATATAAAATATTTCTTTTATTCGACATAACCCACTGTAAATAATTTAAGAATCCCGTACAATAAGTGCCTATGAGGTGTTGAAAAACCTGATGATTGTCAAGTTCTACAAAACATTGGTAATTGATGCCTTCTAAAGTCGAATTTTTTCCTTATCAGGCAAAGTGTAAACCATTTTCAACCCATTAACTTATCGATAAAGGCCAAAAATCATCATCATTATCATTAAAGTAACATCTGTATGGCGTCTAAAATCGATCTTTGAAAAGAAACAGTAGCTAAATTTACAGAAACATCAATTTGTGGTAGAAATTTATCTTATTTTGTCCATTATTTCCTTTTTACAGCAACAATATATTTTTTAAGATGTTTTAAGTAGTGTTTTTTAAACGCATATCCAGCAGATAACTGTAGAGTTGTGATTTCACACCTTTATGCTTTGAGTCTAATTGCTACTAATAACGGGTTTTCATTCGTTTAAGTTAATGATTGTCATTGACCGCAGATGTGAAATGATGGCTATAATGTCTCTGTAAAGGAGGGGTTTTTCAGGATTGCTATAAGAATCGCGATGGTTGTGAAACCGTTAGCAGAAATTAGAAAATGTGTATTTAACAGAGATGTGCAAATTTTGGCACGTCAGGAGTTCAAAAAGGATGAATCAGTTAAAAGGCTTTTTTTTTTTTTTTTTCTATTTCTGTTTAATAAATATTTTTTTTCCTTATACAAACTATTTTCCTTTTAAGGTGTAACATATGAAAACATGCAAAGAACTATTTTACAAAAACATAGTTCAGGTATATGCTATAATTTATTTATTATTTTTTTTAATTTAACGAGGTGGAACCAATCGAATTTCGACGAAAGATAATTATTTAAAAGGAGCTGTTACATCGTATTTAATAAACCTATGAATTATTCATAATAAAAAATCCGCTGAATTAGATTGGATAGTTTAACTCTCAAAATAAATAGATATTATTTTAATATAAAATTACACCAAATATTTTCACTTTCTCAAAATTTATATATGCATGTTTCATATCATTATTCCTCGTTTAAAACATTATTCTTTTAACCAGCGATAGGTTATTAATAAATACATTTCCAAGTTTCAAATCTCATTTATCAGCTACAAATTTTCTTGTAAACAATCGTACTTATGACTTGAAGTTTTAATCTCAGTTATCAGCAAGTAAAAAATCCAGAAATTTGTGTCTTTTATGTGCATTCATAGTAATTTATTACGTAATTTTCATTAATTGAAACATTTCATCTAACTAACTTATAGTCTCAAACTCAGTAACATCGGGATGATAAAATATTAAAATATGAGAGAAATTGAGAGTTTCTTAAAGTGTGATATTATTTTCTGTTATTTTTATTTGTAATGACAAAATAGCATCAATAAAGATAAATGAACCCAATACTAACGTTTTCTCTGCAAAAATAGAAGTAATCCGATAAAGACCCTTTTGAAAATATTTTATCTAAAATAAAATTAATTAAAATTAAAATATAAAAATGAGAATATTTTTAAAAATAGCTAGTGCGGGCGTATCTATAAATAAACAACTTTCCTTAAAAAAAGAAGAAGAAGAAGAAGAATCAGTAAAATTGGTTCAGTAGAAAGCTCAGGGCAAATGACTGAAAAAACAGTATTACAGTACACAGTAAAACAAAGCCTTGTATTTTAAATATATAGATTTCAATAAACATTACAAAGGATTATCAATATTGTGTTAAATCACTATTATTTGAAATAATTTTGTAATTAATTAAAGGAATAATGGTGTAATTATAAAGAAAAAATAACATTTTATTGTTGATTAATTTAAAAAATGTATTTTTAAAAACCTAAATAACCATTAAACTTAAATCACTAAATGAACAAAATATGACCCACAGAGATCCAAACGCTCCAAGGAATGAACTAAGATTTTGACATTTTGTTAGTAAGTAACAGTTTTAAAAAACAAATTAAAGATTTTTATTGTAAATAGGTAGCTTTAAATAGATTTATTTTTAAAAATGTGAAATAAAAGTTAGATAAAACATCTCGATTGAATAAAGCCAACAATAAAAAGATGCATTTCGGAAAACAATTTGATTTAAAATATCTAATAATGCATATTCCTATTATTATCATTATTATTATTATTATTATTATTATTATTATTATTTTACTATTAATATTATAAAATCATGACATTTTATTAAGTAATCGAAACTCATTTTTCTGTTATAAAAGGTGCTAAAATAAAACAACTAAAATTAATAACTAAATTAATCAATATTTAAAGCGAAGAGATGATTTAAAAATAATATTTATACGTGAAACGAACTTAAAAAAAATGTAATTTAACGATTGAATGGTTTTTCAATGACGCCTAAATTGAAAGGTTTTCGTTTTCTTTTAAATTTTACAGTTTTAAACTTCTTTTACTTAAACATTTTTTATTATTATTTAAATCGAGTTTTAAGTCAGATTACCCCTTCCCAAGATTTGAAACGTTTTCTATCTCTTGTCAATGCAAGATTAAACTATTAATTTAAATATTATTGCGGAAAATTCTAATTATAGATGATCTTTTATTACCTGAAATCAGCATACATGATTTTCCCATCACAAAAAAGCGGTTTCGAAACATCATTTACATAGCATTTTCTGAAAAACATTTTAATTTGAAAGAAAAATTAAAAGTTTATTCAATTTTTAAGAATTTGAATAAGAATAACATGGATAATCTCATTTACAAGGAAAATAACTATGCGATAACGTTTAATTGAGTTCACATCAAGCAAATAAGTAAATAAATAAATAAAATAATAAATAAATAAATAAATAAAGTAAAAAAAGAAGAAGAAGAAAAATACAAATCGTGATGATCTTGAAAACTAATTGGCTAAGATTTAGACGAGAGGCAATTTTAATAGGTCTTGATACTCTCTGTTTTCTTCGAACACAATTTCTTTCCCCAAAAGTATGTTTTTTGCAAAGATAAAGAATAGCCCTCCCAATCAATTTCGAACAATTATTGAAAGAATTTTAAGCTCACGTTATCGACGAGCTTAAACCTTTCATGTACAGTTACACCCAAATAATTAAGGCTACAGATGATCTGCCACGGCTTATTATAGTTGAAGTACAATGGACAAAACGGAATTAGCTACTGTAATTTTTTAAAACTTTTACAGCGATATATTTTAATTACCAAATCGTGGTATCATGAACTAATTTAATTACAGAACATATAACTCATTTTATGTTTTTTCTTCCAGAAATCATGTCAGTCAAAGACACGAAATATTCGAATTTATGTAACGTATCACAAGCATGCTACTTACAAGTATTTAATTTATCAACGCTCTCCGCTATACCGCACGCGATTTAGCCATCTAATGAGTCGAAACCTAACTTCGAAAGAAATGATTAATTTTTTCGTAAGTGCTCATACTCGTGTTCTGTGTTGCAGATTATACAGTATACTTTAATTCCGAATTCATGCATTTTTTTTTTTTTTTTTTTTTTTTTTTTCTGCTGTGATTCATGCACGGGAAAAAGGTTAAATAAGTAGAGAGCGAAATACAACTTGCACTGTAAAAAAGACACACGTTTCTAAATTTACGAAAATGTATTATAATCCCGAACGAAAACATCAATAAATTCTTTCGAAATGATTCCTGCAAGAGTTTTTTTATGATTAGAAAGTATATAAAAACAGTTTCCTTTGCTGCCTTTAATCTTTGGAAATGTTTCAGGGAAGCTTTGGGTTCGTTCAAATAATACGTAAGCAATAGGGGGGAGGAAGTGGTCCAGTGTCTACTTATTTTTGCTGACAAGGGCGAGAGGGGGTCACGAGAATTCTTATGTAAGCCTTAGGCAATGATACAACTATATAGTTTAACAACAAAGAGAAAAGGGCATGATTTGGATGAGCGTTCCGCATATGTTGAACGACTTGTGAAAAAAGATATACAGTAAACCAAGACTGGAAACGAAGAACATTCTAGCCCATCACCACATTGAAAACATTATAATTGGCAATGCAGAAACATGCATTCAAAGATCTTGGACACCAAACTAGAACAAAGTATTTTTTTAATTATTATTTTTTTAATGCGATGAATAAAAGTGTTTTAAAAAGTATTTTTTGTTCTATGACTTGTTTAATGCAATTAGTAATAATATATTAAATTTATTTCTTTTTTTTTCAATACCACTAACCCGATATGTCTATTTATGCAAGTTTGTAGGATTAATAATGAAATTTATCGCTAACTGTAATTTCTGATGGCAAATAGAGTTGATGTTAGAATGTCATTAAATAATGCGCAAGCTAAGGGAGGCCGGCGGGAGGGGGGGGGGGGGGTCTAGCATTTTCTTACTTTTCCTTACAAAAGCGAAAAGAGGGGGGGGGGGAGTACAAAATGACCAAATACCTGCTTACGTAATACTTGAATGGCCCTTTTATAGTGTATTAATAAATTTTTTCAAGCCGAAATATCTTATTTTAGGATGCTATTGATTCTCATTTAGAGCACTTTTCTCTGGCACAGTTGAATTTATACGTCCAAGAGCAACAAAATTACTAATTTTAATGTCAATATTCTTAATTGTTGTTAAAAAAATGTTTGTCTTACGTGAACATTTTACTTGAGAATTGATATAACATCAGAAAATACTTATATTTCAGGTTGTGAAAACGAATTATTATGAAATATGCTCTATTCAGAAAAGTTTCCAAAAATTGTGCCAGCAAAAGAGACTTTGTTTTTATAAATGTTTCTTTAAAACTCCAAGTTATATTGGTTTCTGAGTTTTTTGAGGTAAAGAAATCTTTTTTGGAATCGCAGATAACTCGGAAAAGGTTATTGTTCGTTCTCGGTTATATTATATTTTCCTATAGATTAAGAAACATCTATAGCATCATACTGTTATTTATTGTTTAAAAAAAAAATTAATTGAACGACAAATGATGTGAAAAGTGACATAAGTAAATGTTTAGCCAAATTGTATCTTGCTTTAGAAAACTACAAAGATTAACAATATATATATACAGTGGAGAATCGTTTATACGACGCCGAAGGGACTACCGAAAAACGTCGTATAAACAATAACGACGTATAATCAATTTTAACTTCCAAAACTAGAATTAATTTTGTTTTCATTTAATTTTAATGTTTAACGTGATGATTTGCATAAATTTGTAAATTAAACAAACCAAAATAATCTAATAACAAAAAAAAAAAAAAAAAAAAAAAAAAAAAAAAAAAAAAAGGGGGGGGGGGGGGTGCAGAATTAGTAAGCAATTTAAATATGCGTACCTTTATTTATGTTTCACCGAAAGGTTCCTCATTTATAGTACATAATTTCCTTTCCATTTAAAGTCAAAGATCAAAAACACCGCGTGGCCAACAAAAAGTCACCTATACTGATAACAGTTAGAAGGATAGTCTATTTGCAATTTATAACAGGTCGGGAAAGCTGACCATTCCCAAAAAAGAATGACCCCTCCCTGTGTAATCTGTTACGCGTAAGCTGATTTCTCAGACTAATCGAATACCAGACCACAATTTTATAACGTGGAGTGCATTTAAACACGCTCTTTGGTGCCATTCATAGCTGCCAAATTACATTCATTCGTAAAATACACAAAAAAATAAGCAAAAATAAACCTATACAAAATCGAAAAATAGACGTATAAACAATTTTTGGCGTCGTATAAAAGATATATATTTACATTAAAATGAATAAAAATGAATCGGGACCACATTAAAACGTCGTATAAATGTAAACGGCTTATAAGCGATCGTCGTATAAACGATGCTTTACTGTATATATATATATATGTGT
Organism: Maratus speculifer; assembly: GCA_964019185.1. Taxonomy (NCBI): domain Eukaryota; kingdom Metazoa; phylum Arthropoda; class Arachnida; order Araneae; family Salticidae; genus Maratus; species Maratus speculifer. The sequence goes on along the minus strand of OZ025298.1, from coordinate 186,781,819 downwards.
GTGTGTGTGTGTGCATAAATATTTAACTAGCTGTCCTCATCATATGCATCTTAACAGATTAACTACCTCCTTGTTCTTTTTTGTATTGACTTTTTACCAATCCCTTACCTTCTTTAACGTTCAAATATTACATGAGCATCTTTATAGTCATTTTGTATCCCCCCCCCCTTTCCATTTGTACGGAAAAGTAAGCAAATGCTAGATTTCCCCATTTGCTTACGTAATTCTTAAATGACATTCAAACATCAACACTATTTGCCATAAAAAATTATGGTTAGTGATAAATTATATTATTAATTCAGCAAATTTAATGAATAGACATTTAGGGATTATGGTATCGAAAAAAAAAAAAAGCAAAATAGCTTTAATATATGTTGCTTATTGCATTAAAGAATTAATAGAATACAAAACAGTTTTTAATTTATTATTATAAATCACACTGATCAAAAACAACAACAACAACAAAAAAGTTTTTAAGAAATACAACAGACCCTGCTTATTTAGGCACATGACTAAAAATTTTAACAAGAATCATAGGAATATTACGTGTTTGGCGTTCAAATTTCTAGTCTGGTGCCCAAGATCTTTGAATCTATGTTTCTGCATTACCAATTATAACGTTTTCAATGTGGTGATGGGCTAGTATGTTCTTCGTTTCCAGTCTTGGTTTACTGTATATCTTTTTTCTCAAGTCGTTCAACATCTACAGAACGCTCATCCAAATCATGATCTTTTGCGTTTTGTTGTTAAATCATAGTTTTTTCGTTGTCAAACGCTTATGTGAGAATTTTCGTGAGTTTCCTCTTCCCCTTGTCACTAAAAGTAAGCAGACACTGGACTCCTCAACTCCCTTTACTTCTTACGTAATACTTGAACGACCCCTAAAATGATATATACCTGATGATTCAAAATACATTTCTGCTTTACTATCTCGTGAACGACTAATGATAGAAACATACTTCCAATTAGAAAATTTTGTGAAATCAAGTACAATTTTAAGATATGGCACCTTGTTTTATACAGAAGACCGTATTTTGCTTTATTAAAGTCTGGTTGTCTGTATGTAGTTTACTATTCCGCTTAGAATATGTAATTAACATAAGTGGTGAGCATGGATCCAAGGATGTCATATAAGATCTGAGAATTTTAAAATTCGAATTAATTTCAAAAATATTAATATTTTTGTAAGTTTTAAGACGATTTCTCAAAAGTTTGCCTCTATTCTCTTTTTGTGAATAAAAGTGGGAAAAGAGGCAATAAAATAGATTATTATAATTTTATTGATGATATTTTCTTGTTAACATTGATATAAAGTATTTTATTTTCGATAAAAAAAAAAAAAAAAAAAAAAAAAAAAAAAACGTTCTTAACTACATTTTTGAAAAAAATTCGAAGAAATGAAATCATATTTTTGAATATTCAAATATCAAGAATGCTACAGAATACTCTTTAATATATCACCAAATCGAAAACCGCCTTTCGACATACATTAACATTTAGACATCATACATAGACTTCTCAGCTTTACTTTTCACCCAGGAAGACGACTTAAGCCCCTAGCATTAAGCTGAGTTCGGCAATTATTGAAAGGCAAATTCACAAAACGAATTTAAAGAAAAAATATGCATAACTTTTAATCAATTATTCCTAAAATATGGTGGTTAAAACGTTTCATACGTTTTATAATTAGCGATTTCGAGAATAATCAAGGACATTAATTTTGAATCACCCGGTATAATGTGCATTCAAAGAACATTTTTTAATATTTTGCATACACTTCTTTTGAGAAATCATTTACAAATTAATGTGTTTTAGCAGCAACACAATCATGTGTGGAGCTTCTAACCTCGAAAGATTTTATCAGTTTATAAAAATGAATTTCAGCAGTAATTTTCCTTCCCCTGTTAACTGGAATTGCGATATGTATTGCAAATTACTGTGTTTTAATGAAAATCTCTCTTGTGCTTCTTTTAACCTTTAACTAATGTTACCGGTCTCAGAGACCATTGCTTTTTCAATTTTTATTGTTTCACTTGTAATTTTCAGTTTAACTACAAACACTAACCTAAAATTTGTTTCATTTGGAACTATAGTATCACCAGATACCTTTAAATAGGTGAATATTAATTGCAATAGTCTTGTACAAAAACACCATTTTATGAGTTAATCATGTCTTTTATTCATCTTTCGATCTTGCGGTCTGACAGACCGCTTCACGCTAGTTACGTAACAATTTCTGTCACATCAGTTAGAGTTTAACAAAATTGCCAGTAACTGAAGGTGCAAATATTAAACCTAGTACATCCGATTTAATGTGAAATATATTGTTAGATTACATTCTTTCGCTTACTTTTAAGTACAAGTATGCTTTCTTTTCAGATTCCTGAAATAATTAATATAAAATAAAATTATTTAAAATAATACATTTAATATAAAATTATTTAAAATACATTTAAAATATCCTAGAAATACATTAAGAAACATAAAAATGACGTTTTCAACAATCACACGGCCGTTATCAGAGATAATTTAAATGTTATTATGATGATAATAATAATAATAATAATAATTATTATTATTATTATTATATTTGTGCTTATTCTGTAATTGTCTAGATGAAATCAATGTCCTTCCTCAGGATATTTTTCGGCTAGTTCTTTTACCATGTCACTATTATACACACGTTAATATAAAAAAGATGAGATAGAAATATGAAGAAACTGCTAAGGCATTTCTATTCTATGCGAATTTTTATTTATATCAATAAATTAACTAAAAGCCGCATATAGACATTTATTTAGAAATTCAAAATGAATAATCATAAATTTTTTTTTTAAATAGTCAAATCCAGGACTGGCCTTCGAGGAGTTTGAAGAGTGGGGGCAAGGGCAACTCTAATGAAAAAAATAGAAAAAAAAAAAAAAATAAGAAACATAAAAATGTGGAGAAGCCCCTCTTTAATTTCACCCTTAGAGACTCTATTGAGGAATAGATCTCCAGCTGTAAAGTTATCAGTTCAGAAGTGGTTTTCAAGTAAATCAACAAGTTCCCCGCAGCGCCGATCATCATCTGACACACCATTCAAAAACCGCTAACCGGTTTCTGAAAAAAGCCGACGGAGGCCAAGGGGAGCAAAACACAAGGCGAAAAGGGGATGGCAAGAGTTCGGACAGAGAACACGTATCATCACACTTCGAAAGGTAGATAGATCTGTCTGATGAGTGCCGTGAGCAGATAAGCTTTGCTGCTCACCAAAAGTTCCAGCAAAATAACCGAATTTGCCGAGACAATGGCAGTGCCCTACTATGATTTTTAATCTTTAGTTAAGGGTGTTCTTAACTGCTCCGCTCAACAAGCGCAAAACGTTTTGACACATTTATAAATTCATTTTTTAACAGAAATATATAAAATTAGAATGCCTGACTATGGAAGCGATTTCGAATCGAACGTATTTTTCCATTTTATGATAATTAAATTACCTATCCAGTTGTAAGCTATTTCGATGACCTGATCATCCGTTTTTCTCCTGCTTTTGGACCGGTTTTTCTGCTTTCGTCGGGAAATGTGCTCAAAAATATCAACTTTGAAGGCTTGTTATGAAAAATCTATTGTCCTTTACATAAAAAAAATTGTTTATTCTTCTACAAATAAGATAAATGTAAAAATATTATTTTTAGCATCTTGTAATCCATTTATGATCAGAGTTTTTCTTTTAAATTTTTATTTTGATAGGAAATGCTTACGATTACATAAAGCTAACATGAAAACTAATTTTCGGGGCTACTTTGTGCTAAGCCTGGTTTGGTCGGAAGTAGCCGCAGTTTCTTATAAATGCCATCTTAAAAAATATTTGTTTATTGAGTCCGCAGTGTCAATTCATTATAGCTGATCGTATTACAGAAGGTTTTAATAATCGAATATATGAAATGTATTCAATTTATATGAAACTTAGTGAAAGTGCTAAAGAACCCCCAGCAGCGGCTATTTTGTTCCAAAATTTTAGAGATGATTGAAAAATAAACAAATAAAAAACTGCCGCTTTAAAACCATAACAGTTAGCGTCATTGTTTCATGCTAATAGTTTACAACACAATTTCGTCGGTGAAAAATCATATATAATATATTTTAATAATGGAAATGTTAGTGGAACCGTGTAAAAGTAGTTCAAAGTAGATTGACGGTAACTATTTAATGGTAATCAAAGTTAGACTTTTTAATACAATTAATCATAAATCAAATTATTGGGTTGCAGTTTACAAAAATATATTTTATTTAACGCACTAGATAGTGCCCGATATTATTTCACTGTACATAACTTGAATGTTTCATTGGAATATTTCTTGAATTTTTAATGAATTGCTTTTTAATTATTATTAAAATCGTGACAAACTTTTATATTGCATAAATGTTTCCTATTTCTTTAAGACGATTAGAGATAGAGGGTGCTGTTAGTCTAACCTATTCAATGAATTGAAAGAATTTTAAGCTGATAGTTTTAGAAGTTATGCTTGCTTTTTAGCAGAAATTTATCTAAAAATATTGGCTAAAGCATTTCTGTTTTACTTACTACGGCTTTTTTTTTCCTTTTTTTGAAAAAGTAAAAATATCTGTGTTGTTTTTTTTATTTAAACTTACACGACCCTTCATTGAACGATTTTTTCTATTTTATGAAAAGAATTATTTGAAATCTATATAGCGGTCTAACAATGGGAAAAATAGTATTTAAAAAAAAAATAAAAAAAAAACATTTTAAATTTTCAGCTAAATTTTGATATTTTATGACGTATACCCTGTACACACAATTAGTGTTTTAAAATATTGTGTTGCTATATTTTGCAATTAAATGGGCTTAAATTAATTAATTTTATCTGCTTAACTCTCTGCAACTTTCTTCATATTAATATTGTTAAGGGTGTTCTTAACTGCTCCGCTCAACAAGCGCAAAACGTTTTGACACATTTACATATTCATTTTTTAACAGAAATACATAAAGTTGGAATGCCTGACTATGGAAACTATTTCGAATCGAACTTATTTTTCCATTTCATGATAATTAAATTACCTATCCAGCTCTAAACTATTTCGATCACGTGATCACCCGTTTTTCTTCTGCTTTTCGACCGGTTTTCTGCTTTAGTCGGGAAATGTGCTCAAAAGTGTCAACTTTGAAGGCTTGCTATGAAAAACTATTGTGTTTAAAAAGAAAAAAAAAAAACAGGAAATTGAGTGCAATTAGACAGTTTCTGAATAATAACACCTGCTAGTTTCACGCTTTCCTGAACAAAAATAAATTAAAGCACGTGTCACAAAGTTGGCCTTTTTGATTTAAGAACACCCTTAAGTATTAAGTAAAAATGCAAAAGTAAATTTTGCCTTTTTTTTCAAATGCAATTATTTGACATGGATAAAATAAGTATTATTCAGTTTGTTGGACTGTTCTTGATCAGTTTCAGTGATCATATCTGCCAAATTCATGGCACACAGTAAGAATTCTAGTGTTTTTAGATATGTGCCAGATATGGTACACGGTGCAGTGAAGGGTTAAAGGCTGTAATGATTTATTTTTATCAATCTCATTATCGAAAACCTAAATTTGATAGAGCTAAAGATTTATAATATATATTTTTTAATAGTTGAATCTTTTTTCATTTTTTAAATATTAAATCATGGATCATGGTCCAAGGTAATGTCTTTCACCGTTCTTATATGGATATTTTCCTTTCTTTCCATTTTATTTTTTTACGGAAAAGAATGGCAAACATTTCTTTCTGACACACATATACTTGTATATTCTATGATAATGGTAGGAAAATGTAACAAAAATTGTAGATGAGCTCAATATATTTAATTGATAATTGCATGCAAAATATTTTAGCTGTAATATTTTAAATAATAAAATCTTCATATTTTCAGATTATCCTTGAGTTTTAAATTTTATTTAATTATAAAACTTTCGAAAAATCATAATAATGAAATAAAAATCATAACTTCTCTTCTCAGTAAAATACGTTGTTATAGAAATGAATTATTGATAAAAATACTAAAGCTGTCATTTTGCCTTGTTTGGGAACGAACCTGCGCCTTTTATGAAAAATTCAGAGCTTTAAACTACTGCTTTAGCATAATAATAATAAAATAAAATAAAAAATAAGTTCAAAATTATTCATATTGAAAAGAGAAATTTGAAAACAACCTGTCCATAGATTTAACATACATAACAGCGGATGTTTTCAGTGAGTGAAGAGTCTCCTCAATATCTGAACTTTTAAATCAAAGGAGACTAAATTAGGGTTACTAAATGTGTTAAGTGAAGAAAAAAAAATAGCGAGGCTCCTTAAACGCTGTAAATTATCCAGTAATAAAATATGCAAATATGATTTTCAGATACCTTTATGATTTTTTTATATGAAATGTAAAACTTCTAACTCAGGCTGGGCATATCAACCTATCGAAAATCATCTCGGCAAAATCAAAAGAGAACTCACTTCCCTCACCTCGCATCAAGCGATGCTTTTTCACCTTCCAGGACCTCGCCCCATCCCACCTGGGTGTCGATCTCGGCTATCGTTTTCGGAAATTGCCCCGGCTGTTTGCCCTCACTGTTTGCTCAGGTGGAAGAGCCGGCGCAATCACAAAAGATTTTTATCACCTCCGTGTATGTTCCACTTAGCATGCTGAGAATTCTTTCGTGGCATGTAGACAAATAGTGGGTGGTAGAGAACGTTTTCACATACTTGATCGCCTTGTTTGTCCTGAAATATTTCCCATGTACTTTGATTTGAAAGTACTATATGTTCCAATGATAAACGTTCGACCCCAACTGAATTTTTTATACTTGTCCATCATCAATTGCTATTAAACAGCTGCGAAAGTGATGCATTATCAAATATCTGTCAGTGCAATGGGCAGTGGAATTCAAATAACAAATCAAAATTACTGAAACTGAATAGATGAAAATGAGAGAGGAAATTCGCGCGGTACGATCAGCTTATATGCTCTGTTTCCAACATTTCACCATTTACAATTAACCACTTAATCCTCGCGACCGAGACATCACGGGCTGCAAGTTTCACGGCTTTTATTCAGAATTGTTTGATTTCCTCCAGTTTTATAAAATAGTGTAATTGGTTTTAATGTGGCATCATTTTACTTGTCATTAAATAAGATGAATATTTTTGTTTCAAAAAAATGGTGGTAGTAATGAATTTGAATTTTTAAGCCGTAAATTAATGCGATCATTAAGTGATTAACTGTAATTTTACATTCACATGTGTGAAGTTTTTAGAAATTGATTTCTGATTAAAACATTTATAGGTTGAAAATTCATATGTGTTTTAAAAATGTATTCCGATTTTTTTTTTTTTTTTTTTTTTTTTAATTAATTTATACAGAGTAAACGTCCTTGTAAAAAGTCACAATTTACAGTAACGAAAATTAAGTGGGTGGCCTCGACTCCACCCCCATTTGTTTGAACAGTTGTGAAGCTCATATTTTTATGGAGCGAGAAAATTTTTATGTTTTCTGTTGGCACTGTTTATCGTTTTAAGGAGGTGTCTTAACTTTCGTATCATAAAATAGAAATGTGACAGCTGAAAATTATGCAGAACTATCGTATAATAATTTAAAGCTGTTCTCAACTGCTCCGCTCAAAAATAGCAAAGCGTTTTGACACAATTACAAATTCATTTTTCAATGGAAAGATATAAAATTATAAGACCTGACTATGGAAAAGGTTTGGAATCGAACTATGTTTTCTATTTTTGGATTAATAAATTATCTTTTAAGTTATAAGCTTTCTGATCACATGACATAGCGTTCTTTTCCCTCCGTTGATTGGTTTTTGCTGCTTTCGTCGGGAAATTCGGTTCAAAGTGTCAACTTTGACCGTATTTTCTGAAACATCTATTGCGTTTGCAAAAAACTGAAAATGAGTGCGACTAGATAGTGTCTGAACAGCAACACCTGTTAGTTTCATGCATTTCCTAATAAAAATAAATTAAAACTTATATCAGAAAATTGCCCTTTTAGGTTTAAGAATATCGATCAAAATAGTCATCATGAAACATTACCCATGGTAATACATTGCAGGAATATGTATCCAAATAATCCATGTATTTATAATCCAATTAAAATATATTACAGTTTTATTGTGTGTTAGTATTATGGGACAGTTTTCATTTGTTACTCGTCAACAAATTGAAAAAGAACGATGATCTTTTGGGTAACCCCGTCAAAACTAATGTAGCAAAAGCGCTCAAACTGCAGATTATGGTTAAGTGGCTTATTGTAATAAATCGTGTTCGTTTTTATGCGGATAGCATGTATATACCCGCAGAAAAATTAAGGTTTTTATAAAAACAATCCCAAATTTTGCCAGGTTTTTTGCTTATAATTTCCAGAGTTTTTAATATAAAAAATATTCTTTTCAGAAAATATGACAAACATTTACATAATGCCCTATAATCAAAATTTAAAAATAATAAAAATTGTATGAAAAATGAGTAGGTTTACTAAACAATGTTTCACTGCGCTAGCGTAAATGCAAAAATAAATAAATAAATAAACAAAACTTGTGTAATGTGTTAGCTAAATGGTAGAGCAACTTTATATTATATACTATATTAAACTATTTCACATTTTATGAAATTGGTGTACGTTGCTAAGGTTTACTACAAGTTACTTTCTGCATAATAGAAAGCAAATAGTATTTACAGGGAGACACAAAATATTTCGGTCACTATACTGTATCCGAAGTATTGTATATTACTACACCAAGATCTGAATACTTTTAAAACTTCGATGTAGTACGAACGCACCTCATTTGCTATGCTTGACGTGCAATTTCCGACTTGTTTTCATTATATTAAAAGTTATTGTATGTCAAGTATGTGTCTTATAAGATGTATGTAAGTTACGTAAGGTGGGTGTAAGCAAGTAAAATTTAGTAATATAAGCATAATAAGTTTGAATGGTTGTAATCTCAGGTAATTTTGTAAGATATGCGAAAAATTCCAAATTTAAAAATTAATACTTTATTTCAATAAAGTATTAATTTTTAAATTTGGAATCAAAATCAGTACAAACAAAATCTGCGAACAAAACTGTGTTTCTTCAAAACTTTCTTAAATTATTTGCAATCGGGAGGCATTGTAGAAAAAAAGAAGTAAATAAAATTACTTTTAAGCCATAAGCACACACCCCAAACATTTGTAGATTGCATTCACAATGCAGTAGATTTTATGCCAGCACATAAAATTCGAGCGTCGGATGAAATTTCTTATCTTGACAATCTTTTAAAACAATTGCCTCTATATTTCTCACTTTAATTTTGTTATTTTGCTGTCAGATACCACATCTGATACCACGTCGAATATGACTCTGATTTCTGCGTTCTGCAGACTTTTTGATTAAATATCAATTAATTGAATTTTTTCTTGAGTATTGAGCTAAAGAAATATGAATAAAATATCAATTGGAGAATTTCACTGGATATCAATATTTTTTTCGAAGGCAAAAAATTCATTAACTTTATTTATAGTATCAATTACCATGAGTAAATATCTTCCATCTGAGAAATGGTCTGCATGCCATTCAAAATGAATGTTTAAAGGATTTAGTTTCCTATCAGACATTAAATATTAGAAAGTTCCAGAAGAAGAAAAATATGTAAAAAGCGATATCAGTAAAAGTGGCATCTTTTAACAAATATCGGTTATTCGAATTCGTGATGATTGGTCAATTTTTACAAAAGTTACAGCTTATAAAGTAACAAGTTGAAAATTGCACATAAAGCGTAGCTAATGAGGTGCGTTCGTATGATAACAAAGTTTTAAAATATCACTCTCATATATCAATCTCATAAAATTGTAAATAGTTAATTACAATTAAAATGCGCACCAAATAATGTTCTCCCTATACCATTGTGTTATGGAATATTTTTGTGTGGCCTTGTAAATCAATAACAAACGTTCTTTGCACCACAGATTGTGCAAAATGTATATATAATATGTGCTTTATAGATGCATATGCATTTTATCATGTTCGAATGAGTGTAACACCATTAAAATGCATTTGAAACATTTCCCCCCACTGACCGTAATGTATGGGAATACTTTTGATTGCCCCTGTAATTGAACTACGCATCCGATTTTGATAAAATTTGAAATAACTCGACAAAATTAGGTAATAATTATGTATTTTAAATTTGAAACGATTAGAATGCATTTGAAACTTTTTTCCCCATTGACCCTAATGTAACGGAATATTTTGATTGTCCCTGTAATTGATCTATGCATCCGATTTTCATAAAACTTGAAATGACTCGACAAATTTATGTAATAATTATGTATTTTAAATTTCAATCGATTCGGTTGGGTAGTTTTTGCGTTTTTATATGCGGACAGACAGACGGACAGACGGACGGATTGAGCGACAACAATAGGTGCTACGAATTTGCATAATTACGAACGCACCTAAAAAAAGACAGAAAAGCAGACAGAAACCTATCATTTTTTAGATCCTAGTGAAATTGAAATGGGATCATCTGCAAAAAGAGACCTTTCGCAGAACAACCAGTAAAGACATATAAAAATAGAACCATCCTTTCAAAAGGTTATGCATCGGCATTTGAGAAGAATTAAAGCAAAACAAATCGATGTTGTTCGTTAGATGTTTGTAAAAATGATTAACTTTTATGTACATGCATGAAAATTATTCGAACTTCAGTTTTCCTGCACTTTTCTTATCTGTTCTTCTTTTACTAAGGTTACTTAGGTTTATTTAACAGTTTATTTCCTCATCTTATAATAATTTGCACATTTGTATCGTTTTATTTTCTGATCAACTGGAACGCTCTTTTGGCACAATCTGCGACATCCTTTCCGCACTTTGTCCTATCGACTGTCCACACTGCTACATGCATTGCTTGAAAAAATTTTCCTACAATAGAATTTTGTGTATATTATCTATAGAATAACGCCTAAAGCAAGCACCCTGTCGCAGTGAGCGTCTTCGATAGATTTTGTGGCGCTCCTTACTTTCTATATTGTTTTAAAGAGCAAAGCCACTCACAGTTGAGATTCACCCATTGCTATCTTTGTTTTGATTTTTTTTTTATTACGAATTCTACTGCTTTGATAGCTCAATGAAAGAGGATAAAATTAAGTAGTATATTGAAAGATATTAAACAAAGAACGATTATCAACTTTTTAGTTAGTCGGACTCTCAGCGGTGGTCTAAAAACCATATTGAAAAGAATCAACTAATCAATCAACTGCTTGTGCGTGAAATCGCGAGAAAACAGTAGCATATAATCTCATGTGATCAGGGAATAAATCATGTTGTCGCCTCAAATAGAACTAATCTCATAAACATATCTTTTATCTAAATGCGGACTTTATCATGAGTTAGGCGTTTAGATAGAAGACAGATGATGGACAACTTGACTCTCTGTGGATCCAATTACCGAATAATTCCATGGAGTTGACTAAATAAATGACGGGCGGACCGAAAATTGAGAAATCTACATTTTAATAACCCACACACGGCACAGACAAGTTGTCGCTATCAGAAAAGAGACAAAGGCGAAACAAATCGCCGTACAAGAAGCTTGCCCGAGGGAAAAACTTGGTAAGAATACCGAAGAAGGTTCCACTCGGAAGAACATGCGCATCATGCACCATTGAATTCCATCCTAAGATGTAAAAACACTCCTTACAGACATCCTTAACTAAACGATTGGTCGACAGCAAAGGAAATGGGAGGATAGTTAAATGCTAATGAAACCTTTTCCTACCAGATGGCTCCTCTTGATGCTATTGTTGCCAGCTGCTAGAGGTCTTTGACAAGAATCCATCGAATAATCGGTTGAGAAGAAAGTCCTAATGAGGGGCTTAATTTATCAGACAAAAGTTACATTAGCCTAGGATGTCACGTAGCTCCACCAGTGCTTCTCACGCTGTTTGGGCCGTAGCCAAGATGCAAGAGTTTAATAACAGGGGCGATGCCTGATCGTTATCTTAAGTAGAGGAAAATTATAGCTGCACTAGCCTTTTGTAATCAGCGTGTCCAATTAATCAGGGCTTTATTCAGCTAAAGAAAATGACCATAATTTGATTACAGGTCTATTACTTTAATGCAGACGAATGTCCCCTTTTACCTTATGATTTTTCGAAGCTCAATGAGAAAAACGATAAAAAAACCAACAAAATGTCATTGATTAAATGAAGGTACTTCACTGAACAAATGAAAATTCTGAATAAAGGATCTTTATTTCAATTCAAAGGGTAATTTTCTCACATTTAGGTCAATCTAAACCACAGTTTTTAGCATAATCAATTTGAACAATCTTTTCGTACTCCAATAACTCCAATTAAAAAATATATATTCCTTTATTACTTAACTTAATAGGTGTTTCCGACCATAGAAAGGACAGTCATGTGTCAAAGTGTTTCATGTGTTCATCAAGTTAAAGTCATCATAACTATGTTGTATGTTTTGCAAAAAAAAAAAAAAAAAAAAAAAAATCTATATAAATCTACCCAAAATTTTTTCCACACTTATGGTGATTCTCGCATTAAACATGTTTTACCCTACATTAGGCGTGCGGGTAATATATGTCACCCGTGACATTTGGAACGTTTGTATATTTGATTCTTTTTTTCAGATTTCTTTCTTCTTCATAACTGTATTGTTGTTTTAGAATGTTGCTTTATTACTAATTTTTTTAAAAAGCACAAAAAAAGCATATTGAAAATGGGTGACATACGTCCTCCGAGCGATTAAATGCGTAACAAATATTCGCGCGCCTAAAACAGGGTTTAAATTATCAGCATCATATCTAAATTCTTCTGCACGTAGGTCTTCTGCAAGAAAAAGGTTACAAAATTACGCTTTTACACTGACTTCCTTATATCCCCCGCTAAGGTTTCCCTCCTCGCATTTAGTCTAACTACAAACTACAACATACTAATTCAAACTAGAACGTTCAAAAACATATTGCATGTAAAATTGAGAGAAAATCTCTCGTTTACATATCTCGCTAAATTTCTTGTTTATGTAATGTTTCGAGATTGCATGCTTTGCTCAAAAATGTCGCTAGTCGAAAATTTCTTTTCTTTCGTTACGAACTTAAATATGAACAATGGTACATATGAGCAATATTCGCATAGTACATTATTCACTTCTCTTTCTTTTCTGTACGCTTTTAGATCAAAGAAGAAGTTAACTACCATTACAGATATTTGTTTGCACATTTTACAGCTGTTTTGGTGATCGGTAAAAATAACAGTTTGTGATTACAATATAGAATTTTTTCCCACGGTGCTGAAATTGTGACATTTTAAGTGATCTATTGGCTACTTAGCACTTCTTTTTACCACGCTTTTATTAGCTTCACCTGCATGTTTGTGAGTTAGTGAGTTTGTAACTCTCCTTATTTTATGTATGTTTACCGATTACTCCGAAACCATACAACCGATTAATTTGGTTTTGGTGTTAAATGAAAGACGATGCTCTCGAATTGGTACCACTTCAGTTTAATCGAAATTGGTTCAGTACTTTTTTAGTAATTAGGCAAAAACTAATAAAATTAGTGATTTTTCGCTAATTAAAAATGTTGAATATGTTCACTGAATGGACTGGAGACAGCATGGCCGAGCGGTCTAAGGCGCCGGATTGAAGCTTTGTTTTTCGAAAGAAATTGTGGGTTCGAACCCCACTCTTGACATTATTTACATCTATGTAAAATTAAAAAAAAAAATTCCGTATTACAATTTTTATTTTTAACCGGCTTCAGAAAAGAAAGAGGAAGTTATCAATTCGATGCGTATGTATTTTTTTTTCTATGTATGTTCACCAATTACTCTGAAACTATCCAACCGATTAATTTGGTTTTTGTATTAAATATAAATATAGTTTAAAAAAACTAAAAACCACGCTTTTAAAGTAATCAAACTAAAAAGTGAAAAATAAATATAGTTTAAGAAAACTAAAAACCACGCTTTTTAAGTATATCAAACTAAAAAAAGTAATAAATAATTCGTACTATAAGCTGAAAACGAAAATAGATGAAAAATACTATATTACATAAAATCATTGTTATTATAGAAATCAATTAATAAGCAATAAATAAAATTATCGTGGAAAAAAAGCGTGGAGTGCTTCTTAAGAACTGATAGATGGAGCATGGTAGATGGAGCACCCCACGCTTTTTTTCCACGATAATTTTATTTATTGCTTATTAATTGATTTTTATAATAACAATGATTTTATAGTAATATAGTATTTTTCATATTATTTTCGTTTTCAGCTTATAGTACGAATTATTTTTCACTTTTTTTAGTTTGATATACTTAAAAAGCGTGGTTTTTAGTTTTTTTAAACTATATTTATTTTTCACATTTTAGTTTGATTACTTTAAAAGCGTGGTTTTTAGTTTTTTTAAACTATATTTATTTAATTGTAAAAATTACACAGAACCGCATTATTCAGTAGAACAAGCATTAAGGTGAAACAATCAGTCACATAGTTTACCCACAATTATTAAATTATTGGGAAAATAGGTACAAGAAATTATATTAAAGTAACACTTTTTAATAACATTTCTGATAAATTTCCTTATGTATCAGGTATTGCAGTCTTATGTTTTAGTGTTTTAAAAGATCTTTATCCATGAAAACTTAAGAAACAACAACATGTATTATATAAGTATTCATGCCTTAACTTACAAGAGTTATTATCATCATAAAAATTGCGATGAAGGATGGTACTTAAGAGTAAGAAGAGAAAGAAAAATCAACATTACGGCAAAATTTATCTATCCATCAAAATCACTAAAAAAATGATCAGTCTGTATGTTACTCTAATACGATTTCTACAAAATCTGTACGATTGTATGGAGATACTATACAGGGTGAGTCATAAATATCGAAACAATAGGCTATCTCCTTAAATATTGCTCTTAGACCCATACTTCCAATTGCAAAGTTTCATAAAAAAAGGGGAATTTTTTGATAATATAAGTTGCAACTCCATGGGGGGTCTATTTAAAAAAATACGAAAATTAAATTTTTATACGGCCCCCAGAGGATAAAACTTCCAATTAGAAAATTTTTCCTTATCTATTCCTGAATTGAACAAAAAAAAATTTCATTTCAATATCTTCAAAACTCGGAGAGTTATGACAATTTTAATAAATCGTGAGGTTTTAAGGGATCAGACACAAATTGAAATGTGTGTAATTGAAGAAACAATGTTTCTGTAATTTGTTCAGGAAACATTTATTTCATTTACTTATTTATCAAATAAGAATTTTGAAGGTTTTGTGATGGTTAACCATATAATTTGTAAGCATTATAACATCATAAGACCTCTTAATAAAAAAAATTTCAAAAAAATTAGAGTAAATTAAAATTGTTATAACTCAAAATATTATTTGTCGAGTTGAATTTTTTTCTTTTGATTAAATGAAAATGTCTAATTTTCAATTTTGATTCAACATTTTAAATAATATTTATTTTTTTAAATAAAAGTATTTAAAATAGCAATATAAAAAAAGATGCAATTTTTGTATACAAATCATATTTTTAAAAGTAAATTTTCTGAGGGGAAAACGTCTTTCGGCAAATTAAACTTTTTTTTTTTTTTTTTTTTTTGAGATTCTAAAAAATTATTGAACTTTCTGCACTGTTGCCGTAACCAACGGCTATTGGGTTATGTCAGTTTAAAAATGAAAAATACTGAAATAAAAACATTTTATGCAGAAAAATGCATTTAGTTTTAAACAAAGATGGACTCCTAACGTTTAAATGATTTTTAAAAATTTCTAGGTGATTAACTCCGCCCTGTATAGTTTCGATTTCAGATTTTGTTCAAGTTTTGCCATTCTCACCTTCTTTAATTACTTTTTAAATGCGTCAATTAATTTAAACCTCATTTTTTTATCACGTCGATTTCAAGTTTTTTCATTGTTTTGGCCCTGTCAACTTCAAATTTTTCTTGTTAAAATTGCTAATGCATGATGCGTAAAAGGTGCCTCTAATTAAGGGAGACACTAGGCGTATAATTCTGGAGATACAGCTTTTGCGGAAATCGCATCAAAGCCTGTGCAGTAGAGCCATCTGTTAGGCGATTCACACCAAAAACTAATCAGCACCAATTTATATCCAGGACTAAGTAAATAAAATTTTTTTATTAAATTTCTTGGATTAGTTCTTGAGATAGAGCACTCACAAAATTATGTCATGTAGAGACACAGGAGTAATAACTCACAGACAGACATTTTGTAAAAACATGTTTTTAGGTATCTCTCAGTCCTAAAACGTGTGAATCCGTCGAAAACCGGAATTCAAAATTTTCATGAATCCAATACTTTCTTCTTGTAACGATTGAAAAATGTAAAAATAGATTTAAAACCATCATAAATTTTGAAGCTGAAAAGTAAAAAGAGGATTTTTGAAAATATTTCTGTGTAATTTATTAAAATATATTTCCAATGATCCCGTTAACAGAAGTGTCTTTATTGCTATTACTATTTTTACTAAACTTACTGCCTGCGGAAATAAGTTTTTAAGACACATTTAGTGAGAGTAATTAACATCACTTAATTTGATAACACTTTTATTAAGTGTTTAATAAGACGGTTCGGCCAATGGGTCGTGCCAGTTACGAGGCTGGCGCCAAGCTCGAGATATTGCAGACATCTAGCATATTTCAAGGAATTTTAAAGCAAAAGCCTATACGCTTTCATTTTATATCTAAAAGTTAAAGTATTATATTTGATCGACATTTAATAATGCGTAAATTTATGGCCGATCCCTAAATTGTATTTTAAATGAACTGATATCTCTGCGCTCAGAGGTATGCTTAAGTGGTGTAAGTCACGAATTTTTGAAAACTTTGGATTTTAATATCTTTCGGGAATTTGTAGATATCGGGATGAATTTTTAGCTCACAGGCTATCATAGCCTGAGAGCTTATGTGCCCGTCCGTTCTGTATGTACGTGCGTTCGTGCGTAACGCGATAACTCATGATAAAAATATCGGATTCACTTGAAATTTTGTATATAGGTATATCCTGATAAGGCGCTTCCCTGATTAGTTTTTGGAGTTCATTCGATATGTATAAGAGGGGGAACGGGGGGCTCATGCCCCCCGTTAGTTGATATAGATGGGATTTTCATGCAGAATTAAGTTTTCAAAATTTAGATTAGGATCATTCTGATGAGGCGATTCCGTGACTTTTATTAGGTGTTCATTGAATAAGTATAAACAGGGGGAACGGGGGGCTCATGCTCCTCCCCTTAATTGATATAAACGGGATTTTCATGCAGAATTAACAGTTTTCGTTCAAAATGTAGATATAGGATCATTCTGATGAGGCGATACTGTGGCTGTTATTAGATGTTGATTGAATAAGTATAAACAGGGGGGACGGGGGGCTCATGCCCCTCCCCTTAATTGATATAAACGGGATTTTCATGCAGAATTAACAGTTTTCGTTCAAAATTTAGATATAGGATCATTCTGATGAGGCGAGTCCGTGGCTGTTATTAGGTGTTCATTGAATAAGTATAAACAGGGGGAACGGGAGTTCTAATGCCCCTCCCCTTAACTTGTACAAATGGATTTTTCAAGCAGAATTGTCAGATTTCGTTCAAATCTCTGAATAGTTTTGGAATTTTAATGGTTAAGTATAAAAGAGGGAAATAGCTCCTCTTAAATTATATAAATGCTAAATGGGTTTTTATTAAGAATTATCCGATTTGCTCTGAATTTCGGGTATAGATTTTTTAATATGATAAAGCATGTACTTGATAGTTCAGTAGGCTCAATGATTAAGTATATAAAAGGAGAAAGGGGAGAGCTGTTTCCCCTTCTTAATTTTTTTTTCGGACGGAATTAACGAAAATGCCAGGCTGTAATGTTCAATCAGTATGCGTAGCCTGTGAGCTCAATGCCATCAGTTTAACTGGGCAATATTCTTTTTATTTTTTGTTCAATTCAGGAATGGATAAGGAAAATTTTTCTAATTGGAAGTTTTATCCTCTGGGGGCCGTATAAAAATTTAATTTTCGTAATTTTTAAAATAGACCCCCCATGGAGCTGCAACTTATCTTATAAAAAAATTCACCTTTTTTTTAAGAAACTTTGCAATTGGAAGTATGGGTCTAGGGGCAATATTTAAGGAGATAGCCTATTGTTTCGATATTTATGACTCACCCTGTATAGCAATATTGTTGAGTGACAATCGAACACACAATGATTATGCTATCGGAGCGAAGACATACATTTAAAATTGAGAAAAAAAAATAACAATTGCAATTTTACTTAGGAAATTGGCAACTGCTTCAAACGGCAGTAAATTGCATAAGATTTCAATAATTCAAATCGATAACGACAGGTTAAAAGGTGATTTGACATAATGCATCGTATCAAACAATACAAACAGCATATTAATATACCAGGTTAATGATGTATCTTTAATCACTGAATGATATTTATTCCTTCAAGTCCAAAAATTAATAATTCATTAAAGAGAAAAAAGATTAGCATCTAATCTTGAAATCAAACAGCATATTTTTCCTCCTTCTTATGACAAATTCCTGTTAATCTATCATAAAAATTCAGCGTATTTGTTACTCATCATATATCTGAATGACATCAGAATCAGCAATTCAGCAACGTGACCTGAAATTGACTTGAAACAATTAGTTAAGTTTGATCACGAAGAAAGTAATCATCAACTGGTAAATGACCTTGTATTTTTGTGCATAGGTGTTAAACAGTTATTAATTTTAGCAAAACAAGTAAATGAATAATGGTGATGAATCGTCGAAAATATCTAAGACTGATCTCAAATCAATCACACTTTCTTTATCCAAAATGATGCTTTGAGTTAATTTTGAGTTACATATATGAATAATTCTGGGCTATTCATGCAGTAAATATTTAGATGTCTTCATTTAAATTCCAAATAATGCTATTATGTTTGTTTTATTTTATTTATTCTACGATAGCTTCTTGTTATATGCTGGAAGGTAAGAGAAAAACTTTACTCACTCGAATATAGTTGCGCAATTGAAGAGCTTATAGTAGAAGAACATGTTATGTTGCATTTTCTAAACCTGCTTTATTTTATGGATGAATATGTTATAAAGTAATCTGAGTCTCAAAAATCTAAGACATCATTTAATCCTGTAATAATTTTTTATTATGGCAAAATTATGCGTTAATAAGTCTTTTTGAGAAAGATTAGTATAACCTATTAAGATATTAAACATATTGCATCAAAAATAGAGTAAATTATGAAACTTTATAATAAAAAGCATTCACATTTTCTTGAAATTTAATATTTATTGCATAACATCTTCCACTAAGCTGTTCAATCAAACAATATTAAGAAAAATGATAGTCTTCAAGTAAATGTTGTATATTTGTATCTTAAACTTTAATTTATATATATATATAAATTAAAGTTTAAGATACAAATATACAACATTATATTTTAATATTCATTAAGAGATTGACATTTATTAGTTTATTCTCATCACCCTAAACTTTTAAAATGGATTCTGATAGAGCTTACAATAAAGAAACAAATTAATGATAACAACATACTGTATCAATCGTTATAAGCATTATATCGAATAAACAATATAACGATGGATACAGTATGTTGTTATCATTAATTTGTTTCTTTATTGTAAGCTATATCAGAATCCATTTTAAAAGTTTAGGGTGATGAAAATAAACTAATAAATGTCAATCTCTTAATGAATATTCCAGAGCTGCCAAGACTCCGGTTTTTCGAACACCTGTATTTTAATACAGAAAATGTTGTATTATTGAATTTGAGCATTTTGGCGATTTACAGAACAGCATTTTTTCTAAGATAATACTATTATGCAAAAAGCCGTATGCTTGAGAACTCAGATATTCTATTCGTAAATTCCTGGTAAGAGGGGAATTTATTCGTTTTAGACTAAGTGAGTCCTTTTCAAAGAAGCTGTTAGTTACAAACTTGAAGTTTTGTTCATTTAGAATTTTAGAACTCAAATATTTCTTTAAACAGCCATTTTTTAGGTTTCCTGTATAGGTAGAGTAAATTTGTGATATATATCAAGCAAATTAGAATGTTGACTGATTAACAGTCTATTGATCACCAGTCAGATTTATCGGTTTGATGAGTAATCTGAAGTAAAATTGCGTTAGTTTTTTGCATTAGACAAACGTTTCCCTCCAACAAAATTAAATATTCAATGAAAAAAAAAAAATAATAATAAAGGAATTAGAAGCTTCAATGCTTAATCATTTTGCGATTCCCCCTTCAATTTTAGAGTGGAAACTCGTATTTTGCGCGCTTCATGAGGTTAATCAGGTCCTAAATAACATTGTAATTTATTTTTTGCCATTCATGTTCCACTATGCTGTGTGCGATGCTCCAGTGTTTCTCAGACAGGAGGCAAAGAATAACACATTTTTCAAACCTTAAAAAGTTTCTTTTTTCATTAAAAAAATTATTAAAATTTATATTTTAAGAAAATTAATAAATAAAGACAAATATTTAAGGTGCCTTCAAAACATATTTTTAAGAATGTAGATTAATCTATAAATTTCAAAATAAGTAAATAAATTTTTTTTTTAAAAAATAGCCACTATGCTCCAACTTTCTCTATGTATAAACATATAACCATTATTTTATATAAATAATAATAATAATAAATAGCACTGAAAACAGGAAAAATATTTTGTTAGTTTATTAAAGTGTCAAACTTATTTATAAGTTCACTAAATGAAGACGACATTAAAATTTCAGTGCCCTCCTCATAATCTAGTGGCTCTAGGCATACTGTTACTAATCGTAAGTACAGTTCTTAACTGTAATGCATTTTAGTTTTAATAGATTGTTAATTGATTTTTATCTCTTCATGTGTTTGGAGCTAAAAATATTGTCTTCAATTTTCATAATGTTTTACTAAACGTACATTCCTTTTACATGAAAAATAATTATTGAATCTTACGTGAGAGCATTTGAGACACTTTTAACTTGAATAAACGGAAAACAAATTAAATAAATAAATAAAATCGCAGTTATGTTCTGAAGATTCGGATTTGGGTTAAATTATTATTGATTCTGGTCGGCTTGGGTCTCGATAAAAATGTTTTTGTGGTCTTTGGTGGGGTATAGCCAATGGAGTTATGAATAAAGCGGAGGAGACGTCTACCTGTTGAAAGTAAAGTAACTGAATAGTTTGTCACAAGATAGCGGTTGTTTATTTTAATTGGATCAAGAGTTTCTCTAACCAGTAAATTCGAATAGAAAATTTTGTCTCATTTAAGCGCCTTATAAAACGGAAATTTCTTTCACAAATATGATAAAAAATTCCTACTTCTTTATATTGGTGTCAGTTTGACCAAGCATTCTAAACTTTTTCATTGATACAAACAGTAGATGATTTTTATTGTTACAACGGCGGTTTTTGTTGTGGCGGAACTATTACCGCTGATACAAATTTCCACCAATAAAAATGAATATCCGTTTTTACAGTTATTTTTGATTGAAAGTTTACCATTAATGAGGCGCTGAAAAGAAAAGAAATTTTCTACTTAAACTTATTAGTGGAAGTTTTCCACGATGGTAATGGATCTCTAGAAAGTTGGAAGTGTAGATAGTTGAAGCTTCGCTGTTTTAAGAATAAGTTAGTTGTTCTTTCTTGATAGTTCCATGGTATAGCTTGACCCATTCAGTATTCTACCATAAGATTTTAAAGCATTAAATTGTTTTTTTCTAGTTCACCTCCTGTTTTTTTTAAAAACATCGTCATACTTTCTTTGTGGAAAACCGATTGTTCTATACGGAACTGCAATTCTATTTTGAGATTTAATAGACTTAATTAGCAATTGCATAGAGATTTGTCAACGTGACTTGAAATCGATAAACAGTTGATGAAATTTGAACGGTGGACGTATAATTACCATAGTAAATAGCATTTGGATAAATTTGCAAGGCGGCCGCAAACTCAGACATTTAGACATGCAAGACTGATCTCGTCCTTTATCATCCGTATTAATGGAAAACAAAATGTAGATTGATCTTTAAGATTGGGATAGTCAATCATTCAGCGAATAATTACAGCTGAATGGTTTTAATTTCGGAGGTTATTTTTATAGCTCGTTTTAATTTACTTTTCCACTGTACTTATTTGTTTTTTCAGAATTATCTGGAAAATATGATATTAAAGTACATTTGATTTAAATTAAATTCTGAAACTATGAATTAAAAAGTTGAAATTAAATTTATAATACATTCTATTTTCCTCTTAAAAACCAAATCGCAGGGATATTTGACTGTAAAATCATATTAAGCATTGTACACTGGTAAAAAATTTTGTTCTTGATTGAACCAACTTTCAGTGCTGTATTAGTTGCAACCAAAAAAAATGATGAAATATTTCTTGAATATTTGGAGTTTCAATGGATTAAAAACTCCAAATGGAGGAACGAGATTACGCCATGTTATGGTTGCAGTTGGAATACTGCAGCACTAAAAGTTGGTTAAGGGGATAAACCGCACCGTTTAAACCATCTCTTCAATTTGAAACTGTAATATACGTGGTGGCACAATACTTAACAGTAAAAATTAAATAAAATTTTTTAAAAATCTTGTAGAACAGCCTAATTTACTAAAATTTATTTTTTAATTAACTTTTTAAAAATCTTTACTACATTTTTAAATATGAATATTTTTGCTTCGATTTTTTTTCTTACATAAAATTGTTCATGGGTTTTTAGATGTATGGAATTTTACATTTAATATCATTTTTTTCTTTCGTGTACATTAAAAAATGAAAAAAATCAACAAAAAATAACTATAAACTTTTAAAAAAGTAACTGTAAACTTGAATGTTAAATCCATGCACAAAAATATTAAATACACCATGAATGACAAGTAAAAAAAATCAAACCTCCATCTAAATTAAACAAAATAGCCTTAGTATTTATCGAAAAAGCAAGTTATAACAATATGAACAGTAAGAAAAATCAATTTAAAGTTTTCATTGGTATAGGTAATTGCGATCTATTAACAAAATTTACAATTACTTGCGATATAATAATGGTATAGAAAAAAATGAGGTGTCAAAATATTCACAATTAAAGAAGTTTTTGATTAATATTAAAAAAAGATAACCAAATCGATATTTTGGCCAATTTCAAGGTATTGTGTTCCCTTAAAGCGAGCACTATATTAACTTCTTGAGACCCTACGGTTTATTTGTGCACTTTTTTAAATTTCAGTTACTCATTTATATTGACAAACTGATAACTAAAAAAAGATATAACTGCGAAAAAAAATGTAAATTTATTTTTTGTACATAAAATTTGGTGATACGTGGACTCAAAAAAGTACATTTTTTGACAATTTCTTAGGATTTATTATTTTATTTTAAATTTTTTGTATTTCAAAAACATTGTAAAATATATAATATTTTTTTATTACTAATGGAGCCTACAAATGGTATCTTAACGCACAGTAAAATTTTTTACATTTTCATTTGGGTACATTTTGCACATTTCTGTTGCAAGTCATTTAGCACGTAGCTCTCTAGAAAGGAAAAAAAGCACTATGAGAAACAAATTGCTATTTTTTTTTCTTTCTGCTATCTGTTAGGCCCTATCCACACCAATTTCTCTCTCCCTCTCTCTCTCTCTCTCTCTCTCTCTTTTTTTAATTACTTATATGCGTGAAAAAAATTGTAAAAATATTATCTTATAGGATACATTAGGTCTGAAGAGATTCATAGTGTATCATATGGATATCTGATGGAGTTAGCAGTCATTAATGTTCTTCCGCAAAATGATGCAAAACTAAAACATATACCTGCAGTCATCAACAAGAAATTGAAAACTTCCTCCAACCTTTTAATTAAACGTGTTATTTCAAATTATATGCTTTATACTCACTGTGTAAAAAGTGATAAGGCTAAACATATTGTTCATGAAATACCCTTGTAAATAGATTTAGAATCATTGCGAATTTGGTGTTTATATGTATATGATTATAATTAAATTCTAAAGCCATGAAAGTAAGTGTCGAAATTAAGTTTATATTTTCTTTCATTGGGGGATTTCTAACTGAACAAAAGCTTAGTACTAAGCTTAGTAAAGTTATCAATGATAGGTATATATTCTTTTCCTTTACAAAATAATGTGAAATTAAAATTAAAATTTTGACATTTTTCAGCAAGAAATTTAAAGCGCTCAATTAGAGACATTCAAGTACAACCCTAAAATTATCTTTTTTTAGCCGAGAAATGAAAGGTTGAAGTTGAAATTACATTTACATAAATTTTATTTTTCTTAAATAAAATAATAATAATAAAATACAGGTGTATTTGACGGCTTTTGCGGAAAAAAAATTTAAAATATCAAATTAAATTAGATAAGATATAAGTTTGTAAATTACAATGATATATGATCAATGTACTCGTATTCTTCCCCATATTTTGTGAAACATATAAAATATCTTCAGTCAATAACAAGAAACTGAAGCGTTTTTTCAAAATTAGATATGTCATCATTTCAAGCGGTATACAGTAGCAGCAAGCGGTACTTCATCAACTTTTGTACAGAATTAGTGAAACGGAAATTCACTAAATGCCTTCATACAAAATATGAACATGGCTATGAAATTGTCGTTCAGTTATATAATTAAAATACCCTTCTGGAACAGTGAAATGAAGGTTCGAAATATTTTTTTTTATAATGTTCTACAAAAAAGACGTCAAGTTATAATTTAAATGAGGTTACCAATGATTTCTATAGCATTCTTCCACAAATAATGTGAAACTAAATTAAATATTTACTGTCAATAACAATAAATTTGAATCTTTTCCAGAAGTTTAATATCAAATCTTTTCCAAACTTTTTTTCACATACTATAAAATGATGTGAATTTCCTTGCCCTTTCTGTTGTAATTTTTTAAGCACTGATACTCTGAAATTGAATTCAAGCAACATGTAAACCCAATTCTTTCAGTCGCATGAATCACGCAACCAATAGCAGCATGACTTTACCAGAATTTGAGAAACTTTTGAAGACAACAGCTTGTAAATTTTGCAGCAACTATGTTGGCAATTGTAAATAAGTCAGCATCTTTTGTTGTAAAATACAGTTTTTTTTTTTTTTTTTTTTTTTTTTTTTTTTTAACAGTGAATGATATTGATCCGAAACAGAAGGATTAATGAGCCGTGAAATAATGACAGAAGGGTGTGATATTAAATTTATATGCATTTCCTCTTTAAATCTTCATCCAGGAATGTTTAATTGTTGATAACTTAGAAAAGGAAATTGTGTTTTTAAAGAACTTAGCAGTAAATTTAATGAAATTATCAATGATTAGTGCATTCTTTCACAAAATAATGTAAAACTGAGTCAAATTTTGACAATCAGAAATGCTTTTCCAAAATTAGAGTGACGTTCTAAAGTAGTATAACTCCATTCACTGTCCGTACAGCGATCACTGCAAACTTTCCGAAACAGTGGGTGTAGTTCGTCAACAGAAACGACGCCTGAATACCAACAACTTAGAAACCGTTCAAAAAAAGAGGCCATTTGGGCGGATAATTGACGGCCAATAAGGAATTGAAGATAAAAGTAGAAAGTGTTTGCGCCAGCGAATGCATTGTAATCGTCTAATTATGAAGATGCTTATCTGGGCACGACTAAAAAAAATTTTCCCGGCTTCTTTGTCAGTAAATGATGCTCCCACTTTAAGAACAAGTTGTAAAACTTCAGCCTTAAATGATGCTTCATCGATTTGCATGCAGTTGCTGTTGTTGAGTGCCTCCTATTAAAGCAGTTTTTGACGACAATTTGTATTGTTGGTGAATTCAGAAATGGAGATGGGGTTCCGATGTTTCGATGGGGGATGTTCCGATCAATAGAGAATGCATAATTCGGAATTGTTTCTGATTGCCAAATAGTTAAGCAATTTTTTTTTTCCTTTCAAATAAGCTCTTTTTAAAAAAGAATTAGTAACTCTAGTTGAACATTACATAAACCAAACTTTTTTCTGATAATCCATTATTTAAAATATTTCTTTTTATCATGTTATTATTTTTTCTTTTCTAATGAATTAAGAATACTACACCAGAGACTTAAATGTATTAGAGTTCTTAAAGTACGTAATGTACATTTAACATGTAATTTATTTTTCATTTATCAAGTACTATATTGATGCATTAAGATGTTATTACTGGTGAGTAATTGGTTTTCATAGATTTGGAACTCTTTTGATAATTGTTTGGTTATTTAGTTGACAGTGAATTATCTGGTATCTTCTTTGTATTACCTGGTTTATGTTTTCTCATGATCATTTAAACAGTCAATGACATTGAATCCCTTTGAAAACCACTCAGTTATATTCAAGGTGGTACTTCTTGATTTAATAACCACAACTATAAAATAGACTTAATTAATTAATACTGTATTTAACAATGTCTATATTGGACATAATTCTGAAATTTTTACCTACTCAGTTATTAAAATTTATTTCTAAAACAAATATAATCACTTAATATTAACATCTGCAACACCTTAGTATCTCTCACTTCATCCTTTCCTATGCTGGTGGATCTATAGCATTATATAGCATTCCTAAAATTAGAAATAAAATATATTCATCCAAGTTTAATATATACATAAGATATTTAATTTCTTGCATATTATCAAATATTAATTATTCCTTGTTTTTTTTTTTTACCTTGTCCTGTGAATAAATTAATTTTTGTAGGTATATATATATATATATATATATATATAGTGTCAATTCACCATGAAAAATTGCAGCACCATTGGCGCTTTAAGCAGCTCATGTATAATGCCACAAGTTATAATTCACATTATGCAATGAAATTTCATAATTTTCAAGGAAAGAGTGTATGTTAAAAATGGTAACAATGAACTGTGAAGAATTAATAAATTAAAACAATTAAAAAACCAAACAAATAGAGGCAAGAAAAAACAGTCTGTTCTTCTTCAGAGGGAGGATAGACGAAACCTAGCCCCCCCCCCCCCTACTTTAAAAAAATGAAATGTTTTAGGTTTCTGAACGCCTACCATTTTAATTATATATATATATATATATATTACATTTGAAATTAAATTGATTTTATATAAGTAAACATCTTGCTGCTGTTACATCATCACTGCTTGCAATTTAAATATTATAAAAAATCAGAAATTTACTATCTTAAGTTTGAAATTTATAAATTTTTTATGTTAACCGGCGAGAGATTTCGGCATAAATAACATTCAATTAACATCTTACAACATTTTTTGTCGAGCGTTTATCTTATATTACTTGTGCTTCTGGAATTTCAATGTCAATATTTTTAAGCATTCTCCCAAATTTAATAGAGAATTTAATTTAAGAAGTTTTATTTCTCTTCTTATTTGTAAATTAATTTTTCTTAGCTACATGACTGTTAATAACCTTTCATATTAAACTAACATGAGTAAACATCTATTTTATGACTACTTCCTCTTCAAATACTCTATAAAAGTTTATTAGCATTTGTACGATATTTTTTTATTTTCACCTAGATGATCTAATGTTTATTTCCCAATCAAACTTTTATGCAGCCTCATTAACAGAACAGTCGAGATGTTCGAACTGCGGTATAATTTCAAAAGAATGACTTCTGGGGTATAAAAGTCAACGGGTCACCTTTGAAAAGCTTGGGACTGATTCCCTCCTAATTTTCTTAATCTCTACATCTCCTGCTCCTGCTAGAGTCCTCCAGGCTGACTTTCAATTAGGTTTCTGTTAGATCATTAAGATCAAGAGAGGCACTTCTTTTAATCATAAATTGATTTTACTCTTTTTTATTAACTTCAGTGAATATTTATATTCTTGCCGGTAACTATCGCGACACTGTTAAATAGTTGAACTTGACCCCGCCTATGGCATTTCCTCTTTTACAAGTTCTTTTTTATTCCTTGTTTTTCTAAAATTTATGAACTAGTAGAAGAGAGTTCGTGTTTCAGCAGTTTATTAGACACCTAAAAGGGGATTTTTATCTTCTTTGATTGCGGTGAATGAATTTCAAATAGGTTATAAACCAAGATTGAACAAGGTTGTAAAAGTAAAACTGTTGGGATTTTGCTACTGTTTTTTCTTTTTCCTTCAAAAATTATGAACACTACATGCTAGCTTTTTTTAAATTTGGAACATCTGCAAACCTAACGACTATGAATAATTTCGTCAGAGCAATTTTAAGTTTGTGGAAGTGTACCAAAATATTTTATTCTTTTCCTTCTGCATCATTGGATATGTTTGAAATTTTAGATGTAAGGGTTTAACCGTGATCCAAAAAAAGTTTAATGGTGACACCGCAATACAACAGTGGTTTTATTTCCCATGATCAGTGATTTTATCATAAAGATCAAGACCATAGTCATTTGAAGAAGTACCAGTGTTTACTTTCATCCATAATTTTCGTCAGGATGATTATAAATACGTCATTGCGTATCAACCAAGACTGTTAAAATTGAAAAAAATCAAATACAATCAAAACTTTTGAGTCAAATTTCTATTGCTCTCTTTTTTTCTGTGATTCCATCAAGCGGTTTCTAAAGGTGAATTTGATTCTAGAAAAATCTATTCATATATATATATATATATATATATTTAAAAAATGAGTCTGTGTTAAAAATGAAATTTCTATGTTATCAGACAAAATAGCTAAAATATTTTAATACAGTAGATTCCCTTAAATCCGCCCAGCTTGGGACCAGAGGTCTTGTGGATTTTAGAATTTTGTGGATTTCTGGTCATTGCTTTATTTACATTTTTTTAAGCAGTAATTTGAGTGACGTTAATAATGCAATCGGAACTGTAATGAATGCTTACAATATTATAAAATATTAAAATAAGTAATAAACTAAAATAATAAAAATTTAGATAATTTTTAAAATGATTAAAGTACTAATAACAAAGGCCAAGTTAATAATAGTGTATGATTAAATATACATTATAAAGATTAAATGTATTTTTCCAAAATTATTCAACAAAACTTGTCCCATAAAAATACATTACTAATTCATATCAAAGTCATAAAATAAGGATTTTCTTTTTCAAGTTTAACCAGGCTTAATAACCAAAAAATCTTGATTGATGCATAAATATATTGGTAAGAAGATTGTATTACCAGTGATATCAGAAACATTTTGAATTTTTTCCAAAAAAAAAAATGTTCTTCCTTCATGAAAAAAAACATGAACAGAGTATTAGTAAGGAAATTACAAATTAAAAAAATACATGGAATTGATACAAAACTAAAAAAATCAAATTTTGTCCTCATTTCCAAACTGAAAGTTTCACTGTTTACATCCATAAAATATGTGCGGATTTTAGAGAGTTGCGGATTTCTAGTTTGCAGATTTAAGGGAGTCTACTGTAATAGATTCTCCAACTTGTTTAACTGAAACTCTTGACGAATACGATGAGGGTTTAATTGCAAATATTGACAAATTAACAAATTTGGCAAACTCAACTTTTTGACATATATTCCCAGGTAGATATTTTTGACCAAAGACATTTGAAAATAATGGATAAGCTTTAAAAATCTGACACAAATGTTGATACACCGATGAAATACAATCAGTATGAACACAAGCGAGATTATAAATATTTTGCTATAGACACAAATATTTATTTATTTTGCAATAAGAGCACGTTATTCAAATGCGCAATTCAATAACTATATTCAATAACTATAACTTTTTGAATAATTTCATCTCATTAAAGTGTAGAAAAAAAATTTGAAATAAGATAATAAGGATAAAATTTTCAACCTACATACACCACCCTCCGAAATGTTTTTTAGTATGATCTTGATAAAGGCCGACGATTGAATTCAATTCTTTCTTATAATGCTTGATACATATATCTGAATTAATTAATCTTATATGATCTTTCAAACATATCTATATATACTTATATATAACTTTCAACTCCCACAGTATCTATATAAAAAAAAGATATAATATCTATCTATCTATCTATCTATCTATATATATATACATATATATATATATATATGTATGTATATATATATATATATATATATATATATATATTTAAAAAAAAATATTTTTTGCAACAAATGAAATTTATTGTCACTAATAAGGGATTTTTTTTAATTCAAGAAAAAACAATAGGTTCTCTTCCACAATACAAGAATACTTTTTTCTATGATAGGAGTGATTTTATCACATAAAATACAATGTTTTACCGACGATTGAAAACAATTTGCAACTCTGTCACTTAACAAAAATAATTTATAAAACAATACTTTATTACCTAATGAAACTATTTTTTTTTTTTTTTTTTCAAATCACTGTAATCAAGATTTTTCAAAATAACCATTCTGAAAGTAAAGTTTTACATTAATCCATAGCAGTGATGCGATTTAAATACACTTTCAAATTATTACAAGATAAAGAATTACAAAATAAAAAGAAATGAAAAAATACATTTAGGTTTCTCTAGGCATCTTTATATTTAGTACCTTTAAACTGCATGAAAAATTATCGTGCGCATGCTTTTTGAAAAAGACATTATTCGGTTGATGACCGTATTAAAATTCATATTTGAAACAACTAAGTTAAACCCTTCCTTTACTGCCTTTTCATGCTTTTTTGGGAAAGGTTTCAATATTTGCATTGTTTGAATATTTATGGGATTGATATTATCCTCCCCTTTCTCCTGTTTATTTTTGATTGCAAATACTTGTTATTTTATATATTAATTCTGATTAATTTTTATTTTTAAGTACCTTATAAAAAAATGTCAAATTTCTCTAATATTTTCAATTAGAATATTTTGTAGCATATTTGTTTGAAATCAGATTAAAAGTAATTTTTAAATTTATTTGAAAGTAATAATTTTGTATTTATTATGCCTATTTTTCTTAACTTATCCTTGTGAATAACTCTGTACATGAAATACATTATGTTATTCTCAAGCATTGATGCTTCATTGATGGAGTTTCAAATAATGCTTCCAGTCCAACTATACTCAGCCCGCCAACGCAGAAGTGCATCATAAGCAAAGAAAAACAAGTTGGAAATTGCACGTGAAGCGTAGCAAATTAGGTGCGTTCGTACGATAACGAAGTTTTAAAAATATTACTTTCATATGTCAATCTCATTAAATTGTAAATAGTGAATTACAATTAAAACGCTCATCAAACAATGTTCTTCCTATACCATTATATAATGTAATACTTTTGTGTGGCCTTGTAAATCAATAACAAATGTTCTTTGCACCACAAATTATGTATGATGTATATTATAATATGTACTTTATAGTTGCATATAAATTTTATTAAGTTCGTATGAGTGTAACACGATTAAAATGCATTTGAAACATTTTTCCCATTGACCGTAATGTAACGGAATACTTTTGAGTGTCCCTATAATTGATCTATAAATCCGATTTTCATAAAATTTGAAATAACTCGACAAAATTATGTAATAATTATGTAGTTTAAATTTCAAACGTATAGAATATATTTGAAACTTTTTCCTAATTGACCATAATGTAACTGAATAATTTTGATTGCGCCTGTAATTGATCTATGCACACGATTATCAAAATATTTGAAATAACTCGACAGAATTATGTAATAATTGCGTATTATAAATTTCAAACGATTAAAATGCATTTGAAACTTTTTTTCCCATTGACCGTAATGTAATGGAATACTTTTGATTTCCCCTGTAATTGATCTATGCATCCGATTTTCATATAATTTGAAATAACTCGACAAAATTATGTAATAATTATGTATTTTAAATTTCAAACGTATAGAATATATTTGAAACTTTTTCCTAATTGACCATAATGTAATTGAATACTTTTGATTGCCCCTGTAATTGATCTATGCACACGATTATCAAAATATTTGAAATAACTCGACAGAATTATGTAATAATTGCGTATTATAAATTTCAAACGATTAAAATGCATTTGAAACTTTTTTCCCCATTGACCGTAATGTAATGGAATACTTTTGATTGCCCCTGTAATTGATCTATGCATCCGATTTTCATATAATTTGAAATAACTCGACAAAATTATGTAATAATTATGTATTTTAAATTTCAAACGTATAGAATATATTTGAAACTTTTTCCTAATTGACCATAATGTAATTGAATACTTTTGATTGCCCCTGTAATTGATCTATGCACACGATTATCAAAATATTTGAAATAACTCGATAGAATTATGTAATAATTGCGTATTTTAAATTTCAAACGATTAAAATGCATTTGAAACTTTTTTCCCCATTGACCGTAATGTAATGGAATACTTTTGATTGCCCCTGTAATTGATCTATGCATCCGATTTTCATAAAATTTGAAATGACTCGACAAAATTATGTAATAATTATGTATTTTAAATTTCAAACGATTCGGTTGGGTAGTTTTTGCGTTGTTATATGCGGACGGACACACGGACGGACAGACGGACGGACAGACGGACGGACTGAACGACAACTATAGGTGCTACGTATTATATAATTACGAACGCACCTAAAAAGAAGGCTTTTATCATTAATTTACAAATTTACAAAACTATGATTCCTAAAAAAATACCTTAAAATTTTACATGATAATTTACAAACTAAAACTTAGAAATAGTTCAGTCAATGGCCATTAAATGAATGTTTGCATATGCAAACATTGATTGATACGTTACATTTTGAATAAGCTTTGTAATCTTTGGTAAAGTTATTATTTCAACACAGTTTTTGATACTTTTATACCAATAAATATCACAATTATTATTTGTTTATGCAATCATTGTTTTCTTTCGTAATTTGTGTACGACCTCTGGAAATGTGGTCATTCGACATGTTTTTTCCCCATTTTGGACCCATATCCGTATCCAAACATCGAAAGTGGTTTGAGTCAGTATTTATGTAGTTTCATTTCTTTATGACTTTTTATGATAAGGTTGAAATTTCGCACATGATCTTATTAGTGTTTGAAGCATATTTTATTCATTGAGAAATTTTTTGTTTTACAATTTATAATGTATGGTCTAAGATCAATATTTAAGAAATAAAAACCGAGGTCAATGTTGCCGAGGCGAATGGGTATGAGACAGTGCCCTTTAGTCGTCGTCATTGAGAGTGTGGACATCAATACTGCAAAGTGAAAATCATGGTCAGTGTTGGAGAGCGTGGTTTCTATGAAAGAAGGAGACGCAGGTTAGTGAGATTCATCGTCGAATGATTTCAATGTGCGGCTACAAAGCATCCTCAAGATGCAAAGTAGTTTTGGTTGTTACACTTCAGCAATGATGTAAAAACCGCAGCCAAAGGTGTCAACACGACACGACCAGCAACAGTACATACAGTAGCACACGAGGCGCAGGTTTGATCATGGCGAACAGGCTCATAATATTCGACAAAATGCAGGAAGAGACAGGTCTTGCGCGAGAAACGTTTCAGCGATTTTGCATGAAGATTTGGAGATGACGAAGGTGTGCGCCCAGCGTACGTCTCATGAACTCACACCGCGACATAAGAGGAGACGCGTCGAAATCTGCAAAGAACTTCTTGCACAACGCTATGAAAATTTGGATGACTTCATCGTCCGCCTGGTCACAGGGATCAAGTCGGGACATGCCGTTGTTTCTCCACTATGCTCCCGAAAAAAGCAGCTCAATGGAGTGGATGCATTATCCAAGTCCACGTTCCAAGAAGCCTAGGCCATCGTTGAAAACTCTACAACAACAGGAAACAGTCTTCTGTGATACCCAGGATGTTATTCGTGGACTGGCAGAAGCCTGGAGGCACCACCAATAGCTACCAGTACTGTGAGATTGCCAGAAAGCTGCGGCGGTGAATTCAACAATGCCGCCGTCTGAGTAAATGGGCAAGGCACATGTTGTTGCTGCAAGACAATGCACGCTCGCTTACTAGCCGGGACTCTCGCGGCATTAAGCTTGACTGCCACACACTCCGTTCTTGCCCGACCTGCCCCCAAGAACTATGCCTTGTTTGACAAGATGAAGACTCAATCAGGGACCAATACGCTCAATCTTCTGCGAAATTGCATTCAATTGTCCATAAATGGTGTATTAAAAATTCCTCTTTCACAGAATGGTTTATCCTCGGGAGCTACCGTTTTGTTATTAATAGATCTGTCCTCCCTTTGACAACATTCGTTTCATTCCTATCTCCACGACCTAAATACATTTGAGATGCATTTTAGAAAAATTACGCTTTTTCCCATGATACCTCTGTTCAATGCAAATATAACAAACCTTTTAAAAATAAAAGATCAATCAATAAATAAAAATAAAAAAAGACTAATTAGGAACCTCTTATAACCTTAATCCATTGCACGACACAACATAATCTCAACCTTTTTTTTAGTTTGTTTGTTTTGAAGGGAGTATTTTTATCATACATAACACACGATTTTTTCTTTGATTGAAAGCAATAAGCAGCTATTTTGTTTAAAAAATAAATAGGGGAAAATCACCTTAAGTTCATGGTTTTAATTAAAATATCATAAAAACTCACCCATTTAACTATACTGAAGGGATTTACTAGAAAACATTTTATGTCCAATAATCTTAGAAATCAGATTAAAACATGACTAGCATACAAGTGGCCAAATTTTCCGCAAAGGATAATCTATGTCGTCAAACAATGGCAGAAAATGTTCAATAGTATAAAAATAAACAAATCTCTGATGACATATTAAAGTGGATTTCCTTACCATCTAATATAACGATAAATTATTCTTAACTTGTACTGTTTATTGCGATTGTCTTCGTATATTATACGATTGATGCTTCGACAAACTAAGTCAAGCGTTACGTTTATGCGCTTCTCCCGAGCTTGTTCTTCATTAAACCAAGTTTGAAACACAATCACGAACAGATATTCATCCATCCATTTACGACAGTTTCACTTACATCATATCAGTCTACAGATAATATTGGTGTATTTTGTAATTTACCTGTAAAAACAAAAACAAAACATGAAGTTTTGTAAGTCACTGTTGAAATTAAACAGTTAAAGATGATTTTGCAGCACCCGAAAAACTGGAAAATAATAATAATAAAGCGTACTTGTTTTAAACTTTAGGTAAAAGAATACGTAAAGGAAACCTAAGTTTTTATTATATTTAATTTTTAATTCGAGTAGCTAAGTTAACTCAATTTCAAATTACAATCAAGCTGAATACTTATTTGTCTGCATAAGTTATATGGATCATTTTTTAAATTATGTATTTAAATAAATACATTTTATCTACTTACACTCATATTAAATGTATACAAACACGTTATATATATACTTTTGTACGTCCAAAAGGGCAGGAAGCTTTAACTCATTTTTATTTGGAGATTTACAAAACTTATGTATTGTAAAGGTGTTGTTATTCAAAAATTGTGTAATCGAAAAAAATTTTTTTTTTGAGAAAATACTGTCAAAGTTGACTGCTTAACAAGCCCCCAATTTCCAAACTTTCTTCTATCTCATACATGTTAACACTGCCAAAATCGCTATCACACAGTACTAAATTAAGTGATAATCTACTATGTCCATTATGAAGATTGTAAAAATATATAAATTCTTTGAATAGTGTGCATTTGACATTTAGATGAAAATATCAAACAAATCTTTTAATTTCGGTGCCCATCCTTTTAGATGCCTGCAACCTAAATTCCACTCCAAAAAGCATAAAAATGGTGGCGGTATCCCCCCCCCCCAAGCCCAATAAACATTTATTTAATGACATTTGATTAAATTGCATGTATTAGTTTTTTAGATATAGCCATTGCGAAAATCGTGAAAAAAGCATATTGTGACGCCACTGTTATATGATCTACACGAAAACCCAATTAATTACTAACTTATGTCAAGGTATATAGCAGGATATAAAGTTAAATGAAATTCCGTACATTGGTTTTTGCAAATGCCTGTATGCATACAGACAGACTCACAGACTCACAGACAGACATTTTCTAAAATAGTCAAATCAGGTCCAGAACCTTCTAAAACACATAAATCCGTAGAAAATCGAAAGTTGAAAATTTTCACGAATCTAGTACTGCCTTCTTTTAAAGATTCAAAAAAGTAAAAATCGAGTCCCAGCCCTTCTCATCTCTATCGCTATAGCGTCTTGATTTTAAACATCTTGAGATTGCTGTAAACATCTTCTTTCAGTGTGCTCATACACCATGCAAAAAATGCTTGTCGAAAGGAGGAGACTATAAACCTTGTGAAACAAATTGCAACAATGCGGCGAAAGTACAAAAGGGCCAAATTAGCCCCTTCGGATAAATAACTGCTGGGTCTGCAATGGAAAATTATTGCTTTTGCAGCAGATTTGAGATGGTGATTGCACGGATTAGGATGGCGAGCACTTGTCGTCGGTCTTGTCTTGTGACACATGTCGCTATTTTCACAAGATGGCGAAGAAAATTTAAAATGGGCGCATTTGTGGTCACGAGTACTTTGACAAAATGATTAAATTGATGTCTTAATCTGATTTATGCATCCTGGATACCGAGACAGAACGGTGCATGCGATGGCATAAAATTTTCCTAATGCTGAATGAGAAAAATGTAATAATAATAAAATTCATTTATCTATAGCAAATTGGTCTGCCATTAAAAAAAAAATCAGTCGAAATCGGTAAAACGTCTACAATAAAAATGTGAAATAAATTGTTTTGCCAAAACAAGTACAAATTACTTAAAGACAATATAATTTTAAAATATATCTCACCGAGAATTCTTACCTAAAAAAGATTTATAAAACAAGCAGAAAGCAAAGTTTAATAATCAAATGCAAGCATATAAACTTTTTCGTTTTCATCAATAGATATCTCCGAAACTATTGTTTTAAATATATAAAAAAATCACATTTCTACCAAAACTCTTAATTGACTGCAATAATTTACCAAACTTTTATACAATGCATTCTTTAATAAAGCTTTGAGTAAAATTTATCACTTACATTACACTTTAATAAATTTATGAAAAAAATTATATATATATGAAACTGTTTTTACAAATAGAAAGGAACTATCGAAATCAATTAGGCAATTTCAAAGATATAGAATTCAATTTGAAGTCATGTAAATTCAATTTGTCAGAAAATGTATCAGAAAGTTGTGTGTTGCTGAGCAGAGGATTTGAGAAGCACCATAATTGAATATAGCGCACATTTTCAAACATATGCAGGTGTCAGGGTCGTTTCCGTTCAGTAGAGGTGACAGCTTATTAAACGAAACAGAGCTCATTAGAAGCAACAAGTTGTGAAAGAAGATACCTTTTTACATGTTCGTAAAAATGCCTTCACGACGACTTTTAACTGATGATCTGCTCAAGAAGCGCAAAACGTTTCGACACATTTACAAGTTCCTTTTTTAAAGTTGTTCTTAAATCCAAAACAGCAATTTATGACATAAGTTTTAATTTATTTTTGTTAGAAAATGCATGAAAACTAAGCAAGTGTTGTTGATCAGAAACTATCAATCGCACTCAATTTCCACTTTTTTTTGGAAAAGCAACAGATCTTTCAGAAAATAGCGCTATAGTATATGTTTTGAACCGAATTTTTTGCACTACAGAAAAATAACTCAAACATGAGGTAAAAAGCGTGTTTGTCACGTGATCAAAAACGCTTATAACTCAATAGGTACTATGGAAAATACAGCTCGATTCCAAATTGTTTCCATAGTCAGTCTTTCCAATTTTATATCTTTCCATTAAAAAATGAATTTGTAAATGTGTCAAAACATTTAGCATTTATTGAGCTGAGCAGTTGAGAACAGCCTTGGAAAGATATAAAATTATAACTATATCTTGACAATGAAAGTGATTTTGAATTCGAAGTGATTTCCATTTTTTTATTATCAATAAATTACCTACTGAGTTATAAGCGATTTGGATCACGTGGTAAACACTTTTATCACCCGAGTTTAAGTGACTATTCTTCTTTCGCGCAGAAATTCGGGTCAAAATGCCTACATTGCCATTGATACTATTTTCTAAAAAATCTATTGTGTTTGCAATAAGCGGAAAAATGAGTGCGATTAGATAGTTGGAAGTTATAGTTGCATATTCCAACTTCTTTTTTTTTTCTAATGACTTCTTCGACGTGCACATTTGATTCTGAAAATATTGGGATCGATAAGAAAAGCCTGCTTCATATGCAACTTTTAATGTTAATTGTAGTGGATATGCTTTTCAGAAGCGTGTTAAATGTCCGCAGTGTGTGAATTGCGAAGAGCTAGTCTTACAACGTGCAGCATAATTTAATGTTACTGTCGTAAATTCTGCTTATTGAGAAAATTGCAGAAAATATTTTAAACTATACACCCCTGATGAGTAGTTTAATAAAAAAGCCTTCTACTGTCTATTTATCCATTTGCCTTTGCTAATTTTGGTAATCTGCTTTCTATATCAATTGAAACTTCAAATGATTTTAATAGGATGACAGTATAAATACTGGTTTCATTGGCTTATTGTTATGGTAATATCTGAGTTATTTTGGTTTTATTTGTAAAAGTATTTATATATAAAAATATATGTATATACGGAAGTATAATTGTGAGCGTACATTAATTTTACATCATTTTCAAAACTACTTAGAACTTTAGAACTAATAGTTTTAGTACAGTTTTGCGCACAATGCATGCAATTAAAAAAGATTTTGAATTTTTTTTTATCAAAATTAAACGTTAAAAAAATAAAACAGTTGTACAACATTGAAATAATTATGATACATAGAACATATATTAAGCTGTCAATTATAAACATTTTATGCATTTGTATATTTTCTGGGGAAACAGAAATAAAATAAAATGCGACGTGATGCTAAATTGCACATTCTTAGGAAAATTAAGACTCTTCAGTTTCCTTAACTAAAACAAACTCCTCGATCATCAAGTCCCATGCTAACTTATGGGGAATATGGATTTTATAGAGTTAACCTATGCTTAAAAGCGCAATTACTCAAAACCTAATATAAATTTCATATTACGACCATCAGAAAGTAAACATCAGATACTGACGATATGCACTTTTTAAAAACTATCTCCTTAAATTTTAAGTATAAAATTTTCCCTATAAATTCTGAAAGTTCCACTTAATAAATTTTATTTTCTTAAAATTTTAAACAAGCAATTTTTTAAAAGTGCATATCATTGTCATCTACCCTCTATAATTTATGGTAGTAAAAACCGTATTGCGACATTTATATTTAGGTTTTGAGTAATCGTGCATTTAAGTTTTCTCTTAGGTTAACACGGATTTAGTTATCGAGGAGTTTCAGTAAAGTCCAGGACATTCAAGAACTCTTCATTGGTCATTGGTCATCTAAAATTATATTCAACCTTAGTTCTCCAGCTGTTTTCTTAAGTAAAAAAAAAAAAAAAAAAAAAATCATCATCATATTAATAGAAAACTAGTCGTTAAGGGCCACCGTAATACTTATCCATCATGGATATGCATTGTATAAAATGTGTAAAATAAAACTAATTATAGAATGCATTGCAATTCCAAAATAAAATTTAAATATTTTAATTATTAAATATTTTTAATATATAGTAATGCTCTATCACTGAATTGTGGGTACTACTTGATTATCCCATCAACCGATTTCGACTTATTATATAAATCACCAAAATAATCGTAAATGGTACAAAGTGGCATAATTTTTAATTTAAATAACGAAAGAACAAATAAATTAGTGAAATATTAATAAAAATACAAATAAAACGTCGAATTAAAAATCACTTGATGATATACAAACACATGTAACGTGTTTAATATAAAGTGAATGTGACATTTACGATAAGCCATCATTGGCATTTAATCTTATAGTTTGGCGATAGTTTTTTGGCAGACGGAATAATCACGTAGTAAAAGAAACATCTTTATAACTCCAAAAATGATAAACCCATTAACTAACAGTTTTCTACGTTAGATGAAGTGTCTCATTTCCAATTAAAATACATATTTCAATTGAAATTTGAATGAAATACAGTCATGAAAAATCAAAGAATGTGAAAAATATGATTACAAATATCTCGGCAACTAATTATTCGATCGACTGCACATTCTTTATGCAAAATTTATGTTTTTTATTGTCTTTTACAGCCACTTCTTAAAATAATATTAATAATAATAATAATAATAAAAGATTTTCTTTTCAGAATCGCTACATACCTTTCATCAGAACAAATATTTCGAGAGTCTGAAAAAATAGTCTCTCTCTATCT
Organism: Maratus speculifer; assembly: GCA_964019185.1. Taxonomy (NCBI): domain Eukaryota; kingdom Metazoa; phylum Arthropoda; class Arachnida; order Araneae; family Salticidae; genus Maratus; species Maratus speculifer. Next base: position 186,741,492 of record OZ025298.1, on the reverse strand, counting down.
CAATTTGTTCGGGAGATAGACACACAGACAGGCGGATGGCAATTTTTTTTTTCTCTAAAAATATGTTTTTAGAGAAATTTTTATCTTCAGTGTCTAAAACTTGTAAATCCGCAAAAAAAAAAAAAAAAAAAAAAAAAAAAAAAAAAAAAAAAAATCGATATTTAAAACGATTGTAAGATTTACGTTATACTATGTATGATGGGTAAATAAAAATTAAATGACAGCGTATAAATTCTCGGAATATTTTCTTCGCAAAGTAACAATATGCTGTTTTTTGGCACCATGTGGGGTGAAATCTGTTTACGAGTTCGTTGCGATGTTGCACGTGCATAGATGCTAGAGTAGAGGTGTCAGGGTCGTAACGGTTCAGTCAAATTTCCTATTCCCCCGACGAAAATATTTCTGTGGCGTTACGCTTCCACAGAACATGTCTGAATTCTCACATTTCTCACGGAGCAAACAGAATGCGCATTAAGTCCAACAAGCTTCAAAATAATGATTTTTTTGTTGATATGTGTACAGCTTATTCGCACACGTGTTCTTTATTTACAACCCAAGATTAATAGTAAATTTTGTTAACTTTGTTTTCTTTATAATCATGACTTTAGACCAGTGATGAAGTGGGAGGTATACGGAGGTATACGTCCTATATCTTCTGGATTTTTTAAAAGAACACCGTATACCTTCTGTTCCTCTAAAAAGCTATAGTTTATACACTCTAAGGGACTCTAGGTACCCTTACCAGACCCGGCCCGTTAAAAAATTATTCTAATTCTGATGCCCAAACCCGTGCAGACCTCTTGTCAGACTCTCTTAAATTTTCAACTTCAAAACATTTTTTTTTTTCTTTTTCTATATCGATAAATGATGATTTTGAAATTTATGTGAAATTGAGTTTGAAGAAATTATTAAATTTATTACAGGCAAATAACCGAAAGCATAATATATTCAGAATATGACTCTGACACATTCCTCAATGAAATTTCTAATGAAAAATCAGCAATGGGTGAAATTGATATGTTGAAAATTTTATTCACGAGCCTTCAGCAGAAAAATAATTGAAATTTATGCTAAAAAATGCTAAATTGAAAAATAGGTATAAGAAATATAGAAATAAAAATTTAAGACAAATATCACTTGACCAGAATATTTTCTCCAAAATGTAATTGTTTTCATAAAACAGTTTATTATAGATTCCAATTTTTGCTATTTTAACTCTATTATACTTCTATTTATGATATAGGTTGGAGTACTGTTAAGATTAAAATTTAAGTAATATTAATTGTAAGCTGTATAAATTTTCATAATGTAATATGTTTAAATAATTTAAATTAGCGAACAGTTTTCTTTATCTATCGTTAAAAAGTTTTTTTTCCCCTTTGATGATCGGGTGAAACATCATTTTCTTTTTATAATAGGATAATTATAATTTTTATGTCAGTCCCTGTATACAACTTTGATAACAAGCGCCTGCTGCATAATCAAAGAATAAATTAGTGAGCTCGTATCTTTTTGAGAGAAAATAAAAAATAATAATTAGCTCTAAAATATGTTTTTTTTTTTCTGTCTAAAACAGATTTGTTTAATATTGATTTTAAATGGACTATTAATTCAAATATCATAAAAATTAAATCTTAAAAAAAATTCTAAGATAATGTATTTTTTTCAAGCCTACAGCAATTTCTTTCATCGTTTTAAAATGGATTAAGAAAAAAAAAAAAAAAGAGGAAAGAAGGAAATGGCGAAAGCTATTTTAAGTGAAAACATTTCACTAAATTCCTTTAATCTCTCTGATAATAGTACTTCAAAAGTTTAAATAATATTACCTAATGATAATGATGAAATGCTGTGTATAGTTCTTAGGCTATTTCAGAATTACATTATGACATTTCTTGCTTCATACACCACATTTCAAGAACTTTCACTTAAAAAAGATTTAAGATTAATATACAGAAATAATAAATATATGAGGTAAATATAGTTTTTATTCAATCATTAAGAAAGGATATATATATATATATTTTAGATTTCTTTCTACAATGATTATGAATGTTACTCCATAGTAATCGTTTTACAAAACTTACTTTTGTTTTGCGTAATTCAAATTGCCACGCTGATCATTTATGTCTCTTCCTACCAAGAGTATCTTTTAATTTATTTTATTTTTATGCGCCTTCGTAATTATTCGTAACATCTGTAATCGTCCTCTTTTCTGTCTGTCCGTCTTTCCGCAATAACCGTGCAAAAATATCCAACCGAGTGGTTCGATATATAATAAAGAAATAATCGTTGCATAATTTTGTCAAATCGCTTCAAATTTTATGAAAATCGAATTAAAACTTAAAAAGATATTAAAAGATATCTTCATTCTATTAAATCATACAATATGCATTTAATCCAATAATATCCCATAACAGGTAATCATTCTTGATTGTCACAGTAATCACGTGCTGTGCAAGTATAATGCTGCTATTTTAGAAGGGAGGGGGGGGGGGGTGTCTGGCACATGATATCGTAAGATATTTCTAGGGAGAGGTAGAGCTGTCTTTTAATATCGATATCATGTTTGATCCAACCAAAATTTTCTATTTTTATTTGTAACATGGTTTTTGATTCAAAATAGCATATTAACTTTTTTTTAGTCTGTTGTCTATTTTTAAGAAAATACAAAGTTATTATTAAAATCACTAAATTATTCTAAAGTTATCAAAGTCGGAACTATAGAATATTGCAACATTTGAATTCCTAATTCTTCTGTCATATGTGTATACATATATAATCACTGTCCGTGAAATTATATGTGAAGTATATTTGTATTAGAGCTTGTGTTTACTAATTTAAACAAGTTGGAAATTGCACGTGAACGTAGCAAATGAGGTGCGTTCGTACGATAACGAAGTTTTAAAAATATTCAAATCTTGTTGATATAGTAGAGCGTACTTCGGATACAGTATAGTAGTCGAAATCTTTTTTGTGTTCCTGTAAATATACAGAAAGTAATTATTATTACACCTCAGAAACGTACATCTTATTCATAAAATGTGAAATAGTTGAATATAATTAAAACACGTCCCTAACAATGTTTCCCCGTATAGTATTATGTAGTTGAATACTTTTGTGTGGCCCTGTAATTTAATAATAAAAATTCTTTGCATCACAGATTGTACAGAATGCATATTTTAGTATATACTTCATAGATTCATGCCAATTCTATTATGTTCGAATGAGTGTAACATCATAAAAATGCATTTGAAACTTTTTTCCTATTGACCGTAATGTAATGGAATACCTTTGATTGTCCCTGTAAATGATCTATGCATCCGACTTTCATAACATTTGAAATGACTTGATAAAATTACGTAATAATTATATGTTTTAAATTTCAAACGATTAAAATGCATTTGAAACTTTTTTCCCCATTGACCACAATGTAACGGAATCCTTTTGATTGCCCCTGTAATTGATCTATCCATCCGATTTTCATAAAATTTGAAATGACTCGACAAAATTATGTTATAATTACTATGTATTTTAAATTTCAAACGATTCGGTTGGGTAGTTTTTGCGTTGTTATATGCGGACGGACAGACAGACAGACGGACAGACGGACGGACTAAGCGACAACAATAGGTGCTACGTATTTACATAATTACGAACGCACCTAAAAAGAGATAGAGAGAGACAAAGAATGTTGTCTACTAATTTTGTTGATAAAAATTTCTATCTCCCCCCTCCCTTCATGCGTGCAGGGCAAGTGCAACAAGACAGCATTACTGTTAAATGCATTATCTAACAAAAACCTATTATAAAATAATTTTAAATAGCAACTATTTCTTTCAACTGTTATTTGATATAAAGTTATATTTTATTGACATCTCTCCATTTGAATCTATAAAGTATGCTAAAAATAAATGAAACCAGCTTTGTGTACCATTCCCAAACAAATGAAATATATTCTAAAATCATCGAAAAATTTGCCGACATTGATACCGATATCATTATTGGGGGAAGGGGGGAGGGGATCGAAACGTATTGATAAACGTATTGAAACGATTGATAACGTAAGATATCGGAAGAGGAGGGGGAGGAATTCCAAAAAAAAAGAAAAAAGTTAATAATGTTATATGTATGCACAACCCCTTACATCCTATTTAAGATGGAGTCCTAATATTTCCACATTATTGATTTTAATATACATATAATCTTAATAAATTTTGCATTTATGCATTTTTGCGTAATAGTTCAATAGCTATCGCAAAAAGATCTTAATATTTATAAAACATTATTATAAGTACGAACGTACCTCATTTGACAACTATGAGACTCAAATTTAAACTTTTTTTTCCCCCTGTTGATTAACTAGAAACTTCTTGACATTCACGATTTTTTTTTCTTTTCGCAAAAATTTTAAATTTGCACATATTAATTATTTAAGATGCATAGAACAAAACAGTGAAATTTTAATTTATTCAATTTCAAATTCTTTTTTCTAGTTTCAAGATATCAATTGTAAATTTTAATACTCACACTTAGTATTTTTGAAAAAAACTTAAAAAAAAAAAATTACATAAATAGAGGATGACTTTGTCTCACAAATCATTCCATAAATATGTATGCAGTATTCTTTTAAGAAATCCTAATTATATGATAAAAATCTGAATTTTTTAGAAATCGTAGAAATTGTAACGGGTCGTGCCGGGCCTGGTTTCACTGATTTCTGGCCGGGCCCGGGCTTGGAAATTCCGGCCCGTGCAGACCTCTGTGAAAAGGTAGCAAACAGCCGTTTCGAATCTACTGTCCAGACTCTTCATCAGGGCAAGATTGTGACAACTTTTGGCTCAGTTTTGCTTTTTGTAGCTTGCTGAGTCTTGCACTGATGAAGAATCTCGATAGTAGATTCGAAACGGCTGTTTGCTACCATTTCATGCATCATTTGTGCATTTCTAATCGTTGGTTTTCTACCTTTAAAAACCATTCGTGATTATGATTATTTCAGTAATTTAAGCGAGCAGTTCGATTACATATCTGTCAAATTCGTCTTTTATTTTCGTCTTATATTGTTGAATTCAGTTACAGTTGCTGGAAGTATGTTTTAGATAGTGGTACGCATTTTTAAATTTAACTAATTTTTTTGCATATGACTCGGGATATACAAATCTTGTTGATTATAAACAGGCTAAAATAACTCAAGTACATTTCCGTTTATTGATAGAAATTGCTGAAGGGGAATTTTCAACTATATTATATGTTTCCTAACTAAAATAAATTTCAGTACAGTATGTAGTACAGTAAAATCTCGTTAGAACGAATGTCACTTTAACGAACTTTTCAGTATAACAAATATTATTTGCATTGTTAAAAAAGAAGTACCCTATTATCCCATTTCATTATAATAATATTAACTTTAATTGGTTTTTCAGTATACTAAATTTAATGAGTGCTCCGCAGAGATTCGTTGTAACGAAATTTTACTGTATGTAAGCATAAAATAATTCGGATATTTATTCCGATTGATGGTAATTGCAGAAATTGAATTTTGATATGTTTTATGGATTTTCCATGTTAATTTTTTCTACGTTATTTTTGACACCATTAAACTGTGTTAAAGTTTTTTACTAATTCTGTATGTTTTGGAAAGTGTTTCATAATCTTTACCGGATGCGTGGTTTATCGTTCTTGTTGCTTTATAACATAGATTTTTAAAAGAAAGTATGAAAATCTATACAAACATTTTTAAAGATAAATTCTATAAAAGATATTTTCACTATAAAAGATATTTTTACTGAAACGTTTTATTCCGCGTGGAAATCGTTAATTTTTTCCGAAAGACAAAACGAAACACTTTTTTATCCTTATTCGTTGTATGTTAAAAGCGGGACTGTTTCTTCTTAAAAGACAAATGGAAATGCTTCTTTTAAATTGAAAAAAAATGGAAAAATTAAATTTTCGTTGTTGGTGTATTTCCGATAAGCAAATCATCGGATATGGCCAATTGGTATAGGGAGTAAAGAATTTATTTTTAAAGGAGAGTTCCAAGAATCGTATTTGGAGAAAGATAAGGCGATAAAACGGGTTTAATAATGTCAATAAATACATATTATACAGTTTATAAATAATTGTTATTTAGATTTTTTCCCCCTTAAATATCGATTTTTTATTATCGCATTCTGATCGCATGAATAAAGAGAAATTCTCCTTCTTGAAAACGGAACAGTACCAAAACGGAAATTTCGTGAAAAAACGGACAATAGACGGCAACTTTGCTTCCTGTATATTTTTCATTTTTTCATGGTATTTATTTTTACAATGAAGATAAATAAAACAAACAATGAATTTATTTCAATTTTAGGAATTGGCGGGAATTATGTTCATTTTTGTGCCAAAAGTTTGCGACGTTGTTTTCACACATTTCATAATCAAACGGCGAATGTCACTGTCATCCAGGGAAAAAGGTAAGCTGGTGTTCAGAAAGGGGTGAGACCTTCCAACCTTCTCACGCCCACCAAATGTTTGAATGAATTTTCAATGATCGACTCCTGGATAATCCTCACTTTGTACGCCTGATGACGCAGTTGCCTTTTACCATTTATGCATGTCCGCTCAAGCTGAAATCTTTTATATCGAAAAAGAAATCGCATTCTAAAACTTCACCGAGGGGGCGTTGGGACGGCTGGCAGCCTTTGTGATACCGATTCCCGGTGCCTTTTTGGAAGTCAGTAGGTGAATGGTGGTGTGGTTCTAATCTGGGAGGCAGATCAGAGGAATACAAGCGAATCAGTTATTGACCCACGGTTCTCTGCTGTCAAAGCCGATTTGTCCGACTTCAATCCACCACCCTGGATTTGGTTGCAGTTACAAAGAAATTTAATTTAACAAAACACGCCCGCTTAAATGCTGTCACCGGAGAATGGTCTCTTTTAACGAAAGTTTGACGTTGGGACAGATTTAGACATATACGTCGATGCACTTGAATGGAAAGTGTGACGAAGAATACAGATTTCGTCTGTTGAAAAACGGTGAATGTTGTATGTTATATCAATGGTCTATCAGCATATGGTATCCCTAGATATTTTAAGGAAAGCGAAGAAACATTTTCTTTAGACGAACGATTTGTTTATGCATTTAAATTTACTTCCGAACAGGAACTGATTACCGAAAAAGTTTGAATTTCCTTCTAAAATTTAAGAGGGGGAAAATGAGGGGTATTTGAAAGGATCGGAAAATGTAGCTTTTATTTTATTTTTAACACCTTCTAATATAGTTAAAAAGTATTTATGAATTGGATTTGTCTATCCGTGTTTTAACTTGCATAAATACAGTTATTGGAGTTTTATCGGACATGTTCGGCATTGAAAATAAAATGTGTACCATTTTCGGTTTATTTACAAAAAAAAAAAAAAAAAAAAAAAAAAAAAAGAAAAAGAAAAAGAAAAAAGAAAAGAAGAAAATTTTACATTACGTCTGTTTGGAAAAACCGTTTGAAAAAATTTAATATTTTTACAGTATTTTAAACGCATTGCAAATAATATACTACCACTGAAATGTAGTACAAGATTCTTGTTATAGCATATGGCGTGCAAAATCTTGTCGATCATTTAGAGAAACACATAAAAGAATTTGCTAATGAATTAGCAACAATTGAAGTATTGAAGTCTACGAACAATAATTGCTGATAGTGCACTTTTAGCTATGGTATGCGTAGTTTTTAAATTTAACTTTATTTTAAAATATTCCTTGACGTGTATAAATCCTATATATCATATGCAGGACCGCATAAATTTCTCAGCAACAGCCGCTTATTGGCAAAAATTGCTTTGAGAAAATTTTCAAGTGTGACTATGCGGTTAGCTGCACTAATTTTTAGAACACTATGTAGCATGCACACATATATGGAGATCATATACAAAAATACGCAAAAAAAAAAAAAAAAAAAAAAAAAAAAAAAAATCGTATATTTTAACGACTATTCATGATAACAGAAAAAATCGGGTTTTCAAATGCGTTATGCGTTTTCCAAATTGTTCGTTTAAACATTATCTTTCATCTTAATAAATTGCGTAAGATTTGTAAAGTAGTCTAAATGTGTTGGAAAGTGTTTTATAATTTATGCTATATGTATGATTTTTGTTTTTGTTTAACATTTATATTTAGGAAAAGAGTCCAATTTGTTTCAGTGTGGATTTTTCTGCCAACGTCAAAAATTCATAGTTCACTTTTGGACAATTATTAAAAACCATTGTAGCTATTTTAAGAAATGTGCAACGATGATGTCAAAGACTGCACACCTTGACCTTTCTTTCTTGATTTTATTACTCTTTCTTAAAAAAGAGCTTACTTCAAAACTCAAACTTACTTCAAAAGTATTTACTTCAAAAAATCGCACAGTTTATATCATCGAGTTTGTGGAAAAATATACTTTCGAATAAAACTTGTTTCAAAACTGCAGTTTAAGTCACAGACATATGGCATTGTTAGAAAAATTTAAACACGATTTTAAAAAAATAAAAAAATAAGCATATGCTTGCTACAATAATGTAAAGTAACTAGTGATATAGAATTGCCACAATTAGCAGTTGATCGCTCAAAGCAAAGGAAAAATCATTCTATTTCTTCTAACATTAATCATTCGTAATTGTGTCCACTTGAAAGCATTTCAATCATGGCTAAAATGGCCTTTAAAATGAATGTGAATATACTATAAAAGTTTTAAGAAAAACATTCTTTCGTCAACTCATATTTGCCCAAATGCACTATTTGGCTATAGACGCGATTACCAAAGATTAATAGCAAACTGTAGCACTTTGGTTATTTAATTCTTCTGTAGAGGACAATAATTGTCCAAGTATATAAAAGGAGTTCAACCCCAAAGCTGGATGAATAATTCAGTATATCCAGCTTTGTTAAGGCTCTTCTCATACCCAAAAGGCAAATTTATGACATAGGTTTTAATTTATTTTTGTTCGGAAAACATCAAACTATAAGGTGTTGTTTAGAAACGATGTAATCAAATTATGTTTTCTATTTTTTTTCAAACATAATAGATCTTTCAGAATTGTCAAAATGGTCCAAATTGTCAATCAGTGTTAAAGTGGTCGTTTTGAACCGGTTTTCTGCGCGAATGAAGAGAAACCACTCAATAAAGGGGAAAAAACATCTTTGCCATGTGATCAAAATGGCTTATAATTCAAAATGGCTTATAATGCTAGTTTATTTATTAAAAAAAAAAAAAAAATGGAAAACACAATTCGATTCCAAATCGCTGCTTTCTAATTTTATATCTTTCCGTAAAAAAATGAGTTTGCAAATGTGTCAAAACGTTCTGCGTTTGTTGAGCAGAACACTTGAGAACAGCCTTTAACTTTCCAGTTTCTTTTAATGTAAAACAACAAAAAATACAATGCAATGATATATTTAAAGGCCAATTTGTCGACATACGTTAATTGTAGCATTGTAGAATTGTTCAGTTCGCAGGTATGTAAGAATTCAGAAAACCTTCCCTAAATAAAAAGAATTCTGAAATACTAATACTATGTTTTCCCTAACTCAGATTTTAAATGGACCCTGTCCCCAGAGTTCAGTTATGTAGCAAAGATGTTTCAGGGTTCGTATTACGCATCAAGGGATTTAAGAGATTTTAACTGTTTTATAGTACAAGAAAAGTCATAAAGTACTGTGTGTAGGTTGAATTTTTTTTTATTAAATAAATTAATATTACTTTACGAAAATCCTGGTAAAATGTGCTTGAAAGCTCTTGAAGGTTACGATGTATGAAACCTGTATTTTCAAAAGGAGCTCAACAATTTTTATCCAGTTGTGATAATGAATGTTTAACTTTTAACCCGTTGAAGGGCGGTGTTTGCACAATGACAACACCTAATCTTAATTCCAAATTGCCACACTGGCACCAGAAATTATCTAGGAAAATTTTCCTTTTATTAAAGACTCAAAAATACACTTTTATTAGTTCACAAATAAAATTCCTTGTAAATACTGGTGTCATTCAATTATTTCAACATTTTACGAATCTTGCCCCGGAAAGGGTTAACTGATGTGACAGAAATTGTAACGTAATTAGTGTTAAGAGCCCACAATAGTCACAGGAAAAGTACACAAAAAGACCCGGATGACCATGTAAAGTCTATGGAAGCGTTCTTTTCTAATATCTCGTTCAAATTTTAATATTTTGACATGATTTTTTTTGCATAAAATAGTTCAGGACGATCCACAACCGGGCTAGTTTTTACTTTTTCGATTTTGGTTTTAGATTTTTTAAAAAAAATTACTTTAACTTTCCAAACCGGTTTAAACCGGTTCTGAAACTGAAACTATCATAATATAAAAAATATATAACCAAAATCGAAAAAGTAAAAACTAGCCCGGTTGTGGATCGTCCTGAACTATTTTATGCAACAAAAAATCATGTCAAAATATTAAAATTTGAACGAGATATTAGAAAAGAACGCTTCCATAGACTTTACATGGTCATCCGGGTCTTTTTGTGTACTTTTCCTGTGACTATTGTGGGCTCTTAAACGGTCTGCGAGACCACAAGATCGAAAGATGAATGAAAGGCATGATTAACTCATAGGATGGTGCTTTTGTTCTAAATCTGTTGTACAAGACTATTATAATTAACATTCACCTATTTAAGTCGCTGGTGATAGTAATACTGAAGTTCCAAATGAACAAAACTTCGACAGTGCTTGTAATTGAACTAAAAATTGCATGTTAAGCTATATAAAAATTGAAAAAAGCCGTGGTCTGTGAATTTGTTTTGGGTCGTTTTTATACATTTTTTTTATGCTGTGTGGTTCGAAATATTTAGTGGTTGAAAAATAAAAATAAAGAAAAAGAAACAGCTTGCAAAAACAATCGAAATGGTAAATTATACTTAATTAAAAGTTCCGAAATGCACTGCTTTTTTAAATTTTAAATTTAGAAGAAAAATGTGTAAATTTATTTCCACAAAACTCGTCATTGCGAAACGAAATTTTGAAAATTCTACTATGTAGTCATTAATCTTGTTTTTGAATTTCACGATAGATTTACATGAGCTTTATAGAAAATCTGTAAGGAGAAATCTATAGCTTCGCTAAGAGCGTTCCATTAAAGGGTCGATTTATTCGGGGTCGAGATCCTGATAACTTTTATTTGCCGCATGAGGAAATGCACAACCTTCTTTTCTTCGAACTAAAGATCGTTTGTTACAATATATTTGTGCATTAATACATTGTTTTATTTAAATATACAGCTTCATTAATTACTCACTAATAATCTTGGAAATAAAAGAAATATATCAGTATCATCAAAAATAAAAAGAAACACAGAGACATAGCGTTATTTCTTTATAAACTTACACTGCAAATATAGCATTTGTTCTCCATTATATCTCTTAAAGAATCTTCTTTAGTTCAAAAGATTCTCGATGATTAGTTTGATAGGAATTGTATAATTATCTCATCATTATCATCTTTATATGTTCGCAATTTGCATCCAGGAAATTATTTAAATTTGCACTCTTACAAGTTTAAACAGTTCCTTTAGGCTACTTTAAGATTGTGATACTTTCCTCTAAAATCAATATTAGAGCGTATTACTTAAACGTGATAAAAAAGTCAATGATGAACACAGTATTTTTTAGATGATTTATTGATTAATTATACATAAAACCTATCAATTATGACGAAGCAATGGGTTAATAATCATTAATGGCACAATTAAATATCAGGACTGAAAGGTAATGAAATACTCAGCTTTCATCGAATTTGAAATTAACTCGAATTAATAGTATATGAATGACATTATTATGTTTTTATGATTTTTAAATTAATCCGTTTTCTGATACACTCACATCAATTCTAAGATGTTTTTTTCCTTGGCCGAAATTTGATGTTTGTGCCTTTGTAAATTAATTTTTTGTTTGTTTTGGAAGTACACCCTACTTCCCTCGTATAAGAGACTAACGCTCTGCATCTCTTCACATTTTGCTCTATTAAGGGTGTATTCAAATCCAAACTGCTTATTTTTGGATTTATTTTTTAATTCATTTTTGCTCTCAAGCGCATCAAACTGGTAAATTTTCTTACTCGAAAGTACATAATGAGCCACGCTTATCAAATTTTTGAATAAATGCAGAAAATATGGCAAAAAAATGCTGTCAAAGTTTTTAATTTGAGCCGTATTTTCCGAAGCGGGAGATCTGGGAACGAAAAAAGGGGTCATACTGAGAAAGTTATTGTTTATAAATCAAATTCTAATGAGTTGAGCGAAAAATGAAGTCACACGACATTTTATATATTATCTCTTCAAGAATTACCTCAGCAAGTTTCATGTTTCTACTTTTAAAAAAATGAGTCTGCAAATGTATCAGACTTTAGTTATTATTATTTTAGTTATATCAGGAAATGAGTGAAAATACAAGTAAAAAAAAAATAAATAAATAAATAAATAAATAAAAAAAGGATGGAAGATTGCGTTCCGAAATTAGATTTGTTGAAGTAATGTTTAAAATAGAGAATTATTGCCATTATTCAATTTTTCATTAGTAAGGGAGTCTCATTATGACAGTATGGGAATTTTCAGTATCATTTGAAAATGTTTACCCAAGTGCTTATGCGCTATAGCGTATAAGCGCTTGGGTAAATTTTTTGCATGTACTGTAACCGAATCTTGTGGTTTCCGTGTAAATTTTGTACCTCGATCACGAAATTTGCATCAATGTAGCAGAAAAATTTAGCTGTTGAAATTTTAAATAATTAGAAATATGATTCTGTTTTTGATTGCAGCTGATTGAGAGATCATTTAAACTGCTTATTGCTCTGGTGTATTCCAAGCCAAACGGCTTAATTTCTGATTTATTTTTAAATTCATTTTTGTGCTTAAACGCGTGAAACTGGCAAATTCTCTTATTTAGAAACTACATAATGTGCCGTGCCGGTCGATTTTTTGATAAAGGCAGAAAAAATGTTGCAAAAAATTCTGTCAAACTTGGCATTTTGAACCGAGTTTTCCGAAGCGAGAGATCTGGGAACGAATAAAAATGGTCATATTGAAAAAATAATTGTTTATAAATCAAATTTTAATTAACTGATCGAAAAATTAAATTACACGGCCTCTTATTCTATCTCTTCAGAAAATACCTCAGCAAGTTTCATGTTTTTACTTTAAAAAATGAGTCTGAAAATGTCTTGCAAAATTTCGAGCTGTTGAGGATGGAAAAATATTTCTTCGAATGCACCCTTAAGTGATAACAATTTATTTTGAAATCGATGTCAGTGAAGTCGATTTTATAGAATATATTGAATAATGAATATTTTTTATTCATATTTTTTGTGAATCAACATTGTTTTATGATTTCGGTGAAAATCACTGAAGCATCCCCCTAATTAGCTGGTTTGGACATTAATATCCCATCATTTAAAAATGACTTCCAGATGCTTATTTTTTCACGCTTTGCTGAAAAACGACTGATAATAAGGCAAAGCTTAAATGGTTAATAACGCTTAAGGTAAAGTTTAGAAATTGTTAATAATTTTAAAACGTCGGAAGATGTAAGGAAACGACTAACTATCCTACGATTATTATTATTATTATTATTTAAAAGAATGATCCTTAGTTTCAGACACAACGTAATTAACCTTTTTAACCTTTAACTGATCCGCTAGAAGACGGTAGTTACTTAAAATGAAATGAGGTGAGAAATGTAGCAACTTGACTGTTAAAATAGCCCGAGATAATTATTATGGTTTCCATATTTTTCCTTTTTGATATTATTCCAGAGGATAATAAAATATACAGAATAATAAATTTAAAAAAATATAGAATTAAAGCATAAAATTTCTAAAAATAAGTTAAAGAATTAATTAATAAAATTTCTAAAAGTAAGATAAAGAATTACTGAATAAAATTTCTATAAAAGTAATACATGCTTAATCTTACAGGGTGTCCAACAAATAAGACTCCGATTTCAAAATTAATTTTCTCAAAAACAAAGATCGATAGAATTATGCGGTAAACAGTTTGTTTATCGGGTAAACTGCAAAAATCCTGTACAGAAGTTTCAAACGGTGAATATTTTGAAAAGTTTGTGTTCTGATTGCAAAAAGTGCTTGATTTGACATTTTTCACTTGACAATATTAAATTAAGCAAAGATTTCAGAAATATTTTGAGAACTATGAAAAAAAGGGATATCCTCTAAGAAGGGTACATAGAACTACACATTTTTATCATATTGATTCTAATTGTGACTAATTTCTTTTATATGAGAAAAACGCAAATATGACTTTTTTTTTTTTTTTTTTCTTTTTTTCAAATTTGGCATTGGCAGTGAGCTGCAGCCAAGAAAGGACCCCTTGTCCTTTCTCATGCTCAATTAGAAGCATTTGTCAAACACTTTTCCATACTTAAAAACATATTAACCTTTTTTGTTGCTCACCAGAACATTTTTAAACACTTGTCATTTAAATATGCTCGGTTATTTTTACCGTTGCGTGAACGCAACACCAGCGATAGCGAGTAATGAGTTAAGAGCAATTTCTTAAATACTTTCACAAATAAACTAAATTTACCAAAAATATGGAGAAACGAAATGTTTAATCTGTTATTATGCGCAAGTGAAAAACCTATCAAATTGAATGTCTAGAATAGCTGAGGTATAATGATCCTCTTTTTTAAAGAAAAATGGAAAAAAAAAATGTCTAATTGTGGTACAATTATATCTTTCAGTAACAATTGAGCATATAATAAAGTTAATAAAGCATCTGAAGTAGGTTTAAATAATATGAGGCAAAAACAAAATGGCTCCACAGGATCGGGTTTTCAGCAAGATCGGAAACTAATTTAATATTTTAAGCCGGAACTTAGTTCAGAGCTAAGCAGATAATTATTGTAATTTGGACTTTTTCTAACCTTACCGCTGGTTTATTTTAAGAAAGTAAAATGATAAATAACAGTAATGTTACTAACAATGTTATATAATCGAGACTTAACTCTGAAGGAAAAAAAGAAATTTTTACAGAAATGATTCCCTTGGAAAATTTTCCAGTAATTTACAGTTATTAATAACTTTTTCGATCTTAAATTTTAAAATTTTATTTGGTTTGCATTTGTCGTTTTATTTTATTTGCCTAGTCCTTAGAATATATATTTTTTTCTTTTACAAAGATGGTGCAGAGTTGCCCCAGATGATTATATATTTTTTTTATATTTTGTTTACTATTATTTCCAAACAACAATCTTTGGGATATATTTCTAGTTGAAGTAGTAAAAGTTTATTATCTGGAAATAGTAGAAGACAAGATAATAAAAAAATAGTCGCCTTTGACAACCGTATTGGTGCACATGAGTATCATTGGTAGTGTTAAATCTAATAATCATTTTATGAATATCATCCACAGTAGAAATCTGAAGAATAAATAATTAGACTTGGTAAAATCGTTTCGCAAAGAGCACGCTGTATGCTACTCATGGGCTGCGAAACTAAAGTGATGCCTATCTAACCATCCATCAACTATGTCTAATTTATAGTGCATTAAAGGAAAACAAGAAAAAGTAATCATGCATTACACATTAATTATGAAACTCTTTCAATATTATAAGAAATAAATTACAAATCTTAACTTAGTTCTATACCGGTATATCTGGCCTTATTCAAAACATCATTACATCGAAAATTTGCATCATGTCCAAAATGTAATTTTTTTTACAAGGTCATGTATAAGAATCACAAATGGTATTTAAGCGCATCATTTTCAATAAGGAACATGCTACAATGACCCTTAATAGTATATTACACAGTAGTACACTACTACAATAGTACAGTTACTTTAGTTAGGGTTCGGATTGAACTCTTATATTATTAGTTAATATGGTTAGATATTAATGTATGTGTATATAGAAGGGGGAAAACAAACACTTTTCAACTGTGTTGGAAGGTGTTAAAAAACGATCTGCGCTGATAACATACTGCATCAATCAGCAAGGTTATTTCACAATTCGTTTTTTATAACTCCTCCAACTCCTACAAATGAATCAACTTCATTTAATTATTGGCATCCTGTCTGATGAAAAGAGATCTTGCCAAAAGTCGTGAAAGGTATAGGTTCTGAATAGGGCCTGGTTGTTTGGTGAGTGAATAGTGATTTAAAATATAATTTAAGGCCTACAATGTATCCTAGAATGCCTATATTTATTCTAGAATTTCATTTATCGGAATAAAATATGACATCAACACCAGCAAACAAATAAAATGAAACCAGAATCGTACCGCATAGCTAATAAAACACATTAAATATGTTCAAATACACGAAGATTTGAAAATAAGTAGAGTCGTCAGATGAATAATATTTTAAAATAAATTATGTAGATAGCCGTGTTATGCTATAAAGATTACTATAAAAGCTAGGATTGTTTACCATATTGTGAGACAGATCTTTTGAGATAATTCAGTATCTCAAGTTAACCGTTTGAGTCCCAGAAGGTTTTGTAAAACACTGTCGAAAAATCCCAAGTAGCGCGATTGAGCTTTTTTTATTTTATGCCGAAAAGGCAGAAGCAGCGCGATAGCTTTCTTTTATTTTATGCCGAGAAGATCGAAGCAGTGCTATAGCCTTCTTTTATTTTATGTCAATAAATGGCAATCGGCGCACCACCAGTAGTCCTGGCACTCAAAATGTGCTGGATTTACTCGACATAAAAACTAAACAGCGCGGCCACGCTGCTTGGGACTCGAAAGGTTTAGATAGACTCTTACAGATCAAATACTCTAACTTTTAATGTTACTTGAAGTAATCAGCAAACTGATTACTTCACTATCAGCAATTATCAAGCTGAAAAGCACGCAAAATGTTACATTTTCAAAATCTTAGTGAAATGATTTGAAAAATATGTCTTGGAACCAGGTGGGAGGTGGCCCACAGCCTTCATTAAATGAATAAATAAAGAAATAAAAGAATGAATATTTTGGTTCAAATATGATTAATTTGGAAATGGGTTTTTGAGTTTCGGTGTGTTTTTCTATTTGTAATGAATAAAAGTAATGTTTTCTTGTTTCTTGATAAGCCTTTTATCTCAAAATATACTGTTATATGTAATAGTATAGTTTATAGAATCAATGCCACAATGCAAAATTGCTGTTATCTGTGCTAGGGTAGTTAAATAAACAATTTAATCATGCATTAATTATGCAGTAATTTAATAGATATTCTTATATTTGTGCGACATTTTGGAATATATTTAATTGCATTCATTATATTTGTTCTTTTATTTTGTTGGTTATTAATTATATTTTACATCTTTAGGTCCCACCAGTCACAGTACGACACGTGACTCAGCGTCAAGTCCAGATGTAACGACGTTAGATGACGACATGAGTGACGATCACTCGCTGTCACCTGAAGAAACTGACGAGTCACACAGCGACGGCAAATCCCAAGATCGAGGCAGTGACGGCGGAAAGTCGGGAAGAAGGAGAAGAACGGCATTCACTAGTGAGCAATTATTGGAACTAGAGAAAGAATTCCATGCCAAGAAATATTTGTCACTCACAGAAAGGTCACAAATCGCCCATGCACTCAAGCTTAGTGAGGTAATAAACGCTTATGTATGATTCTTATAATTGTTACTTAGCTAGGTGATCATTTAGCATTAATTGCTATATTTATGTATAAGCTAAATTATTTAAAACAGTAATGCATCATCTGTTTTAAAATAATCACAGACGCACATTCATGCTATGTTTAACCAACACACAGTGGGAAGCACCTCCACAGTGGTATCAAATCGGTCGTTTTAATGCGGAAGACGACGAACTCGTCATTGCATGCAGTAGTGTTTCAGATCGACATAGGCATACATATGGACGGAATGCGACTACCTTGTGGTATCCATGTGGGATGGAGAGTTGTCACGAACTTGTCAGAGGTCAGAGTGGTCTGAGTTTTAACACCTCTTATCCCTCCAGTTCTCCGGGTAAAGAGGGCTATTAGGTCACGGAAAACGTTCCGTAGTAGATCCCAGTGCCGTTTTAAGCAGTGAGGCAACAATAAGCAAAGACTAGATGATGTAATGAGACCGCATCTAATAAATTATCTGGGACAAAGACTGGGGAGAAAGCGGACTCTGAAAAACCAGGTCCATTAACTCCATAGTACTGATCACGACGCGTGAGGCGACATGTAGTATACCTCGTTGCTGTCTATCAGAGAGTTTTGACAGCAGCTTGGTACTCTGGAGCCAAGTAATGCCTATCCTTTGGGTCCTGTGCATTTGGAGTAATTTTGCACCGATCAATAGATCAGATCAAGAAAAGAAAACGCCTTCCGTTAACCATGAGGAGATAGCTGCATGATACTGTTATGGGAATGAGGATTGAAGCTATCCACTAGTAATAGACTTGACAGGAAAATGGTGACGTTCCAACCACTGCCAAACGTTTGGGTGAAAAACCAGCCTGGCGTGTCTATGCGTAGCCGGTACTTTCTGTGCCCGGTGCAGCGGTTAGATTAGCAAGCTTTATCGAAACTAAATTTCAAATTATTACCTGTAAGGGAAAGTTTAACTATGAAGTTTGAGAAGAAGATTTTTATATTAATATTCAGATAAAGCTTGGTGCAATGCAATGGAATACAAAACTAGCAAGAGATTTTTATATTCCTCCGAGATCGTGAGCGGCAAACTCCAGTTTCCATGTACTGGCCGCATTACACGGGAAAGTGGCACTCAGGAGTCAGCGATCAAGAACTGATAAGTTCATAGGCTAGGGGTCAGATAGTCAAGCATATGTATATATTGTTAGATGTAGATTATATGGAGACATATATATATGTCATATATATATAGTCATATATGGTAGTCATATGGAGGCTAGAAAGCCATAATGACCTGTGCTATTCTGCTGCAGTAGAAAGGGCGTATCAATGAGCTCTGAAATAAATTTCTGCAATTTCATTGTTTTTCGATCGTCGCCTTCATTTCTAATCGGTTGTCAAAGAATTATGCTGTTCCTCTGTTGCTGATGCATGTTTCGATGTATTCGAACATTGAGATTGAGATTTAAGTATCAGGATTCTTTTATAGCTGGCACTGTACTTCGGCAATATGCATACTTTACAAATCTCACAAGGATCAAGGGTGTCTGTCAAGGCGTCAAAGGGACACGTGTCCCAATCTAAAGGCGCATTCGACAGCAGTTGAAACAAGTAGAAATCTCTGGTAGAAACTTGAAATGTCTTCTCAGTCAACCTGCTAATCAGCTCCTCTCCAACATCCACAACTGTATAGTTTAATTCACCAATAGTTTATTTCACTTTAGAATTCACCAAAAGAAAATTAATGACTTCAAATTTCAATCTGAAGTTTAATTTCCCTATAAATAATCACTCCATAACTAAAACAATTTGTGTATGCCTCCTGCTTCTTTTAGTGCACCAAAGAAGTTGGGTTCCTAAATATCTAAAACATGACGAATTCGGAAAATTTTGTGGTTAAATGTATAAATAAGCCTGCTAATCTAATCTATAAACATAATTGATTTTAACAGATAGCAATGAAATTTGGTTTCTGTTGAAAAATACCGTGTTTTCAAATTTGATAAAACTTATTCATAAACAAAATCGTCTAATTGCAGGACTGGTAAATAAATGTAAGAATCATTGTTTTCAGTAGGATTTCAGTATTTTTACTATACACATATTTCAAGTTGTACAAATTTGCCTGAGGTGATGGAGCGAACTATATACTAACTAGATATTACCATTGCATGACTTTAATTCTGAATAACTTCAGAATCTCGTTTATATTAAAAGACCTGCTTTTATTTTAATGTAAGTGTAAAAGTTTATCCATTACATATTTCTTTTGATTAGAAAAATACCATTTTATCAATTAAAATAATTTTTATTGTTTCTGTAACAAACACTATTATGTAATAATACGGCAATATATTTTTCTTTTTTAGGTTCAAGTTAAAATATGGTTCCAAAATCGACGAGCCAAATGGAAGCGTGTGAAAGCTGGACTTGCTTCGGGTAGAATTGGTTCAAACAACGGAACTAATGGACCTAAAATTGTTGTTCCTATTCCCGTCCACGTTAACAGGATGGCGATCAGAAGTCAACATCAACAAATTGAAAAGTCTTTGCCTAGATGAAAAACTATTATTGATATTCATCTTGAAATACAATTCCAAAGACTTATTTAAAACATTGAGTGGACAAGTCATGAACTAACAAAAGTTCCCGGTCCAGATTTTACAGGAATACAATTCTTGATGAAAGAGAGAGTGTAAATTATAAAACTAACTACAGAAACGTTACTATTTCTATAAGCGTCATGATGTGATTAACATTTGTATGTACATATGTGAAAATAATATAAGTTACGTATTTCAAATCCTATTGACGGTTGTGAATGTACTTTCAGTATATAGATTTAGAAACATTCTGCAGTTTGAAAGTATTCGTTACCTCGCAGAATTAATACCTGATTTTTATTTTTCAATTGTACCACCATATACATGTTACAATTTTATTCATCACCAGAACTTACCATTTACATCAACAAGGTTGATTGAAATTAATTTTACCTCATCAATAAGTTTCATTTGGAATATTTAAGTAAGATAATGAAACTTTAAAACATTCAAAGTGACATATTTATGATTCTACATTATTCTGTATGATAGATAGGCAACTGTTAGCAAAGGCGCTGCTCTAGAAAGTTATTAATTATTCCATCCATTTTTACGTCAAAAACATATTCATGTATATATTTCGAAATTGACGTAAACCCAAGACTGCAAACGGCAAATTTTAAGTGCAAGACATTGATTTCAAGGAATCTTTTCAAATTTTCAATATACTTTAGTTTGATACTTTTGAGCAATGCCTCATATAAATTAAGGACAACAATCACAAATTTCTCCAGATTATGAATTCTAAACAATCGCAATGATAACGCTTTCTTTAAAGTTCTTTTGTTTCAAATCAAGTTTATAGTTTTGTCAACAAAAGTGAATGAATACACACTTATGCTGATACTAATGGAGACTGAAAAAAAGTGCATTACTTTGTGTTTAATCTACAACCACTTAAGATGCAAAAAGTCTTTCTACAAACACAGTGAATTCCGTCAATTATATGTTGGGCAGCAAAGCAGCTGTTGAAATCTTAACTTTTTATCAATTTATGTTGTGAATAGATTCTGTATAGATGTTATGTTTAAAAATATGCTTTTTATAAAATAAACAGCAGAAAATTAAGTTCTTTGTATCTTTTCCTCTATCACAGACACGTAAAAATATTATACAATGCTAAAGCTACACTTTTGTGCATAAAAGATCTTTCTTAGATTAAAACAAAAAAGAAAATTTATTGTAAAATTATAAGATCTTCATTAACCTGATTATTAACGAAATTAAGCAACAAAAAAAAATCCACAAGTGTTATTAGCCTTCGACGGCAACCTTGGTAAATGAAGATAAAGTTTTACAAAAAGGAAAAATCATGTGTAGTATAAAATTTTAAAATTCGCAAATTTCTAAGAAATGTTTTTTTTTGACTAAAATAACATTTAAAATAATGTTTTACTTCATTTAAAACATTTTTATAACTGTAATTATATGTCTATAAGTAGGGGTTTAGAAATTACTCGTTGAATACCGTTTAGAGTGGAAACCCTACATACATAATGATAATAGTATGCTAAAATTGAGTGCACTTAGAAAACGCATGAAACAGTTGAAAACTCCCCTGCAGAACTTTCCATTAATGAACGGAGATGTAATTGAATTACTTTGTGCAGCTGATCTACTGAATATGATCTACTGAAATAATACTCACAAAGTTGTAGTCTTTAAATTTAAAAACGCATATCGCAACTGAAGACATACTTCCAGCAAAACATTTCTTATTCATTAGCATTCTGTAATCGATTTTTTTAGTGTGTATTGTAAATGACTGATAAATGCTATGCACACCAAATTCTGATGTGAGCGTTTTTTTACTGCACTTCAGTGGTTTAAGACTGTTTAAATTTCCTTTAAAAAGTGTAAAATCATTATAATACATTGCAAAAACTTTTCCCCAAAGACTATAATGACTAATGGATTAAAAAAAAAAAAAAAAAAAAAAAAAAAAAAAAAAAACTCTAAACGAGTATTTCTCAACCTTTTCTCTTTCACGTATCCTTTTCTTAGGTTATTTAACACATTGCATAAATAAAAAGTATAAAAAAATATTAAAACACAAAAAAATAATAAAACATTATTTGATATTTCATATATTGCTATCTTTTCATTTTGAATGAAATATTCATTTTGAAATATTTTCTTATTAATGGTATCTTATATATTTTAATACATTACAAATGTAGCTAAATGTTTTAGCAATCTTATATATACATATACATATATATATATATATATATATATATGGGGGGTATCGAAATGCAAACGAGATATTAAAAAAATTCTCCCACAAGCTCCCCCACTTCTCTTTAACATTAGAAAGTGGGTATTTTTGCTTAAGTAATGTAGCCTTTTAAGCTCCAAGATTATGAAAAGGAGAAAGGATTATGAAAATAAACAAAAATAACTTATTTGAGTACTAACTTTATTAACTGTTGAGTTAACATTATTAACTGTTTAATTCAACTTCTAAATCTTTCCAGGAACTGCGTTATGCTTCCACATTAACATCAAAACATGGAATTGCTATCACTGTAACTTAACATTAAATTTCACATTTTTAAAAAAAAATCTAAATTTCTGAATAAACGAGATGGAAAAATCTTGCGTCATTCATAACTTGTGAAATTCTTCCCAACATTATACTAATATTGTTCGAAACACTTCTTATAAGATAAAAGCACATATCTAAAATAACAATTCATCTCTTTACGTTCCGACGGAACTTTAAAGTACCATTAAAATAACATGTTATAAAATTAATTTAATACACCGATTAGTAGTAATACAGCTTAGAATGAATTTTATATGGCTAATTTATGTATTTTTAATATTGAACGAGATCATTTTTTTTTTTAATTCTGCCTTGCATATTTCATAATCTAACAGCCAATCAAACCAATCAGGAACCAGAGAATATTCTTTAAGGGCATAGGTAAAGGATGAGTCCATGGGGCTCAAACCTTCTTTTAATTAAATAAAGACAATTTTTTTAAGTTACACGAGTAGTTAAAAATTTATTATTTTCTGCCTGAAATGTTTGACCATTCTTCTCTGAGAAAACTATTCTGTATATAAAAAATACTATATTATTAAATTTATGGCAGTAATGAAATTAATAAATCTGCAGATCAGTAGCCTCAAGCATCAGTCTGAAATTTTATTTAAAAATTATTTTATTTTATATTTAAAACATTCAACCCTCAGTTGCATCCCTTTCATACTTATAATACTTACCGAATTCATGAAAAACAGTTTATTTTGATGAATATGAATTTTGAATATGATTGTCGGACGTTCCTCTCAGTCCGCACAATTTTGAAGAAAGTCCGTGGTAGATTTAGCTGCCACCACCGATATTACTAGGTGATATCGGTCACCCACTGTGAGGATTGTGTAAATGAACACTGACGCTGTCACTTAACTGAATTATCAGTTTATTAAGAATATATGTACACACTAAATACGCTATTTACAATTATATACAATTACAACTCGGATATAGGTGATCCGGTTCAACATTAAATTATATACAGTAACGGTTGGCTGTGTACCATTCCAATTACACTTTCCACCTCACTCTCAATGCACGTTAGATTCAATTTATCGGAGATCAGCTTTGACTCTCCCAACACAAGTATACTCGGCCTGCACTTCTCGGCCCAGCGCACTAAACACAGGGACGTCTGTGTCCTTTCCTCTCCAGAAACGCACTACCTACGCTCTACAACACAGAGCACCTTCCAGGTACGAAACCCAGGAACGGACTGGCTAATCTAAGACAAGCCTTGCTCTTCCCAAATCACTGGGTCACGCCAATGTCAACCCCCTTTGGAGCTCATTCATTGGACACATCCTCCATTCCTTTCTTGCTTAGTGACATGTTGCTCATCTGCTCGTCATCCGCATACCTCACTGACAGATGGACATGCCTCTCAGCAATCTTCTCTTTCTCTTATTCACCACCTGCATAGGATTAACTGGCAATTCCCCTTTCCACAAAGAAGGAATGTCACCTTGGAAATTCTGGTACACAGCCATACAATACGGAATATTGAAATAGAGAAATAGCGGAAATTCCATTCTTTAGCAGAGGTGGCATCAGAACCTGACACCCCCACCTTAGCGGAAAATATGCCTTTTAGGGGCTAATTTTCCCCAAACCTAACATAATATTGCAGAAGAGTTCAATAGTTTCTTTACAGATTTCTTCATTATGCTTATTACATAGGTATTTCCAGGTGTCTGAACATTACCTACTGACATCTCTACTGAACCTTGTACTAATATTAATATTACATAAACACGTACTAATACACTATTATAAAAACAAAATGCAAAAAATATTTACACATCCACCGAAAAAGAAATTAAATGTGTGACGACACCCCTTTTAGGTTGTCCACTACTGGGTCGTTGATGTTGTTGGGCTAACAACTGGTTGTTCTTCCCAGCTCTTTCTATGTAGCCTAGAAATTGCGTCAGCATTTAAATGTTGAGCTCCTGGACGATGGGAAATACTCAGGTTCCAGCGTTGCAAGGCAAGAGCCCATCTAGTGAGTTTGGGTGATCTTGGGGTTGTTTCGGTGAGAAATTTTAATGGATTATGATCCGTAATGATCTCAATTTGAGATCCATAGGTCCACTTTTCAAACTTTCGCAACCCAAAGAGAACACTCCAAGCCTCTTTCTTTATACTCGGCCAAGCACGCTGAGCCCCTGACAATTTCTGACTGGCAAAAGCTATCGGTTTAAACTGACCCTTTTCATCTTTTTGAGTAAGACAACATCCTACTGCCAGGTCGGAAGCATCTGCATGGAGCTGATATTCCCGGCCTACGATAGGTGTAGCCAAACTCGTCACTTTACATAACTCATCTTTAAGAGTATTAAATGCTTTTTCTGCCCTTTCATCCCATGGTACAGTATTTTTAACCTTCCCTTTGATTAATTCGGTTAAAGGTATAGCAATTTCGGCATAATTTGGAATATAAGATCGGCAAAATCCCATTAATCCCAAAACAGATCTAACTTCCTTTTTAGTCTTTGGTCTCTTTAAATCCCTTATTGCTCCTATTTTTTCCTCATCAGGTGCATGCGTTCCACCTCCAATTACATGACCTAAAAACTTAGTCAATTTCTTTCCAAATTTACATTTGTCTAGCATAATCGTAAAATTTCTGCTTTTAAGTTCTTCAATGACAGCCCTAACATGCTCACAATGCTCTTCCCAGGTGTCGGAGAAAATGATGACATCATCAATATATGCTTCCGCGTACCTCCGATGACCTTGAAGAACCTCATTCATATCTTTCTGAAACGTGGCGGCCGCCCCTGATAATCCAAAAGGCATAGTACGCCACTGATAAGTTCCGTTATGCGTTGTAAAAGCTGTCAAATGTTTACACTCCTCAGCCATCTTAATCTCCCAATAACCCCTCAATAAATCAATCGATGATAAATACTTAGCCGCCCCGGCGGTATACATGATTTCTTGAGAGTCTTTCATCGGAAAGGTTGGAACCTGAGTTACCGAATTTAACGCTCTATAGTCTATACAGAGTCTAACAGTTGCGTCTTTTTTCGCGACGCAAACAATTGGATGACTAATTTCAGCATTTGACATTTCGATTAGATTTAATTCTAATAACTCCTGAATCTGCCTATCTACTTCCTCTTTGTAAGCTACCGGTACACTATATAACTTTGGCTTTTTCCTTTCCACCCCCGGTTTAAGATCAATACGATGTTCCCCTACTTCAGCTGGTCGTACAGGACCCATAAACACCTCTTTATTCTCCCTCAAAATAGACTTTATATCTTTGACTTGATTTTTAGATAACCCTTTTATTTCGAACCTCTCTATATCTCGTTCTACTTCCTGGTCCCGGTTCAAAATAGGAATTTCCCCAACTTCTCCAAATTCCTCATCACCCTCGAAAACAATATTAACTATATTACATTTATCAATAAATTCTCGTATTTTATTTTGGTGCACATGCTTCCTACTTCCGTCGGCTAACTCAACTATAAAGAATGCTGGTTTCGTTTTTCGACGATAGTTGCCGGCCCTTGCCACCTAGAATATAACTTATTAGTTGAATCGGGGATTAACAGTATTACTTTATCACCTACTTCAAACGTTTTTTCCTTTGACCTTAAGTTATAATGATACGCCATTCTATATTGTTGCACCTCGGACGATAACTTTGTCTCATTTGCGGCTCTTCCTAAATGTCCTCTAAGTTTATTCAAATACTCATGAATCGGCGTAGTATCTAACTGCGCTCCCTTATTTTCTCCTGCCCAGGATGACTTGAGAATCGATAAAGGACCCTCCGGCGCTCTACCATATAACAATTGGAAAGGTGCGATTCCCGTCGTAGAATTTGGGACTTCCCTATACGCCCATAATACAAATGGTATTTGTTCATGCCACTTTTCTCCTTCTTCTCTAATAGTATGATGTAACATACGTTTAAGAGTCTGATTAAATCGTTCCACAAGCCCGTTAGACTGTGGATACTGTGGAATCGAAAATCTTGGACTAGTACCTAACCTTTTCTCAAATTCTTTCGTTAAGTGAAATTGGTTCCATTATCACAGGCAATTATATTTGGAATTCCTGTCCTCATAAATATTTGAAGTAACGTATCACACGCGGTTTTAGCATTTAAACTTTTTAGAGGGATCGCATCCGCCCACCTGGTATGCTGATCAATTAAGGTTAGTATATACTGATGCCCTTGTGAACTTTTAGGATCAATAGGCCCAATTAAATCAACATTAACCACCTGAAATGGGAGTTCCGGCCGCGATACTGGGGGAATATCATTTACTTTAACCCCTCTAGTCAATTGGCATTCTAAACATGACTCACAAAATTGTTTAGTTTCTTTCGCCATCCCCTCCCAATAAAATGAATACCTGATTCTCTGTAAAGTTTTCTTGGCTGCATGATGCCCTCCAAATACCGAACTATCCGCTAATTTTAGGATTTCTTCCCTTCTTACTTTGGGTACTACTAATTGCGCTATAGTTTCGCCTAACAATTTCTCTTTGTGATATAATAAGCCATTTACAATATAATAATCCCCTTTATCCATTTTAGCTAATTCCCAAGCTTTCTCTAACTCTTTACATTCTAATTGGGATTCCTTAAACATATCTGAATTGCTAACAATAGCTTGATTATCTTTCTCCACTTCTGTTTTTTCTGGATTCTGACTTTGTACATTTTGCGAACTCGCTTTTATTGCGTAAACATTACAACTATCGTTATTCATATCTTCCTTTTCACTCGAATTATCCATAATAATTTCTGAACTTTCTAATTTTTGGGCCTCTAGCAATGGCTCCTCGCGGTTGACACCTGACAACTCATTAATCACTTCGGGATGTAAAATTACTTGCTCATTGATATTATCAGTCGCTGCGCAAAGTACTTCCTGATGAATTATATTAGTTTGTCCGAATTGCGGAATAGCTAACGGTAGTTTAACCAACGGCGATTTAACTGCTTCACCGAATAACCCTTGTAAATAAATACTACCCGCTCCTTTTAATTTCTCTTCCGGTACCAAATCTTTATGAACAACACTAATTTCACATCCAGAATCAACCAATCCCTTTGCTTTTTGCCCATTTACACTAACTTCAATTTTCTCAAGTTTATTTAATTGCTCACCAATAACATTAGTTCTCTGTTCGGCCTTTGCCGATATTCTCGCCACAATAGCTCCATTAGGTAACTCTTTGTTTTCTCTTACCACAATCTTATGCACACCCGCTTTCGGATCTCGCCCTTTATTACCATTATTTCCCTCATTACCCACTTTATTACAAAAACGTTGGTAATGACCTCTCAAACCACATTTAAAGCATTTAGGCGCTGAAGCATCACTAGGTTTCTTAAAATCTATTTTCCTATCCGAAAAAGAATTAGTCTCATTACTCCCGTTTTGCCTCCAATTACCACTAACTTTGCTATCCCCCCTCGGTCTCATTTTTCCATTGTTTACATACTTATCTTTGCCTTTAAAACTTTTATACGTAATTGCATAAGATTTATTTTTATGGTCAAAATAATGGTCACATTCTCTAGCAATTTTAGAAGCTTCTAACCATTTACCTTGGTGAGTTAACCCAATATATGACGCAGTATCCTTATCTAACGTACTTACTAATTTATCAGTAACTATTAACTGGTTGACCTTTTCATAAGAGTCAGCACTTCTAATCTTACAATAATTTTCCCATGTCGCTATTAAACGCGATACAAATAATACATGAGTTTCATTCTGGTTTCTCTTAACCTTCTTAAAATTTTCCAAACATGCCTTCGGTGTCGGCTCATGTTCCCTTAGAACAACTCCTTTAACTCCTCATAATTCTCCATTTGTTCCGTAGTGGTATAAATTAACAAATTATCCGCCTTATCTCCTAACATATTTAGTAGAATTTCGGCCTGCTGGTTTTCCGGTACATTTTTAGTTTTGAATGCCCTTTCTAAACTGTTGAAAAATAAATTCCATCCCTCAGCCCCTTCCGGTACTTTTATAGATAAAGTTTTTACGCTTTTGATCAATTTTTCTATATTACTTTCATTATTAGATTCCCTAGAAACATTAGAATTATTTGCCGATCCTTGGACCCTTAGTCTCTCCATTTCTAATTCATGTTCCATCCTTAATTTTTCAACCCTTTCTTCTCTTTCTAATTTTTCGCGTTCTAAGTTTTCCTGTTTTTCTAACCTTTCGCGCTCTAATTTTTCCTGTTTTTCTTCACGCTCTAACCTTTCCTGTTTTTCTAACTTTTCGCGTTCTAATTTTTCGCGTTCTAACCGTTCTGCAACAATAGCGTCAGATAATTCCTTAACAACCCCCTCGTCATACTCATCACTGTCCATTATCTTTTTCTTAAGCTGAATTCTGGTATCATCTTCCGCGAATTCAACACCCAATTCTTCGGCTATCCCCTGAAGATCCACCTTTTTTAGTTTCAATAAGAAAGCCATACCTTCACCGATTGTTATTACCACCCCACAAGAATAGTTAAACCTACCAAATTAATATTTCCTAAATTTCTAACTTAGTACAGATATTTCCCTACTTATTATACTAATTAATACCCTTCAGATAATCAATGCATTTCATTTCTAATTAACCTACTTAATACTCTAATTTTTTTCAACCATTGATATCACACAATTTACTTCCAATAAAACAGAAGATAAAACAGTAATTCGATTTGATTACTATGCAATACAGATTTCAATTTGTACTCTTAGATAACAACATACAATTTACATAATAATACTGATACGTTGAAATTGAATAAAAGTATTGATGTCAATAAAAAAAAATCCAAATAAAGAAAAATTGTATAACATGCATATATAAATTTCTACAATTATCCTCACTAAAATATTTCCGAATTCACTACTGGTTCTCACACTTAAAACAAGTATAATATTTTGATCACAAGATCTTCACTTTTATTTTGTCTCACTATGGCTCTCTTTTGAGCCTTTTTTTTTTTTTCACTATGGCTCTCTTTTGAGCCTTTTTTTTTCTTACTACTACTGGCCAATTAAAATTCTAAGCAAATGTTATTATACACTCTTCACACTTAAAAAATATTGCTTCATTTAAATATTACTTTGATAATAATTTAAATTTAAATAAATTTAATTATTCCTTGCAACTACTATTAACACAATTAGAAAAAAAAATTATAGACAGTCAATACTAGCTCAAGTTATTATGAGCTTTCCTTAAAACAATAGCCAATATGGTTATTAACACTTTATAGGTAGGAAGTATTGATAAAACACATAAGTAATATAGACAATTTACTTAAATTACTATTAATTATACAACAACAAATTTTGGTTCGAGATGTCAGCAGAAGGATATGATAAAAACACCTTACCTTATACTTTATTTGCTGGGGTACTTGTCTAATCACAGGTAGTTCCACGATGTAGCGGTAATATGGCACAACAGTTTAGTTCTTTCTAATACTGATACGGCACAGGCACAACACTTTAGCACACACTCGACGATATGGCACGACACTTTAGCACACACTCGACGATCCGGTACGATACCTTAGCACACACTCGACGATACGGCACGACACTTTAGCACACATTCGACGATACGGCACGACACTTTAGCACACCTTCGACGATCCGGCACGATACTTTAGCACACACTCGACGATATGGCACGACACTTTAGCACACATTCGACGATACGGCACTAACACACTGCAACAGGGCTCGCTGGTCACTGGTTTCAGGCGATTCTATCCCAACGCTGCCAACAATTTGTCGGACGTTCCTCTCAGTCCACACAACTTTGAAGAAAGTCCGTGGTAGATATAGCTGCCACCACCGATATTACTAGGTGATATCGGTCACCCACTGTGAGATTGGTGTAAATGAAGACTTACGCTAGTAACTGAATTATCAGTTTATTAAGAATATATGTACACACTAAATACGCTATTTACAATTATATACAATTACAACTCGGATATAGGTGATCCGGTTCAACATTAAATTATATACAGTAATGGTTGGCTGTGTACTGTTCCAATTACACTTTCCACCTCACACTCAATGCACTTTAGATTCAACTTATCGGAGATCAGCTTTGACTCTCCCAACACAAGTATACTCGGCCTGCACTTCTCGGCCCAGCGCACTAAACACCAGGACGTCTGTGTCCTTTCCTCTCCAGAAACGCACTACCTACGCTCTACAACACAGAGCATCTTCCAGGTACGAAACCCAGGAACGGACTGACTAATCTAAGACAAGCCTTGCTCTTCCCAAATCACTGGGTCACGCCAATGTCAACCCCCTTTGGAGCTCATTCATTGGACACATCCTCCATTCCTTTCTTGCTTAGTGACATGTTGCTCATCTGCTCGCCATCCGCATACCTCACTGACAGATGGACATGCCTCTCAGCAATCTTCTCTTTCTCTTATTCACCACCTGCATAGGATTAACTGGCAATTCCCCTTTCCACAAAGAAGGAATGTCACCATGGAAATTCTGGTACACAGCCATACAATACGAAATATTGAAATAGAGAAATAGCGGAAATTCCATTCTTTAGCAGAGGTGGCATCAGAACCTGACAATGATTTCTGTTTTTCTGTCTATTATAGTTTTAATATAGTTTGGAGTTATTTACTTAATTTTTAACCAACTGGTTTAAAGTTATTTTAAATCAAGTTTAGTTATTATTCTTTGAAACACAGATACTGTATTATTTTTACCTCTTTTCTGGTTTTAGTGTAGTTGATTAGCGCAAGAGAACTTCCACCGCTTTTGCTACTGTTAAAAATTTCTGTAAGAAAGCAGAGAAAAAAATCAAGACTCTTTGTAAATTTACAATAGTTCTCGGTTAAATGTATTCGATCAAGTTTCTCGATTCGTCGTTTTACAGACATTTCCCTTATCTTATATCTAATTCCTAGTAGGGATTTCCATGCGTTTATTTAAAGATATTTTTACCTTTGTTAAAACTTATAATTCAATGCACACACTTTTAAAATTATTTTGCAATTCTATTAGAAATATTTAAAAAGATTATTTTTTAAGTTAGAATAATTAAAAAAGGGAAAAATCATCTCATCGGAGTTAGTGGGGATTTTTATTGACAATCAATTTGCAATCTTTTTTTTTGTTTTGTTTATTTTTGTTTTATTTTTTACTGAAAAATTCCTTTAACATTTACATTTTACATGCTTTGAGGTAGACGCTACAGCTATTCGCCGGCATAACCTCCAATGATCACAAGAAACCACATAGAACACTTTATTACAGAATATCCGGTACATCCATTATCACAGGTGTTGGATAAAGCGTTCAAAAGATGTTATTTTAACACCCCAGCTTTCTAAATACAATGCGGACGCCTATTACTACTTTAAAATATAAAAAAACATAAAAGAAAGAAGTAAATAAACTTCTTCAGCACTAATAATTTATTTACCGGTAAACCTTATACCTTTTTCCATAAGAATTTTTAAAACATTAGAAAATACAATTTCTTTTCACGTTACATCACATGCCAAAAAAAATGTCACGAGCATTCAAGGTGAAAGGATAAAAAATAAAATGAAAAAACATGGACAATAGGTTTAACATCCTCCCACCTTTTGATTATACACTATAATCAAAACTTTATACTAAATAAAT
Organism: Maratus speculifer; assembly: GCA_964019185.1. Lineage (NCBI taxonomy): Eukaryota > Metazoa > Arthropoda > Arachnida > Araneae > Salticidae > Maratus > Maratus speculifer. Next base: position 186,709,089 of record OZ025298.1, on the reverse strand, counting down.
ACATTTACATAAATATCACAAATCGAGTCTTTCTGGAATCTTTATCGTCCTGCCAGATCTCGTCTTTTTGATTTGTGCCCCGTCTTTTGGAGGATCAACATGGTTTTCATGCAAAGTTAGTTTGGGAAAAATATTTTCAGTACAATCAATCGATGACACCTCGAGAGGGTAGATTCTTTGAATGGGCCGAATCATTTGTGAATGAGACGTTTGTAATTTCAAAAGGCGAACTTTTCCATCTTGACCACGAATGAGTTCTGTAACTCGTCCTAATGGCCAATTGATCCTTTTTTTGTTATCTACTCCCACCAAGACAATATCTCCTACCTCAATTGAACGTTGGGCTCGTCTACCATTCGGTCGTTGAATAAGAAGACCCAAATATTCTGATCTAAATCTATTTCTTAGATCCTTTTGCAACTCTTGTCTATATCTAAGTCTACGAGTGAGAGAACTTTCTTCAACCACATCAACATCTGGTAAACCACATTCATGAATATCTTTCAGAAACATGTCCGGAGATATGGGTTTGATGGACTCTTTCTCTGACATGTAAGTTAATGGTCGTGAATTTATAATGCTTTCACAGTCAGCCAATACAGTTATCATCTCTTCATAGTTCAAACAAGCTTGTCCTAAAACTCTTTTTAATAGATCTTTCATCAATCTGATGAGCCTCTCCCACCATCCGCCCCACCAAGCAGCCGTTGGGGGGTTAAATTTCCATGTGATAGAATTTATTGCTCCATGCTTCAATATGCGATCCCAGTTCAATCTTTTTAAAAAATTGGCGGCACCAACAAAATTGGAACCGTTGTCGCAATATATAATAGAACATCTTCCTCTACGAGATACAAATCTTCTCAGTGCCATCAAAAATGCCTCTGTAGAAGCTGAAGTCATAAGTTCCAAATGCACAGCTCTGTAATTGCACAGGTAAATAAGACAACCCAACTCTTCTGCTTATTTTTAAGAAACAGAGGGCCAGCTAGATCAATGCCGACAATCTGAAAAACTGCTGCATCTTTGACTCGATTTTCTGGTAGAGAAACTGGTGATGATTCTAAATTCTTCGAATTAAATCTTTTACAGATGGTACATTTTGATAAAACAGAGCTTACGGTTCTTCTTCCATTCAAAATCCAGTATTTTTCTCTAAGCAAATTTAAAAGAATCTGAGGACCTGCATGACAATTTTTGCGGTGGTAATATAAAATTAATCGTCCGACAACTTCGTGATCTGAAGGAACAACCATAGGTGTGAGGAAATCTAAACTGTCTTTTCTGTACATAATTTTAGTTTTTACACGTATTATGCCTAGGTCATCCTTAAACGTCTCCAAAGTTTTCAATCTCCTCTCATTTTCATGCGAAAAATATTCTTTTTGTAGCATCCAAATTATCTTCGTCTCTGCGCTCTTAAATTCTTGACTTGTCAATTCTCCTTTGACCTGCTCCTTTGGATTACAACAATTATATCTAAAACGAAGTATCCAAGCAACAAGGCGAACAATTTTTTCATAACTGGAAAAATATCGGTAGTACCAGTTTCTGTCTGTACTTTCATCAACATTTACAAGTAATTTTGTAGATTTCAATTTTTCTTTTTCAATTTCTTCTTCGTTTATGTTTTGACAGGTGAAATTCATGTATTTATTATATTCTTCAGCATCTTTAAGCCAATGTGGTCCCTCCCACCATTTGAGAGACACCAGCTGTTTTGCTTTACACCCTCTAGATGGCAGGTCTGCTGGATTAATTTCACCAGGTATATGTTTCCATAAAATCGGATCACTCAATCTTTTAATTTCTTGAACTCTATTTCTAACAAAAACAGACCAATTTTCTTTTCTGGATATCCATGCAAGCACTGTAGTGGAATCGCTCCAAAAGTATTTTTCCATATCTTCCCAGCCCATTGCGTCAGTTACTGATTTAGTCAATCTAGCACCAATCAAAGCAGCTAAAAGTTCCATTCTAGGTATAGTTACACATCTCAATGGACCGATGCGGGATTTTGCAGCAAGGAGGAATAATTCTATACGATCTTTATTTTCTACCCTTAAAAATATAACAGTAGCATACGCATACTGACTTGCATCGCAAAATGTATGAAGGGTACAAGCTTTTAAATTCTCTGGGATGAATTGAATATATCTAGGAATCTGAATTTCTTGTAAAACATTTAATTCACGAAACCATTCAATAAATTCGTTTTTTATATCACCAGTGATTTCTTCATCCCATGAGATTCCTTCTTTCCATGTTTTCTGTAACATCATCTTGGGACATATCATAACAGGAGCAGTGAAGCCAACTGGATCAAAAACTTTATGTGCAACTGACAGCATGACTCGTTTTGTTATTTTTTCTATATTTATATCTTTTATCCAGCTTACGTTAACTTTTAAAACATCTAGAAATCTGTTCCATTGTAATCCCAATACAGTAGTATCTTCACTATTTTCGCTATTATTTCTGTCTTCTGTCTGTTCCCAACCTCTCAAGTCAAATCCACCTTTAGCCATAAGAGACTTAGAATCGGTAATAAACCTTTCCAATTCTTCCTTTGTTTGGACACTAGCAACGACATTGTCAACATAAAAGCTTCTTAGCATCTGCTGTTTAAAATTGGTGTCGTATTCTTCATCGTTTTTAATGTGATATTCGATGACGGAAGCAAGAAGAAAAGGAGAGCTTTTGACTCCAAATACAACTCTAGTGTGTCGAAACATTTTAATATTTCTTTCTTCTACATCACTCCACCACAAAAAACGCAAATAGTCTCGATCTTCCTTACGAACAGCTATTTGTAAGAATGCTTTCTTGATATCAGCTACAACACCAAATTTCTTTTTTCTAAATCTTAAGAGAATGTCAGGAATTAATTCAATAAGATTTGGGCCACAATGTAAACATTGATTCAAAGACGGGTGATTTTGCATTCTTGCTGATGCGTCAAACACTGGACGAATGGGGGTTGTACTGTTTTCTTTTATCACTGGTCTATGAGGTAAGTAGTTTCCAAAACGATTCATTTCAGACTGTGGAATTTCTTCAATTATTTTATCATCAAGCCACCCTAGAAGCACGTCTTCATACTTTTGATAAAGGTTATCGGAAAGCAACTTGTTCGTAACATTAATTAATCTTTTCTTGGCTAAACTCAGATTATCTGGTAGAGGTGGTGTGTCTTCTGACCAAGGCAAAGAAACTTCATAACGATTATCTTCATTCATTCTTACTGTCTGTAAAAAATGTTCTTTAACCTGACGATCAATTTCCATTTTAGATTGTTTTTCAATCGGATCATGTATTCCTAGTAAATCCAATTTCCATAAATCGGCAATTTCTGCTTTCTTTACGAACATAGACGTAACTGATAAAGCTAAGTTATCTTTAGATGTATTATCTTGTGGTACTTTTCCCATTAAGGTCCATCCCAAATATGTTTCTAATGCAACTAATCCTGACGAGAGTATTTCTCTACGACCTGTCAGTAATTTTCCCATTACATCGGCTCCAATCAGTACTTGAATAGATTCAGGAGTCTTACCAACATCCGTCAAAGTGATGCCTTTTCTCGATAATTCTTTAAACCAGGATCCATTTTCTACAGGCATAACATTTTCACATATAATGTCTTGATCCAATACTTCAAAATTACATTTAAAATTTTCCTTTAAATCACTTAATCTTACCTTGTAGTAACGATGATTATAATCCTTTGTTGTGACTCCGCCAAAAAGAGAATGCGTAACCTTTTCTTCTCGAAGCGGTAGATAGTCCATTTCTTCGGCTAGTTGTGATAAAATGTACGACCTTTGAGAACCTGAATCTAAAATTAGTCGAACATCTTTCTTCTTGTTGTCAGAAAGGATTTTTGCTTTGAGCGTCTGATGAAATACTTTAGGATTTCTATTAAAATTAGCCATATTTACTTCTTTTCCAGACGACTTTTCTTCCTCTTTCTTTTCATTTGGCTTGTTTTTATCTAGCATTTGACACATCACAGACGCATGTCTTTTATCACAGACGAAACACTTCAAGATAGCTTTACATTGTTTCGTTGTGTGACCCGTTGCCAAACATAAAAAGCAACATTTTTTATCCTTTAATATATTCTGCTTTTCATTATAAGTCATCTTTCGTGCCGAAAAGCATTCTGAACTCAGATGTCTTCCGTTGCAAAAAACGCAATTTTTTCTTAACTCTGGTTTTGAAGTAGTTGTTAAGAGGGTAGCAGCAGTTGGTAAATGCTTAGTAGGCTCGTTGTAACCTTTATTTTTTCTAAAGTTTGCATCATCTTTTTTCGCTAAACCAAAACCTGATACAGCTAAATTAATTCTTTCATCACCTTCAACTTCAGATTTGAGAAACATCATTAAATTATCCAGACGTTCTTTTGCATCAGAACTAACGGGAGTCGTATAGGTTCGATTCCACGCTTTCAAAAAATCAGTTGTAAAACAAGATTCTACCATTGGATATAAAATTGAAGCGCATTTATCAATTGTGACTCCTAGCGTCTCAAGAGCTCGTAAATACGATTCAAGTTTATCATATAACGTTGTAATAGAAAATTTTCCTTTTGATTGAACAGAAATGATTAATTTTAACAATTCTCTGACATACACTTCTACCAAAAGATCTTCCCTGCCGAAACGAGCTTTAAGACTCTCAATAGCTTTGGCATAGTTGGTACCTGTTGGCGGGAAACTATCAACAACTTCTCGTGCTCTAGATCCAGTGACTGTTGCTTGGATCAAATATTGAAATTTATTTTCTGGTGCAATATCAGGATCATTATGAATCTGCTCAAACTGACTCCAGAACGGCAACCATTCCTTTAAATCACCATCAAATTGGCGAAATTCTAACTTCGGTAAAGTAAATTTTCGTTTTGAATTATTCATATCATAATCACTTGAAATATATTCATTTTGTATTTGTCCTTGAGATTGAATTTTAGCTAGTTCCAATTGATGATCTAATTCCAGCTTTCTTAACTCAGTTTCCGATTCTAGCTTTCTTAACTCAATTTCCGATTCTAGCTTTCTTAGCTCAATTTCTTGCTCTAACTTTTCCTTTAATTCTAACTTCTTTAACTCCTCTAACTTCTTTAACTCTTCATTTTCCTTTCTCTCAGCAACAGCGTTAGATAAAATTTCTTGTACAAAAGCAGGATCTATTTTGTATTCTTCGCTATTTAAAATGATTTGCTTTAGAGTTGCGATGGTGTACTCTTGAGGAATAATTTCCCCAATCTCTTCTGCTACAAACTTCAAATCAGCCTTTTTAAAATTTTTCACGGCTTGAAACATTTTCTTTTGAATAAATTTAATAAACAGTCCTGTCGCGAAACGTCAGAATGTTGGATAAAGCGTTCAAAAGATGTTATTTTAACACCCCAGCTTTCTAAATACAATGCGGACGCCTATTACTACTTTAAAATATAAAAAAACATAAAAGAAAGAAGTAAATAAACTTCTTCAGCACTAATAATTTATTTACCGGTAAACCTTATACCTTTTTCCATAAGAATTTTTAAAACATTAGAAAATACAATTTCTTTTCACGTTACATCACATGCCAAAAAAAATGTCACGAGCATTCAAGGTGAAAGGATAAAAAATAAAATGAAAAAACATGGACAATAGGTTTAACAACAGGGACTACACAAGACACCCATGCCGCTAGCTGGACTCGAACCAGGGTCCAGCGGTGTGGGAGGAGCTGACGCTACCAACCAAGCCGCTGGCTCGGCCCTTTAAAAAATTAGTCCATTAAAAAAATAAATACTGTGCGATAATCTCGAAAAACTCTTTAAAACTTTATTGTTGTATAAAATGAATGAGATTTATTTTTTTTCATTTAAATAAAAATCCATCGAATTTTTTTTTAATTACATAAACTAATTATAGAATTAATATTGATTAAAAAAAATAACAAGTATTATGTATTGGTCTAAAGGAATTAAAATAAACTTTTTATCAATTTTCTCTCGAATATATTTGAAACGAAATTTCTGAAAATCACAATTCGCGTTTGTAATGACCGAAAGATGGCGTTGTAATAGACCTGATAATCGTTTGTTTACGTTTGTTTGTTTACGTTCCATGTTGTAGCACTGTAGTATAGAACCAGTTTAAAGAGCTATTTAAAGTGCAGTTTTTTATCTTTTTTATTTAATTATGGGAGATAAATTACAAATATCGACAATTTTAGAATTTGTAGATGCTGGAAAATCTAGTAATTGCTTTAGAGAAGCTGAAGCATGAAAGCATTGTGTTGCTGTCATGCTATTTTGCCATCAGTAAGTCAAATGTATTTTTTTATATTATAGATCTAAACTTTGTGTATAAAATTTTGATTTTAGATAATTTTAATACAAAGAACCCAACGTTGCACGCGTTATAGAACTGTTTATTTATTTATCGGCCTTTTAAACACTGATTTCATGCTCACGGTATCAGTTCTATTTCGTTTTTCAGACTTTGTCCGCGAGAGGGCGTCTATTTCATTTCAAACGCGAATTGATTTTTCCCAACTCAATCATGAAAGAAAGTTAAAAGTAATGGGAAATATGAGATTCCATGCATCATTACACATACATTTTTTCATATTTTTTACCCCCCCCCCCCCAAATGTCCAAAATAATATAATAACTGGAAAATCTCTGACATTTAGTTTTTTAAAACCGTCTATCTAAAATAGTTAAAATATTGATTTTGCGATAATTACAATAATTAATTTAAGCAATGGACAATCATAAATATTTCATTACTCATTTATATCCTAATTGTAAAATTTATTTGAAAATAACTATTTTGTTTTATTAGTATGCTTTCATTAATTTCTGGTTCTAAATGAAATCATAGAAACCATACATTTTCTAGAGTGTCCATTACTGGAAGCGAATGTAATTTTGGGTGTTTTCATTTATTTCTGTTAGTTACATCTAAATTTCGATTCACACTGAGAATTACGACTATGAGAATGGTTAAATATTGTTGATGGATTAATACAGCGTATTCTAGGATAGATAGTCATAGAGGAGCGATGGCCAGTCTATGATATTATCAAAACATGATCATAGATTGCAGTATAAACTGTGTTCTTAAGAAATGGGTTATTCCATACAGAATGAGCAAATCAGGTATGACAAATTTGTCATAGATATTATTTAAAATCATATAAATAAATCATATTCATTTACGAGTAAATGCAAAGTAATAGATTTCAGACTTGTTTATTACAGTATAAAAATTTACATTAAAAGTTGATACAAAATCGAGATTTTGTGTAAATGCTTGAAACTTTAAGTTTGATTACTAGCCTTAGGAACGGAAAGACTGTATTAAAAATTATTTACGATTAAGAATGAACAAAAAAATAACAGATTAGCGTAATTTAGTAATTGAGTTTTTATTTTAGTTTAAAAATAAATAAATAATATAAAATTTAATGAAAAAAAAAACAAATATTTCAATTGTTTTTCTGAACATGAAGGACACTTATTACAGTTTTAAAATTGTTTGACGTTATAGCTAATGATATATCCATCGCATTATATGATTGATCGCATATAAAAATTTAAAGTTTCATTCTTGCCTTTTTATTCCAGAATGAGGAAAAAAAAAAAAAAACAGTGAAAGCTGTTGATGGAAAAAAATAGCATTTCTATCACTTATTTGAACATGAAGAATAGCTTTCAAAACTTTTAAATTATTTATATTATAAATAAAAGTGTATATTTTAAATATAGAAATTTTTTTTTTTTTTGCTTTCAGTTAATTTTTGTCTGAAGAATATTTTAAATTTAAGTAGGAAAAAAAAGATTCATTTGAATAAATAGTTATATATTAATCCTAAATCCTAATATAAAAAAAAGTAGACAGAAGCACATTTTTTTTTTTTTTTTTTTATCTTGAAATCTTGCAATTTTAAGAAACATGCACGATTTTCAAGAGGAGAAATCTAGGGAATGTAACGAATATTACTTTTTTGAACTCATTTTTATTATATTCGGAATCAAAAGGCAATCTTGGATTTTTTTTTTTTTTTTTTTTTTTTTTTTTGAGTGCATCATGGTTTGTTTGTTTTGTTTGTTTGTATGTATGTCGGCCAATTATCTACGCTGTGGGATATAGGCCCTAAGGGGTGGGGTGCCCTCCGTGGGGATCTTTCTAAGGGAACCTAACCCGTATTTACGCAAGGAGTGCATCATGGACTTATTGATCCTTATGGTTCTGAAATATTGTTAACATCGGACCTTTCCTTTATTTATTTTTTTCGGATACATAACAGGAAAAATTATGATCGTGTAATTTTTTTTTCTAAATTTTTTTGAAGATGAAGAAAATAAATGACAACTTTCAAACTTCGAGAATTCAATCTTCATACGTAACACTACACATCAGGCACCAATTTCACAGATTTTTTTTTTTAATTCCTTTGATTTTTACGATATTTCTAATTTTCTAAAAATTCACAAATTTTCAATATTTACAACCAATTTAAGATTAATCATAGTATTACCTGATTATTATTACTCAATAAATATTAAAATAGATTTGCAGAGATTACAATGTTAAAAGAAAAAAAAAAAAAAAAAAAAAAAAAAAAAAAAATGTTAAATAATTTTTTAGATACAGAACTTCGAACATGCAACATTGGACGATTGCATACATGCTATCCTAAATTACAAGTTTTTAACTCATTAACGCCCCCTGGCAAGAAAACTTGCCATTTATGCATACGAAAATTTTCAATTTGAAAACCAGTATTTCAGTAAGAAAACTCGCATATTGTCTCATTTCAAACTTTGAGAGACTAAAGGAGTTAAAAATAACAATATGAAAAAACTGGTGTCAACTGATATCGAGTTATTAAAAGAAATGTAATGATGCCTGTCGTTAATGAGTTAAATGTGTAAAAATGCTAAAATAATTTATTTTTCATCAAGATATTTTACAAAACTCTATTTAAATATGCATTGAGCAAACGTATAAAATTTTATTAAAATCGACTCCTATGTGGCCACGCTTTTTTTTACATTTTTGCTCGTTTTACGTAGAATTACACAAATATTACGTTGTCTCAAAAATTTCTTCCGTTTTTTTTTTTTTTTTTTTTTTTTTTTTTTTTTTTTTTTAACCAAAATAACCTAAGCAAATTTCGAAAGCGGCGAGATTTTATTGAAGAATAACTGTTCTGTTGTGTTCTGGAAAACTTATTCTACATTTCAGGAGTCTTATAATGCCTATTTTCCAAAAATTGTTTGATTTGGTTCCAAAATACGTACTAAGGTGATTTTTTATGTCATTCAAACAGTTAATTTTTTTTAGTGAGGAGAATTTTCGAGACAAAAAAGCAAACAGTAATTTGATAGAGCAATGTCCAAAGATTACGATGGATACGTCAGAACATCTCAATCAAACGCAAGGAGTTTGTTTTTCCCCAGTCAAAGATTGTCAAAAAAGCTTCTTTTGCAATTCATGTGCTATTTTTTAGTTCCATTGGCTTTCTGAAAATAAAAATCTTTTGCTGACAATTTGCCAACATTTGCAAAAGAAAAATACTACAAAACGTGTTTATAATAATATTATTGTGAATAGAATATAAAAATAGTTGCTAGTGGCCGATCTGTCCATCACTTGTCGGCGAGCAACTTTGCAGATCGCGTTTCACCAATCAAAAAGATTCTTTTTTGAAAAGAATCTTGGTGTCTGTAGGCAAAAGTTTGATAGTTTATAACAACCAGGATCGCAAACAATCCTGGTACAGTCGATATAAAAGTCCCATTCCTGTCACTAATTCGGACTGTTACAGAAGAAAATTTTGGTCTCTACTTAGCGAAATTTGATCTATTACGAGCGTCTTTCTCCTAACCAGGTTATCAATCCTGAAAATTACTACTGGCAACTACACAAACTGAAGGCATCAATATCCATGAAGCGCCTTGAAATATAAACAAACGAGGTACTATCTTCCATTATGACGACTCCATTCCACGTGTATCGTTAACTATCAGAAACGAATTCCTTGTATTCGACTAACCATTCTCTTTACTCTTCGGACATTGCTCCACCCGAGTATTATTTATTTTTTTCTCTCAAAAATTCTGTTCACAAAAAAAAAAAAAAAAAAAAAAAAAAAAGAAAAAAGAAAAAAGAAAAAAGTGGGGAGAAACATGCGTCAAGAATAGATTATGTAGCACTTTCCAACATTTCATGAAATCTTTAACAAAAATTTGCCATTTAGGAAAATTAGGGTATAGAGCCAAATATGTATTTCAATGTTTTTGAACAGACCTGTATTTGATTTGTCAGTTGATATAGATACTATATAATGGGAAAATTTAGTTTAGCAAGAAAATGCCTAGTAGCTTGAAATTTATTTTCAGAAATTTATACTAATAGATGAAACATACTTGAATACTTTTGTTCAGGCCTGTAGTTTACCTTGTACCTTTATTACACGACAGTATTAAGCTAAAATTTATTTTAAACTAAAACACTCTTAAAACAATTGAAATCACATTCTCAGAAATTATCATTTCATCTACCCAATTCGTTGCGTGGCCCTGTATATCATTTTATCTATATTCTGCAAACATTTCTTAGTAAATTGAATGCAGTTCAGCAAAAAAATCATAACTTATTTAAGAACCACCGTTAAGTAATTTACGCTCATATTCAGTAACGTTGGCGAGCTCTTTTGGGTAGCCCTATATATCAACTATAGCATTTATACACATCATCTAATGTACATAGATTTAGTGAAACTTAAACGGGTATATCATAATTAAATTCATTTCATCCATTCATCAGCCGTCATCGGATACAGATGCCATACTTCGAAAAGAATATACTGTTACAAATCTTTTGTATATCCCTGTAAATATTAAGTATTTCATATTATGCAAGACAGTATCATATAATTTATATTAAGCCTCAGTGATATATATCAATAATACATGCAACAGTTTAATAAATTAAAAATATGTCGTACCCCCCCCCCCCTTTACCATTACCTAATGGAATTCTTTTGTGTGGCTCTGTAAATGAATAATAGCTATATTTCCACCGCGTATTTTATAGAATACATAATTTAGTGCACCTCGTAAATGCATATACATTTTAATATGTGTGACAGAGGTAACATCTTTAAAATTTCTTTGAAAGAATTTTTCCCCATAGGCCGTAATGTAATGGAAAAATTTTGACTCTCCCTATAAATAAACTAATCATGGTTGAAACTTCATTTTCAATAGGGTTCGTGCTAGGGTAAACGTCAATACCGTCCAAAAAATTTCAGGGCAATCCAAGTATATTTACGAGACTTATTGCACGGATAGACGTCCACACAAACCGAATGTATAAGCACTTTTTAACTATGTTGTAAATTGCTAAAAAGACCTCTTTGAATGACATGAAAAATCCTCTCGGTAAGTATTTTGCCACCAAATCAAAAAAAATTTTGGGAAGAAGATGTTATTAGACTACCGGAAAGATAGAAGAAGGTTTGTCCATCAGACTGGCACAAGTGTTCTTCAATAAAATATTGCCTTTATCGAAATTTCCATGATTTATATTTTGCAAAAAAATGGAGGAAACTGTTGGGTCAGCCTAATAGTTTAACGAGTTCAATTCCTTGCGACTGACGTACAGCTGTGTTTTTCAATTATAAGAAGAAAGCGAAATTTTAATGTTTATGTAATTTAGAGGCTGAATATTTTCGTTGAACTAAGTATCTGAATGTTTTGCATCATGTTCATTACATGTATTTTTTTACTATACGGACTTTTAAGGCACCTATATCCAGTCTTTACATCTAAGCATCAACGATTTTCATAAGGAGGAGTGACACTTTAGATTGGGAGGCAATCTGTGTTTCAATTTCAGGAGAAATGGGCACATAAAATCGAAGAGAGATAACTTCCTTTAATCAATCTTTGATAATTATACAGAGTGAGAATTTTAAATGAATAATTACGTAACTTTTATGTTTATAATTATATGAATTGATATAATTGTTTAAATATTAACTAATATAGATATATTTTAATAATAACACATAATATAAAGCCTAACGATATATATATATAGATAGATAGATATATTCAAAAGATGTTGAAAAACAGATGAGATAATTTATTGTGGGTATAAAGTTGATAAATATGGTATTCATAAAACACAAGTTAAAACTAACGCAATTTTAAATGTTCCAAGACCCATAAATGCATATCTGGTTAAGGCTTTTCTAGGCAAAGTTACTTATTATGCTAAATTTGTACTAAATTGATCTACAACTGCACATTCTTTGAATAAATTACTCAAGAAAAATGTGAAGTTTAATTTGTCTTTTAAGTGTGAACAGACGTTTTAAAAATATAAAAAAAGAAATCACTTCTGATATTATTTTTATTCACTTTGATACAAAATTATTTTTAGTTTAGCTACTGGAGCTTCTCCTTATTGTATCTTTCCTGTTCTTTCGCATGTGATACCAGATAGCTCTGAAAAGTCTAATAGGCTTGTATACAGAACTTTGATTGATGAAGAAAAACGGTATAGACAAGTTGATAAAGAGGCATTGGTTGCTACATTTGGTACGAAGAATATTTTTCCACATTTGTATGGCAACAGATTTTCATTATTTACTGACAGTAAGCCTTTAGTTTCTATTTTGTCAACTTCTGAAAGTATTCTTGTTTTATCATCTGCTAGAATACTACAATATGCAATTTATTTACAAAGGTTTCAATATGACATCCGTTATAAGAAAACTGCTGAATACGGAACTATTGATGCTCTGTCACATCTTTCATTATGTAGTGAAGATTTACCTGAACAATTTAATTCAAATGATGTAATCGATGAATCAGGATTTCTTCGAAATTAATCAACTTTCTGTATTACTTTTAAATTCTATATCTATTTCTTCAGCTATAAAATCTGATCTTCTTTACATCATATTTTTCATCAACTAATTTCTGGTTTTTAAATTACTAAAAATTTATTTTTGGCGATAATCAAGAAGAATTTACTCTTCAACATAGTTGTATTTTAAAAGGATGCAGAGTAGCTATCCCAGAAATTTATAGAAAGCAAATATAAAAAAAGTTACACTTTGATGATTTTGGTATAGTAAAAATAAAGTCTTTTAGCCCATATTTTTGTATGGTGGCCGGGAATAAACCATGATATTGAAAATATTGCACAAAATGGCACTATTTGCGTAAATTTGAAAAATAATCTTCTCAATGTAGATACACTTTTTTGGAAGTGGTCTACACCTCTATGACAACGAATTTGATTATTTTGGTTCTGTTAATGGTAAAATAAATCTTTTTGTGATTGATGTTGATAGTAAATGGCCAGAAGTTTTTATTATTCCCAGTATAACTTCGGAGAATATAATTTTTCTCTTTCTTCATTTTTTGCACGATACAGTTTTCCTATTTCTTAGTGTCAGATAATGTCAAACATTTTGCATCTGCACAATTTGAGATATTTTTGAAAAAAATCACAGTGCAAAGCATAATTTCAGTACTCTATACCATCCATCTACAAATTGACAGTCTGAGAAATGTGTGCAAACTCTTAAACGGGGATCAAAAGCCTTAACTTCTAAACCTGGTACTTTGCAAAGAAATTGAATTGCCTCCTGTTGCAACTGGGAAGTGTCCTGCATATTTATTTCTAAATCGTCTAAATTTTCTAAGAACAAAAATAGATTTGATAGTGCCAAATGTTAAAAGTTTTGTTCATGATTAACAAAATGCAAAAAGGTCCAAAGTTAAAATATAAAACAGTTAGAAATTAGTCATAAGAAATTACACTCCAGAAGCCCAATAGAAAATTGGTCGAATTATAACTACAAAGAGAAGGAAAGTTAGATTATGGAGTTTAAGTTGGTTCGAAAAGGCATACTGATCAAAAAAACTAATGTAGGTTCAGCTATTTCTTTTGTTAATGATCCAAATTCTGAAGAAAATAATACAGGAAATTTCAGAAGTGAAAATGCAATAATGAAACAAAATGATTCTCGAAAAATACAGTCTAGTATCACAGATCTGCAACCAGTTGAATCTCATGATTATAAATACTCCAGATCCTACACCAACCTATTTTCGTGATCCTGCTTCTTCAAATCCTATATCAACTGACTCCGAATCAATTCTTTCAAAACCTTTTGTTCCTACTAGTTCCATAGTAGATGCTACTGAACTTTTAAAAACTAACTATTCTTCTCCTCCACAGATACTGAGAAGGTATGGTACATACAGAAGAGCTCCTGACAGACTAAAATATTAAGTGGGTGAAAGCTGTCGTGTTTTATTTTTCTTGTTTAAAGGTAAAATGATAGATGCAGCACAAAGACTTTCTCCCGAATTTAACTTTGAAAAAAGTAAACATTCTATGCTTTTCTAGTGATGTCTGTGGTTCGTAATGTAAGTTTGTGTTATTACGTTATTTTTTATTATCATTATTATTATTTAGATTTGTTCTACCTTGTTATTTAAACTACATTGCAAATTAAGTAGTTATACAAAAATAGAATATTTTCAAAGTGATATTTTAAATGCTGCTTTTTTTTTACATGCAATTATTAATGCACTGCTAAAATCATGTGAAAACGTCAAGCTAACAATAAGAATCTAAAGAAATTGATAATGATTTTAAAAAGGCCTGACATAAGAGTTCCTATTCTGTCCTTGCCAAATAACACCCCGTCTGTAGTCAATATTCATGCTAATTCCGTGGGCAGAAAAAAAAAAAAGTTCTTCCTCCTCATCCTAACCACCTCAGCATCCATTAGCGCCTTTCAAAAAATGGGCTCCCGTGAAATCCAAACCGACCTCATTTAATTACTTCTTTTCCTCAGCTCCCATTTTTTAACGAAATTATCTCATAATCACGAACCGGGGCTGTGAATAGATTTTTTCGCACCAGCACAGCAATCGGACGCCCGTACAGCGAAAGCCAGAGCACAAGGGTGTGAATCATAATGGAGATTAATGACGCAACCAGCAAGGCAATTACTTGCTGTGGGGGGCAATACGACAAGCCCCCAGCCTGTTATTACAGAGCGTTGTAAACGATTCTCATCGGCGATCCTCGCTTTTTGCGAGGCGATTAAGGAGGAGTACGGAGATTTTCATAATGATGTGTCGACTGGTCCCAGTAAAATTGACACTTCGGATAAAATGGACCTTCCTAATTCTTGATTCTTATCTGTGTAGAGCCATTAGCAAGTTTATGCGTTGAAGTCAAGAGTTGTCGGTTTTTGTGCTAACCATCTGTGAGTTTTTAATTCATGTTAGACCCCATGTTTTATTAATTGAAAATAAATAATGATGATGATGGTGATGATGATGATGATGATAATAATAATAATAATAATAATAATAATAATAATAGAAAAAGAGTGATTAAGAAATTAATAAATATTTTTAATAAATCACATATTATAATTTAGATCAGCAAAGATTTGATTAAAAATACAATGCAGTATAATTTAAATAAGTAAATTAATTTAAATAAGCAAAAAATAAAACTGTCAATTACTACTCCTGAGAATTATTTTTGTAGTTTTGGTGCATGGATCAATCTTCCCCACCTGCATTCATTATATACGCACACGTATCTTTGCTTTTCCAACCCTTGCTCTTCCTTTCCTTCAAAATTTAGTAAGCAAGTAATGATGTAGCAATTTATCAACTTTAGATTCAGCCTAGCACAAATTAAAACCCTGAACAAAGTTTTGATCTGTGTAACTCGAAACTGACCTGTTGTCTACCAATCTCTTTTTAATTATCAGTTAGAAAAAAATGAGGGAAGGTCACACAAATTTCTAAGTTTCGTGAGTTAGTATTTATATCATTTTTCGTTTAGTTTTTTGAATAACAAGCTCATCGGGAACATATGAAATAATAATTTAAAAAAAAATTCCTGTCGGCTTGGCTTATAGGCGGAGCTAGATTTCGTTAAGTGCTCATTTCAACAATAAAAAATAAAATGTAATTTGAGAGAAACCCAGTTTAACAAAAATAAGAAATACTACTAAAAACACCGAAAATTCTACTATTTTTTATTTCATAATCAGATAAGGGACACTTTTAAGTATAATTGTCAGCAAAAATAAATGTAATAGAAATTGCCCCTTTTGTGATAGTGCTTTTTTTTGTTAATTCATTATTTTTCCTAAAAAATTCACGATTTCAAACCTTCAAAAAATTTTTAGACAAATAAAAAATGTTATAATCATAACAGTAATTTTTTTTTTCATAAGCTACGTACTCCGTTTGTTATGCATAAATTATTTGAAGATCATTTGTGAAATAGATACTGATACATAATTAGATTTATGACATGCTACATTTGAAAACCGAGCAGTCAAGAATCCCAGCTGATGGCAGTTTTTCAAAATTTTGATAATTTTCTTTCTCGGAAGCTGTTTAACAAAGGAGTAAAAAAAAAAAAAAAAAAAAAAAACTTGTGATTATATCTTATTAGTAAGAACAAAAAAACGCAGTTCCATTAAAATCTGTGATGGTGGGTTACATTTTGATATTTTACTGCCTGATTTAATGTGGAATGACCCGATAGCCTTCTCTAAAAACAGCTAATTTGCTAAGACAGAGCATTCAGTTAATTTATGTGCAACATTTTTCGCCTGATAGATTTTATTTTATTGAATATTGAATTTCAATCGCTAAAACTCTCTTTTCTTAGTTGAAATTTATCTTTATTATCACTGCATACATCTAATACGAATAAAAGAGATGTTTGTACGTATGTGAGCCCATGTGTCTGTGATGGATATTGAATTCTTCTGAAAATTTGAATAGGGAGAGAGGTGCCAAGAGAGATTTTAATGCACCTGAGACTCAGATTTTTGCTTTTTTGTAAATTAAGAGAAATATTAAATAAAAGCTATAATTGACATGGCAAAATGGAATGAAAAGTCGGAGCGGTGAAGGAGAAAGCCTTATTATCAAATGAAAAACAGCGAGCATAAAAACGATATTTTTTTTACCAAATTGTTTGAAGCGGCTTCAGTTGCATTGGATCAACATGCAGTATTACAAAAAGAAAAAATACCCAAAATATTATTTATCTTTTACCTTTCTAATATTGTAATTTATTAAAATATATTGCCATAAATCCTTTCAAAAAATTATTTTGGAAACATGGCTTTCCTGGTTGTTTTCCTCCCTCATCTTTCGAATTCCGTGTCGACTAAAAATACTAGGTTATATATGCACATTTTTACCATTCTAATGGTGCAATATGTAAAAAAAAATAAAAAATAAATCGATATTTACTTTTTTTAAAAAAAAAATTAGTTATTTTAGAAAAGACGTTAAAAAAAAGAAATAAAGAAAAGAAAAGAAACTTCCTGACACCTATATAATCTATACTCGTTTTGGTTTTGAATGTTGCAATTCGCTTTCGAATTAATACTGTTCATAATATAGTATACAGGTTGTCTTTAAACTCATGGTACATACGCTAGGGGGTGATAGAACAGAACAAGACGAGTAATAGTAAATAGGAAACCAAGGGTCCCAAACGTTTTCCAAAGGCGGTAGCCGACATTAAAGTTTAGGGTCCAAAATTTCAAATATACATAAAAAACGAAAAATATGGTCGATTGATTTGCGGTTTTCACTAAAACTATTCTTTATGTCGGTATTTTACTGAAAATAAATTATAAAGATAAATTTCAAAAAATGTCGATAGAGGGTGCTTTAGACTTTGAAGTAACGAACAACTATTTTTTGCCGTTATTTTTTGCATCTGATTAAATATCTTCGTAAGCTTAGATTTAAACTTAAATTTTGAGCTCAAAATCTGAATAGTTGGGAGTGGTTAAGTTGCACAAACTGAACTGTGTTCAGAGGGTCCAAATTTCAAATGATTATAAAAAACGGAAAAATTGGTCGACTCATTTGTGGTTTAAAATAAAACTATTCTTTAAGTCAGTATCTTCTTAAAAATAATTTTAAAGACAAATTTCAAAAAATTCCGTTAGAGGGCGCCTTAAACTTCAGAGTAACCAACAACTACTGTTAACCGTTATCTTTTGTTAAATGCTTGCAAAAGCTTATTAAATGTTTTTGAAACCTTAGATTTAAACTTAAATTTTGAACTCAAATTCTGAATCGTTGGGAGGGGTTAAGAAGCGCAAACTGAAGTATGTTCAGGAGTTGAAATTTAACCCTCCTCCCCCTCGAACACAGTTCAATTTTGAGCTACTTAAACTGTCCCAACGATTCTGAATTTGAGCTCAAAATTTAAGTCTAAACATTTGAAAGCATTTAATGAGATAAAAAAAAATAAATAACCGTTAAAAATAGTTGTACGTTACTCTAAAGTCTATCGGTATTTTGTGAAATGTATCTTTAAAATTTATTTTCCAGAAAACACTGATTTAAAGTGAAAACCGCAAACGAATCGACCAATTTTTCTGTTTTTTTGTAAACATTTGGAATTTGAACCCTCTGAACCCAGTTCAGTTTGTAACCACTCCCAACTATTCAGATTTTGATCTCAAAATTTAAGTTTAAGTCTAAGCTTATGAAACCATTTAATGAGATACAAAAAATAACGGCAAAAAGTAGTTGTTCGTTACTCCAAAGTCTAAAGCACCCTCTATCGGCATTTTTCGAAATTTATGTTTATAATTTATTTTAAAGAAAATACTGACATAAAGAATAGTTTTCGTGAAAACCGCAAATGAATCGACCTTTTTTTAATTTTCGTTTTTTATGTATATTTGAAATTTTGGAGCCTAAACTTTAGTGGCGGCTACCTCCTTTGGAACGTTTGGGACCAATGGTTTCCTGTTTACTATTACTCGTCTTGTTGTGTCCTATGACCCCCCTAACGTATGTACCATGAGTTTAGGGACACAGTGTATATATATTTTTTTTCCGTTATTTTTGCGTATTTTAAACATTTTCTGCATCCGTTATTTCTCATTTAAATGCGAAAAAATATAAATACATTCAGTTAGTGTACATTTACTATTAACTCTTTAAGACTGAGATACTTTTGCCAGAAATTAAAAGTCTTGGTGTGTAACCCTAATTAATGGAATCATATTTCATAATTTTAAAAAATAGTAATATAGGTTAACGTTAGAAAGAATTATTATTTTTAATATTCAAGAAAGCATACACAGAAATCTGTGGGTGCAAACTCGGCTGTAAGACATAAAAAGAAAGAAAGAAAGAAATTGTTTTTCCCTTTTCTTTAGAACCACCTACAAATTTGTGTAGGTTAGGTCTTACAGGGTTAAAAAGATGTATTTGTTTTTTAAACTTATTAATAGTATTCTTACAAAAAAAATCTTTTCTTGAAGTCACTAGGCTTTTGCTACGCATTTCGCGTTTTCATACGTTTCTCTCTGTCCGTCCGTGCCTTGCTCTCAAATCGCTGTTTTTGCAACAACTTTCGATTTTATTATTATTATTATTATTATTATTATTATTATTATTATTATTATTATTATTATTATTATTATTATTATTATTATTATTATTATTATTATTATTTTAAATGAAAGTTTAAACATTTAAGATTCCAAAATTGGCTAACTTTTGGTTCAGCGATAATTTAAAGAAAAGTTATAGCACAAAATATAAACCGGAAATAACAGTTTTAAGAACAAAGAATGTTTAATTAATTTTTGTTGCTGTAATGCGATCTTCAATTTGTTCCTATAAAGTGACGTGCTCTTTTTTGACATTTTTATTATTATTATTATTACTTCCTTCTTAATGAAAACGATACAATGCAAATTGCGAATTTGGAAAATAAAGTTATAAATGTTGGAGAATTAAATAATTTGACATGAGAATAATAATAATAAATCGTTAAGGTGATTTCCTTTCCAATTAAAAGGCTTACAGTTAATTCCCGGATTGTCGTGTTTTAAACGCATCTTGTTAAGCATACACTAATAGGAGGAGGTGGGGACTGTTTTATCAGATATTTTCAAAAAAAAAAAAAAAAAGAATTAAAGAACAAAAATAAATAAATAAATAAATAAATAAATAATAAAAAAATTATAGTTCACATATCTCTAATAGTGCTTAATTTTTATACATAGTACAAGTAACTAATTCGTCTGCCTTGTATTATTGTTTCTTTTGTAAATGTATCAGTTTAAGAAACTAATTCTTTTTATGCATCTAAACAGTCAATCCCTATTTCTGTTTTTGTTTGAAAGTATAACTGATATTTAAAAAATACGAATGTACACATGTGAATAAGCTTGAGAATTTATAAGTAACTCTACAAGTTGGGCGCGTTCTTTTGGCACTTATGTGTCTCCAACTTAGAAACGTTTCACTACATGTACTATATTTGCATATGCTTCTCCAATGCTTTACAGTCGATGATTGACCAGGAGGTGATTATCGGGCAATTTATCAGTTTTATATTCTTTATTCCAAAAGTCAAGACCTTCAACAAAGTTTGTATCCATGTAACTTATAACTGTCATCTCCCTAATCATCTATGATCAGAAATGAGGAGAGGTCTTCCAAACCTCTAATTTTCGCAAGTTAACACTCATCACACCTTTTTTGTGCAGCGGGCTCTTTGAATAACGATCCTTTTGGGAAGAAATTATCCGGGGGGTGCATTCATTTTATCTACTTTGCGATATGACAGCTTTAATGGAGGAGTGGGGGGGAGGGAGATATATAACAGGTGTGAAATGAGGGAGAGTACTTCTGCAAGCTGACGAAATGTGTCGAATTATTCTAAAGATATTTTTAAGATGACGTATTTGTCTATAGTTGTGAATATGAATGCGGCACTTGATAAATCATGGCGATAATATTCAGAGTGAAAAAATTATCCAAAGGATCCAGGTTTATTCCGGCCCAATTTTCAAGCTGACAACTGTTGCATTTTTATTGTTAAGGATTTATTTGAATTCAAACATTTACGGTAGAACCTTCCTTTTATTTTTTTCAAAACAGACAACAAGTGGTAAAATGTATATTCTGGAAAAAATAAAACTCAGTTTTAATTAATTTTTTTTTTTTTGTTTCAAAGTAAGTGACAGAAGAAAAATGTAAATTGCGGAAAAACGTGGATTTTGAGAAATCGCAGTAGAATCAGCTTTTACAATTTTAAAAAGTGATAACAGAAAAATTGTAAATTACAGTGAAACTTGAATTCAAGGAATGTAAAAGCGGCGTGCTCTATTCTTTGATGTATTTTGCTCCGCCGTTTACAGAGATAAACTGTGATGTAACACATATTCTATTATATATATTTCTATTATTTTTTCAAATGTTAGTTTCCCCCCCTCTTTTAAAATTTAATTTTAAAAGAAAACCATATTTTAATAGGTATTTATATTGTGTGTTCGTCTCCGATTGCATATAAACTAATAATAATAAATAAAAAACAAATTATAAATTAGTTTTAAAATATCACTCCATTTTTAGATTTTATTTTCTTGTTCTTCAGTTGATTAAATATCAAACGAATTAAATATTTTTTCTGTTTTAAATAACTGCTATTTTTATTTCCCAATCATTTAATTTTGTCTTGTATAAAGAACTTAATTTTTAACGATTGTGTAATTTCGTTTAGGGCTGCTGTGAGTTGCACTTTTCTTGCCGTGGGCGATAATTGTTGTATTCTTGACAACACTCATTTTAAATTTTTCCCATTGCTTAGTATATAACGGTCCTTTTTACCTGTACATTTTTTTGTTCAGATTGGGAATCTATTGTATGCCAAGAGACTTTCTCTTGGCGTATGTGAAATGTGAAAATTTTGTCAGATTACGTTTTGTCACGGACAAGTCAACCCGCACAATTCGTCAAACAAACCCAAACGTCCTAGTTTTAAGAGGGACACTCGTGAGTTATACAAATCGAAAAACTCTCGAAATTTTGGTTTTAAGTTTCAAAATAAAAATAACAGAAAGGTGAATATTTGTCAAATTTGTTCTAAACGAGGTCACTTGGCCCTCCAGTGTTTTAAATGTAAGAATTTGTGTAAGAGAAAGGAATCGTATGATCAGAATTATTATAGACAATACAGAAATACTAATTTTGATAACTCTGGTTATAACCAATGTCAGCCTTTAAACGACCAGTGAGACGCAGTACAGCTGATGAGCTGTTGTCTCAAAACTGTCTTGGGTCATCAGCAAATGTATATTTAAACTGTCTGATGAAAGACAAATAAAGTCGACATATTCACAAACTTCTAAGGAAATTTAGATTTGCAACAATCAGTCAACACAGACTGATGAAAAAGTAGTCGTTTATAATATGTATGATAAGAGTTCGTTTTTACCCACTATTTCCAGTAAATTTGGTAAATTTGAGGCATTTTTGTTACTGGATACAGGAAGTTCAATTTCAGTTTTATCACTTAATTTCTTTAATGAAATAAAAAAGGATATTTTTTACAAACATTTAGCTTCTTCAGTAACTATTTCAACTGTTAATTATGCAGTTAAATTCTCTTCTTGCATTTCTGTCTCTATTAAAATTGGTAAAATATTCTTTCTCCTTTTATATTGTTGGAATTGCAAATTCTTCAGAATTTGTTGGAATTTTAGGTTATGATCTTATTGTGAAAAATAATATTGTTATTAATCTCAGTGATAATACTGCCTCAATAAATGCTGTTGAAATACCATTAAAAAATAAATGTAGAAAAAGTCAAATAAATGCAATGTGTGTTGATAAAAGTTCTAAAAGTGAGGTAAATAATAATGACAGTAGTTCAAGTGATGTTGTGCATAATGTTAACAGTAATGAATCGTATGATCAGATCTGTGCATATCTTGTACACAAAGTTAACTTAAAACCATAATGAACACAAATTTGTAAAAATTAAAACTGACATCTCACCAAATCAAGATGAGATTATGGTGATTGCTATGGTTACCACCGGAAGGTCGAAAATATTTCGCAGTTCAGAATGGCAGTGCCTTGAGCTGTTACCATAGTGATCACAGACGGAAAATTGTTTACGTTTTAATTAGCTTGTTGTTCTATGATAAATGGAGTCAGAATTAACGTTCATAGTTCTGTGAAATAAAATAGAATTAAGTTAAATCATTTGCGTGTTATTTTATGACAACCAAACGGGACAAGATGCTATTTTGCAGTAATATTTCCTCTAATAATGTGTTATGTCATGATGCACTTATAAAATTAGATTCTAAATTTCGAAATATCTCGTATCCCAAAATCATGCAAGTTTACATTGAAAATTTATCTGATCATGTTGTTCATTTGAATAAGAATATGGAAGTAGGTTATCTGAGTATTCCAGATGAAATTGTTGATCAAGATGAACTGGAAAGTAATTTAAATTTTTCAATAAATGAAAATTATTGCAATTTTACTACTGCATCTGATCAAGTACTTGCTCAGAGAAAACAAGATCTTTCTATAGATGATTTTAAATTGGAACATTTAGAAGCAAATGAAAAGAAGGAATTCTCTGATCTTCTCTTAAAATATTACCCTGCATTTTCCAAATCTCTTAAGACACTTGGTCATACTGATTGTACCTAAATATCAAATTTATTAATGACTTTCCAATAAAAACTTTACCGTTTAGCATTCCACAAGCACTTCAAGCAGATGCTAAGATCAAATAGATAATCTTGTTGAAGCAGGAATAATAGAGAGGTATTGCTCTGAATGGTCTTGCCCTATCTTAATTGTAAAGAAAAAGCCTGACGGTTCAGGTAAGCAAAAATATCGTTTAGCGTTAGACTTGAGAATGCTTAATTCAGTTATTCGGGGATCTTCTTATCCTCTTCCCAAAATTCAAAATCTTATTGCTAATTTATCCTCTTATAAATATTTCACTAGCTTAGACTTAAAACAAGCTTACCATCAAATTGACTTGCCACCAGAGTTGAAAGATAAATTGACATTTACATCTGAGTATGGCTCTTATAAGTATAAACGTTTAGTTTTTGGGTTAAAAAATTCTGCTTCGGTGTTTCAAGCACTAATGGACATGATTTTAGATGAAATAAATGTGGAAGGTATATTTACATATCAAGATGATTTTATATTTGGTTCAAACACATTTCAAGAAACACTACAAAAACATATTCCATTATATATATTTCTATTAATTTTTCAAATATTAGTTCCCCCCCTTTTTTTAAATTTAATTTTAAAAGAAAAGCATTTTTAATAGATATTTTTATTGTGTGTTCGTCTCCGATTGCATATAAACTAATAATAATAAATAAGCAAGTTGGAAATTGCACGTAAAGAGTAGAAAATGAGGTGCGTTCGTTGATAACGAAGTTTTAAAATATTCAGATCTTGCTGATATAGTAGAGCGTACTTTGGATACAGTATAGTGGTCGAAATCTTTGTGTTCCTGTAAATATGCAGGGAGTAATTTTTATTACACTTCATTAACGTATATCTTATTCATAAAATGTGAAGTAGTTTAATATAATTAAAACACCCCCCCCCCCCAAACAATGTTTCCTCGTATAACATTATTTAGTGGAATACATTTGTGTGGCCCTGTAATTTCTACTAATATTCTTTGCATCACAGATTATGCAAAATGTATTTTTAGTACATATTTCATAGATTCAGAACGACACTATTTTTAATGCTTGTTCTATATATTAGAGGAGTTATTGAAAAGCTGGAATATTAATGCAACTAATTTTAGACAGTCATTATCTTAATCATTTTTTGACAGTTCTCATCGATGAACTGTATCATGTACAAAATGGATGTATGTAAGTAAATGTGTGACACTGATTACTTGGTGATACAATTTTGTATCCAATTCTAAATATGCAAAACTTATACAGTACAAATTTGTTACATAGAAACAAGTCGATAAATATTTAATTTCTTAGAAAATCCAGGCAATCTTCTCGTGTTCTATAAACAATAAAAAAAAATGATGCCAAATGTGCACAAATTTCTAGATAAATACAAATTTTAGTTGTTTAGATAAATATTTTATTAAAATTGCTTTGCCATCGAGATAAACAGCAACCAATCAGAAAATGCCGATTATTGTTCTACGATAACAAATTTCTTCCAGAAATCTTAAACAATAACAACAAAATCCAGAATAATCCAAATAATCCAGGTAACCTAATGGTATCTTCACAAATGTGGTCCAAAAAAAGTTATATTTTCTAAAAGACAATATTTTTAATGTCCGTTTTACACATTAAAGAAATAATTGAAAATCAAATTAATGCAAATAATTTTAGACAATCATTATTGTTTAAAAAGTAGTTATATTAATCGTTTTTAGACAGTTCTCATCGATAAACGCCAAGAGAAACAAAATAGATGTATGTAAATGAACTAGGCCAAACTTGCCCGGGGGCCCCGGGGCAAGCATCATTCTGGAGAGGAGAGGGGGTCTTCTGTCTATCGATAGAATTTTTTTGTGAGTAATGTGGATGTTGCTAGTCTAAATTTCATACGCATTGTAAGTACGCCTAAATTTTGTACTCGGTGCAGTTCACATCTGTATATAGAATATCAAAAAAAGATAGTTATAACTTTAAGAAAAAGTAATAACAGCGTAATTGTAGAAAAAAAAAATGATAGATCGGTTGTCAGAAGTATCTCTTTGCAAACTTTTTTTTTTGCTTATCTACGTACATTATAAGATGGCTAAAAGGAAATGTCGCAAATTGGTAATAATTAATGATTTTAACTTACTACGGTTCGAAGAAAACGTTAAAAAAGAATTTGTTTTTAAAACAATAGAATACTAAGTTATTATTAAAAAAAACTTTAATTATTAATTTTCTAATGTAGTTTGTTTTTCGCATACATGAATAGGGTACCGGTAGCAAAGAGAGGAGGAGGACCACTCTTACCGTCCTAAATATTTGTAAATATGTGAATGTTGATACCTTTCGGCTAATTTTAATAATTTGGCACTTTTTAGTGAAAATCCTAATTATTCTCATGGAGGGGGGCGGGGCAATTGCACCGCATGCCCCTGCATAAGTCAGGCTCTGTAAATAAATATAAGATATTAAATATTTGGTGATACAATTTAGTATGCAATTTTAAATTTGCAAAACTTATACAATACAAACTTGCTATGTTGAAATAAGTCGAAAAATATTTAATTTTTTAAAAAATCCAGATGATTTTCTCGTGTCCTATAAACGCGAGGAGAGTGATGACAATTGTGTACTAATTTCCGGATGATTGCAAATTGTAGTTGTACAGATTGTAATTGTACAGATAGATACTTCATGAAAATCACTTTGCCATCGAGATGAACAACAACCAATCAGAAAATTACGGTTATTGTTCTTCGATAACAAATTTATTCCAGAAATCTTAAACAACAACAACAAAATGCAGAATAAGCAATTAACCAACGATTTCAGGTACCAAATGACACCTTCACAAATGTGGTCCAAAGAAAAAGAGGAGATAGGGATAGAAAAATCAACCAAATTTTAAAAAAGTATTTTTAATGTCCGTTTTAGGTATTACAGGAGTTATTGAAAACCTGGAAGTTAATGCAAATAATTTTATACAGTTGTTATCTTAATCGCTTTTATAAAGTTCTCATCGATGGATTGCATCAAGTACAAAATAGATGTATGTAAGTAAATATATGACACTGAATATTTGGGGATACTATTTAGTACCCAATTTTAGCTATGCAAAACTTATGTATTGTAAAAACTTATTATGTTGAAACAAATAGATAAAAATTTATTTTTTAGAAAATTCAGGCAATCTTCTCGCGCCCTATTAACGCGTCGGGTGTAATGGCATTTGTGTACAAATTTTCGGATAATTTCAAATTCTAATTGTACAGGTAGTTACTTCATGAAAATCGCTCCACTATCGAGATGAACAGCAACCAATCTCAAAAGGCTTATTGTTCTACGATAACAAGTTTATTGCAGAAATCTTAAACAAAAACAAATTCCAGAATAGGCAGTTATCCAAAGACTTAAATACCCAAAGGTATTTGGACAAATGTAGTCCAATGAAGAGGTAGAGAAAGGAATAGAAAAATCAATTAAAATTCCAAAAAAAAACGTGCTTTAATGACCGTTTTGTATATTAGAGGAATTTTTGAAAATCTTGAAAATTAATTCAAATATTTATTTATTACGTAAAATATAAAGTTTTAACTGTCCCCCCCCCCTTTTTTTTAAGAAATAAATCTAGTTTAAACGCGCTGAGTTTTACCTTATTTTTTGGAGGGATTTTTTTAAAAGAAAATACTGGTACCAAAGAATTTCCTTTTCTGAAAATTCCAGGACCCTTACGAACCCTGAAGAAAAGTAACCGGTTACTGTCAATACACCCCTCTTATAGGTCGTTAGAATGACCATCCTCACTTTTAAACAAAATCCTTAAAATGTGTAGCACATTGTGATTCCTACATATTTAATTGGAAACTAATTTAAGTCATTTTTTCTTGCTAATTTTGAATGCTAGGGAAGGCGCGTGTGATTCAAGTGTGGTGTCTCAAAAGGTGAAGACTAATATTCAGAGTTCGGTTAAGCTTGTAGGGAGACACGGCCTAGAATCTTTTCGTCTCCACTCTCCATCCAAAATAATATGGATTTTTTTTTCTTCCGGGATATTCGAGTTGATAACATTAGAGTATCATACAGTTCCAAGTTAACCAAATTCGCGTTTAGTTTTTGAGATAATAATTCCAGAAAATTGAAGTTTTGAGGATTATTCCCTGAATTGTTTCATTAAGTATGTGTCCAAGGTCAAACCTTGATGGTCTATGCGGTGATTAAACACTGTTAATATTATTTAGCTACTAAAATGCGTTGCGAAAATTGTTTAATTAAACCTTTAAATTGCTAGTAATTATAATAATTATAATGATACATTAATTCGTAAAATTAAGCACAAGTTTTTAAATTAATTTAATTAGGGAGACGCGCAAGACAGGACATTAGAGATATATGACAGAATTTAACCAAATTTTGTAGGTATTGCATTGTGAAGGTGTATTTTGTATAGTATTTTGAACTTACCAAATTATTAAAATTTTAGCAATTACTTAATTTACATAAATATGTCTGCTACATTTGCACCAAAAGTCTTTATCCATGAACAATAGACAAACTCTTGTAACAATTCAAAAAAATTAGTCATTTTTTCTTCCCAAATAATTACTGACAAATATTTTTTGTATTTGCTATATCTTGGATAATACACTCTGACATGAAATATTTATTCAACTTTAAGATTTTTACATTTTGCAAATATTTTACCAGTATTGGACAGAAATATTTCAATATTATATTTTCATTGTAAAATCAATATATCCGTAACAGTGATAATCATAATAGTGCCTTTTAAATATTTCCCATCCATAGCTATTATTTAATAAATATTGGTGTTTCATTGGATGTTTTTCCAGTGATGTCTTATTGAAGTCAATACTGGGATCAAATATTATACTTAAACAAATAATGCTATACCACTAGGTATCTAAACTGATGATGAAAAATGTATTAAGGAAAAGTACATGTTGAAATAAAGTTTTTCTATGGAAAAAACAGAATCGCAATTCACTTATTCAACAAAAAAAGTAGTATGTCTGGCATAAAGCCGAATCAGGATTTTTCTTCATAATTGTAAATGACTGTAAATAATTAATGAAGATGACTGTAAATAATCAATAAATAATCAATCTTCATAACTGTAAATAATCAATGAAGTAGTTTAACTAAATTTTCAACAGAATAATTTTACTTTCTGTAAAATTTCTTGAGATAAACAAAACTGCTGTAATTTATTGCATTGTTATTCGCTCAGTGAAATACCGCATGCACTTTTCGAATTTTGAAATGCGCATTGAAGGATGACTATTAGCGTGGGCCAGAAAAAATACGAAAATTGTTTTTCAAGTCGTAATACCGCGGAAAAACTGCGAGTTCGAGAGACTAAAAATTGGGTAAAAAAAAAGAAATAAAATCGGTTTGTATCTTCCGGTCGCACATGTGCTGTAAATTTTACCGAAATGTAGAAAGATTCACATTGTCACAAAATTTTCTAAATTAGCCTCTTCACAAAGGAAATAGCTGGAATTCTTATGTATATGTACAAAACAGCATTGAAATATTCTTTTAATCCAATGCACTCTACAGTTGTAAAGAGCCATGACACTTAAATATTGACAATCTAAGTAAGCTAAAACTTGTCGCAAAAATGTGATTCATGCCAAAGTTTAGAGCGCATGCGCGACCGGAAGATGTTGGTGGATTAAAATAATATTTGAACTTGTGTTTTGCTTTTCTAATACATAAAAATCTCAGTTCCATTCGAGAAGAGGTAATTTAACCCATAAGCGGTAACCATGGGTCACTAGTGCCTCGGTCAAATTTTCTTTCCTTGCTAGCTTAGAGGAGAGAGTGGGGAGCGGGACTAAACTACCCGGAAAAAAATAGTACACTAGTAGGCTATTAGCTCCCGAAACGCCGATGTTTTAGTGCGTTCACAGCCGACGTAAGAGCCAGTCAAAATTTCGAAAATGCACGAGTGACCCAGGGTTACCATTTACGTTGACGAAAAGTGTAAGGTAAGAAAAAAATTGTTTTGTTAGGAATTGATGTTTTTTTCATAAAAAAATCATAAATGTGCATTTTGTGACACAAAGAAGGACAAAAAAACCTTTATTTGCTGCAGCAAGTGTCACAGACCTTTGTGCGAGGAACACAGACATCAAATCTGTTTCGATTGTTTATAAATGATGATATCAGTGTTGCTGTAATTTTTCATTATTATATTTTTTATTTAATTAAATAAAGTTTGATAATTAACATCATTTTCATAAATAAAATTGATTAAAAACTAATAAAATTTCTATTTCATTGTAAATTGTACCTATTTATAAGTTAAAAAAAACGTCATTTTTATGCTCAAAACTTAAGCATTTTTTAAATTAATACCGGCTATTTTTATTTTATTTTTTGTAAAAGTACCATTCTTGATCTTCAATTTCCCGTTTGAAACAGCAAAAAAAGTCAATTCTATCCAAAGTTATGATTTTTTAAAGAAAATATGCATTTTTCACATTTTTATTTGTTTATTTAAACATATTGTTTAAACAAATTAATAAATCAGCAATATTGTGACTGATTCTTGTTCAAGGGTAGTTGATGTAATATCATGAATTTTTTTAGAATTTTTAAAGCACTTTAAACCACTTTTTACAGCGCTAAGCACGAGTGACCCATGATTACCGTTTAAAGGTGCCGAAAAACACGTTACCGTTTAAGGGTTAAAAAGTATTGCAAGAAGGTGAATATTTCCTGCATTTCGGCAAACTTTACAGCACATGCGCGACCGGAAGATACAAAACGATTTTATTTCTTTTTTTACCCAATTTTTAGTCTCCCGAATTCACAACTTTTCCGCGGTATTGTGACTTGAAAAACAATTTTTGCATTTTTTCGGCACAAACAAATGAGCATATTTAGAACATTTTGTGTTATCATAACTTTTCACGAATAATACAAAAATCTCTTTAAAGTTACTCTAAAATATTTAATATATATATATGTATATAATATAGGGCCAAAGGTGACCGGCCTCTTGAAATTTTAGACATTTTATTAAATATCTACAAAAATACATGAGGATTTATCCTGAAAAAAAAATCTTCGCGAAAATTTACGACCTATAGTATTTTGTTAACTACTGAAGTTTCAAGATAATACCTAATGTATTTTTGTAGATATTTAACAAAACGTCAAAAAATCGCAAGTGACCGGTCATCTTTTGCCATATAGTGTGTATATATATATATGTAAACGAACTTGTAAGATAAATTTAGATTCAAAGTTATTTTATATAATTAGTATGCATATATCTATATATCTTATGAAGAAGTGTTGATTTATTTTGTAAATATTTTGATATGTTATAAAAAGTTATAAATTTTGATATTTTGGGCCTAATGCTGACAAAATTGGATGAAATAACATATCTTCAATATGAATTAAACATGCAATCTCCTCTGATGATTCTGTAGATAATTCATAGTTTCTTATTATAGATTTCTGGTTTCCATTGTTCATATTTTGTTCATCTTTAGAAGCAGAGCATTTTTTAAGAAATTTTCACTGGGCGACAATAGGTTTGGTATTTTGTCCCAAACAAATGTTCATTAATCCCCACCTCCTCTCTGATTAGGATAATAGAAAACTAAATCATAAGAATATTGACTGGCTGACAAACTTTTATACCTTATTAATTATGTTCATTATACTTCTGTTGCTGGTTAGTTCTCAACACAATCATTCAAACTCCTCAATTTTAAGATAGGTAACATTAAAGAAGGGCTGCATTCTCAGTTCAGGCAAATTGTTGATACAATGTTAGTTACCTTTTATTAATTAACTCAACTGACTATTGTTCATAACTACAATACATCAGACTAATTAGAAAACTGGAACCTGTAATAATTTTTGAAAAATAAATTCGACCTGAATCATTACATATTCTTTAGTGTAATGGTATTATAATTATAGTTTTAGATTCAAAGTGAAACTAATCATGAAAAGATTTTTCTCTTCATGTTTAAAAAATTCGAAATAAAATACAAATACCATGTTACATTTTTAACATGTTTCCATAATACCAAATCAATAATACTTATAGTGGTTAGGTATTTTTTGACTTTACTCATTTTGCAATGGGTGGAACTTAAATAGAAACTAGATTTTGCTCTTTATGTTTTAAAAAATCAAATTCTACCATTAAAATGTAGCCAAGATGATGCAACTATACTAGGTGGAGCAAGAAGTTCTGGGAAATTTGTGAAAGTTGCGTTGTTATGCGCAAATTAACAACAAAAGCAACAAAGCCTATTCCTCAAATAGAGACCATCCTAGTCCACGACTTTCTGCCCGATTCCGGATTTGCTGGAAGTACCATGGCGGCTTCTTAGAATCGATAAACTCTTGACATGCATCTTCAACTTCATTAAAGGATTAAAATCGATGGCCCTTGACTAAAAAAAAGTTTCTTTGATCGAAAGGCCATAATCATATATAGCCACGTCTAGACCGAAATTTCTCAACTCTTACAGACATACCACTAGTACTCCGACATACGATACAAATTCCGGTATATATTAGATTAAAAATTTCTCAGACTTTTTTGCTTAACCTAATAATTACAGTTGTTGAAATTTTTTATACAAAGGACTGTCTGATATAAATAGTAGAATTATGCAGGCTAGGAAAACGATTTTGATCTTTGTGTTTTATTTTTTTCTTAATTATTCAATTTTTATGTGTTCAAAATGCTAAGACAATAATTATTATAATTGATAAAGATTTTTTTACTAGTTACTGTCAGCTTAAAATTTTAACTAGTTTAATATTCTCATAGATTTTTCTTACCTGGAAGCTTTCTTCTTCTTTTTCTTTCCCCCCTCTCTCTCTATGGATCTTGCAACAACATGCCTTTGATTAAAAAATCTATTCTTGTTCCCTTATTAACGCAACTGACATCTTTGAGTTTAAGACTTCTCTTGATAGTTCCTACTGTTTGTTGGATTTAAATGATGTATGCATGGACACAGCTGTTTCTTGCCATCACTGTGAGATTCAAACAAACATTTAACAGCACCAATTTGTTCAAAACAGAATGTGATTGAAACGTCTTAATGTATTGGGTTGTTCGGAAAGTCCTTTCCGTTTGAAAAAAAAAATTCGTACCGGAAAATTCTTTCATTTAATTATTAGTTATTGTTTCCGATATCTAATACTTATATATTAATGGACAAAATTTTCCGGTACCAATTGATCTTCTCAAACGGAAAGGACTTTCCGAACAACCCAATAGTAATACAGTCTTGATATAGGTTAGAAGGATACAGTTTTGCACACAAAACCATTACACCATCGGTGACCTATTCTTTATCAAAAAGGTTCTAAACACGAAGGTGGATTGCACTAACAACCTTTGTTTGTGTTCTTGCTTTTTTTTAAATATTTAACTCGTTAGAAATACTCTTTTGATACTCTTCCAATCTGATGGATAGAAATTCTTTACATTTAAATCCCGTTTCTTTTTCTCTGCATACCACTATCTCTTGATAGAAACTAATGAATTGCTAATGTTATGTCTGTGAGGTTTTTCTTACACATCCGAATCACTTTCTTCCTTGGTGCTGCATTTTTTTCGCTAACTGTTCTTTGTATCCACCAGGATAACACCCATCTTTGATAAGAATCAAAACTTTCAAAAAATTATTCGTTAACAATTCTACATGAATTCTATATTAGCTAGTACAATGAGACTAGCTTTCTGAATTTTTTCAGTGTTTTAAGAGATATAGGCACTAGGCAAGTCAGGCTTTTTTGTTCATCATATTTCATCTATAATCGAAGAAACACACGAGCAGAAACATGCTCAGGTTTGATAATTTAGGTTGATAATTCATAATGTTTTTGCATGAGACGATTAAATGTTTCACGAACCGTATTTCAAAACAAGGTAGAACGAACTGGGAACGAAAGGTAGTTTATTTTCTGCTCCTGCTGTTTTTTCAAGTTCGTCAAATCGTGAAGCAGAAACTCAATAAAATGCTGCTTTTTGATTTCTAGTGCTGAATTTTGATAACTGATTCCAAATGAGACATAGCTAAGTCCGATTTGTGAGCAACGCATCACACACCCAAAACAGGTCTCTAAGTACTCTTTCATATTAATCTAAAGGCCACTGTTCTTACCTGTGTTTGTACTTCAACCATTTGTAGTAAAGCCTGCCAACTTTTTGCCTGCCACTGAGTTTTGAGTCATTCTCAGTGATCAAGTTGTCAAATACAGTCTTGGCAGAATCCATGAAGTTTTCTGCTCCCATAAAATTCCCATAAAAACAATTTTTTTTTTTTTTTTTTTTTTTTTTTGTTCTTTTGCAAATGAAATCATGCTGTAACAAACTTGTTGTAAATCCTATAATACTCAATAGAACCATCTAATTGGTTAGCAAAACAATCAACATTTTGTGGCCGTGCTATTGTGTTTTCTTTTGCTTTTTAGGTGCGTTCATAATTATGTAAATACGTAGCACCTATTGTTGTCGCTCAGTCCGTCCGTCTGTCTGTCTGTCCGTCCGCATATAACAACGCAAAAACTACCCAACCGAATCTTTTGAAATGTAAAATATATAATGATAACATAATTTTGTCGAGTCATTTCAAATTTTATGAAAATCGGATGGATGGATCAATTACAGGGACAATCAAAAGGATTCCGTTACATTACGGTCAATGGGGAAAAAAGTTTCAAATGCATTTTAATAGTTTGAAATTTAAAACATATAATTATTGCGTAATTTTGTCGAGTCATTTCGAATGTTATGAAAATTGGATGCATAGATCAATTACAGGGACAATCAAACGAATTCCGTTACATTACGGTCAATGGGGAAAAAAGTTTCAAATGCATTTTAATAGTTTGAAATTTAAAACATATAATTATTGCGTAATTTTGTCGAGTCATTTCAAATGTTATGAAAGTTGGATGCATAGATCATTTACAGGGACAATCAAAAGTATTCCACTACATTACGGTCAATGGGAAAAAAATTTCAAATGCATTTTAATGATGTTGCACTCATTCGAACATAATAGAATTGGCATGAATCTATGAAATATATACTAAAATATGCATTCTGTACTATCTGTGATGCAAAGAATTTTTATTATTAAATTACAGAGCCACAGAAAAGTATTCCATTACATAATGCTATACGGAGAATCATTGTTTGGGGCGTGTTTTAATTATATTCAACTATTTTACATCTTATGAATAAGATATACGTTGATGAGGTGTAATAAAAATTACTTCCTGCATATTTACAGAAACACAAAGATTTCGACTACTATACTGTATCCGAAGTACGCTGTACTATATCAGCACAAGATCTGAATATTTTTAAAACTTCGTTATAGTACGAACGCACCTCATTTGCTACGTTCACGTGCAATTTCCAACTTGTTGTATTTTCTATTACTTCTATGTAGGTTATTGCCATTGTTATCATATCCCAAATCACAGAATCACTTATGTTATTCACCTGTTAAATATTTTTTTTTTAAATGTCGGCACCATCATCTGTCACTGGGCGACAATATTTGGGTACTGGGCGACACTAGTGTCGCCTACTTTATATGTTATTTTATGCCCTGTTTAGAAGTTTACCAATTTGTTCATGCATATGTTGTTTCAATAATGCATATATATTAGTATATATATATTTAATCCCCACTAACCCATGAATTTTGTCCTCCAGAGTCTACTTGTATTAGAGGTCTGCACGGGCCCGGACTTGGCCCCTGGCCCGTACCCGGCCCGGGCCGACGGAATCGTTTCGAATTTTCTAACGGGCCGGGCCGGGTCTGCAAAAAATTGAACGGGCCAACAGGCCGGACCGATTAAAAAATTTTCGGGCCTTCCGGCCCGTTTGCAAGATTTAAGCAGATACAATAAAATATGAGCTATTTTCAACGAAATGGTTTTAACGAGAATAAGTATAAATGTGCGTCACGAGCCATACTAGTTTGACAGCATTCATATAAAAATGTACAGTGTAGAAATCGGCATCGGTCAGTTACATTGTATGTAACCCGTTTTAATATTTTTTTAGCTGACTCGTGTCGGGCCGAGATCAAGCTTGCATTATTTTTCTACATGTAGACTAGTCGGACTGGAATTAGATTTAATTGT
This sequence comes from Maratus speculifer, assembly GCA_964019185.1. Lineage (NCBI taxonomy): Eukaryota > Metazoa > Arthropoda > Arachnida > Araneae > Salticidae > Maratus > Maratus speculifer. The sequence continues at coordinate 186,673,326 of OZ025298.1, read as the reverse complement.
TCTCAAGATCTGTAGGGCGAACAACATGATTTGTAAAATTATTAACAGCGATAAAGAACTTATGTTAGCTTAATCTTTGGATATATACTTCTTAATGGTTTTTAAATTAATTTCTCAATAATGCGAAAGTTTGACATATTTTATGATTAATTTTAAATTGTAAAAGTATCAAAGCGATAAGCCTGACTATTGAAAGGATTTGGAATCGAATAGAGTTTTTCATTTTTCGGTAAATAAAATACTTGTGTAACCTTGTTGAGATACATAATAATTTCTCAAATGATTGCATTCTCCCTTCCCATGCTATCACTCGAATATTCTATTCAAAACGCTAACTATGACAGTATTTTATTTGCTTGCAGTATTCTTAAATTGCTTGTATCAAAAAATGGATAACCCCATTCGATTATATAGTTTCTGAATAAAGATACCTGCTAAACTTATGCGTTTCTGAGAAAAAAATGAATTAAAAAAAATATCAGAAATGTGCTTTTTTGAATTTAAGAATGAATTTGGATTTAAAATCTTTAATAAAATGATATAGAAATATTTTTATAAGTCTTCTTTTATTAAACAGCTTCAAAAGTTACGATGCTTTTGATTTTCTTTCTTTTTTCTTTTATTTTAAGCCATATTAATTTTTTGATGAATCTTTATTCGAATGTTGAAAGCCTATATCTAAGTAATCATTGATGCTGTTAATGTGTATTTCCAGTAAAATATACTGTAAAATTATTCCATATAGATATGTATGCAGTATTCTTTTAAGGAATCTTAATTTTATCATATATATGATAAAATTCTGAATTTTTTAGAAATCGTAGAAATTGTAACGGGCCGAGTCGGGCCTGGTTTCACTGATTTCTGTACGGGCCGGGCCTAAAATATAAAAATTTAAACGGGCCGGGCCGGGCCCGGGCCAGGAAATTCCAGCCCGTGCAGACCTCTAACTTGTATTCATCATATCTTTAAAAGCCTCGATAATGATCAAGCAAATAAAATGTTTCATTTAATTCAACATTTAACCGATCAAGTAATTTTTTTTTTCATCTGACAGCACGGTTTTGTGTTAATGACAGGGGTGTGTTATAATGACGTGTAAAATATTTTCCACGCCTATTTCTCCCTACTATTTCATATTATTTTTTTCTTTCTAATTACGCAGCGCATAGATAGCCAGGTGTGGAAAAATGCTTATAATTCCAGGAGTGATTGGGATCATGAATGCAGTGACGGTTAGCATATTTATCAATTACCAAATTTGATTATGATGAACACATGTCAGATCATTCGGGTAACACGTTCTGAGTAAGTGACCGCTTGAACTCTGCTTAGTTTACATTCGAATCGGCATACTAGAAACAGCAATTTCAAGCGGCCTCAGCAAATCACCCGTATGTTTTCTCGCATATGTCGTGACTTTACTTAACTTCAGGAAACTGTGATTCAAAAAAGTATTTGAAGAATTGCAAAATAGTCAAATTGGCCAAATTCACATCACTCATGTATTTTTATATAAAGAGTCAGGAGTGGAGAATGTTCAGATAATTTTTTCAGTTAGCTAAGCAAGATGAGATGAAAACTGCAGTAGAAAAAATTTACATGCCGCGAAAATAATTCACCATCACGATTCGTTTTTACAGTAACATTTTTGTAATAATTTTGCATAAAAATAAGAAAGATCAATAAAAGAAAAAAATTTCATGTTGAATAGAACATTGCCGTAATATTTAGTTCGCCACAGTTGGGAAAATTACAAAATATGGTCACTAGAAAAAGTATGTAAGTTTTTGATGCATTAAATATATGAATGCAAATATAAAAAGTGTTTCCTATAGTCTATATTTTTTAAAGATTATTCTAAAAAATCCAGTATTTACGTCAGAAATCCAATCGCCGATGGCTAAGATTCATGCGATACTCCCCTTTGCGTAGTACCTTTTAAACTTTCAGAAGTGAAGTAGTTCAATTAATGGTTTTCCTACTACATTAATTTTAACACAATTATTCAAACGGGTAAGTAATCTATGTGAATCGCAATTTTCCAAATGGACGAAAAATGTCCGGTTGCGGATTCGAACTCGGGAGTCAAGTCTGAAGATGCCATGCTGTGCCGATTGAGCTATCTCGAAGGAATCTGGAGAAAGACAATTCATTCAACTAACCTTATTGATCATAGCATCTGCTCTGATATTTCAATCAGCTTACCAAAATAAATCGCGATGGAACTCCAGTAAACACTGGATACATAATTACACTAGATTGATTTTATTTCAATTATTCAATTTGTAAATAATTCACGCAAGTCGCAATTTTTTAAATGAGAGAAAAATGCTAGAAAAATGTTTTGGGTGAATTACAGGTACGGGATAACACAGTTGTCACACCATGGCTGCTTCAGTCAAGGTATACATGGTTGAAGCAGCCCGTACCTAGATGTTTTTCACTGGAAAAATATGACATAAATGTTGTCTTTTTTCTCCACCTTAAACAATACTTTCGTTTAGCCTTTTTTTTTTTTTTTTTTTTTTTTTTTCATTGCTATTTTAGTTGCAAATTTATAAATTCAGTTTTAAATGTAAATTCATAATACTTCCTATTTACAAACCTAAGAATTTAATACAACTCTTAACTTCTTTGCAAATATATTATATTTTCAATTATAAATGATTGCTCATGTCTGCGACGATTTTTGAATTTCATCGATTTTCAGTGCAATTTTTGAAGTAATTTTTAACAGTTTTTTGAATCTTTGTAATTTTAGAATTGATTTGTTATCATTTTCTCAATATTAAAGGTTTTTTATGCTTCACGGTTACCACTGATCCGGGCAACGCTGGGAAGTGGGGAGTCAGCGTGTAAATAAATAAATAAGTAAGTAAGTAGAAACAAGTAAGAAAAGTCATGCGGGTGATATAGATTATAAAACACTTTCCAACACTTCCTAAAATCTTTAATAAAACTTCGTTATTTATAGGGAGATAAGGTGTTACTGTCCATAGCCAAATATATATTCCAATACTTTTGAACAACCCTGTATTTGATCAATCGCTTGATATATATATATATATATATATATATATATATATATATATATATATATATATATATATATATATATATATATATATATATATAGTAGTTTACCTAGGAGCTTCTTTACTACACGGCAGTAGCTAAAATTTAGTTCAAACTAAAACTCTCTTAAAACTATTTAAATCCCATTTAAAGAAATTATCATCCATAGGTGAACTTGTATCCAATTCTTTGCGTGATTCTGTATAGCATTTCATCTATATTCTAACAAACATTTCTTATAGTAAACTGAATACAGTTCACCGTAAAAGTACATAACTTATTTAAAAACCACCTTGTAAATTACGCTCATATCCAGTAACCTTTACGAGTTTTTTTGTGTAGCACTGTGTATAAACTACAGCATTTATACACTCCATATAAAATGTATAAATTTAGTGAAACTTAAAAGTACATATCATAATAAAAAATGCATATCATCCATCCATCAGCCATCATCGATAATAGACAATATTTCAGATAACCTATACTATTTAAAATCTTTTGTGTGTTACTGTGTGTCACTATGCTTTTTGTATTATGCGTGAAATAACGAATATTAAGCCTCAGCGACGAATATCAATTTTATTGAACATGAAATAGTTTAATATAAATAAAATATATGGCAAAAAATTCCTTACTTTAGCATTTTGTAATGGAAGTCTTTTGTGTGGCCCTGTAAATGAATAATAACTATTCTTTTCTAAGCATATTTTACAGAATGCATACTTTAGTGTATTTCGTATATGCACTTAAATTTTAATATGTTTGACACGGTATAAGATCTTTAAAATTCATGTTCAACAATTTTTCCTCATAGGCCATAATGTACGGAATTTTTTTTATATTCCTTTTAAATAAACAAATCATAGTAAAAACTTAATTTTCAATAGGGTTCGTGCTAGGGTAAACATCAATAACTTCAAGAAATTTCAGGACAGTCCGTGTATATATACGAGAATTCGAGACGCGACCAGACAGACAGACCAACAGATATCATAAATGTGTTAATAAAAAATAAGAAAATGTGTAATATTTTTAAGTTTAAGATGAGTCTTAGACTACTTTTTGCTTGTTTCATAGTTATACAGGGTGTCCCCTCTCAACAGTGGCCAATGGCTAATTTCTAAACCGTTAGTCATAGACATATAGTTCCAATTGCAAAAATGCTTTAAAAAAGGTAAAGAATTGTTTTTGAAGCGATTTAGCTGAAAATAAAATTTTATTAAAAAATTACGAAAATTAAAAAAATTGACAGAGTTATAAAGCTTTATATTTCATGACTTAAACCACTTTTCTGTAGCTAAATACGGATGAATTGGACTGAGCTTTAAGGGAACGTTCACTAAGTGCTTAAAGTATTATAAAGGGCGTCTATTTTCAACGCTGTCTAATAGCTAATTCCTAATCCATTTGCCACAGACATATAGTTCCAATTTCTAAAAGGTTTTAAATGAGATAAAGAAATATTTAAAAAGCAATTTAACTGAAGGTGCTACCACCGTATAAGTTTTACGGTAATGTTATTTTTTATTATTTAACATCTAGATTGGTTAAAATAGTTGAAGACGTGAGTTTTAAAATTCTCTTTATCGTGAAAATCAAATTTTGGGAAATAGCAATTTTATTTTAAAAGGTGTGGTATTTTGATAAGCCTTTATTTTGCTTAAAAAGTTCGTACTTATTTTTCCCTTGCTCAAAATTTCTATTCAAATTTTAACTCACTTCCAAATATCCGATCGAGGTTCATTTTGCACACTTATTTATATCCAATGACAGTATAATATTAATGCAATTTTAAGTGCGTACCATTTATTTATTTTATAGGATTACATCAAATTCTGTTAGGTTAAGTAATCTAATAGAATAGTAAAATATATGTCATTTTGTAACGATTTGTGACTGTTGCTTTTCATAAATTAAATTAACAAACTTTCTGTTATTTTTTTTACTTATAATTTTAGTACAAATTTTGCTTTAATATCTAATCATCAACATAAATTTAAAAATAATATTGTAAATATTATTTTACTCTCAATGTTTAATGTGAAATTTTATATCTTGCGTTTATTTTTATTTCCAGTAAATTTGTGACTGACCCCTAATTTGCAGCAAAAAAGATGCTTCAACTTTAAACAGCTATTACTCGGTCAGTTTAAATCGCAGACGAATGGGACTTTTTTTGTATTATTTGTTACAGTAGTGAGGAAAATTTACTAAATATCACTTATAGGACCGTATAAAAAGTTAATTTTCGTAATTTTTTAATAAAATTTTATTTTCAGCTAAATCGCTTGAAAAACAATTCTTTACCTTTTTTAAATCATTTTTGCAATTGGAACTATATATCTATGGCTAACGGTTTAGAAATTAGCCATTGGCCACCGTTGAGAGGGGACACCCTGTATAACAAATTAAAAGTGCTGAAAAGTAAAATCCTGACGCTCATAACTTTTTCAAAGAATATTTTGGTTATTTTTAAACGTATGTAGTCTCTTTATTTACATTTTTTAAAGGTTTGCGTAATAGGATTTTACTAATGATTACTCTTTACCCGCAAAAATTTTCTTTTAACACAAAAACCATTTCAAGCTTTTATCGTTCTTAATAAGGAAATGCTTCAAGCATTTACATAATAGCAATTTAAAGCTTTATTTTAGGATAATCTTAGAATATATATGTAGTTTTAAAAACTTCTTTAAAAGCCTGATAAAAATAGCTGCCTTTAGATAGTCATAATATAGCAACTAAAACTTTTAGTTTCAGTTTTTACCGACAAAATATTTAAGTTTCAGTTACCCTTATTACCAAATATTTAGGGTTTTACTGAGATTATTTAACCACGATTTGAAAAATCATATAAATGTAAGATATTTGCAAAATTTTAATCTTCACGGTTTAAAGTAAATGTTTTTATGCTTTTTAAAACTTTCATTTTTTTTTTAAGTTATGAAAAAGAAATCATCGTTTTGGAAAAAGTTTTTTTCAATGTTCTCCTTAAGAGGAGCGATCATGTTGAGCAGCCGGAAAATGACAATAATTTGACAATTATGAAAAACACTGTAGTTTCAAAACCAATTAATAAAATATAACAATTTTTTTCTATACTTCATAAATACTTAGTGTTTTTAAAAAAAAACATTCAAATATATATCTTTAGCAATATTAATTAGTTAAATTTTAATGACAAAATTGACGGTTTAAAAATATGATTTTTTTAAATATGCATCTTGCGCGCAAAATTAAAAATTTTTTATTGCAGATATATATTTAATATTGCATTTACATTTACTTATATTACTATATTTTACACTAAACCTAAATTTAAAAGTATATTCAAATTCTTTTGCATAATTAATGGCATTAATAACACAGGTCTGCAATGGTTTTCCTCTTTGAAATCTGAGTAACGTTTTCTATAGTTTCTGGTGTGCTGATTACGAGAAATTTAATAAAAAAATTCCATCACGTCAGGATTTTTTGATATTGAATATTTAAGATTTTGCTGAAAAATGTCTGAGCGTCTACATTTTAAAATTTATAAAACGTCATTAAATTACTCCAGCTTAATTTTTATTGCATTTAATTTGTGTAAGGTGACATAGAAATTACTTCAAAACAATAATTTGTTAATTACTACATAATAAGTATAAGTAATTCACATTAACCATGTTGAAAACGGGTCATTTTGACTTAATTTAGTAATGAGCTCATTAATACATAATGATTAGGTAATATAACCTAATTGTTGTAAATATTAGTCGAAAAGGGTATAATAAAGATAAACCAAAGGGTTTTTGTATAAGTACCCACATTGATTTAGAAAAGTAACAGTTGAAGTGCGTATCTTGCAAAATAACCTTTAAAATGTCATCGCGAAGCTGTTAAATTCTCCGAATTGTTTTTGTTATATCTGCGGGAAATTTATGGTGAAAAAACAACGAAACAGCATTACAGACTTTGTAAAAAATATTTACAAAAGTTATTTTGGATACGTTTTAAGCCTGATTTAAGAAAATTAATGTCGGACGAAAAGTTCGATGAAAAACTTAATGATATCGAGTTGCAAGCATGGCAGTCATTTAAAAAAGTGGTGAAAAACTTTTTGGGGAACAATAAAAGCTCCTACTATAAACAAATAGTGGCCAAAATGGTTACAAATATTGGTGTAATGGGTTGTAATATGAGCATTAAACTTCATTTCTTAAATTCGCATATAGATTACTTCCCAGAAAATCTAGGAACCGTTAGCGAAGAACAAGGCGAAAAATTTCACCAAGATTTGAAAGAGCTAGAAGTCCGGTATCAAGGAAGATGGAATACTAGCATGATGGCGGACTACTGCTGGTTGTTGAAGCGCGACGATCAAAACCGGAAATTTAAACGAAAATCTTACAACCGAAGCTTCCAGGAAAAAAGGATCAGGTTCCACAAATAAAATTTACATGTAATTTAGATCAGTAATTAGTTATTATTATATTTTAGTTGTTTTTTATGTTAAAAGTAATGTACTTTTTTAAATATATATTTTTTATGTGAGAACCTGTGTTTTTTTTTCTATTTTCTATCTGTATCTTTTTTGAAAAATCTGAAGGTGATGAAAAAAAAAACTAAGTACATATTTGTAATCAGCGCACCAAAATACCCTAGAATCAGCTCTCAAATTCTAGAAAGGAAGTTATGACTCTCAATTTGCAGGCCTGTGTAATCATATTTATTAAATTTAGCAAAAAATTGCACTTATTTATTCAATAAAAAATTTTCTATGACAAAAATCAGACTAAATTAAGGTTCGTCTTAAATTTACGCATGACAATTAGTAAATTGAAAAATTTCATGGTTCTATAATTAGTTTTTGAATGAGAGTGCGCGCAATGCCAAAAAATAGTTTTGAGAAAAACGGCTTCAAAGTTAATTTTATAAATTAACTGCTAATTTTAGAACAATGAGGATTGCTTATCATTCTAAAATTCACCAGGGGTATAAAGGCATCCTTCTTTAAGTTGCAGAGCGTCAGTCGCAGCTTTTTTTGTCATTCTTTTGGTTCTAAGGGCTTCAAGTGTACACGCTAGTGATCGCTTTTCTGAGCGACCGGAAAGTGACAATAATTTGACCACTACTAAAAACTTTGCAGTTTCAAAACCAATTAATGTAACACAGCAATTTTTTTTTTGTATACTTTCATAAATATTTATGGTTTAAAAAAAACATTGAAAAAATATATATTTAGTAATATTAATTAGTTAAATTTTGACGATAAATTTTGATGTTTAAAAAATATGAATTTTTAAATATGCATTTTGAAACGCAAGATTTTAAAAATTCTACGGTATATATATATAATATTGCACTTACATTCACTTATACCGCTATATTTTACACTGAACCAAAATTAAAAGGTATATTCAAATTCTTTTGCATAATTAATGGCTTTATCACATTCGTTAAATTTAGCAAAAAAATTATACTTATTTTTTTCAATAAAAAAATGTATATGACAAAAATCAGCTTGAATTGAGGTTCAGCTTATAGGTACACATGAAAATTAATAAAATGCAAAATTTCCTGGTTCAGCAATAACTAGTTTATAAATGAGAGTACGCGCAATGCCAGAAAATAGTTTTGAGACAAAAGGCTTCAAAATTAATTTTATAGATTAACTTCAAAAATTTTAATAATGAGGATTGTTTATCAAAATAAAATTTACCAGGGACATAAACACATCCTTATTTAAGTTTCAGAGCCTCAGCCGCAGCTTTCTGGCCATTTTTTGGCTCAACGAGTTTCAAGGGTGCTGTTCTGAGTTGAAGGGAATCCCCAATTTTTTTGTTGTGTTGTCAGACGTTTTTAGTGATAACTCGCGTTCTATTTCGAAATTTTTTTTTTTTTAAATTGCACTGGATTTGTAACATTTCAAGGAATCCACACTAATGTTTACAAAAAATCGTTTTTTTTTTTTTTTTTTTTCCATTTCAACCTGATCTTCCCCCTTAAGCAGCTTTTATTACAAAAAGTAAAAAGCTATCTATTGCTATACCGTTCGAAGGAAAGCATTTCCGGAAAATTTTGATATATTTTCAGCGATCATGATTGTAGATCTCGAAACAAATCTCCGTTCAAATATATACATGTATATACATATACTTTTTATAAATAAATCAATTGCAATATAGATGCATATATAAGGTTTCATGGGGCAAGTGCGCCATGATTTTACAATGTGACTCTTGAGATTCTGGCAATTCAGCTTCCAAAAGCTAATGTTTTACTTGAACAAAGTCTGAACTTTTGTAAATGTGTTCAGTTAGATTCACTTTTTTTGGTTATTTTTAACATCTGCAATATCTCTTATCATAATTTTACTAATCAACTTTTCACTATTTTCATCAGAAATAATATAAAACAGGAAAAGAATAATCTTACCTGTTATCGGTAGCGCTTACCCTCCCATAGCCGACGAGAATGAATTCGGCGTAACAGAGCCATGTCCATTTTCTGCATATTCACAAAAAAATCTTACATATTCAGAAAAAGAAAATTAGTATGTAATTCTGTTTTTAACGTTGTATTGAGAAAAGGGCATGTATTTCTATTCTGTTGAAGACATTATTCTTCCAAAGTAATATTTAATGTTCGTCTTTTGAATATCATGAATTATCAAACTCTGAGAGAAAAATCCCTGTCGGCTTGGCCTATAGGAGGAGGTAGATTTCGATAAGTGCTCATTTGTACAACAGAAAATAAAACATAATTAGAGAAAAACCCAGTTTGATAATTTTATTTGGCCGCTTTTGAAGAAATTTTAATTTTATTTTTCTGTAAAAGCTGGTTTCCTCTGAATCAACTTATGCGAAATTTGGCGCAAAATGTCCCACTTTGACAGCATTCATTGAAATATATTCTGGCTTCATGAAAAAAAATCGACAATATGGTGCATTATATAGTTCAAAAAAAGAGAAACTGTCAACTGAATTCGTTTGAGAGTAAATAATTGAATTTAAAAATGAGTCAAAAAATAACCAATTTTTTATTTGAATGCATCCTCAATTTTTCAATCACGATAGCTTCGGAAAATTCTGTTCAAAATACCTATTATGACAGCATTTTTTGAAATACATTCTTCCTTTATCAAAAAAACTGGCCAATACGTCACATTATATACTAGCTCCTAAATAAGAGAACCTGTCATTTGGATGCGCTTAAAATTAAAAAGGAATTTAAAAATGAGTAAAAATATAAGCAGTTTGGATTTGAGATTTTTTTTTTTCAATTTCCATTTTTGTTTCATTTATTTTTGCTATAAGAAATGGTCCTATAAAAAACTTGTCAATATAAAAGTTGTAGATATTATTAAGAAGATGTAAAATAAATTTAATCGGATTTGATATCTTAAGAATCGACGAAGTTATAATTTTTTTTCTTTTTCCATCCCCCCTTTTTTGTTTTCATTTTTATTTTATTTTTTCAATTAGAGTTAGCCATATTAAAAACTTTTAAATACAAAAGTTTTAGATAATATTAAAAACGTTTATATATAAAAAAAAAAAATAATTGGATTTAATATCCTGACGAAGAGAGAGACGAAATTATGAATTCTTTTTTCTCCCAAAAACCCTATTTTTTTCTCCCATTGAACCTATTTTTAACTTTATCAAATATCTGTCACGCATAAACTTTTGGCGCATTATTTAAAAGTACTTTAAACTGATTCGATATCTATTTTCATTCAGAAGTTATATCGGGTTTTTTCTGTTTTCACAAAAACCCTCCCTATTTCTACCCTCTTGGTCCGATTTTGCCCATTAATAAACTTGACCGAGATTTTATGCCCCTTGTTTTTATGTATCAGTTTGGAAGAGATTTGAGCAGAATTATAGAAGTTATCGTGTACATTAGAAAATGATGTATATATATAGATAGATAGATGTATAAAAGTTTTTATTGGTGGTAGTTTTGGGGTCTAGGGGACAAGACCGATGTAAATCTGCAAAAAAATTTCAGAAATTCCAAAATGGGAGCGACAGCAATATGTTATTTTTTTCTACGAAATATACCTAAAACATCATCTTCTAGGAGCGCAGAAACAGAACATAATACTATGACAGAAAAACTAACTGCAATACAGATACATAATTAAAGTTAAAAGCCCAGTAAAGAAAAACGCGCGAGAGTTCTATAGCTGTATTTGTTGAAAACAGGAGAGGATAACCGCAAAACATTTAGTTTAATCAGTTCTTTGCACATTACATTTTGAAGCTTTGAAAGAGAAAGTTTTGGAATTTTAAAATGAGAATAAAAAATGGTTTAAAAATTTTCTGTCGGGGGTTACATATTGTAATAAATCTAGCTGACAGTAATTTTTAAAATTATATTTTAAGGCCTAAATATATACATATATATATTCTATCTTTTTTCATGGTTCCTGGGGGCAACTGGTTCAGGCAGGTCTATGTTCCACACGTCCTTGCTTTTAGGTAGTATTCGTATGAAATGCTACTTATTGCGATTGCTCCTAGTTGGAATTTTTGAAAAATGTTTGCAGATCTACACCGTTCATGATTCCTAGACAACAAAACTACAATCAGTAAAATACTTTATCTATCTATCTATCTACCTATCTATATCTACAGATGGGGGACAAAATAATACGAACACCTGTGAAAAAGTATGACATATTTTACACCTTTAGTACGGCCGCGCCACCTTCAACAGAAGTCTGCTACCTAGTGAGCGTGAAGAGGAAGGTATCAGTCTCTCGACAGCAGTCACCTGCGTTGCATGCGTCAATCGAACTGTCTGTAATAAGTTGAAATGTCAGACCTATCAGAGTTCCAAAGAGGAATGCTTTTTGGAAAGCGTTTAAGTGGAGCATCGGTTACGAAAACAGCAAACCTTTTGGGGGTTACAAGGGGAACGGTACAGCACTGATAGCGTACACGAAAAGGGGTAAGACGATATTTTCAAAGCACAGCAGTGGCCGAAAGTCCAAGCTTGCTGATAAGGATAGACTAGTCTTGAAGCCCATAGTAGCCCGAAAGCACAAGCAATCGTTATTCGAGATAACACTCGAAATGAATAGACATCTCCAGGATCTCATTTCAACAAAAATTTTCAAAGAGGAACTCCATTCTGCGAATATTTATGGCAGAGTGGGAATCCGAAAACTTTTGGTGACAGCAACTAATGCTTTCAAACGATTTCATTGGTGCAGAGATCACAAACGGTGGTCCCCACAGAAGTGGCAATCGGAATTATTATCAGATGAATCGTCATTCACCCTATTTCAGATGACCGGACGCGTTTATGTCTGGAGAACGCCCAGAGCAGCGTTTAAACCTGAATGCCTGATGCTAAATTTGAAGCATTCGGGTGGCTCCATTATGGTCTGAGGTTGGATATCTTGGCGCGGTCTTGGGCGACTTGTTATTCTGCACTGGAGGATCAAATCCAATCTCTATCTAACCAGTATAGGGAATCATGTCCACCCTTTCGGCCAGACTTTATTCCATGGAAAGCGACCGCTTTTTCAAGACGACAATGCCCCTATCCATACTGCTAGGTGTGTTCAAGCTTGGTTCGAAGAGCTTGACGATGAAGTTGAATATCTTTCCTGGCCCCCTCAGTCTCCGGATCTGAATATTATTGAACATTTATTGGAAGATTTGGAGTCCAAACTTCGTTCTCAATTTCTTCATCCATCTAGCCTTTCGGAATTATAGACCATTCTGCAGGAGTAATGGCTTAATATACTTTTAAATATTGTCCATAACCTTTATACATCTTTAACCTCTTCAGTCCCTGAGTACCCAAATGGGTACATCAGTTTTGTCCCATTTTATTAATGATACTCAAATATAAATGAAATTTCGATATAAGAATATGTTTCGAATTCTAAGATTCGAGCTAATGAAAATAAAACAAAAATCTCGCTCAGAAGTCAAACGAGAGAAGAAATAATTCAGTAATAATTAAAAATACTGTAATAATCGCCAGTAGCGAAGAGGATAAAAAGTCACATTAAAACTGTACTTCAGTCGAAGGGTAGTCCAACCCCCTACTAATAAAGAGTTTCCATTATTCACAGGTGTTCGTATAATTTTGTCTCCCATCTGTATATTACTTTTTATGGACACGATAACTTCTAAAATTTTGCTCAAACCTCTTCCAAACTGATACATTAAATAAAGGGGCATAAAATATGGGTGAAGTTCGTTAATGGGCAAAATCGGGCCAAGAGGTAGAAATAGGGAGGGTTTTCGTGAAAACAGAAAAAGCCTCATAACTTCTTAATTAAAATAGATATCGAATAAGTTTAAAGTATTTCTAAATGATTGGCCGAAAGTATACACTCTCAAAAAAACTTCCGTCTTTTCACAGAAAATGCACTGGCAGCACTGCTGCCAGAAATTGTCTGTATATTGACGATTTTCTGTTTATTTTTTTCTCCGTCAAAAGAGGAAAATTATCCGTCACTTGAAAAAAGTTTGGAAAAAATCAATGCGGAAGAGGTGGGGATCGAACTGACGACCCCAGCATTACCAGACCAACGCGCATCCACGGCGCTACAGATGCTCATTGTGATTGAGCTTTAAAATAGTACCGTTTATTTTATGTGGGTGTGGGTTGGTGTATTTCGTTAAAAAGCTTTTAATTATGCTGTCAATCTCGGAAAGATTTCATCTTTAATGAAACTGTGGCTGGGTTTTTTTTTACGTTTAGTATTAATATAGTATAAAAATGTGAATTTTAAATATATTACGTAGAATGTTAGAGAAAAAACATGGATGTTCTATTTGTGAGAATTTTTGAACGAATAAAGAAAGTAATTGTTATTTATTTTTAAATTCGAAAACATTTTTGTCTTTTAAAACTAAATTAGACATTTTAATCAATAGAATATTTTTGTTTTTCATTTTAAAAATAAATTCGAACTTATTACTAACAGACCCAATGCGCATGCGTGCTAGATATAAACAGAAACTTTTCCTCATTTTTCGACGCTCGGAATGAACTCACAGAACAAATACGTTTTCTGGGAGAACAGAAATTATTTGTGAAAAAATAACGATAACTTAGTGTATATTGACGAATTTTTCTGACAGTGTATGCATGACAGATTTTTGATAAAGTTAAAAATGGGCTCAAGGGGCAGAAAAAAAGGGTGTTTAGGGGAAAACAATTCATAACTTCGTCAATTCTCAAGATATCAAATCCAATTAAATTTTTCATAAATGCACTTAATATTATATAAAATTTTGTATTTACAAGTTTTTTATAAGACTAACTCTTACTGCAAAAAAATAAATAAATACAATAAAAAAGAAAACAGAAAGGGAGGTGAAAAAACTCCATTACTTCGTCAATTCTCAAGATATTAAATCCAATTAAATTTATTTTACATATTCTCACTAATATCTACAACTTTTATATTGACAAGTTTTTTTAGAAGCAATTCTTATACCAAAAATAAATTAAACAAAAATAGGAGTTGAAGAAAAAAAAAAATCTCAAATTGAAACAGCTTATATTCTGATTCTTTTAAAAATTCATTTTTGATTTTAAACCCATCCAAATGGCAAGGTCTCTCATAATGTGACGTATTGGCCAGCTTCTTCATAAAAGTAGAATGTTTTTTTTTTTTTTTTTTTTTTTTTTTTTTTTTTTATGCTGTAAAAGTGAGCATTTTGAAGAGATTTTCCCGAAGCAATTGTGATGGAAAAATAGAGGAAGTATTCAAATATCGAATTTCTTTTTTTTCTGACTCATTTTTAAATCCATTTTTGCTTTCAACCGTATCCAATTGACATATTCTCTTATTTAGGAACTATATAATGTGCCGTATTGGTAATTTTTTTTGATAAATGCAGAATATAATTCGAAAACTATTGTCAAAGTGGTCATTTTGAAAAAAAAATTCCCAAAGCGATCGTGACTGAAGAATTGAGAATGTACTAAAATAACAAATTGCTTATTTTATGATTCATTTTTAAATCCAATTTTGCACTAAAACACATTCAATTGGCAGTTTCTCGTATTTAGAAATTATATATCGAGCCGTATTGGTTGATTTTTTCATAAAGTCAGAATATATTTCAGAAAATGCTGTCAAAGTGAGCATTTGAGTCGAATTTCATTTTAAATGATTCTGATAAAACCAGTTCTTACAGAAAAATATTAAAAAATGTTCAAAAGAGGCCAAATAAAGTTGATAAACTGTGTTTATCTGTAATCATATTTTATTTTTTGTAGTTGAAATGAACGTTTAACTTCGAAATCTAACTCCCCCCATAGGCCAGGCGGACAGAGATTTTATTTATTTTTTAACTTTGTATTTTAAGTCCTGTTTTTTTAAAAAAATGAAACAAGTTGAATGTAGATTCTGCCATTGCAGAATTCAGTTTCGCCTCCGATTAGAAATTAAAAAAAAATCGATAGAGGTTTTTTAGAAGGGCGACCCCGTTTAGATTGTAATGAACTAACTTCATTTTTCTTGCGTTTATCAATATAATAGCAAACGGAGCGGCGTGAAATACCCAATTGATTAGCAGTTTCTCTCTGAGACATTGGAATTGCGGAATAACAAAGAGATACAATTTGACATGCTACTTCTTCATTGACTAGATTAATCAAAAACGGATTTTTTTCTTTAGTTTAAACGCTTTTTTATAGACTCTGAGTAAAAGGAAATGCAATTTAACAATAAAACGAGTGGAATCCTGTCAAATTCGACGAATGAAATGTTTAAAAGACCCGATCGATTTGGTTCTAAAAAAAGCAAAAGTAATTACATTATTGAATCAATATATAATAAATATATTTACAAACTAAATGTCAAATTTGCCAGTTACAATTTTGCATGCAAATATTCGCACATAAAAAAAAACTAATTTCATTTTTACTGTGACATTATTTTCACTAACTGAAGTCATCTGAAAGTAAAATCTCAATCTCGGTGTCCATAATGAAAATAAATATTGAAATGTAATATCGGGTACTACTAGGTTACTCGTCGACCAAAAAATTATCGCCAGATTATGAGATTAAATGCCAATAACGGATGATCGTGAATGGCACATTCAATGACATTAAATAAGATTCATGTGTTTAAAATGTCATTAAGTAATTTTTATTTCAACTTTTTATTAATATTTTTATTAATATTCTACTAATTATTTGTTTTTTCGTTATTTAAAATAAAAATTATGTCAATATGTATAATTTGGCTATTAGTTTGGCGATTTGTATAATTTGGCGAAATTGATCGACGGGATAACAGAGTAGTATTTAATATCGTTATGAGTAAAAATGCGATGCTTTAAATAGTGACGTCATTTTCTCTTCAAATGTTTTTTTAAAAGTTACTGTTATTAGTAATATGAAAAAGGCATCCGTAATAACATTGTAATTACCATTTATCTGGTTGCTGAATGACATCATTTTCCTCATTTGAAATTTTTCTTATTTTGCTTTAGACATTAATTTTTATCATAAATTATTTTCTGTTATTTTATTTACATTCTGTTATTTTATTTGCATTAATATTATTTCTCAGTAAATACATTTTTTTTACCTCAATTAGTACATAATTATACGCAATCATTTTGGAAAATAAATTTTTATTATCGAGAGAAAAGCTAAACTGAGTTGCCACTATTTTGAAGAAATATCGTAAACAGCATTTAAAATTAAAAATAAAATATAAAAATGGAAATAAATTAAAAAATAACTAAAATGGGCACAACTACAAATAAATAGCTTTCATAAAAAAAATAATAATAAAAAAAATAAAATAAAATAAATATCAAAATTGGTTTAGAAAATTCAGGGCTGGTGACACATTTTTTAGCTTGTCTGAAAGAAATAGCATCGGAGGCTAATAACTTTAAAAAATTTAAACCAGGCGCATCATGTAAATTGTATATCATCTAAATAGCATTGTGACTGACACCTTTGCTGTCAAAGTGTCTAAAAAAAAGCATGAAATGTGAAATCATTAGATTTATTTATACAAAAACATAAGAATTAAGTAAGTGCATATGTACTTTAGTATGGGTTATAAGCATAAAAATTACATGAGTATTTTAAAGAGAAGAAATGAAGACAAATCTAAGAATGTAAGCATGATACCTAGGTACTTAACTATCCTTTATTTATGCCAATGAAAGTTCAATAAGTCCAAATATCTAAAGAGAATGTAATTATGTTTTTATATCAAAGAGAACTATTTTTTAATGGTGTCGATAATTTTCTAATAATGTCACTTTGTCTTATGTACCCCTCTTCGCCTGTATCATAAAATGTCGTGTATTAGCTATCTCATTTTAAAAAATTAGTTTGATATTTAATTTAGTTTTTTTCTATTTAATTGTTACAATGCAAAAGTGGTATTATCTTAAAATATTTGGCCCCACCAGTGGCCGCGAGGTTCTGACCTCCAAACTGGTAGACAGTACGTGCTGGGTTCGAACCCAATCGTGACCGTCGTCCTAACCGTTCGGAGTTTTCCGTGGTTTTCTTCGAACCTTGAGTAAATACGGGTTAGGTTCCATTAGAAAGACCCCCACGGAAGGCATCCCACCCCATAGGGCCCTTATCCCATAGCGTAGATAATTAGCCGACACACATACATACATACTTAAAATGTTTGTTCAGATTGATTTTTTTTTTTTTTTTTTTTTTGAATAGTTAACTTGTTTACTGCAAAATAACACATATCAGTCAAAAATAGCCGAATACGATTATGAGTAGCATTTATTCCATTATGATTCTTCAGCAATTCTTTAATAATACCACTTTTGCATTGTAACAATTAAATAGAAAAAAAAACTAAATTAAATATCAAACTACTAATTTTTTAAAATGAGATAGCTAATACATGGCATTTTATAATACAGATGAAGAGGGGTAGATAAGACAGAGTGACATTATTCCAAGAATTTTTCCTGGCGCCAAAGAATTTTCAACTTTTGTCAGTTACTGGTCATTAGGGTCACTCCAATTTATTCAGTGATTAATCTGTGAACACCTAGTAAAATATCTTCTAAACCTTGGTATTATCTGAATCACCCTGTATTCGAAGGAGAATTTCCTATCGAGTTAGAATGTTATCAGCTATTCCCATTAAAAGGCGCTCTTTGATCTTAGCTTTTACACGGAATGCAAGTCGCATAAGAGAATCTAAACTACAGAAGTAATTTGTAGGGCGTATACCACTAAAGCGAGCAAAACCCGATTATTATTAGATCATATAATCACGTAAATATTATGGTATCATAGTCGTTTGATGGCTAAACGCTCGATAACAACCCCTTCATGGGAAACGTGTTAAAGGGGTGAGAGGAGTGTCAATCAGGTGTGTTAAAATGCTTCAGGCAATTGATCAATCAAAACAAAAAAGAGGAATAAAATACAGGGTGCGGTAGAAATAACTCCCAGACTTCAAGAATAATTAATGACAGATGTTATTCAATATTTCATTTTATTCTTTGGAAATAGAATGTGTACTATTTCGTTTTAGATTACAGCTCGACAAATGAAAGCAAGTTTCAAAGTCTAAAATTATCACATTGATCACTTGATTTTAAAGTTTTACTCGAAACTAATTTTATTCAAATTTTAAGAAACAAAAATGCGACGAACTCGATAAGAGAATATTTATCATACTGAATTTGAAAGAGAATTGCACCAAATTAATAAGCTATAGCCAAGTTGGCATAATTTGTGGTTACTTTTTTCGTCGTCAAATTTGGCGATACTTCACCAAATGCTGCCAAGCTTGGCAAGATTATAAAGCTAATGGATAAAAATAATATTTAAGCATTGCGCAGCAATGCCCAATGCAAATGACCGCTATTCTGAAACAAGATGGCGGATGAAACTGTCCAGCAAACTCAATTGAGACATTGGTATATGTAATATATATACACCAATAATATATATACACCAATAATATATATACACCAATAATAATATTGGTATATATACAATCAATCACATATACAAATCAGTTTATAAATACAAGAGTTACAGCATGACGAAAATCAGATTGTATCAAAATGTCAGCCACTGTAGAAATTCACACTGTTATGTCTCAGCCATTTTTTAAAATGAAAACAAAACATAAAACGCTTCGGTGTATATATTAAGGTCAAATTCTTATTAACAAAATACTCTTCTGTTTTTAATTTATTTTCACCACTTTTTAATTTTTTTAATTTAAAAAAATAAAATAAATTGCCGCCATTTTGAAACAAGATTGCGGATGAAGCCGGCCAACGATCTCGTTCGAAACATTGATATGTACTATTCATACAGCTAATCTTATCAAAATTGGTTAATAAATACGAGAGTTATTGCATGATATAAATCATATATATATATATATATATATATATATACATGCATATATATATATATATATATATATATATATATATATATACATGCATATATATATATATATATATATATAACCATTAATTGTAAAACAATATTTATAAATCACTGAATTTAATACAAAAGTACACATTGAAACTACATATACACTATATTGCCATTGATTGTGGGACACTTGCGATTTTAGACATTTTACTAAATATCTAGAAAAATACATGAGGAATCATCTCGAAACTCTTAGTGTATAAATATAATAGTATATGTCATACATCTCCGTGAAGATTTTTTACCGAAACGCCATAGGGGACCGTCAACAAATTAAAAAAGAATGAATATCTTTTGAATAACCCTGTCAAAACTAATGTAGCAAAAGCGCTCAAACTCTAGATTATGATTGAATGCCTTATTGTAATACACTGTGTTCATTTTTATGCAGATAGCATGCACACTCGCAGTGTAATTAAGGTTTTTATAAAAATGGTCCCAAATTTTTCCAAGTTTTTCCATTATAATTTTCAGAGTTCTTAATATAAAATAATATTTTTTTCAGAAAATATGACAAACAACATTGCACACAGTACCCTGTAATCAGAATTAAAAAATAATAAAAATTGTATGAAAAATGAGTAGGTTTACTATATAATTTTTTATTGCGCATGCGTCAAAGATATCAAAATTTCATTTGCATATTATGTTAGCTAAATGTATAGAGCAACTTTTGTAAAAGTCTCAAAATCATAGCTTGAAAATTCTGAAAGTAATCGTCTATAGAAAAAGGACAAAATCCGTTGTTTCCAAAATGAAGCAAAAAAATGAGGGATTTTATCCAAATGCAGTAGTACATCCCATATTGTGTATTCTATATTGACACTAATCAATGAATATATGGATACAACCCCTCTTGTTTTTGCTTCATTTTGAGAATAACGGATTTTCGACTTATTCAATTGACGATTATTGTCAGAATTTTCAAGTTAAGATTTTGTGACTTTCACAAAAGTTGCTCTATACATTTAGCTAACATAATATGCAAATGAAATTTTGATATCGTTGACGCATGCGCAGTAAAAAATTATTTAGTAAACCAACTCATTTTTTATACAATTTTCATTATTTTTTAATTCTGATTACAGGGTACTGTGTGCAATGTTATTTGCCATATTTTCTGAAAAAAATAATATTTTATATTAAGAACTCTGAAAATTATAAGGAAAAAACTTGGAAAAATTTGGGATCATTTTTATAAAAACCTTAATTACTCTGCGAGTATGCATGCTATTTGCATAAAAATGAACAAGGCTTATTACAATAAGGCATTCAATCACAATCTAGAGTTTGAGCGCTTTTGCTACATTAGTTTTGACAGGGTTATTCAAAAGATATTCATTCTTTTTTAATTTGTTGACGGTCCCCTTTGGTGTTTCGGGAAAAAAATCTTCACGGAGATGTATGACTTATACTATTATATTTATACACTAAGAGTTTCGAGATGATTCCTCATGTATTTTTCTGGATATTTAGTAAAATGTCTAAAATCGCAAGTGTCCCATAATCAATGGCAATATAGTGTATATCCTGATAAAGCTTATTTGCCTTATTCTCAATTCAAATTGTGGCTTGCTAATTGCAAATACATTTATAATTTATCCTGTTAGTTATCAAATTAAATGCTATTATTATTGGTTTAATATATGTCTAGTATTTTTCATTGAATTAAATTTTGCATTTACGATTAATTGGATAATTTAGAAATCATTTTTAGGTTTAACGGTTGAACGATTGAATTGAATAAATTATAGCACATTGAACATGGAGGGAAAAAATAAATAATAAAAAATTAAAATGAATACAAATGGAATTTGTAGAACCAAAGCAGAATCTTCGGGTCCCAAATACTTTGAAACTATATATATATATATATATATGTGTGTGTGTGTGTGGCCTGGCAGTCATGAAGAGTAAAAATATACCAAAATATTCAAGGAAATGCTTTCCTCCGGACAGCTGCAATAGGTAGCTTTTTACTTTTTGTAATGAAAGCTGCCTGAAACGTAATCTTTTATCGATCAAATATAGTTTTACTATCACAAACTTTTCATGTATCCTTTCTTAAAATATAATTCTAAAAAATGTAATTAAAATGTAATAAATCTGAAACGTGCAAAATATGGCAGCATTATAATCACACAACAAAAATGTTCAGAACAAAGAGACAGTCATTTTTAATTTCTGTTTATAACAATTAATGTAGAATATTTTTTCCCCTATACCCCAAAGAAAAAGTCAAACTATGATGATTATTCCAATTCATAAAGCCGCTAAAAAAAAAAAGGAAAATTATTATGCGATTAGAAATTATGCATTCTTTTAAAGTATGTTTTAAAAAATAAAACTTGATAAGTTCATCACATGCACAGGAATTGGAGCAAACTTTAAAATTTGCAATATTAAAGCCCAATTTTGACATTTTAGTTTGGATTTTTTGATAAATTTTCGATAAATCAGGATGCCAAACGGGAAGTCATCCAGTCAAACAGTTTAGTAATTATGAAGGTGAAAAGTTTGAAACTCTTAATGGTAAATTCATTTTTTAAAAACAAAAATCGATTTCTAGAAGCTTTAAATAGGCGAGTCGAAAATTATAGATCATTTCGCAAAGACATTTTGAGTTGTTTTTAAAGCTATTCTCAACTGCTCTGCACAACATGTGGAAAACGTTTTAACACATTCACAAATTCATTTTTTAACGAAAAGCTATAAAATTGGAAGGCCTGACTATGGAAGTGATTTGGAATTGAACCGTGTTTTCCATTTTTTGATCAATAAATTAAATATGCTCTAAATTAAATCGCCGACTTTCGTGAAATTATTTACCTTTTTTATAGATATTAGTAATTTTAAGGATGATGTTTCTTTTTGATCTCTAACAAATACAAAACATACAAAGATCATGATCCGAACCATTTCCTGCTCAACAGCAAAAATCAGTTTCATTTCTTTTATAGTTTTAAAATATTCAGTATTTTTTTATTTTTATTTATTTTTTTTTTTTTTAATATTTAGTAATTATGAAATTTCTAAGTGTCCATTCAGATTGGAATTTTGCTAGTTATCGTATCTCTCTGTTCTAAAAAAAGTAATTCCCGATGTCAGCGCTGCTGACATTAAGTTTTTTGTAACCAGAGGACTTTTCCCGTTAATATTAAGAAAACTACTGCACACAAAAATATGACAATAAATAGCATTATAAAGAAATGTTTGATAAAGACGTCAGCTCAGACAGTTTTTTAATCGAATTATTATTTTAAGGGATGTTTAATGCTAAAGTTAATCAAAATCGTTTCATCAAAAAAGTTTTATAGGAGCAAAAACTATACACAGGAATTTAATTATCTTTAGGTCATTTTATACATTAGAATGTCCCGGTGTACAGATAGCATTTTTTTTTTCATTTGACTTATTTTTTGAGGATTTATTTCTATTTTAATAAAACATTTTCAGAATTTTGAGAGATATTTTAGCAAAGAAAATTATTTTAACATGTTGCCAACTATTAAAAGAGCTCCAAGAATACCTCCAAATTAAAAAAATATATATATTGACATGTGAATATTTTAAATAGAAAAACTTTCGAATTAAAATTAAATGAACATTAATTAATTAAAGCAGAAAAATATTGGAAATTACGACATAAAATTTATATTTACCCATGAAATTTAAAAGAAAAAAAAAAAAAAAAAAAAAAAATTGTAAAATAATAAATTTATCAATATGCGTTAAAAGTCGTGAAAAATTACATCATATTTAAAAAACAAAATAAGACAGTGCAAAAAATAATATTTCCTTTTTAATTATAAAAATATTTTGCATGTGCCCTTATATATAAAAAAAACTCTCACGATTTGGTAATGGACCAATTAAAATCGCGCAAATACCGCAAGGAGTAGAACCCAATTATACCGCCAACTTAGCTTTATATCGCCAAATTTGGCGACAACAATTAATCGCCAAAAATGACACCAACTTGGCGATATCTCTAATATTTTACCAAGTTCTCATAAACATCCAATGAAAACCATAGGTTTGTATGCTTGCCGAAAATCATAAAATTAATATATACCCGTGAAATTTAGAAGCGAAAGAAAATTGTAAAATAATAAATTCATCAATATTCGTTAAAAGTCGTGAAAAATTACATCATATTTAAAAAATAAAATAAGACAGTGCAAATAATAATATTTTCTTTCTAATTATAAAAATATTTTTGCATGTGTCCTTATATATAAGAAAACCCCACGATTGGTAATGGACCAATGAAAATCGCGCAAATACCGCAAGGATTAGAACCCAATTTTACCTCCAACTTAGCGACCAAATTTGGCGAGAAAAATTAATCGCCAAAAGTGACACCAACTTGGCGATATCTCTAATATTTCGCCAAGTTCTTATAAACATCCAATGAAAACCAATAGGTTTGTATGCTTGCCGAAAATCAACAAATTTAAGCATATTAATGCAACAAAAATTAATAGAAGCTCATAAATGGAGCTTAATCGCTCAACCGATTTGTCCGCAAGAAAAGTGTGCTTGATTCATCAGTTAAAGTTTTTTGATACCACTAAATTTTTTCAATACAATTTCATACTATGGCACAGAAATATTTAGAGCAGACGTTACGAATATCTTAGCTCAAAATAAGTGGTGTATATTAAATATTTTTATTTTATTCTACGTAAAAAAATAAGAATCAGTTAAATGATTAATAGGATTATTTACATTAGTTTTGAGTACAAATACAAACTATTTACAAAATGCAATATAGGGTAGATGTGCCAATAATGGGCCACCTTCCAGTAATGGGCCACCTCGCACTTTTTGGTTTATAAAAAAATAATAAATAATAGTTAAGCTTTTATTATTTTTTTCTGAACTCTACCATGTATGCTTTATAAGCTGGATTAATTTTTTACACTTTACGTCAAAACAATTAGAAAGCAGAAAATAAAGTTTCACAGTTTTTCTGTTTTTCACTGAAAATCTTAATGAACATGCTAAGAGCAGACTTTACTTACTTAGTTTATATCTTTTTTATTTTTCCGTAAAAGTTGAATGTTTTTGTTTCGTTAGCAATATAAAACATTGAATTTAATATATCAATGGTCATTTACAAAATTTTATTTATTTTTAAGATTTTAGGAGGGGTGGCCCATTACTGGATTGCTTATTTCGTGATTTTCCAGTAATGGACCACCCAAGTGACCAATACAAAAAGTGTTATTTCAGTAGAGATAAAATATTTTGATTTAACGGAAAAGCTAAATAATCAAATTTAATGCTTAAATTTTACATATTAGAATTTAATAAAGGCAATTTCTTTATAAATAGTTGTTTTAAAAAAGTCATCCAAAATTGGTACAAAACACAAGCAGAACAAATCTAGATGTGCCGTTACAAAAGAAGTTGTTTTAAGTTGGTTCAGAAATGTAAAATCATATTTGGAAGAGGATATTATTAATATTTTCTTCCGAATTCTAAAGCATACAGAGAGAATTTTCAATAAGGTTAAAACAAGGTTTCTTTCGTGTTCTTAAAACAAGGAAAATTTTGGGACCAAAATCAGTTGAAGATGTGCATTATGTAGTACCAAATAACGAAAAAGAACAAATCACTGTTACGGGATGTTTTTCAGCAACTAATGAGATTGTTCCATTGGTGATAATATATCCATATAAGCATCTCTGAAGGGAAATTGTGGAATCAATCTGTGCCAAAATTATGGGCTATATGATTATCTGAAAATGGTTGGATAGTGCAAGAACATTTATCATTTTAAATGCATTCTAAAATTCCATGTCGAATTGTTTGGACTATCGGAAAGGGGTGATAAAATTGAAGATCTGTTATTTATATTTCACAGTTGCACATCACATCATTTAGATAATGATACGAATGAAGATTGGAGACTTTTTTTAATGCCTTATTTTATCTAAACTTGATTTCAGTAAAACATTGTCTTTATATTATAAATCCTTTAAATTTAAATATTTTGTTTTATATCTTTACAATATAAATACTTTAATGTTAGTTAATAATATCATTAATATTTTTTTTTATATCCACATTATAAATCTTTGATTATAATAAATTCATAACTTAAATTTAAATATTTTGTTTTATGTTTTTTCATTATAAATCCTTTAATGTAATGAATTTCTAACTTAAGTTTTAATATTTTGTTTATTAGTATGCCTTCATTAAGTTCTGGAGCAAAATATAATTGAAACAAGTTGGAAATTGCACGTGAAACGTAGCAAATGAGGTGCGTTCGAACGATACCGAAGTTTTAAAAATATACAGATCTTCCTGATATAGTAGACAATACTTCGGATACAGTACAGTGGTTGAACTCTTTTTATTCCTATAAACATACAGAAATTTTCATTACACCTCAGCAACGTATGTCATATTCATAAAATATGGCAGAGTTTAATATAATTAAAACATGTCCCAAACAATGTTTCCCCGTATAGCATTATGTAGTGGAATACTTTTGTGTGGCCCTGTAATTTAATAATAATTTTCTTTGCATCTCAGATTGTACAGAATTTTTATTTTAGTACATATATACGTCATAGGTTCATGTCAATTTTATTATGTTCGAATGAGTGTAACACCATTAAAATGCATTTGCAACTTTTTTTCCCCATTGACTGTAATGTAACGGAATACTTTTGATAATCCCTGTAATTGATCTATGCATCTGATTATAATAAGATCTGAAATGACTCGACAAAATTATGTAATAATTATATGTTTTAAATTGCAAACGATGAAAATGCATTTTAAACTTTTTCCCCATTGACCGTAATGTAATGGAATCCTTTTGATTTTCCCTGTAATTGATCTATTCATCCGATTTTCATAAAATTTGAAATGACTCGACAAAATTATGTAATAATTATGTATTTTAAATTTCAAACTATTTGGTTGGATAGTTTTTGCGTTGTTATATGCAGACAGACAGACAGACGAATAGACAAACGGACAGACAGAGGGACAGCCGGACGGACTGAACGACAACTATAGGTGCGACGTATTTACATAATTACGAACGCACCTAAAAACAAATATCTGTTATTTTTTGTAGGGTGGCCCATTACTGGAACATAGGCGGTCCATTACTGGAACATAGGTGGTCCATTACTGGGCTTTTGGGTGTTTAGACATATTTCTATTATTTAAAATTAAATTTTTATTTCTATTGGGAAATGTAACTATGGGATTAGTTAAATATTGTTGAAAGATTAATATAATATGAAAAAGATTGAAATACAATAATTTTAACTATTAATAAAAAATTATTTTTTAGAGAAATTCCTTAAGGTGGCCCATTACTGGCACATCTACCCTATTTATGTAACAATATATTCATGTGAACTTTTGAGACAAATACATCTACATGCTAAAAATCATAGAATGTTGCATGAATTAACTAGAATTAGTGGATAAGAATATGTGTTAAATTTATCTATGCCTATCTATATTATAAAGGCCAAACGTATCTGTGCGTAACGCATACGTCATTTTGCGAATGGCAACATTTTCCGATTAAATTTCTCTTTTGACATTTTCACTACTGCAATCTTTTATACTTCTTGACATCGCACATTTTCAATCTTTACACCGTCGTATGAGGAAAAAATTTACTTTTAAATGCAATTTGTTTGAAAACTGCATCTATATTTGTTTCTGTGATATTAATTTTTTTGTAGTTTTAATACCGTTTTTCTACGCGTGGCAACATAAGTGCTATATGTCTATTAAAAGCAAAGGGAAAAATGCCGAAAAAAAAACTGATTACTTTATCTTTATATTGCCATTTTCTCATTAGAAGTAAAAAAAAAAAAAAAAATAAGTACGTGCTGTGTCAAGAGTCTGTTATAAAACCCTGTGAATTTTGATTTTATTTGCAAAATTTCATGTGTACTTAAAATAATATAAATTGTTTAGCATCAGTTTTAGTTAATAGCATCGAAACTTCAAGTTTTGAATTAAAATGATTAAATTAAAATACTGTTTTTTTAAAAAAAAGATGAATATAGATATGAAAGGTGTATTTTTAAAATTTTGATACAGTGAAAATGGTGTCGGCTTTAGATTTCACGGGAAACGAATTCTATGTTTGAGTCAAAGTGGAATAAATTCTGCTTTTATCATTTTGGAATAGTAACATACGAGATTTAATTGATAACTTTATCATAATAAAAGACATATATATATATATATTACTGCTTACATGTGCGATTAAAGTTTAATTTTAAAAATTTTACAACTGCGTTTTATAGAAATACTATTTTAAGTTTAGGTTAAATATAATTTTTTAAGCGTTAGACTTACCAATATAAGGTGTATTTTTATTGTAACTAATTTTATAGGTTTATTAAAATCAATGAAACTGTTATTTTTTAAACATTTTCTTTCGTCGAAATTCGACGGGTTCTGCCTTGTATTTATAAAGAAGAAAAGTTTATTTATATGTAGGGGGTAATCTCCGAAACTACCGAAACGATTTCAAAAGTAATGGTAACAAAATGATGATGTTCGCTCCGAATCAAACATAGACTATATCTTATGTCGATGCCACTAATCCAAAGGGGGTGCAGGAGCAAAAAACGTTCTAAAAATGCAATTTTTGTGTTACTGAAAGGCGTAGAAAAATAAAATTTGGAATGTTAATTACTTATAAGATATAAATGGTGTCTAAGAACATTTCATATAAAATACGAAATTTAAAATGGTTGAAAGTAACGAAAAGCGTTTTAAAAACGTTCTAAATTGCGTTTTTTAATCAATCTTGGGAACTTGCGAACCGATTTCAAAAGTAAAGTGAGTTTGGTAAGGTACCAAACTGATGGTGTTCGCACCGAGACAAATATAGGCTACATCTTATGTTGATGCTACTAACCCAAAGTGGGTACAGGACCAAAAAACGCTGTAAAATGCGAGTTTAGTTTTACTGCAGTACCTAGAAGCATGAAATCTAACATGTAATTTTATTTAAGATACAAATGGTTTCTAGGAATATTTGCTCAAAATCATGAAATTTAAAAGGGGTGAAAATGCACGAAAAGCGTTCTAAAAACGTTCTAAATTGCAATTTTTAAGCAATCTCGAAAAGGAACTAACCGATTTAAAAAATAAGGATATCAAAATGATGGTAACATTCCTTCCACCAACTTAGGCTATATCTTATGTCGGTGTCACTGCCCCAAAGGGGGTACAGGAGAATAAGAGTTCTCAATAGGCGAGTTTTGTGCTACTGAAAGGCAAGCTAACGAACCTATTTAAAAAATAATGATGTCAAAATTATAGTGACAGCCCTTGCTCTTATATAGGCTTTATTTTATGTCCATGTTACTGCTATCTCGTGGTTGTGGAACCCCTTTAGATATTTAAATAAAAAACGATGTAAAAATATTGGTCAGATATGTAAATTGGAAGTACGTATTAATAACCTGGAAGTACGTACCTGGATATGAAAATCTTTTATTAAATATTGAGATTAACAACACAAATTTCCAAAATACACTATACATTTTATGTCGCTTTATCGTGTCTAATTAAAAAAAGAATATAAATATATTTATGTGAAATATAAACGTATATGAGGTTTCAGAATCCAAAACGATATCATATATAGGGTAAATATCGAGAGACAAAGACGCTGTCTACTGTTTACTTAATTCATTTTATATTAGCTTATTTTCAATGTTTTAACTATTTTTTTAATCAAAGACGAAAATAGACTTTGTACCTCGTGACAGCGACTAATTTGACCTTAAAAGCCTTTGATCAAAGAAATATGAATAAAAATAGATTTATAGGAAGATCGCCCTTGTTTTTTTAAATTATAATTCAAATATTTTAAAGCCGATGAAATTAGCGCGCTTTCAAAATCTTGAGTGTCTGGACGCGGGTTGGCGAGAATAGCTCGCAGCGGGCAAAACCCCCTACTATTAAAAGAAATCGCATACCAACCTTTGCTCGAAGTGGGCTACAAAAATTTTTCTATCCTGAATTCTGGCATCAAATATGTTATTCTAAATAAAATAAAATAAAATAAAATAAAAGAAAGTAAAAGAAAAAAGAAAAGAAAAAAAACGCATTTAATGAGATACAATATATTTACCCCATTATCTTATTGTTTTGAAAAATCGCTTTCTTACCTCCCTTACAAATCTTGTTACCGTATAAATTTACACTTAAAAGGTAAGGTTACATGGAACTACTCTTTTTTTAAAAAGAAAAATAAAAGTGAACAGTATCAAGCCGTTTCTTTTCTCATTGCTAACAGTGAGACGCCCTGTCACGAAATTTCACACCTAGGAATTGCTAGCATACATCTCAATAAACAAGGTGGATACTGAAATGAACCTTTCATCACTTGTAAGAAAAAAAATCATAAAATTTAAAAAAAAAAATGTTCTCTTAGAAGTATTTTCAGGCATAAATAACTTGTTTTTTACTGGATCAGATTTATGATTCGCTGTTTGACTGAAATAAGCAGGGCAAAAATGACTGTAACTGTATTTAAATGCCATAAATAATGAGACTTAGAGTGTGTTAAGCCAGTTTAACTG
Source organism: Maratus speculifer (assembly GCA_964019185.1). Classification (NCBI taxonomy): domain Eukaryota; kingdom Metazoa; phylum Arthropoda; class Arachnida; order Araneae; family Salticidae; genus Maratus; species Maratus speculifer. The sequence continues at coordinate 186,643,216 of OZ025298.1, read as the reverse complement.
CTGCAATATTATCAACATAAACTTTTGGAAATTGTTTCCAAAAAGAACTTTTATCGATATGTATCATTAGCCAAATTAACTTTTTTTCGGTTTCATACGCTGACGTAACAGACGTAACAGCTGACGTAACAGTTGATGTCGCTTGACCATGGGCTAACGTTGACTGAACCAGGATCCTCACGCCACCTGCTTACAAGAGTAGAACTCCACATTTATTGATCTACCTATCCGCATTCATTCTTCAAAGTCAGCATCACTGAAGAATTCATTAACTTTAGGTTTATTGCCTGAGTTATAGACAATGCATTTTCTGCATTCTTCATCCAAGCATTTTTAGTTGAACATTTTAATTTATGAAATAAAACACTAATATCGAATAATGCCCGATCGAATCTTTTCAATACCATGAGATACATTAATACTTCAATTATCCCCATGTTAAGGAAGCATAATCTCATTAATCACTCCTGTGCAAACTTTTCATTTTTTAAAAAAGTGTGCATGAGAATTACCCTTCAGTCACTTATATGACTAGCTGAAATATATATGTGTTTCTTGTTTAATCTTAATTCTTCCATTATTAAGACGTTGCATTTCTATTCCCAAAAATATAAAGTTGACTTGTATGTGAGTTTGAACTTAGTTATGACGTATCTTGTGTCTTGAAGTGTAATAACAGCAATTACTCGGCCACCAGTTTAACGAGCTACAAGTAGCATTTTAGCTTCTTTCTCTCGACTGAATAAAAATTGATCGGTCTCGCTGTTCTTAAACCCAATATTTAGCACAAATTTTCTAAAACATTTATGTCAATATCAAGGTCTTTATTTGAATGCTTGCAAACTTATCTTGATTTTATATATATTATTGTTACCATCATTAAAGACTGTAGCTTGATACATGTAAATAGTTTAATCTGAATCCCCATACACTATATTGCCATTGATTATTGGACACTTGCGATTTTAGACATTTTACTAAATATCTAGAAAAATACATGAGGAATCATCTCGAAACTCTTAGTGTATAAATATAATTGTATACGTCATACATCTCCGTGAAGATTTTTTACCGAAACTCCATAGGGGACCGTCAAAAAATTAAAAAAAATGAATATCTTTTGAATAACCCTGTCAAAACTAATGTAGCAAAAGCGCTCAAGTAATTAAGGTTTTTATAAAAATGGTCCCAAATTTTTCCAAGTTTTTTCCTTATAATTTTCGGAGTTCTTAATATAAAATAATATTTTTTTCAGAAAATATGACAAACAACATTGCACACAGTACCCTATAATCAGAATAAAAAAATAATGAAAATTGTATACAAAATGAGTTGGTTTACTAAATAATTTCTTACTGCGCATGCGTCAACGATATCAAAATTTCATTTGCATATTATGTTAGCTAAATGTATAGAGCAACTTTTGTGAAAGTCACAAAATCATAACTTGAAAATTTTGAAAATAATCGTCAATTGAATAAGTTGAAAATCCGTTATTCTCAAAATGATGCAAAAACAAGAGGGTTTGTATCCATATATTCATTGATTAGTGTCAATATAGAATACACAATACGGGATGTTACGACTACTTTTGGATAAAATCCCTCATTTTTTTGCTTCATTTTGGAAACAACGGATTTTGTCCTTTTTCTATACACGATTACTTTCAGAATTTTCAAGCTATATTTTTGAGACTTTTACAGAAGTTGCTCAATACATTTAGCTAACATAATATGCAAATGAAATTTTGATATCTTTGACGCATGCGCAGTAAAAAATTATTTAGTAAACCTACTCATTTTTCATACAATTTTTATTATTTTTTAATTCTGATTACAGGGTACTGTGTGCAATATTGTTTGTCATATTTTCTGAAAAAAATATTATTTTATATTAAGAACTCTGAAAATTATAAGGGAAAAACTTGGAAAAATTTGGGACCATTTTTATAAAAACCTTAATTACACTGCGAGTGTGCATGCTATCTGCATAAAAATGAACACAGTGTATTACAATAAGGCATTCAATCATAATCTAGAGTTTGAGCGCTTTTGCTACATTAGTTTTGACAGGGTTATTCAAAAGATATTCATTCTTTTTTAATTTGTTGACGGTCCCCTTTGGTGTTTCGGGAAAAAAATCTTCACGGAGATGTATGACTTATACTATTATATTTATACACTAAGAGTTTCGAGATGATTCCTCATGTAGTTTTCTAGATATTTAGTAAAATGTCTAAAATCGCAAGTGTCCAATAATCAATGGCAATATAGTGTATAAAAATACAGTCGAAATATCAAACAGCATAATATGCTTCTTCGTACTAATTGCAATACTTAATAGTATATGTACAGTTCCCAGCTTTCTAAGTAGACTACATCGATTGTCTTACTTCATCAAATTCTTGTCCCTAAATTAAAGTCTTTCATCACAAGCATTGCTTTATATTTAACAATAATGGTATTTGAATTATTCTTGATAAGAAAAGCTTATCCTTTTTTTGTGACAGTAGTACTAGCTTCCATGTATTTTTTTTTATTCAGAGAATTGATTTCAGCAACCATGGTCTTTTTCAGAAAATTGTGCTTCTTGCAATTAATAAGTTTTTCATGTCACTGTGGCTCATTGTATTAGACTAAACAACGGATAATTTTTTTTAAATTGTTTTACTTAACTGCAATTTCTTTATTTTATAGTATGTGATTTCTCTTCACCTTCACTAACACTTTGCCAACTGATTTGATATTCTGAGTTTACAATTATGTATTCCACCCTCTCATTTTTTTGTCTCTTAATTTTGTGTGAATGTTTTTTTCCTGCATCTTAACAACTAATCAGACGTTTCTTTTGAAACACATTCATGTTTAAAATTAAGATAATTTGCACATTTTATCGAATTTCATGAAAAGTAGTGAACATAAAGTAAAATTAATGTTTCAAAGCAGAGATGCAACTATTTAGTATCGTATAAGTAAGCGCAACATGTGCATGGGCAGAGTAATTAGAGGAACAGATTTTATAAGAAAAAGTAGCAATTTTCGCGGTTTGTTCACTCGCTCATCTCACTGGCTATCTTATTATGTTCTTGTAACATTCGACGAAAATAAAAAAATCAGTAAAAATGAGTAAGCACCAAGGTTTTGATTATGGAATGGGGACTGGGGAGGCAAATCGCAAACAGACTGGTAATCTCAAATGCAGATTCCTAGAGGTTTCAACGTAACACTTATTGCTGTGTCCAATTTATGGAAATAGTTTAAGGAGGTTGGATCTTTAGAGAGCAAGCCTAGACAAAGTCGTTCAAGAGACAGTACCTCCAATAATGAACGCTATTTGTCCATTACAGCGAGGGATAACAAGAGTACAGCAGCTTCTAAGCTCTCTCGTGACACCGGCATTCATGCGGCAAAAAGGCAATCGAGTTTCAAGGGTTAATGTCTGAAGAAGACTTCAAGACAAAAGGATGTTTGCAATAAGACATACATACAATAAATACAATAAATCCAACTGGGGTGAAAATCCGAATGCAGCCGTTATTTGTGTGTGTATGCGTGTTGTAATATATTGTAGACCGGTGGAATTGTAAATCTATTTATCGTTGTCCCGCCATCCAAGGCTAATTTTTAGATGGCTGCTGACATTTTCCCAACTGGGTTTATTAGTAAGAAATTGCAGACCCACACTGGAGTAAGTCAGTGGACAGAGAAACAACCTTGAGTGTTGTGGTCCTGGATTCGATTTCTGGCTCTGGCTAAATTTTCACTCCAGTTGAATTTATTGTCTCCTTAAATTTTAAAAAATATCTGATTTATTAGTAGATCGTAAATAAGAACCTCGACAACTTTTAAGCTTAGATACAGTTTTAATAACAATAGATTACTTTAAACTCACTTGAAGAAGTGAAAAGATAGTTTTCCCTAAATAAGAATAATTTTCATTATTATCAATTGATTTTGTTAATTCCTTTGAAATTCTTCCAAAATATTTTTGCATTTTGTTTTGATGTAACAGATGGCGTGGTGTAAATATATGTGTAAGTACATATGAATTTTGGATGTCATGATTTTTAACCAAAAAAAAAAAAAAAAAAAATCCAGAATGTTTTCTAAAGTAGTGAATTAAATTTGAGAACAGTTGTCTCGTTGTCTGCTAAAGCGAATTGTCAGTGTTATCTAGAACATCACGCAGAAGAAAAAAAATCCGAAAACCTCGCATTCAATTAGAACCGTGAAAATCTCTCCAACAAGTCAAAAGCGATAAATCTGCTCATAATTTATCTTTCCGAACAAAGTTTTCAGCAACCAAACTCCGAAACAAATGGATCACTATCGTTGAAACCTCCACCCTCTCACGATTTTTTTCACACCTCTCGCAGACGCTACATCTCAATAAAAAGGACGCCCCCAGTAAAAAGCCCTTTGACCGTATCAGATTCCAATCGCTGGGGCTGAGCAAGACAGAAAGGAAGCCGCCAAAACAAGGGGGTGTACCGGAGGAACCAGGCGTTGGAATGCCGCCTCTCCACTTTCTAATTGCCCACGGAAGGGCGATTAATTATTTTTTGCGAAGGAGGCGGGGGGAGTTCATTACTCATTCCTTGAAAGGGGTTATTCCTCATGCTGACAACAAGTTTCTTGTTCTTAGTGCACATAAAGATATATTAAATAACTATTTAGAAAGATTTTTGAAATATTTTTTTACAATTTAAAAATATTGTTTTAGCAATCTTTTCTTCCCAATACGTAGGTATCCAACACACAGCCCTATAATAGTTAGAGCTCTGAACATTGGTCAAAAGATGCTTAGTTTGAGTATTATTTCAAGAAATTCTCAGCGGACCATTTCACTGGAAAATATCGCATTCGAAGCATTCTTCCTATAGCATTCACATTTAAAATTACTTAAACTAGTACATCGAGCCCGAGACAAGAAGTAAAAATAAAAACCACTTTTTTTACCCCTTTTTCCAAACCTTTGAGTTCTGATAATGACATGTTCTTCCAGTTTAATTTTAATCTCTAACTCTTACAATGGCACTGGAATATTTGATCAAATTTATCAGAAAATAAATCAAAGCATTTTATCGCGATTTAATAAACTGAATTTTTTGTTTGCAAAATACTGTAATTGCCAATGTAACATTTGGGAATTTTCAAGAAATTTATCCACCAGAGCTTAAAAAGTTAAAAGGAGAACTTTATAAACACGTCCTGATAAGATGGAATTAAATTTTACACATTTTGTCTTCATGAAACTCTTTCCTATTTGGTCGTTTTTAGGTGCGTTCGTAACTATGTAAATATTGTAAGAGTGCTGCTATGTGTGGTACTGATATAAATAATAAGGCCGTAATATTTACATTGATATTATTTATTTAGTGGTTGACATTAATATAATAGTTCCGGTTACATGATAATAGAGGGAGAGAGAGAAATGTAGACTCACAAATTAACTTACCAGGAGACGAACGAAGTATTGATGTCATCGTATGATTCTGATCTTGATTACTCTCTGTCTGTCTGCTTGTCCTCGTTGCCCGGTGTAATATATATATAATTGTTTATCTAAAAAAGGGTCATATTTTAACGACCTCCGACTTTTGCTTCTTGCTGATTAGCACTCATGATTTCTCTAATCTTAATTACGTTCGTGAAAATATCAACTCAGAAAGGGGTTAACTCGTTTATTCTTAAAATGTGGGTGCACTCTATATCTGGATGCAAACTTTGATTTATAGATTAGACTCCTCACATGCCCAAGGAATTCTAGGATGCATCGAAACAGGCATGTGAATTTAGTTTCAACCGCTTGATAAATGAGAAAACATTAGCTGATTCCTTTTATTATTGAGACTTTTGGAATTAAGCTTACGTGACATCGTCACAAGTCACAATACGTAGCACACCGTCGTCGTTCAATCCGTCCATCCATCCACATATAACAACGCAAAAATGCCAAAACAACCAACCGAATAGTTTGAAATTTAAAATATATAATTATTATATAAATTTTGTCAAGCCATTTCAAATTTTATGGAAATCGGATGTATACATCAAGTACAAGGACAATCAAAAGTACTCTGTTACATTACGATCAATGGGAAAAAATAGTTTCAAGTGCATTTTAAGGATGTTACACTCTTTCGAACATAGTACAATTCATATGCATCATTAAAAATATGTACTAAAATATATATTCTGTACAAACTGTGCAAAGAATATTATTTTATTAATATACAGGGCCACACAAAAGTATTATGTTACATAATGGTGTAGGGAGAAACATTGTTTGGAGCGCGTTTTAATTGTATTAAACTATTTCACATTTATGAAATGGATAAACATTGGTGAGGTTTACTACAAGTTAATTCCTGTATAATAAAAAGCATTTAGTATTTATAGGGACACAAAGGGGATTTGAGATACTATATTGTATCCGAAGTATTGTATATTTTACAAACTTCGCTATAGTAAGAACGCCCCTCATTTGCTACGTCTGACATGCAATTTCCGACTTGTTTAATTTATTATTATGTTTATAGTAAAAACCTTTTGTTTTAAGAATTCGAGAAAATGAGACTTGCACTCTTTAGAGCAGCGGTTTCCAACCTTTCTTTAGCCGTTTGAATCCTAAGCAGCGCGATCGCACTGTTCAGTTTTCATTTCGAGAAAACCCAGCATATTTCGAACGTTGTGGACTACTGATGGAGCGCCGATTGAGACTTGTTGACATAAAATCGGAGAAGCGCTTCTTTGGTTTTTCAGGCATAAAATAAACCAGGCGCTATCGCGCAACTTGGGATTTTTCGACAGTATTTATTCAAAACCTTCCGGAACTCAAACGGTTAATAATTTCGCGACCCACCGCGATTATGGCAATATATCTAACATCAACATGGAAATTTTGTATGACCTTTATAAACTATCACTTATCCTGTCCTATGATAAAGGCACATTTTCATTCGACGGATACACTACCAACCAAAGCGCGAATTGTTAATCCTAGTGTTCGTAAGTTGAATAATAAAATAATAAGTATTATGATTAATATTTTTAATTATTATCAACACGCAATTTAAAAATCAGTGAGACTTTTAGCACTGGTGTTTTCCGATGAGGGCATCTAAATCAGAATAAAAATCGGTTAATTTAAACTTTAAGTCATTTTCTACGTGCACACTTGTTTTTGAAAAAAAGTAAAGTAGAAGAAGTACGTTTATACCAGATTTCTGTGTTGAACCAACACCTAACTTGTCGGTTGAACCCCATCAAGGACCTCAAAGCCTATTTAGATATTTCTGGATATTCTGCTCCTATGTTTATCCAGAAGAAAACGAAAGATTTTCCCAGGGTTGCCATAACGATTGCGCGACTAATCACATATATCATAACGAAATCATAACATAGTATACCGATGTTAGAGTTTAAAAAAATACATTGTCTTCTCACAAAATTTAAAATTAAGTTAATAGTTTTTATGTTTATCGCGGTTGTAAAATATTGTATTTATAATTTTTTTAAGGGATCTTACCTTCTAATTGACCAAAATATCGATTTTTTAAAAAAAGGTTAACTGAAAGCTTCTTTAATTGTGAATATTTTGACACCTCATTTTTACATATACGACACTTATATCGCGAGATATTGTAAATTTTGTTAATAGATTCAACGCACCTATACAAATGAAAAATTTAAATTGATTTTTCTCCCTGTCTATATTTTTATAACTTGCTTGTTCGAAAAATACTAACAAGGAAGGTCTCCATATTGGGCATACTCAGAAACTTTTGGGGGAAAATGCTAATTAAACTACTTATGTATGCAATAAACGGTGAGTCAAAATTAGAGGCGGAATCAAAATGGAAATTGTGTAAAAAAATAAAAAAAAACTTTCGAATATTTGGCGTGAATATCACGCGATTTGGCGAGCAGCACTTTTTCTCGCCAAAAACAAACGATTCTAATGCAACTGAAAACTGCTAGATTTTTAGAATGCATGTAAATAGTATTTAATGAACTTAAACATAAACAAAGAAAGAGTTATGGCTAATACGTGGATGAAACCGCATACTTCATTTGTAGTTCCAGAGCATTTGGGGCCTGACGATTCTGTTCTGTGGACTACAAATTTCCTTTGCATTCATTTTATTTTATTTATTTATTTATTCAGATATTCTCGTTTCACTTTTTTTTTTTTTTTTTTTTTTTTTTATATATAATTCAATTCTATTTAAATCCTTTGTTTTGGTTTATTGTTTTATTGATAAAATCTATTGGTGAATTTTGTCTACTTTTAATGGTATTATATTAGCATTCAAATTATCATGCTGCTCTGCGCGTGTAATTATGAATGTATACAATTTGATATTTAATTGATATCTTTTCATTTTGAATAGTCATAATGAATTTTTTCCTATTGTGGTACCTTATATATAATTTATATATAACATCCGTTGCTAATCAGCAATTTTATAAATACGGTGCGCATAGGTAATTGCTGCTATCCGCATAACCTTTGTGTATTGTCTGTGAGATTTCTACAATGTAGTTTTCTGTTACCACTTTATAGGATTTCCATTAAGAGTTGCAAATCGTTTCATCATGAATATTATATATATTATATTTATAATATTTCTTTCTATATTGCTATTATGTTTAATTCATTGTCTTGATATATGGTATATTAAAAGTCAAAATCAATATTCAATATTTATTATTTTTTAATATTAAAGTAATACATTGCAATTACATTATTTATTATTTTTTAATATTTAATAAATAAATTATGATTATTTAAGCCTACGTAAAATGTAGTGACAATGAGAGGATAGTGCTGAGATGTCAATTGGATAAGTTAGTGGTTTATGTTGTACGGTGATTATTTCACTTTTGAATGTGTCGATTTTGTGATATTGCATTTATTGCACTGTGGGTACTATAATTCTTATTATATGTGGTGTGGGATGGTATTATTATGGTATTATTATGGTCGTGTATTGTTTATTTTTGGAGGTTTGAGTACTGCTTTAAAGCTTTGTACATATTGTATCTATATTCATTTTATAGTTGAATTATTCTAGATCCTTTTCTTTATTAAATTATATTAGCCAAGATACTAGATTACTTAATTGTAATTTTTCTATTTTTATCTTTTTATTATATCTCTAATATCTCTTAAATTATGGCAGTACTTAGTAAAAATCTCGATCCTGGCAAGATGCACAATGCTTCTTTGCAGTGTAGTGCCCGGTACAGGAGCAATAATAGGGTTGCTCCTGGATCGTCATCCAGTTTCCATATACATGCTCCTCCTCCTCAATTATATTTTCAGAAATGTTCTGATATCCGATGTAAAACTTGTCCATCTGCTTCTCAGTCACAAATCGTATCAGATCCTCATATTTCCATTTTTTGTAAGGCTTTTAATGTTATTTATAGTATAAAGTGTAACATTTGCAATTTGAAATATATTGGTGAAACTTCTGGTCCTCTTCATATACGCATGAATCAACATCGGTCCGATTCTGAAAAAAAAAAATATTCAGTCTACCGCTGAAATACAGCATTTTCATAAACACAAATTTAAAAATACTACTATTGAAATAATACAAATTCAGAAAAATAAATCTGACCGTCTATATTTAGAGTCTTCATATATGAAATATTATAATACAATTTATCCTTATGGTCTTAACAGTGAAGTTTTTAAAAGATCTGTTAAAGTTTTTTCATCTATAAATGATACTACAGATTATTCTCCCATTTATCATAGTTTAAATCATCTTATAAATCCTAAAACTACACGTAACAAAAGAGGAAAAGGTTCATCTTCTAGTATTACTCCTAAAAACATTATAATTCAACAAATTAATAATCTGCATCGTAATTATTTAAAAAATTACAATTGGTTTCTAATACGTAAATATATTTTTGGAATAAAAAAGAAACATGTAGTACAATATTTAAATATTTTTCTCAGTAAATCTTACTCTAAACATTTTTCAGATGTTTTTTATGATCTCCTTATGACTCGTGTCAACCTTTACAATATAAATTTACTAAAAAAAACCTAAAAATCTACAAACTAATTCTCAAATGGTAATTACTTTTTCTAATCCAATATTTAATAAAATCAATATTAATTCCATATTAAATGATAAAAACTGTCAATTTCCTATTAATAATATTCATATTTCTAAAACCTTTAAGTATCCCATATCTATCGGTCGAACGATTTTTAACTATAATTCTTTCTCTAAATCTTCTTTTGATGCTAGTACATTACCCTGTAAATGCAATGACCCCTCTCTACAACCATATATAAATAAGGATCATGGACATATTATTACTAGTAATCTTAATCTAGTAGATGATTTACAACTTAGAAGAATTATGGGACCAAGTACAGAATTCCTTCCAAATTAAACATTAAATCTATCATAAAACAATTTACCTATGATATAGATATATTTATTTATAAAATTGCAATTTATTATAATAAACCCATTGAATATTTCAATCAATGGAAAATATTAGTTATCGATAAATTAACCTGGTCCTTAAAATATAATATTTCACACCTAGAATATGTAAATACACAGCATCTGATTAAGCAAATCAATAAATTACAATAACACTTTGTAATAACTTATGTTGATAAATCTCCTAATAATTATGCAATTATTTGTAAATCTTATCATCAACTGCTTGCATCTAGTATATCTAATAACACATTCCAAAAAATTAACGATAACTTACTTGCCAATAATCGTAAAATTAAAGGATTCTATAAATTATTAGACATTAACCCTACAAACTTTAAATATCCTTATCTAGTCCTTATACCCTAATTTCATAAGCATCCTGTTAAATTCAGAACTGTTACAATTGGTTGCAATACATATAATAATGCTGCTAACAAACTTCTATTAGTAATTCTTAATCAAATATATAACATTACAAAAAAAAGTGATAATACACATTGCATAAAAAATAGTTATGAACTGGTCCATATTATGAAACATCTTAAATGTATAAAAAATATCTCTACTTATGATTTTAAAGATTTATTTAATAATATCGATTTATCGGATTTACATAATATCATTAATGAGCTTTTTAAAAAATATCAACACGAGTTGGATATATCACATAATATCGATTCTGATTATTTTCATACTTTAACCAATTTCATTATCTATAATAATTTTATTATGCATGATAACAATATATATATTCAAAATGTTGGTATACCACAAGGTGGTAGTACATCTAGTGTATTATCTGACTTATACTTATATTACTATGAACGTCACTATTTAAATAATAAAATACATTTATATAGATATATAGATGATGTAATATTAATTGATACTGATAACACCTGTATATCTCAATTCCCCGTTGATTATCCTTCTAATCTAGAACTTTCAAAAAACCTAGTTTTTAATAATACAATCAATTTCTTAGATATTAAAATTATATTAAAAGAGCACAAATTTATCACTGATATTTATGACAAAAGGAAAGAATTTAATTTTAAAGTCAATACCTTTACTAATTTTAAATCTTGTCTTCATAATTCTGTATATCGTAATATAATACTTAACCATTTATATAGAATAAAATGTCTATGTTCTTCCCATTTAATTAATACTAATATTAAAAAGCTTGTTTATGATGCTATAAATAATGGTTATCCTAAAAAATTCATATATTCTTTAATTTATAATTACTGATTACATGATCTTATAATTAGCTATTACATGATCTTATAATTAATTCTTTGCGTAAAAAATGTATAAAAAATTATAAAACATAAAAATAATATAAAAAAATTAAAAATGTTATAAAAGTAATAAAAAAATATATAAATAGGTCGGTTGGGCGGGTAGATGTTAGAGTAAGGAGGAGGGTGGTGTTGTCTGGATAAAAACGCAAAGATTAATTAAAAAAAAAAGAGAGAGAGAGAGAGAGTGGGTTATTTATTTTTACATTATTTTAACATAATTTTAAATAGTTTAATTGACACCAATATATGGATATTTGTCTATTTTTATTTAAAGTTAAATAGTTATATTTTAATTATCAAATTAATTTTAATGTTATTGATATAATTTTTGGTATTATTATTATTAATATTATTACTATTATTTTTATTTATTTATTTTTATTTCATTAATAATTATTTATTTTTTATATTTTATTTTTTTATATATATATTTTTAATTTTTTAATTTTTATTAATTAATTAATTAATTTATTTATTTTTTATTTTTATTTTTATTTTATTTTATTATTTTTTTAATTTTTATTATCCTATATTAAGATAATGAGTTTATACTATGTAAAGTCACAATAAATGTTACTGATTAAAGTAACAAATGGTATTTTAAGTTATAAGTTAATATGAATGTTATAACCTAATTCTAATTTATATTATTTTATTAATTTAATTTTATGTAAATATCGATCATTAATTATTTTCTCCGGTTCAATTATATTTCCATTCAGCTTTATCTTTTTTGTTCGTTATGGATAAATCATAGCAAATTTTTTTCTTCTTTTTCAAATTATTTTTTTCGTCATTTGGCGCGCATGACATTCTATTTTAAAAAAAAGAGCAACCCTGCTGTTCCTGCTACGATCCGATGCTTGAATTTCTAACAAACTGGTTTTTCTACGTGATACTGTTTTAGATCGTATAGTAAAGTATTGCTTCTTGCTTTTATAATTTATTAATAATTCTATTGCGCTGTCCTCTACATTCATGGTGATAACCAGATAAGTTTCTTTTTTTTTTCTCAATATCTTGTTTTCATACTTTTTATCGAAATTATATATGCAAGTAATGTTTATCATTTCCAGGTGCATAAATAGGGTTAATTTGTACTCTTGTTACTGACACTATTTGCTGCACGCTATTGTTTCAATATATGTATATTTTCATTGTTTCAACTATTTATTTCTATGTTCCTTGTTTAATAATATGGTTTTTGTGTGCTGGTAGCCCCAATTACGTATTATTTTGCTATTTCATGGCTAATACGTGGATGAAACCGCACACTTCATTTGTAGTTCCAGAGCATTTGGGGCCTGACGATTCTGTTCTGTGGACTACAAATTTCCTTTGCATTCATTTTATTTTATTTATTTATTTATTCAGATATTCTCGATTCACTATTTTTTTTTTTTTTTTTTTTATAATTTAATTCTATTCAAATCCTTCGTTTTGGTTTATTGTTTTATTGATAAAATCTATTGGTGAATTTTGTCTACTTTTAATGGTATTATATATATATATATACATATATATATATCCTGTATTGCATATATGTATTGTTTATTACTATAGTTTTTAATTTATCACTGGAAAAATATTTTAATATACAAAAAATTCATATTGAAAAACAATATCTTCATACATTTAAGCGTATTCAAAATTAAAAGCCAGATGTTTCCATAGCAATGAAACTGACTTGACAGTGTTCAATTTGACTTTGAGCTTAAAATAATTTTCATGAATTTAAACTGTGAATTTCGTTTCAAATCGCAAATTATGATGGTTAAATTTGAATATAAATACATCTAAATATCGATATAACAAAATTATACTTAAACAAACTAAAACTGGCAAAACTAAAGTTATTTAAATGATATTCAACTAAACAAGTTCAACATGAAACTTTTTTGTCTTTAAAGCTATTTGACATAAAAAAGTAGTTTTTCAAATTGTATTCTTTCGGCAGCCGATGATAAATCGCCAAATAGCGAAATTTTCATTATTTTTTTTACGGACGCTGTATAGAAGTTCCGCCATTTTTTTTTCTATAAACGTATATATCTTCATGAGAAGAACATTTTGTAATTTTTTCGGATATTTCGGTGTATGCTTGTATGGAGACCTTCCTTGTAAGTCTTTTTTGCTGATTTAGAAAGAGGTTCGAATTTTTTTTACTTGTTCTCCATAGTGTATTTAATATTTTTGTGCATGGATTTAATATTCAAGTTTATATAGTTATTTTTTAAAAATATTTAAATTGAGAATTCGTTGAATTTCCTTCTTTATTTAGTGTACACGAGGGAGAAAAAAATCATACTAAATGTAAAATCCCATACATCTAAAAATTCATGCTCAGTTTTATATAGTATATTCTAATGAATGTAGAGGGGGGGGGGGGTTGCAGCCAAAATATTCATATTTATAAAAGTAGTAAATATTTTTAAAAACTTAAACTTTTATTATTATTATTATTTAAATAGTAAAATAGACTATTTTACAAGATTTTTTAAAATTTTTATTTAATTTTTAGTATTAAGTATTGTACGGCCACATATTATTACAGTATTATTCAAAATTGTTGAAATGGTTCCAAAGATAAGTGTGCCTCCTTAACAATACAAAGCAAAAGAGCATGATTTGAATGAGCGTTTTGCGGATATATTAAACAGCTTGAGAAAAACAGATGTGGAGTAAACAAGGAACGTTCCAGGCCAACACTACATTCAAAACTTTATAATAGATAATTCAAAAATATTCACAAAGGTTGTACACCAAACAAAAAATGTGAACTCCAAACACAAAATATTTCGATGATTCTAGTTAAATTTTTAGTTATTTACCTGAGTTAGAGCACCTTGTATTTCTTATAGTATTTTTTTAATGCGATAAATAATAACATATTAAACTATTTGGTATTTTCCGAATTGTTTAATGCAATAAGTAACAATGTATTAAACCGATTTTGTTTTCTTTCGATATCGCAACCTTTATATCATAGGTTCCCAATGGGGGCGATATCGCCCCCCAGTGGGCGCTGGAGCCTTCCAGGGGAGCGGTAGCGAGTCTAGAGAAGAATGGAGGGGGGGGGGGCGTTAGAACAGTCCAAAGGGGCGGTCATGGCATACTTACTTATTTAGGAACCAATATAATGAAAATAGTTGATCACCTCTACATTGCCCAGTCCGAGACTAAAACCTTAACTGAACCTTTAAATGGAAATCTATACAGACGAACTTAGATCTGAGGGGGGGGGGGGAAGCGAGTTGAATTTATTTTACTAATGTCAAAAAGTAGCCCTGGAAGTCGAAAAAAGGCTATGACTCGAATTAAAAACCATTATGAATTCAAAAATTATGGCGTTAAAAATTTGCGATAATTGGCTGGTTAAAAGTTTTAAACATAAATATTTTTTTATTAACCTGTATTTCGAAAAATTCTGAAGTATGACGACACGAATTGAGCAAACATTTTTAAACGAACCCGTGATTCGAATCAGAGTTTGTTATTAAGAAATTTGTTTAACCTTAGTGAAAGTGATAAAAATCGTTATATGTATAAATTTGTTCAAAAGTAAATTTATTTAAATTTATATAGGGGTAATTTTTATGTTTCAAAATATCTTAATCGAAGAAGAAACGCTAGCAGTACATTATTGAGCATTTGAAATACGAATCTAGGAACTCTCCTACAAACCAATCGTTACCTATGTGCTTAATTTGCTAAGAAGTTTTTTCAAATGAAGCCTTCTAGGCTACAAGATCATTTGAATAAATGTGTGCTGATAGAAAAGACAAAGATATATACTTTCTTCTATTTTTACAAGAAGCAAATATTAGATTCGGGAAAATTTTGGATAGAGTTTCAGATTTTGTCGGATTTACAAGTTTCAGGGGTTAGAGATTCCACAAACATGGTTTTACAAAATGTCTCTCTGTGAGTCTATCTGTTAGCCTATCTGTCTGTATGTGACATAAATTTTATAGGCGCTCTATCTCAACAACTAATGCATGGAATTTATAAAAAATCTATATTCAGGTATTCTCTCTTGTAAATTGACTCTGATTAGTTTTTGTTGTAAATCCCTCAACTGGTGGCGCTGCTATGTTGCTTTTTTTTCACGATTTCTACAATGGCTTTATCTCAAGAAATACTACATAGATTTTCACCAAATTTTGATTTGTTTATTCCTTGACATGAATGGATTCTCTTTACATTTTGTTGAAAATTGCTCAACAGGTGGCTCTGTTATGCTGTCTTTTTCACGATTTCTGTAACAGCTGTATCTCAAGAATTAAATCACGAATTTTCGTCAAATTTCAGATACAGTTTTACCTTCATAAATATTATTGCTGATTATGTTTTGTTGCTAATCGTATAACACGTGCGCTTTTATTCTGCATTTTCCTCGATATTCGCAGTAGTCCTATTTCAAGAACTAATGCACGGAATTTCATATCATAAGAATCCTCACGATGGACATAGATTGTCATTTAATTTTGATACCGTGATAGCTAATTTTGAACTATTAACATGTATGAGATAGAAGAAAGTTTTGGGATTGCCACATCTGACCAGTTCAAAGATTGGAAAAGAAAAAAATTAAACAGTCAAAATACCAAAATTATTAAAATTGCACTTATTTGGCGAAAAATTAATCTTTCCTGCAGTCAGAGAGATAATAAAAACTGTTCTTCATCATAAAAACCCATCTGATAGTAGCAGAAAAAATCCTGAGTTATAGTTCAGTACAAAGAGGAATAGACGGCTAAAAGCATTGAAATAATAATATACCGTTACTGCAAATTTTCCATTCAACTCCATGGATCATCGTTACTAAATAACAAAAACTCATAAACAAAAAAAAAAAAATAATAATAATAATAAGAGTTATTATTTGCTAAAAATTTGGAAACTGATACAAAGAGAGAATCGATATCTAATACCACGAAGTTAGTCCAAAAGAAATAATTTCTCGTAATATTTTGTCACTTGCTACTGATGTGGCTCGAACAACGACGGGACATCAGGAGGGTTTCATTAACACATTTTAAACAAGCAGTAATAAATGTACTCTCTGTGCATTCTTTAACACATTATCAGTATTTGGTTTTAAAAAATTGCAATGAACACCTGTATAAGTCGCTTCATTACATTATTAGAGCAGTCAATATGAATAGAAGCAATTCATTGAATGACATGGTATTTTGCCAACTTTATAGTGAAAATAATTTCACAACGAAGTGAAACAATTGTTTTATTTTATAGTGCAGGTTTCATTATCACTCTGCATCAAACTTCCAAATGAATTCAATCAGTTGCTGCTGCATACAGAAGTTCGTTTTCTCTGAAAGGTTATTTGTCTGAATCATTTTTGGATATATTTGATTTAGTTTACACTTAACTAAAAACAGAGGTATAAAATACATTAAAAACTGATTGCATTAAAAAATGACATCGATTATGCGACAGACTCTTTAGAATATTTAATTAAATAAATTTAAATATTCTAAATATTTATAGTAATGCAAAAATTAATTGTAAGATGGTGAGTTGAATTTAATTAAAGTCCTTCCGGCAATGCCGGGAGGAAGAGGTAGCTTTCATATACTTATACATTTATTTATTTATTTTAAAGTAAGTTACATTGTTCAAAAATACTAAGCTCAAATTAGTGGAAATAATCTTATAAAATTAGTGATTTTATAAGATTGAATACTAGTTTTTGTCAAGACTGAATATTAATAGGAATTTTTAGAAATTAGTCATCTTTTATTCAACCTGGTTTTATTTTAAGCGATTTAGAGAGTCACCAAATTCCAAGATATCATAAAGTGTATGCCATTTTAAAGCAACATGATGGATCGTTCAGATCAGACCGTTTGAAACTGTCAGCCATAAGCAAATATCAAAGTGCTATAACTCAATCATTTTTTAAGATATAGACAAAACAAAAAGTGTTCTGGAATCATTGTTTTAAGTTTTAATACGTAAAAGTAAAATATTTTTCAACTTTTAATTTTTTCGCATTTAATTTTAAATTTTAAATTTAAAAAAAAAATTAAAATGGCCACCATTTTGAAACAAAATAGTGGATGATGCTGGCCAACGAACTGGGTCGAGACATTTGTATGTACTATGTACATACCAAGTTCCATTGAAATCGGTTCATAAATACGCGTGTTATTACGTGACAAAAATCAGATTGTTTCAAAATGTCAGCCATAAGAATAATTCAAAGTGCTATAACTCAATCATTTTTTAAGATATAGACAAATAAAAAGTGTTCTGGAATCTTTGTTTTAAGTTCTAACACGTAAAAGAAAAATATTTTTCAACTTTTAATTTTTTCGCATTTAATTTTAAATTTTAAATTTTTAAAAAAATTTAAAATGGCCGCCATTTTAAAACAAAATGGCGGATAATGCTGGCCAACGAACTCGGTCGAGAGATTCGTATGTACTATGTACATACCAAGTTTCATTGAAATCGGTTCATAAATGCGCGTGTTATTACGTGACAAAAATCAGATTGTTTCAAAATGTCAGCCATAAGAAAAATTCAAAGTGCTATAACTCAATCATTTTTTAAGATATAGACAAATAAAAAGTGTTCTGGAATCTTTGTTTTAAGTTCTAACACGTAAAAGAAAAATATTTTTCAACTTTTAATTTTTTCGCATTTAATTTTTAATTTTTAATTTTTAAAAAAAATTAAAATGGCCGCCATTTTGAAACAAAATGGCAGATGATGCTGGCCAACGAACTCGGTCGAGATATTTGTATGTACTATGTACATAACAAGTTTCATTCAAATCGGTTCATAAATACGTTAGTTATCGCATGACAAAAATGAGATATATATATATATATGGTTATATATATATATATATATATATATATATATATATATATATATATATATATATTATATATATATATATATATATATGTCAACATTTGAATGGAGGGTGGTTTTGGGGTCTGGGGGTCATGATCGGTGAAAATATACCACAATTTTCCGGAAGTGCTTTCCTCCGGGCGGCTGCAATAGGTAGCTTTTTACTTTTTGTAATGAAAGCTACCTAAAAACAAAAAATACATAGTTGCTTCTGTGGGTAAACTTCTTTTGCTCAAAGGAAATCAAGGCAGAAGAGATATGTAGCCAAATTGCCACATTATTCGCAGTTTGTGCAAGCAAGAATATTTACTTACTTACTGTCAACACTTGGACGTTCTTCATAAAGTTTTCTCAGAGCAATTCCATGATATTGATACAGGATTACACCGAGTTTGTTTTTAGATAATTTTGCAAATGCAACTACAGCAGTATCATCATATTTGGAGGAGGAAAACGTGGAACTCTCGACAAACTAGAACTATTAGTAAAAATCAGAAATGGATACCAAGAGTTCTAACTTCAAAAACCTACAGCTCTCTAACCTGAATTGAAAGGGAGAATACATAAAATTTAAAAATTGCTTTCGTTTCATCAGATTTCGTTTCATCGGCTGAAAGTGGGTTCCGTACAGTAGCTAATTTACTATATAAGAAAAGGAACATGTATCTTTGAACCCAACAATTTGTGATTGATGTTGAAGAAATTAGAATCTGATATGAAAGAGTTGGTAAAATTCCAATAGCCTCAACTATTTCGTTATTTTTAAAAAAATTCTTATTGGTTTTGTGTTTAGTTTTCAATTTTTATTAAACAATTTTTTGCTACATTTGATGGTCGTTTTAATTAACTTTTACTTTAATTAATAGAATGACTGCCTGATAAATATAGATAATATCCAATAATATTTTAACATTTTGTAGAATTAACTATTATGGAAGAGGGAGCGTTGGCATTTTTCATTCTTGTAAAGGGGGCGGTGGACCAGAAAAGGTTGGGAACCTATGCTTTATATGTTTATTTAAATAATTTTTTTGGATTAAATAGACATATAAAGGTTAGACTGTCATGGTAGTATTTTCATTTGATAAGTTTCTAATTTATTATAATGTTTATATTAAAAACCTTTTATTTTACGAATTCGAGAAAATGAGGCTTACGCCATCCTGTTTTTAGAAGGGCTCTCGTGTTACTTTGAAATTTGAAAGAGGAAAAACGTACTTATCTTGAATCTCATTCTAATTCTGGGTCCTTGAATGTTATTACGAAAATAAAATGGAAAAGAAGCATGTCGCAAAAATGTCGAAATGAGTATAAAAAATACACTGACAAATCACATGCACAACGTTAAATTATTCAAAAACTATTAGTTATCATTAAGCAAAAAGAAAAAAAGATGGATTTGTCGCCTCTGTACTGATGTACAAAATATGCAACACCTTGGGTTGGGTTGAAACTCATCCATGCCTGGGGACTTTGGTCCCCACCCTTTTGACAACACGATTGGAATGATGATTCAACATTACACCACCTCTGCGTGCACTGATTTATAGGTGTCAGCGCGAAGTACAAGCAGATCTTTTTCGAAAAAGACTGAGCCAATATTATCAAATATTAATAAGAAGCAGCGAAAGGGGCTTTAAGTCTCCGCTAAAGTGCTATGTTGTGGTTATGCTTTGCATTGCTGAAGGGCAGGAAGCAAGCTAAATAAATCATTGCACGATGCTGAAAGCAATGTTTCTCTTTGCCTTTGAAGTGTATAAAAAGCAAGCTACCGAATAAATATGGCGTCAAAGATTTGTTTATAGGCGATGAAAAATTACATTAATTTTGTTTTATGGATGAATTAATGTTTTTTTTATGTAGGAAGGAAGAAAATGACATCTTGCCATAATCTCTAATAATAAACTATAGGGTTGATGTATTTGGATTTGTATAGCAAGTGCCTGATTAGAGAGTGCACCACTGCCCATGGCACAATCATGGCCATAAATTTTTTAAATGACTCAGAATTGCGTTCGCATTACCATTAAATGTTTTTTTCTGAAAGAAATTTAATATATGTAAAATATAAAGACTTTGAAGACCTTCTGATTCTATGTACACCAAATATAGCAGTCATTTTATTAACGTAATTTTTATAATTTTTTGTTTTTTTTTTCCAAACAGGCAAATTTTCCCTCAAATTTGAAATGTGTCTAAGACAGATAGTTCAATTTTAAAAGGTTTAAAGTGTCTTTTTTAAAAAAAACATTTTTGCGTCTGAAATATATCTAATATTTCAGATATTGAAACGCTTAAATAATTACCATTTTTTAAATTTGTTTTGCGAGCATAGTCAATCATTTTTCATAACTTTTTTAAAAAAGCATTATTCGAAGTAATAATTAACCAAATAAAAAGCATGGTCATAATGCAGAGTTGGATTTTTTTTTATAGAACCAGGACCTGACAGCAAAACGTGCAAATTATGCTGTTTCTCTGGAATTGATTTTAGCGACTCCAAAATATCATAAAGTGCGGAGAGAAGCCGCAGTGGGACAGATGCTACAGAGATTGTTTGGGTGGCACTAGTGCACTGTGTTGTATGCATTTCCACTATTTTACTATCAATATTTACATATTTGTACTAGTTTTTATGCTTCAAACCTGCATGAGCCGTCGTTAAAATTATTCTACCAAAGTTTTATTTCATATTTTAAACCAAATAAGCAAACATCTCAACCCAAAACCGATTGCAACTGTAGACTAGATCCTAGTAGAATAAAAAACATGTGCTTGCTTTTCTCCCGCGTTGATCACATGACACAAAACGGTGCTGTTGTATCTAACTCGCTATTATCGGTCAGATGCTGCATCGAGATTGAAGCGCAGATGCCGCACAATATACTTTTGTTTTTCGATTCAATAAATTCATCACTGCAATTTCAGTAGAATTTACTGTTAAATGAACTTAAATTCAAGGCATTTCGCTTTCTATCAAATTATTCTATGCAAGAATGTTAGATCATTATGAGTGAATAAAGAAAACATTGGCCTTTAACAATTTTCAGTATCTAAGCTGTTGAACAAAACAGTTCTTATTCGAATGGCCAAAAGACCTATACAGCGGAAAAAAGAAGGTAAAAGAATGCAAATATTAGAAGCATAGAGTTCATAAACAAAAAAAGAGAAACAAATAAAAAGCAAAAGAAACTAGCAAGTGTCAAATAATTAAGTTTGTCGAAAGTAAAATGTGTAAAAAAATGAAATTCAAAGATCAGTTTGAAAACACCTCAATTGAGGAAGAAACTAAAACATGAGTCACTATCAGATAGCGACTAAAGTGTTCCTTTTATGGATTCTAATGGCAGTATTGTATTGAAATTTGATGACTATGAATGTGGTGAGTGTTGTAGAATTATCAAGAAACAAAATTTAAAGCAGTTTGATTCAGTGCATAAAATGGAATGAGTGGCTGCATGAAACATATTTGCATTATTCTTGCAACGGGGAGTGGGGTATGATCGTGAGAAAATGGAAATACAAATAAAAGAATGAGAAAAAAAAGATCAAAAGTAGAAAGATTTGAGCTTCAATGGAATAGAACCAATTCTTACATTAAGAGCAAACTATAACATTCGCCTGAATGTAAACCAGTGATTTTTATATTTTTTTGTAAATATGTTATTTATTATTTCCAGTAATTATACAGTTTACTCATATAATTAAAATATTTTTCATTCCATTTTCAGTCTTTGTCTTAAATTTTATTTTTGGAGCTTCCACTTTTGCATTTTCGTTGAGCGATTCACAATTTAGTGATGTATATATAAATTTTGTATTTTACTTCTATTTATTTTCATTTTATGTAATTTGAGAAAATAAAAATGTGATTTGCTTGAAAAAAATAGAGTCTAGCTTTTTTCTGTATGTGGCACTTGTCCCACACATCATGCGGCATCTGAGCCAGCACACAAAAAATGATATTAAAAAAAGACATTTTAGGAAATAATTATTTCTACTTTATTAAAAGGATTTAAACTTGTTTAACAAAGAAATTAGATTCTAAAGAGTTTGATCAATGATTCCTGATATTTAGTTTGTTGTTCTTTACAGTTCATTTTACAAGAAAGAAAGAAAAATCGTGGTATCTGTCCCCACTTTACCCTATCACTTTTTCTTAAAGCTCATATTTTAAATGTATTTCAACTTTATACTGATTATAAACAATATTTTGTATTTTCAAAGTAGGATAGGATTAAAAACCTAATATGTATGTTTATAAGGTGCAATATGCTATTTATCGCCAACTTATAATTTCTCAGCAGTTGATCGTATACATATAATTCCATCCACGAAAACGTTTCAAATGAAGTAAATATTCATGTTGTGGCATTATTTAAAGTAAAAAATCGATTTTATAAAAATTACGAAATCTTATTTTTCATACGGTCTCCCAGTCCCTATAGTACTTAGCAATAGTTTACACATAATAATAGATGTAACACAAAAAGTTTTACATTGTACTGCGAAAATTGACACAAAGTTATTAAATTTCAAAATTTGATACTTTTACAGAACATTTTGTATTTTATTGAGGGGTCAGTTAAAGAAAAATAATTTATGTAGGTCGAGATCGATGTGCTTTTTACGGCGAATTTACCTGTAATCGGTAACGCCAAATCGGTATATCACCAAAGGGAGTTTTTTCATCTAAAAATTTGAGCTAACTTTTAGGGGTGGAACAACATTCGAAAGTCAAAGTAGATAATATCGGCACACGGACAGAAAAAAAAAAACATACTTACTAAAAACTAATGACATGGCAGCGGAATGAAAATGACCAGCTGCGGTATAAGAAGCAGGAAAATCGGGATTATGTCAATTATAATAGTACTGCAGCGACACACATTCCAGATAATACACAAGCCATCTAGCAGTAGACCTGCTAGTCAGCGTTGAGATCGAGATGGCATATACACGCAATATGCGGAAATAACACTTATTTGGGGATTGTCAAAGGAAAGCCAGGGTGGCTGTGAGGGTTTATTCAGAACTTTCCCCAGGGGTCGACATCAATGCATGAAACTATAACTGATGCATTTTACCGTCTTAAAGATATCGGCTCTGTTACACCACGACTCACTAGACAGGCAAGGTGTAATGGTAGAGAGAAGGTGCTGGTATTCGCGCATTTAAATCCACAACTAAGCACGGCGTAAATAAACAAGTCATGTGGATACACGTGTCAGCATGTCATGCATTTTGTAAATGTACAAGGTAAGCATCCATACCATCCGACATGAGGCAAGCATTGATACTGAATGACCACGCACTACGATTTCATTTCATGGTCAACACTCTAGAGGAAAAACCTTCATTCCTTTGTAACATTCTGGGAACAGATGAGTCAACGTTTAAACGGGCTGATATTGTGAACATGCACAGTGTGCAATACTCGTGTCTGGAAAATTCCTAAATCTCCCGCACAGTAAGACACCAGATGAACGTGAACGGTTCAAAGAACGTGTGATGCGGTATATGGGGATCCCAGATTGTTCGACTCATGCTCCACAATAGGTAAATCGTTAATCCATCTGCTACAAAGTACGTGATTGGCATGAAGAGTTGCCTCTCCGTAATGCATGCAGGATGTGATTTAGACACAATTTGATTCTTCCGCATAAAACATAAAATGTTCGTGCGTATTTAACCACTGAATTCGTTCAACAGTTCATTGGATATGGTAGTCTGACAGAGATTCCACCGCGTTTGCCGGACTCCCATAGACTTCTACCTCTAGGGTTATATCAAGGCACAGGTCTATATAACTAAACCTACTTCTTTGGCTCTAAATCACTGCATCACCCTTACTTGTCACAGAGTTACACTTGCTGTGCTCCAAAGGGTTCAAGAGTCAGGACTATCAAGCATTCAGTTGTACATTGTCATCAAAGGTGAATACTTTAAACAGTATTTATGGTTGATTCCAGCATTTGATGTATTCATTTTTTGTAATAGACCATTTTCTGATATGATAATTAATTGATATTTCATTTTCTGTTAAATTTCAATATTTCATTCTTCGCTGGGTATATGCTCCCTAGATGTCAGCTAAAATTTTAAAAAAACAACCATCTTTGTTGATACAGGAATTTAGCGATAATTGCTAAAACGTTTTTTGCGTAAAAGGACATTGCACATAATTTCAATCGCGAATCGCTTTGATTCATTTTTTCACTGATCAAAAAAACAAACTGATCAAATTGATTAAAGATAAAAAACAAAATCATGTGAAAAAAAATGTCAAATTTTGAAATTTGATATTTTTCTCAATATTTGTAGTACAGAAGTCAAAAGTTTTGTGTTATATCTGTTATGATATGTGTAAACTTTTACTAAATATAACTGTAAGGACTGGGGTATCGTATATAACGTAAATTTTATAAATTTGACTTTTTACTTTAAATAATGCCAGAACTTGTATATTTATCTCATTTGAAATGTTTTTTGTTACAGGAACAATATGTCTACGGCCAACGGTTGAGAAATTAAAGGTCGGCGATAGATAACATATTGCACCTTGTATATGTATATGAATATGTGTGCGTATTATTCGGTATTTTATCCATTTAAGACAGGGATGACTACCCCGAGAACCTCGCTTTCGCTTTAGAGTATAAGTACAATGCCTCGGGGAAGTATCCGTTTAAGACAGCATTCATTTCAGCTAAAATGTCTACTTTTCAAAACACGCATTCTACTATGAAAGGGGTGATGATGTAATTAACTTGGTTAGTCAAGCTCTTTCACCGAAACTGAATGATCAAAACATGAAATCTTCAGGAAATACACTTTTTGTTGCTCCGTTCCGCTTGTTAATGATTATGTTCTGTGTAAATTGTGCTTGCGAGTTCCGATCATCTTAGAAGTACTCTCATGTATTTTTCAGTTTACCTTACTCCTGATAAATTAATATTTTTAATTTCAATAAGTTGGCCATAATCATTGCGGGGACATATTTCCAATTGGTGATGAGTTTGCTTAACCCTTTCCGGCACGGGTGAAACCTGTTAGTAAAATGAGAAATTATCGATTGACACCGGAATTCACAAGCGAATATTTTAGATATTCTGAATTCCTTAATTTACGCTTTTATTGAAAAAAAATTTTCAAAAATATTATTAGTGCCGTTTGCAAGTTTGGAATAAAAATTAGGTATCCCAGACCGGGCACAGTGTTAAAGTGGGAAATAGTTACTAGGGTATGTTCTATGCCCGCATTTATCGTTTAAACTAAAGCTCTAAAATAGACTTTTAGCTAAGGTGTAAATAAAGTCTCCTTCAAACGAAAGTGACTGGTTTGTATGGAAATACAGGATACAATTTTTTTACAACTATTATCCTGGTGTTTTAGACGTCATCGAAGGAACATTAGTGAAGCCTGAAAATCTTGACACAGAAATTACAGCTGCTCAACAGTAACAAGAGAAGCATGCCAAAGGTTTGAAGTTTTTCCAAAAAACGAACGTAACAGGTATGCTAGTCTGACAAATTTAATGACCGAAGAAACTGCAAAAAGTGGTGAGATTTCAACTTGCAAGGGAAGTTCGGTTAGAACTATAAAAATTTTATGAAGTTTCCTCGGAAAACCAGCTGTACAGTAAATGTATACAGATCTTCCAGTTTAAATGGAATGATAGTGATAACATGACAGCTCATCTCTCAAAATTAAGAAACTCATGGGATGAGTTATTTCTGGACTTTCTAAGGTAAATGAAGCCAATTTCCCTGGCATGCTTCTGAGATGTAAAATTCTGGACATTTTGCCTCATCGTTCTTTTAAATCCAGCCTGATGCTTTTAAGTGAAGAAAATAGAACAGTCGATGAATTAACGAGACAGCTTTGTTCACATCAGAGAAAATTTACCAGTCAGGAAAAATAAAGTAAGAAGTAAGGCAAGAAGTTCTTTTTGTTAGAACTGCAAAGAACAAGCAGAATTTTTCAAAAAACTGAGTGGCAAATGCAGTAGTTGTCAAAATAAAGGATATTAAGTTAAGTCATGTCCAAAATGGATCGCAGATAGAAAACCTCCCAAGACTGTTAGAGACTTGAAGAAGTATAACATAGATAAGGCATGTACAGCAAACTACTTTAAATCTTTTATGATTTGATGGTATAGGTGTGGATTCCCAAAACTTTTAAAGAGACAGTAATTCCTTAACAAAATAATCCAGTCTCCACATTGTAAAATAATTGCATGTGAAAATAATTTAAATATGTATATAAAAAAAGAAAAGAAAAGAAACAGGCAAATTTTGCAAAGTCCCCCGCAAGTTTCGTCAAAGAATCGTGAACTGTATCAACTGGTCGCAGAAAACGCTAATTTTATCAAATAATCAGGTGAAGAGTGCTAATTTTTTCAAAGAATCGAAGAAAAAATGCGAATTTCATCAAAAGATTGCAGAGAAAACATGAATTGCGTCAAAAGATTGCAAGAAAATTGCAAATTTTGTCAAAAGATTACAGATAAAATGTAAATTTCATCAACAGATTGCAGAAACTAAGCAATTTTTTTCTAAGAATTGAAAAAAAACGCAATTTTTGTCCAAGCAACATTATTAATTTCATAAAAGATTTGTGGAAAAATATGAAATTTTTATTGAAAAATCGCAGGAAAAAAATGGGAAATTCGCCAAAAGATGGCGATTTAGATACTGAAAATTAGTCATATAAGCAAAACATTTAGTCGTCACCTAGTGACTGGCGACCATGAACCTGCACTTATAACTGATAGTGAAGCATTGTCATGTGACATCAGTTTAGATAACTGGTATATATACAATGGAGGATCCAGACCATTTAACTATGGATAACAGGAACTTCATAGAATTTATAGCATTTGATATGCCTCATGGAATCCCTGCAGTGAATGGAAAAGTTCTTTCTACATTTGGTAAAATGACATTTAAAACTGTCACAAAAGTGAAGAACCAAAGACAGTACAAATAATTGAAAGACGTTTTGTATGTTTCAGAGATTACCAAGAATCTTTTTTATATATTCGCTGCGAATGATAGACTTTCTAATCGTAATTTTGTATCTACAACAAAGTATCAGTTAAAGATTAATGATACATTTGTCTTCTTTCGTAAGCGTAGTAAAAGAATAGGGATAAAAGAATAGACTTTATAAAGGAGTCATAACCTCTTCAGTCCCTGGGTCCACATATGTGGACCTCCGTTTTCTCCCATTTTATTAATGATACTCAAATATAAATGAAATTTCGATATAAGAATAATATGTTTCGAATTCTAAGATTCCAGCTGATGAAAATAAAACAAAAATCTCACTCTGAAGTTAAACGAGAGAAGAAATAATTCAGTAATAATTAAAAATACTGTAATAATCGCCAGTAGCGAAGAGGTTACAGATCCTTATTCCAAAATATTCTGATGGGTTAACATAACTACATCAGACAGTTCTCTTTTGAAACTTTATCACGAAAGGTTTTGTTACCATTATAAATATCATGTGAAATCGGTTTTGAATGAAAAAATGGGTACAAAAGTATATATCTAGGATCAAACATGTGGCTGATGTACACGGTAAAGTTCATAGATTAAGTTTTGGCATTATAAATGATTATTCTGAACTAGGAAAACTTATTTTTAAAGATGTTTGTGATCATTTTGGTAAATCATTCAGAAAGTTTCAATACTTTGTTGTTTTTAAAGATAACTTTAGAAAATTTCGATGTGCATCCTTCTTGAGACAAAAGTCTAAAAATTTCAGAGATCTTGAAGATTTTTTGGCTCATGCAAGGAATTTAGATCACAAAATAAAAGAAATTTTGAGTGACAATGAAAAAGAATTTGACAATGAAGAAGTTTGAAAACTTTTAAAGAAGAATGGTGCAACTAACTGCTCCATATACCCAAGAAGAAAAAAGTTTTAGCAAAAGGGTACAATAGTTGAAATGGCTAGAACATTAAAGTATTCGAATGCTGAAGTTAAAATTCCTTCAGCATTAAGGACTTAACTTGTTAATACTTCAATATGCATACTGAATAGAGCTGTAAATTTTATTAAGGATGTGAGGTCTCATGAACTTTGGATGGAGAAAAAGCCAAGAATCAAACACTCGCGCATAATTAATTGGTTTCCCTTATTATGCTCACCTACCAAATCAGAAATGAAAGAAAATGGACAGTAGATAAATCAAGATATATTTAATTGGCTGTGATGGAGACGAAAGATTTCGCCTCTTGATTAAAGATACTTGTTCTGTGATTTGTTCTCGTAATGTCACTTTAAAAAATATATATATATAAGTTGGGAAGAAAGAGTACAGTTTCTTATTTCAGAGCAAAAACTCCAGACCAATTTTTGAATCAAACAGTCAGGTAATATCAGTAGATAAGCCTGAAAAAGATTACAGTATTGTAAAAGAACAATTATTAAAAGAGTTTGATGAAGAAAAGTGTCACGCAAGGTGGCATAAAGACAAGGCAACAAAGAAATCGAACCGACTAAGAAAATCAAAACATTTTGAAGATTACATAATAGTAGCTAAAGCTTTCATTGCTGATAAAGAGAGGTTTTTTTTATGAAGAACCTATCAAATCAAAACAAAAATATTCACTGGCACTAGGCTATGGATTCAGAAATGACATGTTTAAATCAGAATAAAACTTGGACTTTAGAAGAGATATTAAAAGATGTTAAATTTACTTCTGCAAGTGAGATTACAAAGTAGTAAAAAAAAAACAACGATGGTTCAGTTGACAAATACAAAGCCAAACTTGTTACTAAAAGGTTTACTAAGCAGTTTGGAGTTGAATATGAATAAACATGCCGTTCTGTCACAAAATTAGAAACTGTTCGCTCCATTCTCAGCATTGCAGCAAATGAGAAAATGCATCTGATTCAATTTAAAGTTCTTTTTAACATTCATGTGTAGAACACTAGAAGAATATATATTTATGCATTAATCGATGGTTCAGACAAAGTACATAAACTCAAATGTAGTTCCTATGGACTAAAACAAACATCGCGTTGCTAGAACAAATATTTTGAAGAATTTTTGTCACAACGAGGTTTTAAAACTAGTAAGACTAACTTATGCTGTTACATAAAAAGCAAAAATGACAAGAAAATAATTTTTGTTTGTATTTGGATGATAGATTAGTTACAGTTAAGTTACTAATTTATAGGAATCTAAAAGTTTTAGTAGAAATCTGAAATCAAGATTCAAGATCACAACGAACGAGCTTAAATACATTCTTGGATTTGGAATTCAATGTTTTACAGATGGTAGATTAACTTAAAAATTAATCACTAGGCCTATACAAGAAAAGTTTTAAAAATTTGGTATGTAAAATTGTATACCAGGACCTATTCCTATGTGAAAGAAAGTTCATATGAGAAGAAATGAGATAAACGAAGTAACGTGATCTTTTCGTATCGAGAAGCTATCGGTGCATTCACGTTCGAAGACAAGATGGAATCTAGCATATTGTGCTGATGTTCTTTCATGGCAACTAGCAAATTCTTCAAAAGAAGATTAATTAAAAGTGAAACGTGCATTTAATTATATAGCATGTTCCCTTAATAAAGGTATCACATACCAACACAAAATCCAGAAACATCAGACTGTTATAGTGATGCAGACTTTGAGGGTGTCTAAAAACAGGAAGATCTGCAAGTGGTGTAGTGATTTTATACGGTGGTAGAACTGTTCTTTGGTTTAGCTAATGGTAGTCTATTGTTACAATTTCGTCAATTGAAGCTGAAATAAGTGCGGCTAATGAGAGCTCCGAAGAAGTTATATGGTTAAAGTGATTATTCAGTGGTATTACCAAGTTGGACAGTCCAGTATTTCTTATGGATAACATAGCTGTAATTAGTCCTGCACAAAACTCAGAATTCTATCGATGAACAAAACATGTAAGTATAAAAACATTTTCTTTTTTAACAAGGAAAAAGTTTTGGAAAGGAATTGATTCTGCTGCAAGTACCTACAAAAGATCAAATTGTTCGTATGATGGCAAAACCTTTTATTTAAGCCAATGTTATTGACTCTTTGTTAAAAAATGGGACTTTCATGATTTCTTTCAACAAGGGAAAGTGTTAAAATATTTAATTTATGTTAAAAGTTTTTTTATCTTTCCTATTTTGGCAATAAACTTTCAGTTGCTCTATATTGGCAACACCTTGTTAATGTTTATCTACAATGTAAATGATGTTTGCGAACCGCGAGCTGTTAAGGGGTCTCAGGAGTTTTAAAATCTGAAAAATTTAAAAAAATGAGACCATCTTCAATATTTAATATCGTAAAATGTTTAAGATAAGATACAATTTTGATTAAGATGAAAGATATCAGCATGTTCTTTCATTTTATGCCTTTAAAAAATTGCAAGATGCAGAATTAAAAGTTACAGAGTGTTCCAAACAGTCGCGCATTTGGCGAGCAGAAAATTGACATAACACCTTACGCGCACGATTACAAAATAAATGTTGCAACTAGAATGGAAATTTTGGTGTCTATTTATACATCAGATTGTAAGAATTATCTTGAACCTAAATAAATTTATATTTAAAGCATTTTTCATCTTTTAATACAAAGTTTATTTAACTGATTGGAAATTTTGAAAATTTCAACAAGATAATCATCTAAAAAATAATTTTTTTTAACAGTAAAAAGGAAATTTTAGGTTCAGTTTATACATATTAACATGAAATATATATGTTGAAAATTTTATGTAAAAATACTTACAAGATTTTGAGTTATCGTGCGCGCTACAACTAAAAATGTCATTTGGAGAAAAATGTCTTCAAAGCTTCGGAAACGCTGCTTCAGCTATTGAGCGGGTAAAATTTTAAAACCCATAACTTTTGTTCTAATGAGAATTTCGAGAAAACAATTATATAAAAATAGTCATAAAAGATAGCAGTTTAACATGTAAAAAAATTGAAATTTCGAAAATTTGGAAGTTTTAAAAGTCCCGAGTCCCCTTAAAAGCGCTCTCATGTATTTTTCAAATCCATTTTAACCTTCCATAATCCATTTTCAATCCTGATAAATTAATATAATCTTAATTTCAATAAGTTATCAATCTTTCACCATGCCTAATGTTTTAAAGATATATCAACATTCAACTTTATAACTATTGAAAGTGATAAATTAATAATATGCAAGTAAAATATTCTACTAATATTCTAATTATGTTTTATAAATTACTTTTATCATATTGACTAAATCCGATAAATTATTTTAGCATTTTTTATATCGTACATATATTATCGTACATATATCGTACATATATAGACTAAAATGCGGGTATATTATAAATTTTTCATCTTCAAAATAACTAATGTAACTTATAAAGATAATTTTTCTTAAAAAAAAAAAAAAAAAAAAAAAAAAAAAAAAACTTTTAGGTTACTTAAATTACGAACTTTAAAAATATTTTAGGTTACTTAAATTACAAACTTTAAAAATATTTTATGTCAAGTAAATTAAAATGTAAATGAACTTGTAGAATTTTTATGCTTTGTGTAATTTAAATACTCTATAAAAATCATTTTCTTCAAATTGAAATGAATACAGTATGCTTATCTGTCTTTTTAAGGTTTCGTTCGTCTGACGAAACCCTATTCGTCTTTCTTCTCTGCCTGTCGGTCCGTCACAGAGCCCATACATAAACATGTATAAGTCAGAAACCACAAATTTTGTGTACTTACAGCTTAATGCCTCTTGTCCCACGACAATCACAAAATTTTAAAAAGTCTGTTATTTCAATTAAATTATTGATTAATGTCATCCGTTCATTTTTTCGATTAAATTTTAAAAGAAAAACTTAATTTCTTGGCATTAGACATCATATCTTGAAGGCATCTCGATAGTAAATAAAAGGTTCTTAGCTCGAGCCCCGGCGCTGTAAAGTGGAATTCTCACATTAATATTAGTATTATTTTCATTTGGATTTAATAATAAGAAATTTCGCGTTTTTGCCAATTTAAAAGTTTATATTATTAGGATTTCATTTATCTAATATCCATAGTGTTTTTTGGAATTCAATTTTCGTTCTATTTTAAAAACTATTGGGATTTATTAATGATTCAACTTTTTAAATTTTATTTAAACATTTTTTTTCTTTTTAGAAAAATAAAATTTTATTTATATTTGAGCTATTTTTTTTTCGAATTTTTAAAAAAATTTGTAATATTGGATTTCATTTAATTATTTTGATTTGGCATTTTTAATTTGATGAAAATAAATAACTTTCTTTTATAATTATTTTAAAATTAAACTTTTTAGTACTACCACCTATACAAGAATTTAATAATTATAAATTAACAATATGTATTTATTAATTAAAGGATAAGATTTTTTTAAATAAATATTAAACGAAATCTTCTGTGAGATCTGCGATCACACTTACCCACTTGTTTAATATAAGTTATTTAGACTGCAAACTTTAAAACATTTTTCTGTTAAATTTAAATTATTTCAATTTTTAATAATAACTTTTATTTTGTAAGCGTTACTAGCGCAATTTATTTTAAAACATATTACTATATGTATTATTTATGCAAAACTTAGTTGTTATATAAAGCATAGATTTTACTAATATACATGTATACTTGCATACATGTGCATGCATACAGATACATATAGATAAAAAGTCAATTTTAAAAACTTTTCTTATTTATTTTTAAAAACTTTCAATCTGTAAAGAATGTGTTGAAATTTGTCTTTAAAAAACATATTAATATTTTCTTTTTAATACTTTTAAATAGTCCATATCAGAAATTGAGGGCAGCAATCGGTGAAAGATGTTGCCCCATTAACACGGCTAATAAATATAACGGTTAAAGAATCCTTACCGATCTTAGGTTCTTTGGCAAGTAATTGGATCACGTGACGATTTATATTAGTTAAAGTACCCACCTGTATTAGAAAATTGGTATACTTAATTCATTCATATATGTATTTGAATTTTGCTCGAGTGTTTCTAAACGCTAATACTTTGATGATAAAAACTTTTCTTCATCTAGTCTTTTTATCATTTTTAATTCGCAAGACGTTCTAATACAATTTAACCAACAAAAACCAAGAGATGTAGTCTAGATAACAATCAACAGAGAATTAAATTCATAGTACTAAAACTTTTATTAGCACAAATTAAAAAAAAAATAATGTCGGTTATAACTATTAAAAATATTTCTAGTTTAAACCAATTACATTATTTAAACGTATTTAAATAAATTATGTCAAAGGTTAACGTTTCAAATTATTCATTTATAGAAAGAGTTGCGCATTTTTTTTTTCACTTAACATTGTTATGCTTTATAATATTCAATCATATTTTTATCATTTGATGTGTCATTAGAACTTTTTTTAACATTGGTTTAGCAGCAAAAGTTTTAAATGTATGCGGTAGATAGTTAACTCTACAAAAGTGTATAAAACTTATAAATTTAAAATAATAAAAACATATAGCTCGTTTAATATAAATAATATTCAACTTTTCAGTAATTTACACAATGCAATTCTAGTATGTTTTAATTTTTTTTAAAAATAATGTTTAGAATATAGGAAGGAAATCGGGTATAATGGATTCAGCATAGAAGAGTAATTTTTTAGGCTTCCTTCAGCATCGTTACAAGCTGTCCACATTCTAATTCTACTCTATTATCATTGTTCATCATAATATAATCTGAAAATCTGAGTTTTTAGATAATAATTCATTGACTTATAAATATGTTCTATTTTTACAGATTTGTCAAATTCTACCATCTTATTATTTAATGATCACACCTAGAATTTAATGGGCGAGAAATGGTATCTTTACAAAACCACATTCTGACAACTCAACTCCGAAACGGTTACGTAAATAGCTTTTTTTCATCAAATTATTGTTTAGAACTTTTACCACACCGTAATATCCATCTTTTAGCAACAATCAACAGATGGTTTTGGCATATACTAAACCGCATCTGGTCCTTTGCAATAAAAACTCGAGACATTTTTTCCATTAAACAGTGGCTAGTTAGTTATCAAACGCGCTTCGATTCTCGCCCCTATCACTTAAGGTTAGACATTCTTTATGTGCCATTAGTAGCATCATTTGCGAAAGAATCTAATATCTCGACGCACGAAATTCTTCGCTTATAAGAGAATATTTGAGCATTTTTTACAATAAAATCTGAAATTACAGTTCGTGCTTACCCTTAAGTAAATGATTTCTAGTTCGGATGTCGCCCGTTTTTAACAGCACAGGTGTTTCTGCTAGCTTATAATTCGTTAATGAAATTAATTCGAGGTCATGGATGTTTTGTGTGAGTATTTATGTGTTAAAATCAACGATTATAAAAAATGTTACCTCCACTTATCGCAGCTATAATGGCATTTGTGAATTGCAGAGTTGATTTTGTTAGCGTGTTTATTGCGATGTTTTGCTGAAAGAAACTGTTTCCAGGCTTGTTAAGAAGAAAATAAATGATTATTCAGATTATGTTAATGACTTTTGCTATTTACGCACATAAACGATGTTAATCGCAATCGTTAAAGGAACTTTGCACTTTTAGGTGTTTTGTAATAATGTATAAATTGATGTCAAAAATTGATTTAATACCACACCTTTTTATTGAGCATTTTTAAATTATCAATCTCACAGACTGTTTTTTTTTCTCTTTGTTTGGTATGCAAATCATTCCTTATAAAATGATAACAAAGTGTTTTAATAATCTAATGGTATAAAATTTAAAAATTTTGGTAGAAAAAAAAAAGCTAATTGAAATATGTAGTAGAAAATAAATGGTTGTTAGGATATGTTAATGTTTTTTGCTACTTATGCACATAAATGGCACTAATTCTTGTCCTTAAAGAAATTTTGCACTCTGCGATGTTTTTAATAGGATTTAAATTATTGTCAAAAATTCATTTAATATCGTATCTACTATACATTTGAGTATCCTTAAATTAAATTATACAAATCGTTTCTTTTCATTTGTATAAAGATAAAACTATTATCATTCAAATAATAACTAAACAAGTTAATAATTTAATCTTATGAAGTTAACAATTTCGATAGAAAACAAAAAAGAAAAATCGCACGTCAAGATGAAGAAGTTTTTTGACTACTCTGAATTCAACAAAACTTCAGTAATATGATGTCTGATTGAGCCATTTAGAAATGCAAAACAGATTTGAGGACCCAAGTTTAGCAATTCTAATTAATGTCGGAAAATTATCAGCATTCTTTGAGCAGCCATATACATGATATATATATTTATTTATTAACTGGATGCATGCAAAAATACGTACAGTTATTAAATATATACCACAGTTGAAAATTCCTGTTCAGCAATTTCGGTTAATAGAGTTAATGGTACGCGGATGTTTTTTGAAAACTGTATACGAGGTATAGAATTTATACACAACTAATAACATGGAAAACAAATAGTCGAATTTAAAATGCATAATGAAATTGAAAACACACTTACAGCCGTTATTGCACAGACGAACAGTTAATTGCACAGACAAACAGTTACATTACAAAGACTGTACAGAAAATTTCAGTTCAGCAATTTCAGTTAATAAAGTTAATGCTACGTGAATTATTTTTTGTAAACTGTATACGAGGTATAGAATTTATACACAATGAATAACATGAAAAAATTACTTCAATTTAAAATGCATAACGAAATTGAAAACGCACTTATAGCCATTTTTGCACAAATACAGTACTGTAACCGATTTATTTTGTTTGTCCCTGTAAATAATTCTATGAATCCTCTATTCTATAGAAATCATTTTGTAGTGAAATTCAGAGATTTATATCAATTTCAATACATTTGAAATAACTTAATTTCGTTAAAATATACCGCAAACACCTTTTGATCATAATGTAACATAATTCTTTTAAGAGCCCCTGTAATTGAACTATTAATTCTTCAAACGTCAACACCGAACAGGCGATTGTAACCATCATTAACATATATCAATTTCATGAAAATTCGGCTATAGTTATGCAATTATTTTAACACAATCTAACTGATTGGTAAAGTTATCATACGAATTGAAAATATTGCGAATATATAAGAAAATATACGAATACTTACGAAATATTACAAATATATACGAATTGAAATATTCAATTCGTATTAGTTATACGAGTTAGTGCGTAGATAGAAGATGGACAGACGGTCAGTCCAACCGAATTCATAAACACTTTTCAACTATTTTGGAAAGTATTAAGGAAAAGAAAAGAAAGAAAAAAAAAAGAATTGAAATATTGAAAAGAACAATGTTTTAGATGTGTAATGAAGTTTTTGTTATTTATCCATAAAATCGGAATTACTCGAGGCCTCTCAGCTCATGCAATATGTGATTCTGTTAGCTTAGTTAAATCTCACTAAATGTTGCGTTATATTTCTTAATAGACATCCTCTTGTGGCAGCTTTACTACCACTTTGTTCCCCGTTTGCATTCCAACAGAATAAATTCCATCAAAAGGATAAAATAATATTTTCCGAAAAAGAAGAGTGTTTAATTTTCGTATTTTAAAAATAGTGAAACATGAATATATGTGTTTTTAAAGCTGAATTTTTATAATAAAATTAAAATGACGTCCTTTTCATTTTGCAGACCAGTTTAAATCATGCAGTCGTTAACCCGAGAAAAAACTCGATGACAAAAATATCTCTTTAAATCAATAAAACATTTCTAATAATCCATAATCGACTCCACTGTGAGGATTGACATCAAACATTAAAAGTGATGCAACAATATTGGTACATATGTGCCAATGTTAATTACAAGACGAAGTCCATTACCCGCAAAATCTCGTTCCAGTAAGCAATATCAAATTGTTTCTGACTCAATTATAGGCCTTTTTCAAACAAATCTTTATACCTTAATTAGAATCGTCAATGATAAATAAAGTTAGTTACACAAAATGTTAACAGTATGCATTTTAGTAAATACTTGAACCGAAGATTCTTTTTCTTTTTGCATTTTTCTAAAGAGTGTAACATGGAAAAATAATTAGGCTTCTTATTTCTTTAAATTTAGAGTAAATTATTCTTCCGTCTACTGTGTAAATAAGTCAGATTAGGAAAGTAATTCTTAACGCTGTTCTTAAAAAGAAGGGCAACTTTATGACATAAGTTTTAATTTATTTTTGCTCGAAAATTCATAAAACTAGCAGATGTTGTTGTTCATAAACTATCAAATCGCCCTCATTTTCTTTTTTTTTTTCCAAATATAATAGATTTTTTATAAATTAGTGTCAAAATGGTAGTTTTAAACCGAATTCGCGCGTGGAAGAAAAATAACCGCTCAAATTGGGGTGAAAAACATGTTAGTCATCGATCGAATTTGCTTATAGCAATAGATAATTTACTGATTAAAAAAAAAAAAAAAAAATGGAAACACCATTTGACTCCAAATTGCTTCCATAGTCAGGCTTTATACTTTTACAACTTTCTGTTAAAAAATGTATTTGTAAATGTGTCAAAAGGCTTGAGCAGATAAGTTTAAAACAGCCTTAATTTGCAGTTAAATTTAGTTGCTAGGGTGTGCTTCAAGACAATTTGCTTCATAATGATCGAGATTTCAGGTAATTTTTTCATACGGATGAGATTTCCGCGTTTTTGCACACCAGTATTTTGACGAATCACCGGTATACGTGACGCATGAAACGCTCAGAATCCTTGTTTATTCCCACCAGTAAAATTTTACTGTATAATTTGCCCTATTTAGTCAGGGAATTTTTTCAATTGAATAAGGCACAAATAAAAAAAGAATGTAATTTAACAAATTACAATGTCTATTTGGAAAAGGATATTATCAAAGACTCAAGTTTTAAAGACTTATAAATAAATTCTATATTTAAATTAATAATAATAATAAATATCATTTTTAGGATGATTATAATGAGTGATATATGACGTACGCCGTGCATTAAACATTAATATTCCTAGACCAATGATTAAAAATAAAATAAAATAAAATAAAATAAAACAGTAGATTAAAGATAGACAATTTAACTGTTTAACATGTGCATTTTTATTTGATGGGGTTAATCAGACTGACTTCTCATATCACGTATGACATGGATTAAACATTAATATTCCTAGACCCATCACAAACAAATTTTAAATGAAATTTCAACTTTACAATTTTTGGAACTACAAATTTTTCAACAAAGCAGCAGATTTTTCAGCAAATTCTTCTCAACAAAGCAGCAAATTTTTCAGCAAATTCTTCTTAACATCGCACAATTTAAATTTTTACACCATTGCGTAGAGAAAAAAAAAGGCACTTTTAATGAAATTTGTTTGAAATCTCTATCACAATTTGTTTTTAAATTATTATTATTATTTAAGTTTTTATTACTCTTTTTGTCATTGTGGCAACAGAAGTATTTAGTTTTGGGATATTAAACTTGGACCAATCAGAAAACGAATAAAATAAAAAAACAGAAGTATTCCATTTTTAGACATTAAACTTGGACCAAACAGGAAACGAATAAAATTAAATAAGTTGTGGAATTCAAACAATTAAAAGATTCAGATATACTTCAAATTTCACAATTCTTTACCGAGAACAACAACTATTTTTTCTAAAAACATATTTTAATATTTTAAAAAATCGGTGGCAAAAGATTAAAAATTTCGTAAAAGACCCCCTTCGTGAAGGGGTTAAATCGCAAAAATGTTCCGATTAAAGGCAATAATATTTTTTGCAACAAAATGTTGATGTATAAAAACGCGCAAATCTCATGACTGTTATCCTATCTAGTCTGAAATGATAAATCGACGGGTATTATTCTCTTGTCACCAATGGAAAAAACAAAGTTTTTTCACTGCATTAAAATTATTATTTTTTATGAGAGCAAAATA
This sequence comes from Maratus speculifer, assembly GCA_964019185.1. Classification (NCBI taxonomy): domain Eukaryota; kingdom Metazoa; phylum Arthropoda; class Arachnida; order Araneae; family Salticidae; genus Maratus; species Maratus speculifer. The sequence continues at coordinate 186,603,643 of OZ025298.1, read as the reverse complement.
ATTTTAGGTAAAAAAAAAAGAATACTTTGTTTTTGTTGTTGTTGCTGTTCGTTTGCTTTATAAAAAAAAATATCCATAATTTTAGTATTCGCTAATTTCAAAATTTGTCTTGTCTTTCGTAATTTGATTCGCTGTTCAAAGCTCCTTTTAAATATATATATATATAAAAAAAATTCAACATTATGTAATAAAAACGCTAATTAGCGGGGGGGGGGGGGGGGGGCATGATTCCATAAGATTAGTCCAATATGTTTAAGAAAAATTTTTTAAAGAAAATTTTTTGAAAGAATGGTTAAATAAACTAAAATTATAGCAGAAAATGTTCAAAAGAATTGTCGACTTAAAAACAATATCTGAAATTTAATTCAGCACACAATTTTTATTGCAAATTGTAGGCTTTTATTTATTGTCATAAAGCATAATTTGAGGTCTTTTTAAGAATATTTTAGATTCTAACTTTTAAAGCAGTAAATATTACTATAATTAAAATTAGCAATAGATTTTTTTAAAATAACATAATGTACAGTATTCTCTAATCTGATTTCAAGTATATAAAAATCACATGTTTGAGGAAAACAGAACGGCATTTTAGGCAGATTTCGTATGAAATACTACCTATGTAATACTTCTATGTTGGTATTTCTAAAATTTTCTGCAGATTTACACCGATCATCACCCCTAGACTCCAAAACTACCATCAGTAAAAAAGTTTATATATATGTATATATATACTTTTTATCAAATAAATCCAGTGCAACAGATATTTACCAAAATTTAAAATTCAGTGCAAACAATATATAAATTGTCTGCGTGTATAATGAACATGAAAAAAATGAACTCCTGTTAAAATAAACAAAACAAAACACCATTTGAAGTATGAAGTTCTATAGAATGAATATAAACAGAAATATGAAAAACGGATGGATGAAAAACAATAGATAAGCTTAAACTCTAAATCACTCTTTAGGGGTACATAGTTTACAAATATAAGCAGTAATCCAGTCAGTTTTTGTAATAGGTCGAGCTCTAAGCTAAGAAATTTGACTTATTATGTACCCTACTGACTAGATGAAACAATACAAAAAATATATATATATTAAATTTGAAAAATATTACTATTGAATAATAATAATAATAATTAATAGCTGTTTATCCTATAGAATAATATTATAACAAAAAAAATCAGTAGTACATGTTATATTTAGGGAAGTGGTACAGGGCGGGAAGTACGACCCCCCCCCCCCTCCCACACACACATATTCGGTATGCTCATTACATTCGGTAAATTCACTTTCGTTCAAAAATTGTATAATTTCTTGCTGTATTTTTCCCTTCTAAGAAATTTAAAAAACCTATAAAAAAATTATTACAAAACATAAAACAATGTCAAAACATGTTTAAAATATTTTCGGAATAGTCATACCGCACATTTTCAATACTCATTACTTTCGGTAATTTCACTTTCGTTCATAAATTGCATTATTTATTTCAGTATTTTTCCCTTCTAAGAATTATTAAAATTTATTTAAAAAAATTATGACAAAAGACATAACAGTATCAAATCATATTTAAAACTATTAGATAGTTTCAACATACATTTACTTCACATTCGGAATGTTTATTACATTCGGTATTTTCACTTTATAAAAAATTGCATCGTTTCGTGCTATATTTTTCCCTTCTAAGAATTTTTAAAAAATTATTTAAAATATTATTACAAATCATAAAAGAATGTCGAAACTTATTTAAATTTATTAAATATTTTCGGAATACTCATACATCACATTCCGAAAACTTATTACATTCGGTAATTTTACTTTCGTTGAAAAATTACATCATTTCGTGCTGTATTTTTCCCTTCTAAATTTTTTTTAAAAATATATGTAAAAAATTATTACGAAATATGAAACAATGTTAAAACTTATGGACAAAAATCTTAATTATTTAAAACTATTAAATATTTCCCAATTACTCACACCCCACATTCGAAATACTCGTTACATTCGGTAATTTATTTCATTCAAAAATTGCATCATTATGTGCTGTATTTTTTTTCACTTCAAAGAATTTTTAAAAATATATTTAAAAATTTATTACAAAACATAAAACAATGTCAAACATATGTAAAATAACTAAATATTTTCTTAATTATTAACGCTCTACTATTTACCAGTATGCATGCATGTATTAATATCAAATCCGACTTCTAATTGTTGAATGTTGAAATCCTTCTATAGTAAAAAAAAACTAGCCTTAAAAGGAATGACTCCTGGAATGATGCTGATGTGGAAGATTTCCGGAACTAACGAATCCGGGTTGTCCACTCCTTCCATGAGTCGAATAGACCAATCAGGAAAGAGCTCCGTCTATGCATCGCCGTATGGGTTACCATAAAGAGAGGAAAGGTTACCATCGCCAACAATCGCCAAGTTTGTCGCCAACTTGGCGATATATCGCCAAATTTGGCGACCAAAATTAGTTGTCAAAAGTGAAGCCAACTTGGCGATAACTGTAATATTTCGCCAAATTTTCAATTTCTTTACAACACCAGTCGTTTGATACATCATTTGAGAGGTTTGCAACTGCTTATTCATATAATGGGTGTCTTGTGTGTTATCCCTCATTCTGCTCCCCAGGGGGGACACATTTTTAATTTCTTTACAACACCAGTCGTGTTACACAAGATTTTGAAAGGTCTGCAACTACTTATTCATATTATGGATGTCTTGTGTGTCACCCCCACACTCTGCTCTCCCCAGGGGGGGGTCACATTTTTAATTTCTTTACAACACCAGTTGTGTGACACATCATTTGAAAGGTCTGCAACTGCTTATTCATATTATGGATGTGTTGTGTGTCATCCCCCACTCTGCCCCCCAGGGAGGCACATTTTTAATTTCTTTACAACACCAATTGTGTGACACATCATTTGAGAGGTCTACAACTGCTTATTCATATTATGGATATCTTGTGTGTAACTCTCTCCCCCCTCTGCCCTCAGAGGGGGCGCATTTTGTAATTTCTTTACAACACCAGTCGTGTGACACATCATTTGGAAGGTCTGCAACTGCTTATTCATACCATGGGGTATTGGCGAGCGCAGCAAGCAGGGGTAGCCAATAATTTGGAATCGCGAAGCGATTACGCGGGGGGTTGGCGAGCATAGCGAGCAGGGGGGCGGGGCCCCCCTAGTAATAATAATAATAATAATGGTACAAAAAACTGGAGTCAAAGCATTTAACCTTTTATTAATCTTTCTCATAAATTTTCAGATGACCAGCCATGAAGTTTGATGTTTTGAACATTTTATAAAAAGTGGTATTCATATTCCAATCGACAAACATAAAATAATTTTAGAAATTTTATAAGAGCCAATTTAACCCATTTGACGGCTTAGAGCTGGGATTACAGAAAAAGACACCAACGTTAAACAAAATGTTATAATCAATGTTGAATTCAGGCGATGGACACGGAGATGCGGGGGAGCAATCGCCCCAGAAGATTTCAGATTTTGTGTTTTCATTGGTCAGAAAATGCAATTCCGACCCCCCCCCCCGCCCACTCTCCCCTCGGAGTCACAAATATCCCTTTCTATCATTTAATGTCTTATGTCATAGATGTTACGACAAATGAAGGTTAAAATATTTAACAAAGTAGATAAATAAGTAAAAGTAAAAAATGAGGCAGCTCCAGGGCTCTCGCTCCCGCTCGTCATTGCGTCAAATTGCGACAAAATATTCATTCATTTGGCGAATAAATGAACAACCAGACTCACCAAATTACGACTGCTTTCTGCTTTGTTTATGAGCATGCTAATGCAATCGAGATTCTTATCCGCGTTTCTGAACGATGTATGTTGCTTTAGCATATTCAGTCGCACCATGCCATTTAAATTGCTTTATTTAGAGAGATACTGATCCGTAGCAATTCAATTTAGCAACAGCCAAAGACTCAAATGATTATGCGATAGGTATTTTTTTAATTGTCGGTTAGTCACTATCTATGAGCCGGTGCTGAACGGTGCTGCGCTTTTAAAAACACAAACAAAATTACTCGGATCAATATCAAATGCCAAATAGCAAAACATTTCGTTTTTATGTGGTATTGAAATTAGCCATTTACCATACTACTACATGCAGCTAATAAATTAGCTGCATCTAAAGTATCATTGGCCGATCAATTTTTTCTATCGGTTAGAGTAGAAAACTCATAGTGTGTATTTTAGTTCATGTTTTCCTATCATTGGTAAAAGAAAATTGTGCAACTCATTTCAAGAAAAGGAAAAGTTCGTTCAAACCACCAATCTCGTGGTGGAATGAAAATTTGAGAAAACAAAGGAACTATGTTAGAGCTCTGAGAAAAGTTACAAAAACTCCGGAAGCAATACCAGAAAACTACATAAAATTCAAAGCTGAAAGAGCGAAATACAGAAAATTGATTCAAGAAGCAAACTCTGAAGCTTGGAAAAGTGTTTGTCAAAACACAAAAGAACCTTACGGCAAATTGAAAAAGATCGCTTTTCAAGACAGGCAGGAGACTTATGCACTGTCAAACTCAACATATCAAATTCAAACAAGACAAACATTTTTTTAAATGAAATATTTGGACCATCACAGGAAACCCAACCATATATATTCAAACCAAAAATTTTATTATAGGAAATAAAACAAGCAATCTATGCCTTCAACAAAGCGCCTCATCCAGATGAAATAGATCACGTAATACTCAGAAATCTATTCAAGATGCAACCAAAATTATTACAAGAAATGTACAACTCATTATTAAGCCTGAATTATTTTCCTGATGATTAGAAAGTCGGTGAAGCTGTTTTCTTTCTAAAACCAGGCAAACCAGCAAATGAAGCGGCATCTTATAGACCCATAACATAACACTACTTTCAATATTTGGAAAGATCTACGAAAAAATACTTCTAAAAAGAATAAATTACTATCTGCATACAACAAATAAACCCTTTACTTCCCAGCATGGCTTCCAGGAAAAGATCAACTGAAACAGCTATAAGAGAACTTTTCTTCCAAATAGATTTACCTAAGCAAGAAGATGTATACAGGGTGCCTAAAAAGTCGTTTACAAACTTAACATGCTGGTCTGTCATATCATGATGAAAATATTAAATAGGAAACTAAGGGTCCCAAACGTCTTCCAAAGGAGATAGGCGCCATTAAAGTTTAGGGTCCAAAAATTCAAATGATTTTAAAAAACAGAAAAATTGATCGATTCGTTTGCGGTTTTCACTAAAACTATTCTTTGTCAGTATTTTCTTGAAAATAAATTATAAAGATAAATTTTAATAAATGTCGATAGAGGGCGCTTTAGACTTTGGAGTAACGATAAACTAGTTCTTACTATTATTTTTTGCATCTCATTAAATTTTTTTAGAAGCTTAGACATAAACTTAAATTTTGAGCTCAAAATCTAAATCATTGGAAGTGGTTAAGTAGCGCAAACTGAATTGCGGGGGGAGGTTCAAATTTCAAATGATTATAAAAAACGGAAAAATTGGTCAATTGATTTGCGATTTTCACTAAAATTATTCTTTATGTCAGTATTATCTTGAAAATTATTTATAAAGATAAAATTTAAAAAATGCCGATAGAGGGCGCTTTAGACTTTGGAGTAACGTACAACTATTTTTTTCCGTTATTTCTTGCATCTCATAAAATTTTTTTAGAAGCTTAGACATAAACTTAAATTTTGAGATAAAAATCTGAATCGTTGGGAGTGGTTAAGTAGCGCAAACTGCACTGTATTCAATGGGGGTGGGGAGGTTCAAATTTCAAATGATTAAAAAAAAACGGAAAAATTGGTCGGTTTTCGTTAAAACTATTCTTTAAATCAATATTTTCTTGAAAATAAATTTTACAGATATGTTTCAAAAAATTCCGTCAGAGGGCGCCTTAAACTTTATAGTAACCAACAACTATTTTTAACCGTTAATTTTTGTGTCTAATAAAATGCTTGTAAATGTTCAAACTTAAATTTTTTGCTCAAAATCTCCATCGTTGTGAGTAAGTAAGCGACCAAAAATTGAACTGCGTTCGAGGGGTGGGGAAGGTAACATTTCTACTTCTGAACACAGTTCAGTTTGCGCTTCTTAACCCCTCCTATCAATTTAGATTTTGAGCACAAACTTTAAGTCTAAACTTTTGCAAGCACTTAATTAGATTTAAAAAATAATAATAAAAAAAAAATAAAAGGTTAAAAATAATTGTTGGTTATTCTAAAGTTTAAGGCGCCCTCTAACGGATTTTTTTAAATTTATCTTAAAAATTTATTTTCAAGGAAATATTGACATAAAGAATAATTTTAGCGAAAACCGACCAATTTTTCCGTTTTTTATAATCATTTGAAATTTGAGCCTCCCCACCCTAATTGAACACAGTTCAGTTTGTGCTACTTTACCACTCCCAACGATTCAGATTTTCATCTCAAAATTTAAGTTTATGTCTAAGCTTCTAAAAAAATTTTATGAGATGCAAGAAATAACGGAAAAAAATAGTTGCACGTTACTCCAAAGTCTAAAGCGTCCTCTATCGGCATTTTTTAAATTTTATCTTTATAAATTATTTTCAAGATAATACTGACATAAAGAATAATTTTAGTGAAGCGCAAATCAATTGACCAATTTTTCCGTTTTTTATAATTATTTGAAATTTGAGCCTCCCCACCCTAATTGAACACAGTTCAGTTTGCGCTACTTTACCACTCCCAACGATTCAGATTTTCATCTCAAAATTTAAGTTTATGTCTAAGCTTCTAAAAAAATTTTATGAGATGCAAGAAATAACGGAAAAAAATAGTTGCACGTTACTCCAAAGTCTAAAGCGCCCTCTATCGGCATTTTTTAAATTTTATCTTTATAAATTATTTTCAAGATAATACTGACATAAAGAATAATTTTAGTGAAGCGCAAATCAATTGACCAATTTTTCTGTTTTTTATAATCATTTGAAATTTGAACCTCCCCCGCAATTCAGTTTGCGCTACTTAACCACTTCCAACGATTTAGATTTTGAGCTCAAAATTTAAATTTATGTCTAAGCTTCTAAAAAAATTTAATGAGATGCAAAAAATAATGGTAAAAACTAGTTTATCGTTACTCCAAAGTCTAAAGCGCCCTCTATCGACATTTTTTGAAATTTATCTTTATAATTTATTTTCAAGAAAATACTGACATAAAGAATAGTTTTAGTGAAAACCGCAAACGAATCGAAAAATTTTTCTGTTTTTTTATAATCATTTGAATTTTTGGACCCTAAACTTTAATGGCACATATCTCCTTTGGAAGACGTTTGGGACCCTTAGTTTCCTATTTAATATTTTCATCATGATATGACAGACCAGCATGTTAAGTTTGTAAACGACTTTTTAGGGCACCCTGTATATTTCTCTCATGTCAATAGACTTTAAGAATGCATTCGACAACTTGCCGTGGGATATTACAATACAATAATTAGAAGAGTTACAAATAGAGGAAGCATATGTCAACACCATAAGGTCCTATTTATCGAAGAGAGACATTTATCCAAATTGGCTACTAGATATAATGCATTGGCTCTCTAAGGGTTGCCCGTAGGGTTCCTGTTTAGGACCTTTCCTGTAAAGAGTGTTTATACAGTAGCTAATAAATGCACTAAGAACAAGATAATTTCGAGTAATAGCGTTTGCAGACGATATATTGTTGGTGGTTTATGGAAGAACAAGAAAAATACTGGAAGAGATGGCCAGGGAGGCTTTGCAATTAGTGAGTGACTAGGCAGACTTAAACCAAATGAACATCTCATATGGAAAATGCAAGGTATTAAATCTAAAAAAAAACAAAATATCAAAAAAGAGCTCCAATTTTAAAAATAAATAATTACAAACTGAAATCTGAAAATACGCTTCCGTACCTTGGTTTAATCCTAGATAACACACTGTCATTTCTTGCCTCACCTAAGGAATAAAAGAACAGAGCTGAATTCAATAAACCAGAATCTACTAAGACTTACATAAAAAAGGAGAAATAAATAAAAATATCTTAAAAATCTGGCATACAACAATCTTAGAAAAATGATAACATATGGAGCAGCAGTTTGGTACGACCACCTACAAAAATGTCATGGGCTTCGTTTACTGTCCTCAATACAGGCTCAGAGCCTTCTCTTTGTGTCGGGTGCATATAGAAAAAACGGCCACCCTTGCATTTTGTGCCTTAACAGGAATCCCTCCATTGCATCTCAGAGTACTTCAAATTGCTACATCGGGAAAATTACTAAGATTGGGGATGCCAGTAGAAAATGTTAGACCAGAGTTCCATCAAGGTAAATCCCCAAATTCATCAGTGTGTTCTTACAAAAATTACCTACACAAGGCAAATGAAAACCTCCAAATGTAAATACAAATATACAGAGACGGCACCAAAATGGAAGAAGGGACTGGGTTAGCGTTCTTTGCTTACAAAACTCTATCTTGTGTCATACTTTTCAATCAAAATTAAGGCTAGAAAACACCGCTTTCCAGGCGGAATTACTAGAGGTACATCGTGCAGTTGAGTGGATGGGAAAAAGCAAGTACGGAAGTGCAATAATATACTCAGATAGCCTCTCAAGCATACAAGCCATTGAAGACAGCACAACAAAAATAGCTCTTGTCCAGAACATAATGCAATTAATACAGAATACAAATAAAATGATAATATTAAAATGGATAAAAGGACACTCCGGAATAGCACGAAACGAGGCAGCGGATGCACGTGTAGTAAACGTGGAACCTCACTGCACTACGTAACGGAATGCACATTAACATCCATATACCACCTCAAAATCTCCAGAACGATAAGGCTCTCTTCATGGTTCAAAATAATAAGAAAACAACCAGCACTATTGCATAAAATCATAAACTGCATAACATTGATTGAAAAAAATCAAGGACTTTTTCAAATGCCTCCAGGATACCTTTTATATGATAACTAGCAGGCTATGCCCGCTGCGCTGGTCAATATTTCAAAATCAACCGTGGATGAAACGAACTGGTGAATTTAAATTTGTATTTTAAATAATTTGGACCTCCAGCAGCATCTTGCTCATTGCTGAAAACGATTTAGACACCATTGTGATATTAAATTATCTTAAACGTTGCGCAAAATTTTTGTTTGTTTGTTTGGAGGGGGGATTTTTGAGACTTATAGCAGCTGAGCTGTTATCTCTATCTGAAGAAATATTAATTATTACAGTCGTTACCATGGTACAACTTCTGAAAAATTTCTTCACAACTTTTCATTATGTGAAGCCAGGAACCCAAAGCTACTCCCACCTAAAAAGTTTATATATATAATTAGATTTTGTCCGCGCGATAAAAGGCACAATTATGCAAGAATCATCTTCAAACTCGTCAAGTACATTAAGATGGTTAATATCTCAGTGGGAATTGCAAATGAGCAAAGACGGCCTAAGGGTGTGGTAATTGGGAAGGGTTCAAAAATTTGAATACCATCTTAACATGGCTTTCACAAAACCAGCTCTTACAAAACAATAGCAGAAAAAAAAATTAACATTTTTCGTTACAGCAAGTTGCCAACGATAAAGAAAAAAAATACACATTAAAATTCTCACTACAACAATTACTTTATTATTGCAAAATTTCCTCCTGAAAAATGAAAACAAAATTATTTGCTCTTTCGTATTTAAGCATTTGCTCTTTAGTTATTTAAGGTAAAATTATTTAAATTTGTGTAATTTGGCGAACGGTTTGGCGAAATTGGTTGACGTGATAATCAAGTAGTAGCCAATTTACACTTTTCATATTTCACAAAAGATTCCTACACAGACATCATATACGCAATAGGTTTAGCACGATTATCTTGCAACTACAATGTGGCAAAATCCTCGTTTTAGAATACCAAAGAAATTTATGTATATTTTATTATTTTCTATCATTTTAAACAGCAATTAACAATAAATAAAAAGTAACTGTAGAACAAAACAACAAATATCATTTCAAAAGAGAAAAAAAATAAAAGTAAATAAACAACTTATCATCAGATAAACAACTATAGCTGGGTTACCATATGCGGCAAATAGTGCCATTTTGGCGCCAGTGAGATACCTCGATGAGTATATGACCAATCCGTGACAAAATTTCCATTTGGAAAAAACTTTAATCGGTATTTATACTGCATTTTCCCTTCTTATGTATAAGAAAAAACTTTGACACAGATGTTATGTATGCACCACATTGGCGCAATTTTTTTTCTGGCGCTAATTTGGTGAACTTGGTTTTTAATTACCAATTTCATAAATATTTTTTAATTATTTTGTATTATTTGAAAAAAAAATAATAAATAAAAAAGTTTAATTAATAGCTATAGAACAAAATGATTCATATTATTTTAAAAAACAAAATGAAAGTTATTATATAGTTTATTAATAAATAAACAACCATAGTCGGTTTACCATGTGTGGCATAAAATCGCCATTTGGTTGCAATCCTGTGAATGTGGTGCGTATATGACATCTGCGCCAAAACTTTAAAAAGTTGCAATTAAATTATTTTACAGTTTGTATGAGGAAGACATTTATACTAAAATTTAAACATTATACGCATTTTTTAGCTATAACTGCTATTTATATATTTACAATTAAACATAAAAAAAAAAATATCCTAAAAATGCTCTCACACATTTAAAAGGGAGTGAGAGAATTTAGTAATTGTAAACATCGCTCCGGCTTATGCCTTCTTGGTATAAAATCGCATTGTTTGATGACAAAAGTAAATTTAAACATCCAAATAAACAAATAACATACAATTAACAGATAAAACCATTTTTAAAAGTAATTCTGCTATTTTGTCCTGTAAGACACATAATGGTAGAATTAGATTTTAAAAATATATATTTTTTTTTAATAGAAAAATGTTATTTACGTTTTATCTAATAAAATATTTAAAATACATTTTTGTTAGCCTGCGTTAAAGAGAATAGCGAAAGTTTGATTGAAGAAATATTGAAGAGGAAATGGTCAATTAAAAAAGACTTGTAAATTTTATTCAGCGGCAATTTTTCATTTCAAAATGTTGAATTTATCTATAGTAATAACGCATAATTGCATAAATTTACTTTGAATTGCAAAATATTTTGTTCAGTACTACTTAGTTATACCGTCGACCAATTTCGCCAATTACACAAATCGCCAAACTATTAGCCAGATTATATAGATTAGCATAAATTTTCATTTAAATAACGAAAAACAAATTAGCAGAACATATATAAAAGTAGAAATAAAATGTCGAATTAAAAATCACTTGATGACATAATTAGTATGTATATTATGCTTAATGTCAAGTGAATGTGACATTTACGATCATCCATTGTTGACATTTAATCTTGGAATTTGGGGGTAGATTTTTAATCGATGGGGTAATCTTTCCTTCTTCAGTTTTTAAATTTTAAAACTGAAAATTTTCCTGTAAGTGAAATTGACGAAATGGCGCAAGAAAAATTAAATTAACAATAAAAACATTTGCAAAACGAAATAAAAGAGTTATACTCATATCTATATAATTTACGACTGAATATTAAAATATACTCTAAAAATTATCTTCACTTGAAAAAAAAAAAAACATTATTGCGACCATTAAGAACCTACGTCAGGCATCAAGACAGTAGTGCATTTTCGGCTTAAAAACATATTCTTTGGCGACAAAAGCAAGATGAAAATGATATAGAAACGTATAGTAACTCACAACTTAGTGTCTTTTACAATCAGATCTACTTTTTTCTGCTGTAAGTTACATTATACGGAAATTCGATAAAAAAGAGAAAGAAAAGAATAAAAAGGGAAATAACTATCATTCAAAATTCATTTAATCAATTTCTGAAATTCTTGTTTTTATTCTAATGCCAGGGATAAGTCGCCAAAAGTTGAACCAATTGTTATATTTCGCGTTAATTTATTTTTTAAGCATTACAAATATTTTTTTCATTTTCAAGATAAATATATTTTTATAATATTACGCCTCATTTAAGCGGTCTTTCTTTATTATTATTAATATTGTCAGTAGTTATTTTCTGCTATTATTTGCAAGATATTTGTAATATTTCTAATAGATATAGCCATTTTATTTCTTTTAGCAATTATAATTTTCGCCAAAAACAGCTACTGGCAACCCTTTTGTCAAAAATAACCGAAAATAATGAAATTTACTACGAAAAATCAGAGTTATCCCTGTAAATTTGAATCACAAACCTTCGGAAAAATATTTCCTATCGAATGATACAATCGGAAAAAAATCCATCGGGTAGTTTTTGAAAACACTCGTTTGGAAGTTTCAGAACTTCTGCTTTATAATATACTAGCAGGCTTTGCCCGCTGTGCTGGTCAATATTCCAAAATCAACAGTGGATGAAACGAACTGGTGAATTTAAATTTGTATTTTAAATAATTTGACCATCAGCAGCACCTTGCTCATTGCTGAAAACGATTTAGCCACCATTGTGATATTACATTACCTTAAACGTTGAGCAAAAATCAGCTATTTAGAAGTAACTATTTTAGTTTATTACTAACAGCACACATTTGGAAGCAAAATGAGACCATTATGGCAACAGGATTTAAAATTTTCCCTTATCTGAAGAAATATTAATTATTACAGTCGTTACCATGGAACAACTTCTGAAAAATTTCTTAACAACTTTTCATTATGTGAAGGCAGGAACCCAAAGCTACTATCACCTAAAAAGTTTATATATATATAAAATTTTGTCCGCGCGATAAAAGGCATTATTATGCAAGAATGATCTTCAAACTCGTCAAGTACATTGAGATGGTTAATATCTCAGTGGAAATTGCAAATGAGCTAAATCGGCCCAAGGGGGGGTGGCAATTGGGAAGGGTTCAAAAATTTGAATACCATCTTAACATGGCTTTCACAAAACCAGCTCTTGAAAAACAATGGCAGGAAAAAAAATAAACATTTTTCGTTACAGAAAGTTGCCAACGATAAAAAAAAGCACACATTAAAATTCTCACTACAACAATTTATTATTGCAAAATTTCCTCTTGAAAAATGAAAACAAAATTATTAGCTCTTTCGCATATAAGCATTTTCTCTTTAGTCATTTAAGATAAAATTATCTAAATTTGTATAATTTGGCGAACGATTTGGCGAAATTGGTTGACGTGATAATCAAGTAGTAGCCAATTTACACTTTTCATATTTCTCATTCTTACACAGACATCATATACGCAATAGGTTTAGCACGATTATCTTGCAACTACAATGTGGCAAAATCCTCGTTTTAGAATACCAAAGAAATTTATGTATATTTTATTATTTTCTATCATTTTAAACAGCAATTAACAATAAATAAAAAATAACTGTAGAACAAAACAACAAATATCATTTCAAAAAAGAAAAAAATGAAAGTAAATAAACAACTTATCATCAGATAAACAACTATAGCTGGGTTACCATATGAGGCAAATGATGCCATTTTGGCGCCAGTGAGATACCTCGATGAGTATATGACCAAATCCGTGACAAAATTTCCATTTATACTGCATTTTCCCTACTTATGTATAAGAAAAAACTTTGACACAGATGTCATGTATGCACCACATTGGCGCAATTTTTTTCTGGCGCCAATTTGGAGAACTTGGTTTTTAATTACCAATTTCATAAATATTTTTTAATTATTTTGTATTATTTGAAAAAAAATAATAATTAAAAAAGTTTAAGTAATAGCTATAGAACAAAATGATTTGTATTATTTTAAAAAACAAAATGAAAGTTACTAAATAGTTTATTAATAAATAAACAACCATAGTCGGTTTACCATGTGTGGCATAAAATCGCCATTTTGTTGCAATCCTGCGAATGTGCTGCGTATATGACATCTGCGCCAAAACTTTAAAAAGTTGCAATTAAATTATTTTACAGTTTGGATGAGGAAGACATTTATACTAAAATTTAAACATTATACGCATTTTTTTTTCTATAACTGGTATTTATATATTTGCAGTTAAACATAAAATATATATATATATCCTAAAAGAGCTCTCACACATTTAAAAGAGAGTGAGAGAATTTAGTAATTGTGAACATCGCTCCGGCTTATGCCGTCTTGGTATAAAATCGCATTTTTTGATGACAAAATTAAATTCAAACACCCAAATAAACAAATAACATACAATTAACAGATAAAACCATTTTTAAAAGTAATTCTGCTATTTTGTCCTGTAAGACACATAATGGTACAATTAGATTTTAAAAATATTTAAAAAAAAATAGAAAAATGTTATTTACATTTTATCTAATAAAATATTTAAAATACATTTTTGTTAGCCTGCGCGAAAGAGAATAGCGAAAGTTTGATTGAAGAGATATTGAAGAGGAAATGGTCAATTATAAAGACTTGTAAATTTTATTCAGCGGGAATTTTTCATTTTAAAATGTTTAATTTATCTATAGTAATAACGCATAATTGCATAAATTTATTTTGAATTGCAAAATTTTTCCTTCAGTACTACTTGGTTATACCGTCTACCAATTTCGCCAAATTATACACATCGCCAAACTATTAGCCAGATTATATAGAATAGCATAAATTTTCATTTAAATAACGAAAAACAAATTAGCAGAACATATATAAAAGTAGAAATAAAATGTCGAATAAAAAATCAATTGATGACATAATTAGTATTTGTATTATACTTAATGTTAAGTGAATGTGACATTTACGATCATCCATTGTTGACATTTAATCTTGGAATTTGGGGGTAGATTTTTAATCGATGGGGTAATCTTTCCTTCTTCAGTTTTTAAATTTTAAAACTGAAATTTTTCCTGTAAGTGAAATTGACGAAATAGTGCAAAAAAAATTAAATTAACAATGGAAATATTTGCAAAAAGAAATAAAAGAGTTATACCCATATCTATATAATTTACGATTGAATATTGAAATATACTCTAAAAATTATCTTCACTTGAAAAAAAAACAACATTATTGCTACCATTAAGATCCTAAGTCAGGCATTAAGTCAGTAGTGCATTTTCGGCTTAAAAACACATTCTTTGGCGACAAAAGCAAGATGAAAATGGTATAGAAACGGATAATAACTCACAAATTACAGTGTCTTTTACAATCAGATCTGCTTTTTTCTGCTGTAAGTTATATTATACGGAAATTCGATAAAAAAGAGAAAGAAAATAATAAAAAGGGAAATAACTATCATTCAAAATTCATTTAATCAATTTCTGAAATTCATGTTTTTATTCTAACACCAGGGATAAGTCGCCAGAAGTTGAACCAATTGTTATATTTCACGTTAATTTATTTTTTAAGCATTACAAATATTTTTTTCATTTCGAGATAAATATATTTTTATAATATTACGCCTCGTTTAAGCGGTCTTTCTTTATTATTATTAATATTATCAGTAGTTATTTTCTGCTATTATTTGCAAGATATTTGTAATATTTCTGATAGATATAGCCATTTTAATTATTTTAGCAATTATAATTTTCGCCAAAAAAAGGTACTGGCAACCCTTTTGTCAAAATAACCGAAAAATACGAAATTTACTACGAAAAATCAGAGTTATCCCTGTAAATTTGAATCATAAACCTCCGCAAAAATGTTTCCTATCGAATGATACAATCGACAAAAAAATCCATCGGGTAGTTTTTTAAAACACTCGTTTGGAAGTTTCAGAACTTCTGCTTTATAATATATATGATATGATAATGATGAGTTATCGAACTAACCAAACAAAACTTTTACTTTAAAACGGCTGTAGAATTACTGTTACTGTTAAAGAAAATTTATGTGTTATACATATGTAAAACACTCAACTAGTCTATTTTATTATTGTTACCTATAGTTATTTCATTATCTAAATTACTTTTTATTACCTACCTTTATGTACTGTGTAACTGTTCTGTATTTTTTTTTTTTTATATATATATAAACATTGCTGGGTGGGTCTTGTTAAGCTCAAACCAAAGCCTCACCTGGCTTCTGAATCTGGTAAATCGAAGACAGCTGTGTTGAATTTTTATTTAGAGTGTTAAAAGAATGTGTAAAACATTTGCACATTTCGGAGACATTTATGATGTACCTTGTTTTAATAGTTTTTGTAGCAGATAGTCGAATTTCTATGTTCGAAGTAATAACGAAAAATTAAATTATTTAAAAAAATATTTAAAAAAAACCCCAGAAACAATAAGGGTTAAAGATAGATTTTCCAATGTTTTACGCCGAATTTGTTTTGCAAACATTTGGCTACTTTGTTTTATTTCTTATTCACTAAATCACTAATATTGGCCAAAAGCCAACGAGAATCCTGATTAGCTCTTATAGTTTTTGAAGCATTGAAACTTTGAAAATTAATAATCCATATTTAGATTACATTTTTATTAAATTTCCCATTTTTAGGTGCGTTCGTCAATATGTAAATACGTAGCACCTATTGTTGTCGCTCAGTCCGTCCGTCTGTCCGTCTGTCTGTCCGCATATAACAACGCAAAAACTACCCAACCGAATCGTTTGAAATTTAAAATACATAATTATAACATAATTTTGTCAAGACATTTCAAATTTTATGAAAATCGGATGCATAGATCAATTACAGGGACAGTCAAAAGAATTCCGTTACATTAGGGTCAAGGGGAAAAAGGTTTCAAATACATTTTAATCGTTTGAAATTTAAAACATATAATTATTGCGTAATTTTATCGAGTCATTTCAAATGTTATGACAATCGGATGTATCGACCAATTACAGGGACAATCAAAAGGATTCCGTTACATTACGGTCAATGGGGAAAAAAGTTTCAAATGCATTTTAATCGTTTGAAATTTAAAACATGTAATTATTGCGTAATTTAGTCGAGTCATTTCAAATGTTATGAAAATCGGATGCATAGATGATTTACAGGGACAATCAAAAGTATTCCATTACATTACGGTCAAATGGGAAAAATTTTCAAATGCATTTTAATGATGTTACACTCATTCGAACATAATAGAATTGGCATGAATCTATCAAGTATATACTAAAATATGCATTCTGTACAATCTGTAATGCAAAGAATTTTTATTATTAAATTACAGGGTCACGCAAAAGTATTCCACTACATACGGGGAAACATTGTTTGGGGCATGTTTTAATTATATTCAACTATTTCACATTTTATGAATAAGATATACGTTGCTGAAGTGCAATAAAAATTACTTCCTGCATTATTTACAGAAACACAAAGATTTCTACTACTATACTGTATCCGGAGTACGCTGTACTATATCACCAAGATCTGAATATTTTTAAAAATTCGTTATCATACGAACGCACCTCATTTGCTACGCTTCACGTGCAATTTCCAACTTGTTCTATCTATTAGTCTTTATTTGTCCCTGTTTGGTCCCCTTCTTCGGGCTGCATTTTCTTTACGTTCTTCATTTTTTCCCCCTTTAATAGCCACTGAATGTTATGGAGCGGAACTGGTGCAAATACTGTTGTCGATACTATACCGTTATATATTTCGACCATATGTATAGAAAATAGTTTCATAACCGTAATTTAATTGTACTCTGACTGTAATAAAAACAAAAACATGTTCAGAATTAAATTACAGTTATGGAAACTTTTTATATAAAAGCAGTTGAATAACTAGACAGTTTACTGTAAAATTGGTAACAAGTGTGCAAAAGTTATTAGTTTCTTAAAATTATTTATTTCATAAAAATTTCAATATAACCTCCTAAAATCGCTCAAAAATTCTCGAATAGTCTGTTTATGCGATCAAATCACTTAATGTTCCTGGTTTTTTTTTTTTTTTCTTCACATTAACCCCCTTCCTACCTCCTGCCCCCCAAAAAAACTAATAATAAAAGTTCATCTTGTATTTAACTCAATAAAGGCATTATATGCAGGTACTTTATTACATTATTTTGCTGTATCATAGCATTTCCAAAGGCAACTCTTATACACCCTTACCCAATACAAACATACCCAGAATCTATTTTACCACGAAAATCGTGCGTGAACGTTCGATAAAGTAATTTTTAAATGACCTTTAATCCACCGGTTACGTATGGCTTCTCTCACTATAAAAATATTATAAGCGCGTTCAAAAGGTTACTTTAAAAACATGGATTAAATTACAAGTGACAAAATAAAATTGGATTGAAAAAAACTGTTTTTATCGTAAAAAAAAAAAAAAAAATTATATCCGAAAATCTATCTCGGTTCTAAAATTATCTGAATAATACCGTTATCATACATGCTAAGGTCAGTGAAATTATTAGAATATTTATCGAGAAAAAAATAGCGATATGTAAAGCCATAAAAATAATATGTAACACTGAAACTAAAATTGAAATTTTTATTTAAACCTTTCGGGTTTGGTGTATTACCAGAATTCGTACGCTTCATAAGGAATTTTTACCAGAATGTTTGTAAAGTAATATTTGCCTTATTTAATGGGGAAATTTTTTTATTTCTAGATATAGCAATCAGTACTTTACGAATTTTCTGGTGCGAAACCACCTAAAGTCCCAGGAATTTCCTCATGCGAACGAACCCTGATTACTAATAGTAGTTGTCTTTAAATTGACTATTATTTTATTTTAACAATTTATTATGACTATTATTTTATTTTAACTATTTACATGTATTAATGTTAATATACAAGGTGTTTCCATCTTTTTTTTTTTTTTTTTTTTTTACAATAAAAGAGGGGTGATAGTACACATCAAGAAAAACAATATTAAATAGGAGACCAAGGGTCCCAAACGTTTTCCAAAGGAGATAGCCGACATTAAAGTTTAGGGACCAAAATTTCAAATAAACATAAAAAACGGAAAAATCGGTCGATTGATTTACGGTTTTCACTAAAATTATTTTTTATGTCGGCATTTTCTTGAAATTAAATTATAAAGATAAATTTCAAAAAATGCCGATAGAGGGCGCTTTAGACTTTAGAGTAAAGAACAACTATTTTTGGCCGGTATTTTTTGCATCTCATTAAATGTTTTCGTAATCTTAGACTCAAACTTAAATTTTGAGCTCAAAATCTGAAAGTGGGAGTGGTTAAGTAGCACAAACTGAACTGTGTTCAGAGGGTTCAAATTTCAAATGGGTATAAAAAACGGAAAAATTGGTTCAGTGATTTGCGGTTTTCACTAAAACTATTCTTTATGTCGGTATTTTCTTAAAAATAAATTATAAAGATAAATTTCAAAAAATGTCGATAGAGGGCGCTTTAGACTTTGGAGTAACGAACAATTATTTTTTGCCGGTATTTTTTGCATCTCATTAAATGTTTTTGGAAGCTTAGACTTAAACTTAAGTTTTGAGCTCAAAATCTGGATAGTAGGAAATTGTTAAGTAGCACAAACTGAACTGTGTTTAAGGGGGCAGGTATTCAAATTTAAATTAATTATAGAAAATGGAAAAGTTTTTCGATTCGTTTGCGGTTTAAAATAAAACTATTCTATAAGTCAGTATCTTCTTGAAAATAAATTTTAAAGATAAATTAAAAAAAAAAAATTCCATTAGAGAGAGCCTTAAACTTCAGAGTAACCAACAATTAATTTTAACCATTATATTTTTGTTCTAATTAAATGCTTGCAAAAACTTATTAAATGTTTTCGGAAGCTTAGATTTAAACTTAAATTTTGAGCTTAAAATGTGAATAATTAGGAGAGTTAAGTAGGGCAAATTGAAGCGTCTTCAGGAGTTGAAATTTAACACTCCCCCCTCCTCGAACACAATTCAATTTTTCGCTACTTAAACACTCCCAACGATTCAGATTTTCAGCCAAAAATTTAAGTTTATGCATTTGAAAGCATTTAATGAGATTAAAAAAATAACAGTCGAATAACGAATCGACCAATTTTTCCGTTTTTTATAATCATTTGAAATTTGAACCCTCTGAACACAGTTCAGTTTGTCTACTTAACTACTCCCAATTATTCAGATTTTGAGCTCAAAATTTAAGTTTAAGTCTAAGCTTACGAAGGCATTTAATAAGATGCAAAAAATAACGACAAAAAAAGAGTTGTTCGTTACTCCAAAGTCTAAAGCGCCCTCTATCGGCATTTTTTGAAAATTATTCTTATAATTTATTTTTAAGAAAATACCGACATAAAGAATAGTTTTAGTGAAAACCGCAAATCAATGAGCCAATTTTTCCGTTTTTTATAATCATGTGAAATTTGAACTTCCCCCTCCCTTGAACACCACTCCCAACTGTTCACATTTTGAGCTCAAAAGTTAAGTTTAAGTCTAAGCTTCCGAAAACATTTAATGAGATGCAAAAAATAACATCAAAAGTTAATTGTTCGTTACTCCAAAGTCTAAAGCGCCCTCTATCGGTATTTTTTGAAATTTATCTTTATAATTTAATTTCAAGAAAATGCCGACATAAAGAATAATTTTAGTAAAAACCGTAAATCAATCGACCGATTTTTCCGTTTTTTCCGTTTATTTGATATTTTGGTCCCTAAACTTTAATGGCGGCTATCTCCTTTGGGAAACGTTTGGGACCCTTGGTCTCCTATTTAATATTGTTTGTCTTGATGTGTACTATCACCCCTCTTTTATTGTAAAAAAAATTTGGAAACACCCTGTATGTCTGTGGATTTTCTGCATGATTTTATTTATGTTTTGATATTTAATAATAATTACTATTATTATTTCCGTAATTCTCTTATTTTAAACATATACTTCGCTCTTTAAATTTAAATGATGATTACTTTCCTGAAAGCATCATGTATAATAAAGCTCAAAAAGTATTAGAAAGTTGTAATATAAGTTGAATCTTATACAATATTTTCTAAACATCTCCAAAAAATTTTCAGTGGCCTATTGTTATATAAATATTAATTGAATAGTGGGCAAAACAACAACATTCGTTATGTTTCAAACTATGAAATATTCATTTAAACATTATTTAATCTATTTGGATAGGTAGTATTAATCTTATTAATGTAAAAGTTTTTTTTTTTTTTTCTAAAAATTAAAAAACAAAAATCGGACCGGAAAGAATTAAAATAAATATTTCCAACATATCAGGATACTGGTCGTGTTATTTTATTTCTCTATACGCTGCCTATTATTTGTTAGAACTTTTTCTTGCTTTATTAGATAAATATACTGAATATTTAGAACAATACAAAATAAAATAAGTTGTCTTAGCATATCACCTTAAAATAATAATAATAATAATTATCATTTTGATAATGAAAAATTAAACAAAATCTGCACGAAAATAACAAAAATATTCTATTTAAAATACTAGATGATACCGGATATTAAGTTATTTGGAGTAAATTATTCATTTTCGTGTATTATGCTCAGAATTATGTCTCCCAGCATCTCTCTGATTTACATAAATAAATACAAGTTATACTTTTCATTAATCCCTTGAGGACGAGCGATCCGTATATACGTGCCGCATAAGTTGCTCAGAATCCTGGATTATTCTCACCAATAAAATTTTATTGTTAATATTGTGTTATTTAATCCACGCATATTTCTAATTCATATGGGCAAGAATTTTTGTGTTTTAAAACTGGGTTTAAAGAATAAAAATTTCGTAAAAGATGCTCCTCCCAAAGTAGTTAAGAAGTATTATTGTCAGTTCTAAAAAATAATGCAAAAAAAAAAAAAAAAAAAAAAAAAAAAACTCAAACACATAAAAAAGCCTTGGCAGAAGAATAACTGCAAGGGAATTTTATTACATGGCTTCCAATTTTTTGATATAATTTTATTTTATATCACCCCTGTTGCCATTCATCTACGAAAGGGAGCAAGTGATAATAAGGTAAGCGATTACGATGATCGCTTGACGCCCAACCTTCACGGCAAAAAAGAAAAAGTAACATCTGATGAAACTGAGGGATTGGACTGGTATATAAACAAATTTAATGTTTATTTCAAGCCCTTTTAACCTAATTGTGATAAAAGTAATTTTGGACGAAAAAGACGTTTTTTGTTTCTTTTCATGGGAAATGCTGTTATTGCGTGCATAGAATTAAGAATCGACGAAAAAAAATTTTTTAGACATACTCCGAAACCGAAATTGAATTTCAGTAATCTTCTTATTTTTGCCGAAAACGAAAATTTTGAAAAAAAAAAGTAATTAATACCTACATATATAGATATACATATATAATTTTCAATTACACGTGTTTATTAAATATAAATAATCTCTCTGTACCAAATTAGTTGCTACATTTGAATATTTTTGTTCTGATTATTGATACTTATGATTTTATAATTTTGTTTCAACAGTTTTCAGAGATTTCAGGTTGCTATACTTCAATCGAAAACATTTACTTGCCAAGAATTTCCTGCGTCCCTTCGTAAATCCGCGCCATATTAGTTTTAAAACTGTTCAGAGCTCTCAAGCTCAAGACGCACTCCATCATTTTGTTTTGTATTTACAACATTTCTTAGAACGTTCATAATTACAATTTCCATCCATCTTTTAAATATTATCCTCTGATACTGGGATTATTCACTGCCAAATGAAGCTAGGCATTGTCCTATTCTATGTATTTAAAAAAAAAAATCAATTTTTCACTACAGGGAAATTTTTTACGTACAGCTGGCAAACTTTTCTCATATTCATTTTTCGAATTTCTGTTTTGCTAATAATTCCTACAACTTTTGGAATAGCAAATATTATTATTTTTTTTCATTTTCTGAATAAACGAAATACCATATTCCAATTTTGCCACCAATCATTTTGCTTTTATTCGAGTCTGATCTTGATCTCGCCACCGCTGCTATAAACATTACTTCAATAATAAATCTTTTGCTTTTGTAGTGCGTCAAAAGTTTCGTTTTATCTGGCATTTGTAGCAGTTCTGCTTAGTTAATCATTTTTCAAATGTTGCAGTAAAAATAGCAATGCATTGTTTATCATTCTTTTCTTTTTTTAGCGTATTTTCTAAAATATTGTTCATAATTAAAATTATCTTCATTTTTATATGACTCAACCTATGTTTCAGTCACATTACTCGTTATTTTCATTTCGACACATTTAGATCGCCATTATTTCTGAACAGGTAATCCCCTTTTTTGGGGCTTCCTAGTTGCATCCAACTTCACACTCAGTGTACACTTTAAATATCTTACTATTTGTGAGTCTTTGGGAATAAATATAACTGTAGTACATGTTACTTAAGTTAAGAAAATACTAAAATTAGGAAAAATATAAAAGGAGAAAAAATAATTACAAATTAAATATAGAAAAAAAATAAAAATATTTTAAAATTTAAATTTAGGAAAAATAAAGAAAACTAAGAAAAGGCAAGTAGATAAATTACTTTTAACAAAAAGAATAAATAAATAAGTAAATTAACAAAATAAAAAGTAAGTAAAACTGTAGTTATAAAACTGCGGAATAACTGAAGTAAAAATAATGTAAAAAAGGAGTTAAATTACATGAAATAAGTACAAGTACAAAGAAAACATACCAAGGCAGGGCAAGGCTACCGTCAAAAGCAAAGGAAGTGGCAAAAACCGCTATGGAAACATAAAACAAAAGCTCGCAGTTTTTTTTTTTTTTTTTTTTTTTTTTTTTTTTAATTTTAAATAAAAAGAGAAAAAAGAAATAGAGGAGAAAGCGAACACAAGTTCGATCAGGTTCATAATTATGGAGTATTTGGATCGTTTACAGTTTTGGGGATTGCAGGCGTCATAATACGGTGGCTCCGCAACAATATCGTTAGGAAGATCATAAATTTTTTCAAAGAATTTTTTTTTTGAAAGGGCAATAATCCGTTTGGATAAAGTAGTTGTTTTAAGATATCTACATATAGTAGAATTACGAGGTAGCGGAATCCATTGCGGACAGTTCTGTGATTTTTATTATGAAGACGACACAGATTGGTCATGGAAGTTTTACAAGTAAAGCCGCACACCGGACAAGCGTAAGTTATAATAGGTAAGATGCAAGAGTTGTACAAAAGCAGTTTATTGTGAATTGATAAGGACTTTTAAGAAGAGGTTTAAGAGAATTGTAAGCATCAGCGACTTTACTCCTAATAGAGCGAATGTGTTTATTCCATGTGCGTTTGTTGTTCAGGATGACCCCAGGTACTTGGCATCATTAGACCAATCAATGGCAGTGTTGTTAATTGCTATTCTACTAAGATAGATAAGCTTTATAGAGAAATAACGGCGTTAGTTTTATTTCCATTTATTTTGGAGCGCCATAAGAAGCACCAATCCAATAAAGCATTGTGTGAGTCTGAAGGTACCGGTATAATGTGTATTGGAGATGTGCAGAAGCGTAAATAGAAAGGTCATCAGCATAAAGAACAAGATAAGTCTTTAAAGAGCATGGAATAGCGTTAAAGAAAAGATTAAATAGCAAAGGGCCTAGGACACTCCAAAGTAGAACCCTTGCTAGGATAAAGAAAATGGTAGAAAGTATATTGTTAATGCGTATGCGAAATGTGCGATCTCAAATGTATGAGTATATTGATATGAGTATATATATAAGTGTATGAGTCTGGCAGAAATTTTCAGCTTAATTAATTTGTATATAAGGTCTTCATGCCAAACTTTATCAAAAGCCTTTGCGATGTAAAAAAAAATGGCAGCAGCTGGGATTTTCGCGTTGAATTTTTCACTAAGAAATTCAACAACCTGAAAAAGATGGTGTTGCGTAGAGTGTTTAAGGCGGAAACCGAACTGCTCAGGAATAAGAATGTTGTTATGATGAATGTGATCTTGGAATTGAGACCATCACTTCGAACGTTTTGTATACTATATAATATTCATTGCAGTATAATTTTACTGACGTCCTTTTACTAAACTGCATCCGCAGTTATTTATGACTCCACTTATTTGAAATGTAGCAACTAATTTTGGGCAAAATTTTCGATCTAAATGCAGAAACTAATTTTGAAAGGAGGGAGTAATTTTTAATTAGTACTACTTGGGGCCTAAGTTGTCTCTCTGTTACTCTAACCACAACTTTTTATTTTTATATAAAATAAATTCATCATCGACACAAAATGATTTAACTAAACGAATTTTATATAATTAAACAATATTTCAGGTATACATAACGCGATTTACCTTTGTAATAATTTTTGCATTTGATCAGCTGTTGTACTAGAATTTTATCAAGATGTATTCCGAAGACTTCTGCAGTTTCACAGTAAAAATCTTCTGTTACTGTTAAATCTGAAGCTTTTAATGAACAAAGGAAAAGCACCTTCAAAGTTTAATCATGTACGAATTGCTTGATTTATAATTTGCACTCACATCTTGAGATTGTTTTGATTGATAATTGTAAACAGTGAAGTTCATAGAAATAAATAAAAGAGTATTTCATTTGAGAGATCAACTCAGTGAATAATATTCAATATTTCCGAAGGAAGAAACGCCATTTTTGGAAAACAACTTAGTTTCTGTCAAATTTCGATCTGGCCAAGACAGTTTCGCCGACAATGAATTTTCGACGTAACTCAGATTTGAGGCCGCAACCAAATTTTTGGTCTATCATTACTTAGAATAGAAATTAAAAATTTGAAGCAATTAATAAGAAAATTGAGAAATTTTTTTTGCATCATTTAAATATAATAGAATGCAGTGCGACAATTCCGGCGCGAACTCATCTGATCAATCACGCTTCTTCACATTTAAATACAGTCGAGTCTCTCTATAACGAAACTCCATACATCGAATTTTTCTATATAACGAATTTTTAGTAGAAACGATCCCCTTTTCGCATGATTACATTAAAAACGGTCTCTATATAGCGAAATATCTGTCTCCATATAACGAATTTTTTCATAAATTGGTCTTAATTTATTCAGTTTTAAAAAGCTTCGAAATCATATGGAACCAATTTTCCATCACTTATTTTTGATTTATCGTCAATGCTGAGTTTTTTTTTTTTTTTTTTTTTTTTTTTTTTTTTTTAAATATTCCTTCTTTCCTTGTCCTTTAAATTCATCGAATTCATCTATTCTCCCACACACCTTTCCACATCCTTCCCAAAACAGCGTCAATTGGATTGATACACATGTAAGAGAGGAATCAATGAGAAGCACATAAGAGAGGGCTTCAAATGGAAAAAAATGTTAACTGCAATTTTTCATTACTTGCTAAAATTTAGGCATTTAATTTATTTATTTTTTGAGAGCGTAACAATTTTAAAAATCAAAACAACAAAAAATTACAGATTTCTTTGCCTGAAATTAATGCAAGACTTCCTTATTTGATTTTCATTAAGCTTTCAAATAAATGTATGTTCTCTTTTTGAAACAGCTTAAATATTTAAGAAATAAAATGTTAGTTTAATATTTACTTTTAAACATTTCAAATTCTTAATTCAAAAGATCAAAAATAATATTTGTTCAAATTTCACACATTAAATACGATTTTTAACATCATTCTCGATACATCGAATTTCTCTATACAACGAATTTTTTACGGGAACGGTGGATTTCGTTATATAGAGACTCGACTGTATTTGGCAACACAAGCGCTCGAATACGCCATCTGATAGAGGAAACATGTAACTTCTTCCTTCAGGAAAATCCCATACAAGCACATCTCATTACATATATTTTTAATTTGTTCAAAATTATCTCTCTTTTTTTCATAATTTTCGATTTTATGTGATATTTTGTTCCGAATTATATGACAAATAAAAATGTATCCTAATTTTAATATCTACTGCTGTTAATCGTATTTGCAAAAAAAGAATTATTTAAATGGTTCTTTAGCAAAAGTAAAAGGACATTAAAGAGACAATTTTCCTGTACCAAAATCTGCAATCAACACCTCGATAGGCCGTTTTAATTCCCATTTGTACGGGAAATGTTAGGATTTTTCTATGCACTACGGAGAAATAAAATATTGCGCCAACAGCGGTGCATCTGTACTTCTGTGCCAATATTTTTATCAATTATTTCAAATTTCAAGTGAAAATAACGATGTTTATCCATCGTCCATGTAAACGCCCATCCTAAGACGGGCATTTACACTAGTAAGTTTTATTGTCATTGTAATACTTTTCATCATGTTAGTTGAAAAATTTTAAGGAAATGGTATATCTGAACATATGTTTGACCGTACTCTAACTTGCTTAAATAAACTCGATCGCTATATAATTTTTAATGTTATTGAGATTTTCCACGACATGTTCGGTATTGGGAAAAAAGTCTGTATCATTTATAGTTCGTTTGCAGGTTTATTCAAATAACCGTTCTTCCGTTACGATCGTTTGCAGTGTATTTTAATGACGTTAAATTAATTCAAGTCAACTGAAATTGATGTACTTCACTAGAGTGAACTACAAAAAGCTTACATGGAAAGAACTCCATAATGGTTATATATGGAATATGGTACTCCATAATGGTTATACTCCATAATGGTTAATAATGAATGAAATTTTATATAACTCCAAAATATTAAAATAAGTAGATACATAAAAAAGGGCATAAATATATAAAAATAAATGGATTAATAAAGTTGAATGAATTACATTTCATATATATAAAGTATTATTTTTAAACAATCGAAATTATTGACGACTTTTTAAATACGTGAAATATAAACAGAAATATTTTTAAATTGTGGAGCATGAAATGGATAACAATATAAACAAATGTCATTCTGTATTTGTTAGACTAGAAATAAGTTTAAAGGAGTTGCACTACTTAAACAGAATAAAAATAGACTACATATAACGGAAGATTATATAAAAAAGAGTAAATAAAAATTGCAGACAGATGTTTTCGTAATTTCACCCAACATTAATTTTATATGACAAAAATACTTACACAAATTTCATCCTTAAAAGAGAATAAACCTCGATGAAACAAAAATATGTAATACCATATATATTCTCCGCAATAACCATTTTTTTCTGCTTACACAATTTGGTCGTTCTTTTTTTTTTTTTTTTTTTTTTTTTTTTTGCATGAACTATTTTTTTGTTACGACAAGCACAATTGTTTAGTCAATTATTTCTAAATAATTCGGTTATTTTATTTATTTGAATGAAAAGAAATAATTAATTTAATAGAAACTTATTTTGTTAGATGCACTAAATTATTTGGTTCGCTATGATTCAATACGGGTCGTAAAGTGTGCTACTGCGCTTCTTCTCCCGGTCAACTTCTACGTGAATTCAAGATGACAGATCGCATAGAATGCAACATAGAAATAGATATAGTTATTTTCTAGTTTTTTGGAAGAGACAGGCCATTCTAGCCAAAACAAAGTATATAAAGAAGAGGGAACAACTCTACGGAAACACTGAAACGTATTTTTGAATTTAAGAGTGTATTTCAATCCAAGCTATGCTTACTCTCTGATCTATTTTTAAATTCGTTTTGTTTTCAAATGCATCAAACTGGAAAATTCTCTTATTTAGAAACTACATAATGTGCCGTGGTTGTCGTTGCTTTGATAAATGCAAAAAATATTGCAAAAAAAAAAAAAAAAAATGCTGTGAAAGTTGGCGTTTTGAACCGATTTTTCCGAAGCGGGAGCTTTGAGAACGAAAAAAAATGGCCATACTGAGAAAATAATAGTTTATAAATCAAATCCTGATTAACTGAGCGAAAAGGAAATCACACGGTCTCTTAAACATCTCTTCAAAAATCATGTCCGCAATTTTTTTGTTTTTATTTTCAAAAATGAGTCTGAAAATATCTCAAAAAGTTTCAAGCCGTTGAGAGTGGAAAAATAAGTTTTCGAATACACCCTTAAAAGCGAAGAATTTTAGTTGTAATCACCCCAAGCAGCGAAATATCGCACTCATTCTTGTGAACTGGGTTGACGGGGAAAGATGAAAATTCAAAAATCGCGTATTCGTGCAGAAACTGAAGCTTTCGTTGAACATGTTATTCAAATGCTGGTAAGTTTGATTTTATGCTATACTCGTTAATTTCATTTAGTTAAATTAATTAATCAATCGTAATTATGTTCGTTATTTTTGTATATATTTTTGTTTGGTCAAGGTTTAGTCTCTTTTAAGGATGAAATTTGTGTAAGTATTTTTGTCATATAAAATAAAAGTTGGGTGAAATTAGGAAAATATCTGTCTGCAGTTTTCATTTACCTTTTTTTATATAATCTTCCGTTATATGTAGTCTGTTTTTATTCTGTTTAAGTAGAGCTACTTCTTTAAACTTATTTCTTATCTAACAAATACAGAGAGGCATTTGTTTATATTGTTATCCATTTGTTGCTCCACAATTTTAAAATATTTCTGTTTATATTTCACGTATTTAAAAAGGTCGTCAATAATTTCCATTGTTTAAAAATAATACTAGTATATATTTGAAATGTAATTCATTCAAATTTTTTAATCCATTTATTTTTATATATTTATGCCCTTTTTTATGTATCTACTTATTTTAATACTTTGGAGTTATATAAAATTTCATTCATTAATACTATTCAACAGCAGATGGTTTCGGATGTGCAATCTTGATTTATTACATTTTGATTGTACATGTTGTGTAAATTTCAAAGTATTGTTAAACATATTTAGCGTTTTTCATTTCTGTAAAATTTAAAATTAAATTACTTTGATTAAATAAAATTAAATATTTGACATTTTCAATGCACAAAATAATAGACATGAAAGATTTTGAAAATGCACATTTATTTTTGAAAAGAAAATTAAAGGAAGCATTTTTTTAAAATATTACTTAACTTAAATAAAAAATATTTTATGGAACATCAAACAAAATATAATGCAAGATGCAAATGATTCTGAAAAATAATTGTCCTTTTGTGTAAATGAAAAAATATTTTTTAAAAATCTATGCAACATGTAAATATCTTAAAATATTTCAAAATAAAGTTACAAAAAATATCCTTTTCTGATTTTCCCCAGAAATAATATAAACTCTTAATTTCTTTTTACATATTTCTTAAAAAGAGAAAAATTAAAAAAAAAATAAATATGTAAAAATTCTTAACTTAATATTTCGATTGATAACAAAGACAAAATAACTGTACATACATTATATAAGATTTTTTATCGCTTTACGGGACATAGAAAATGATAGTAATAATAATAATAATAATAATAATAATAATAATAATAATAATAATAATAATAATAATAATAATAATAATAATAATAAAAGAAGAAGAAAAATCACAAGCAAAATTTTATGTACATATAAGCAGAATACAAAATAAATTTTTAACTAAGTAATTTAATATGCATATTTATTTTCTGTATAAAATGCAGTTGAAACTTTTTTAATTTATTAATATTTAAACATTAAATACGAACAAAATTTCATGTATTCAATTTAAATGTTTAAATATGTATATGTGTATTTTATATTTTCCTGAAAAATATTTTATCTTTGAAATTAGTTTTAAAGTAGGACGAAAAATATAATAAAAAAGTGAATTTTCTTCAGAAATTGGAAAAAAAGTATATGGTGCGCTGACTACTATCACTTACTTATAATCTAACTTTTTATGTATTAAAGTATGCTTCATTTAGCATATATTTGAATACATACAGTGAAATCTCTCAAAAACGACCGCGTTCCGTCCGATAAAAATTGTTCGCGCTGAGAAATGGTCTCCTAATAGAGATCATGTTTAAATCTTGATCTTAATTGTTGAAAAAAGGTAACAATTAATATTATTAAAATTTATTTTTCGTATTATTTAGAAATATAAAAAAGTTTAAGTACCAAAACAAAAGTTAATTACATAAGTTAATTGTTTCAGAGTTTAAAAATCCCTGTCGGCTGGGTCTATAGGCGGAGGTAGATTTCGAAGAGTGCTCAATTTAAACAAATATATATATATATATATATATATATATATATATATGATTAGAGATAAACCCAGTTTAATAACTACATTTGGCCGTTTATGAAACATTTTTAATTTCATTTTTCTGCAAAAACTGGTTTTATCACAATCATCTTAAGAAAAATTCAGCTCAAGTACCCATTTTGACAACATATTTTGAAATAGATTTTGAATTTATTAAAAAATCGACCAAAACAGTACATTATACAGTTCCTAAATAACAAAAGTGTCAGTTGAATGCATTTGAGAAAAAAATTGAATTTAAAAATGAGTCATAAAATAACCGGTTTGTTGTTTGAATACATCCTTAATTCTTTAATCATGATTGCTTCGGAAAATTTTGTGGGAAATACTCACTTTGACAGCATTTTTAAAAATATATTCTATCTTTATCAAAAAACTGGCCAATGCGTCGAGTATATAGTTCCTAAATAAGAGGATCTGTTAATTGGATGCGTTTGAGAGCGAAAATGGATTTTAAAACGAGTCATAAAAAACGCAATTTGCTATGTGAAAACTTCTTTAAATTTTCAAATCATGAAGACTTCGGGAAATTCTGTTCAAAATACCCTTTTTGGTAGCCTTTTTCAAAATATATTCTGTCTTTATCAAAAAACCAATCAATGCAACGCATTATATAGTTCCTAAATAAGAGGATCTGTAAATTGGATGCATTTGAGAGCAAAAATGGATTTAAAAACGAATCAGAAAAAAAACGCAATTTCTTATTTGAACACTTCCTTCAATTTTCAGTCCCGATGACTTTCGGAAATTCTGTTCAAAATACCCTTTTTGGTAGAATTTTTTGAAATATATTCTGTCTTTATCAGAAAATTGACCAATGCGTCACTTTATACAGTTTCTAAATAAGAGGATCTACCATTTGGATGCGTTTAAAATCAAAAATGAATTTAAAAATGAGTCAGAATATAAGCAGTTTGGATTTGAGGTTTTTTTCTCCAACTCCTATATTTGTTTAATTTCTTTTTGCTATACGAATTGGTCCTATGAAAAACTTGTCAATATAAAAGTTGTAGATATTTTTAAGAAGATGTAAAATAAATTTAATCAGATTTGATAGCTTAAAAATTGACGGAGTTATGGATTTTTTTCTTTTTTCAAAGCCCTTTTTCTTTTCATTTATAATTTTTTTCATCGGTAAATTTTGGTCCTATCAAAAACTTGTAAATACAAAAGTTTTAGATAATTTTAAGAATATTCATAAAAAATTTATTTGGACTTAATATCTTTAGAAGTGACGAAGTTATGAGTTTTTTTCTCTCAAAAACCCTGTTTTTTGCGCCCCTTGAGCCCACTTCTAAATTTATCAAAAATCTGTCATGCATAAACTTTTGGCCCATTTTTAAGAAGTAATATAAACTTTAAACCGATTTGATATCTACTTTAATCAAGAAGTTATGGTGTTTTTTCGGTTTTCAAAAAAGCGCTCCTTATTCCGACCCCCTTGGTCCGATTTTGCCCATTAACGAACTTAGCCGAGATTTTATCCCCTTTGATTTTATGTACCAGTTTGGTGGAGATTGGTGAAGAATTATAGAAGTTATCGTGTCCATAAAAAAGTGAGATATATAGATAGATAGATAGATAAACTGGTGCGATTGCAATAGGTAGTATTTCTTACGAAATCTACCTAAAAAATGAATGCATTGACGTTTGCTTTAATTTTATGGTTTTATCATTTATAATTTTTATTTTCAAATCCTTTCGAAATAAATAAACTTTTTTTTTTTGGGGGGGGGGGTGGAAAGACGGAAAAAATAATGACCATTTCATTAATTTATCTATTTATTTGAGAGTTTCTTGACTGTCATTCTTAATTTGTCATTAGAGTGAAATCCATTGTTTAAAAAGGCACAAAGGGGTTTAAGCACTCAAAAGTTACCGGGATTTAAAAAAAAAAAAAAAAAAAAAAAAAAAAAAAAAAAAAAAATCTAAATTTAGTTTTGATGTTTGTTGAATAATACGCTTTCCGAAATTATTTTTTTATAAAACCTTCTTCAACCGACCAGGAATAAATGGAATTAGTTTCATTTTCTTCAAAAAAATTGGTCGCTCATAGAGAGGGAGTTCAGCCGGTATGGTTTCTGAATAGAAGCAAAATTAGTTGTCTGAAGCGAAACGAAGGCTAATACACAGGCTAATTCACAGGAGGCTAATACACAGCGCAGTATTACTTTCTGGAGCTAAAGAGCTACGAAACGATATTAAAAATCAAACAAAATCCTTTCGTCAAGCAAGTCTCAAAAAATATTTTGAGAATCTGATTCTGATTGTACCAAAAGAAACTTATGAAGGATCCTACTGAATGCATCTACTACGAAAAATTAGTTCCAAATAGTTTAAAATTTACAATAAAACAAATGATAAAAAAAACCCATAAAATTTTTTTGCTTGCATCACAGAAATTTGGTATGTGTCAATTTTATCGGTTGGATGGTGTAGACAACCGAATTAGATAGAATACATGGAGTAAATAGAAAACATTTACGCACAGTCAAAGAGCTGGACATTTACAACATTTACGCGCGCAGTAATATTGAAGCGCATTAAAACATATTACAATAATCAAGCAGGGAAAAAATCTCTTCATTTTTTTCCTATTAAAAAAAATATCTTAAAAACTTTGATTTTGAGATTTTGTGATAATCTCTCAATAGCATATTTTAATTGCCAAAATAACATTTTATATTTCGCGTAGGAAAATCAGAAACAATTACATATTTTAATAAAATATTTTCCTTCAAGGCATCATTTCTTCTTATTTTATTTGTTTTTATTACATGCTTTCTATTAACTTACATTTTGTTTATGTGTGGAAGTCATGTGACTCATTTTTCGGCACAGAAGTCATATGCGCACCAGATTTGGTGCGATTTTTTTCTAACGCATATTTGGTTAAAACCTCGTTTTGGAATACTGGGTGCATATACATCTTTAAAATATTTTCTATTGATTTAAAAAGGAATTTACATTAAATAAAATAAGTAATTATAACTATAGAATCAAACAATTTGTATAATCAAAAGAAAATAAAATGAAAATAAATAAATATTTTATTAATAAATAAATAATAATAGCCGAATTACTGTCTCAAGCAAAATAACGTCATTTTGATGCTATTTTGGTATCCCGGTAAGTATATGACAACGTAAAAAATTCAGTAATCTTACAGTAGTAACCTTTTAGTAACTTTTTTCATTTACAGTGTAAACGTGTATTTGTTACACGAATTTTTGCTGTTGCCTTTTCTAGAAATCCCAGTTTCCTAGAAAAAACTTTAGTAACTTTACAGTTTTTTTTCTACAGTGTATAAATACCTTACGGAATATTGCCAGAGATTTTTTTACCCTTGGTATTGATTTTATTGACCTTAAAACAGCACTAACAAACTATCATGATTGAAAATTTTATGAGAAAATTGCTTCTTTATTTTTATTTGTTATGTTAAATATTTTAAATTGATCATTTTTCAGCCAAAACTTACTTGCATGAAGTTTTTGAGAAACTATGTGCATGAAACTACGAAAACTTAATAATTATTAATTTATTTTACCATCTAAGCGCTATATTAAATCAATATGTTCATTCGATTTATTATTTATAAAATAGTGACCTATGTTATTCCTTTTTGCTTAGCTACGCTGCGCATCATAAATGTGCCAATGTATATCAATATCTCTCGTATATCAATGGTCTTAAATGAAAAAATCAGGAAAAATTTCTAGTAAACCTAAAGTAATATTTTCTATTGAACGAATTCTATAACAAAAATTCCATTGAATAATTCGTATTAGATAAAATAATTTTAAAAAGAATATTGTAAATTTATGTTAGTCTAGCAAAATAATTAAGCCATCGGCTTAATCAACTGGTTATGGCCTTACCTCTACTAAACTTCTTTGCTCGGGAAAATTAAACAAACCTTTTATCAATTCAATACACGTGACAAAAACAATCTTTATTGAACAACTGAATAAAAATAACTTAAAGCCAGTTACACACTTTGTCGGCTTCATTCAAAGCTTAAAATCCCCAACAAGACCTGCTCATCGCATTCGCTATCAATTTATATTCCCCCTTCGGTTATTTATCATAGCAAATTGGCCAGCGATCTTACTTGTAATTCAGCCATCAATCCCGTAGATACCTCTACGCGGCTCACAAAAAAATCCTTCACAATTACCAGGCGGCAAAAGTTGGTCTACAAACGCGTTACACGATTAGAAATAAATAGAGAATTGAGGCGTAAAGGTGTTTCGAAACATCTGCAGAAAATTCATTCCGGGAAATATCATCCATAACTTCTTTGCTCATTGTGATCAATACATAGTTTCATCTGTTACTGACCAACTGATTAATATCTATTTTTTTTTTTTTTTTTTTTTTTTTGGCTTTTTATAACTTGGTGTTTTTTTTCTGTTTTTTTACATCTGTATGGAACTACAGTGAAAAAAAGAGTTGCTGACATTTTAGTTTCAAAGGCATAGAAAATAATTATAGTTAGAAATTAGATTGAAGTTATATCGCTGCTGGCTAGCTAATTATGAAATCATTTGGAAAATACAAAGTCGTCGACATGATTCCTCTTTTTTAATTAAATTCTCATGGAAACAATCCATCTATCATCTGTTTAATTAAATTTTCTAATACCATTAAAAAGCCTTTATAACTTCATTTTGTCGTATCAAGTTTAGGACTGTCAATATCGTACTGTCGATGAATTATCAGACACAGAATCGATTATTAAACACAATCTGTAAGAGCTAATTTTAGGATTTTGTTATTCGTGTAAAGTAGAGGAAAATCTAAGCTATCATTTGTACTAATATGTCAAAAATAAAATTGATTTATAATTTTAAAAAGGTTGATTATAGGTTCTAATTTTCTTGCAATTCCTTTATTCTTCTTTCTTCAAATCTTTCTGAACCAGTGATGCAGAAACCCTCATCGGCACGGAGTAAATCTGTTTGAAATAATTAACTTATACCAGAATTTATAAACGAATTTATTAGAAAATACGAGCTTGCTTACATGTTATGCATGAGAATGTCAAGTATGTTATAAAAGGAAAATTCTAATTAAACATTCTGGGTGCCAATAAAATAAAAATTAGGTGTTCTATTTTGATGACGCTGCTCTCGAAGGGGTTAAACCCAAAATTTTAATGATCTCCTCATTAAAAAATTCTCTTTAGCTCTAGACATTTTGTCGAATTTATAAAAATAAAATCGGTTAGTCAACCGTAAACAAACAAAAAACGATTCTAAACCAATAAAAATCAGAAAATTATTAATTATAGTTCTAAGTAAAAGTCAGACGATGTCTATATTTACTGTGGGTCGGGCAATATTTCATTTTTTTTTTTCATAGTTTTTACGTATTTTTTAAAATTTTTACAATAACTCAGAATAAATCAATTTGAAAACCGTATCAGAATCCTTTCTGAAAATACCTGAGAGATATTTTAGCTAGGAATGCCATTTTTGACTTTGTCTATATTTTTGGGACACACTGTATATCTATGCATATAAAGTAAACATCTTGAATTTTAATCTGTTGTTTCCTGCTAAGAACATTTCCCGGAACTGAACGATCATGGTCCAATTTTTACGACAATTTCGGAAAAGGATTAGTTTTTATCGGGAAATAAAAAACACTATTTCATTTCAAGTTATCTGTTTAGTAATAATGGCAAATAGCATCCATTTACGTATGAAAATACTTTTGCAAATGTATCAGAAAGCAGTTAGTTTGAATTTTAGATTAGACTTAATTGACAACGACTCTCAAACAAATCCTCAAGATTAATTAATTACAAGAGTCACAATAAGTATAGCGAGTCAAGCAACAAGAATTAAAAAAACAAACTATGCTCAACTTGTTAAAGAAAAATTTTTATTCATCACATTTATATGAAGCATTTAAATATGTAATGGAAAGAGAGAAAAAAAAAAAAATCTTACAAATAATTACTTTTTGGCGCACATGAAAAGAAAAAAGAAAGGGCGCTTAAAAAATGAGGCAGATAAATCATGAGTAAAAAGATTATTTTATGCTTCAAAATCTTACTACACTGAGACTTGCTTAAATAAATAATAAATACAAAGATTAAACACGCAACACATTCCCTCCCCCCTCTCCCCAATATAATTTACGCTGCCCGTTAAATCTGACAGCTCGAAAGTGGCAAAGGCAATTTTTTGTTAGCTTTTTTCTCGATGTCTGATTATAAGCTTTTTTTTTTTTTTTTTTTTTTCATCGCCATCTTAAAAGACCGAAGATACAAGTGGGTAGGGAGGGCTGTTATTTCAGGCCTCCCGCCTTATTCCTAGAGACGTGTTTGTGTGCTCTATCCTATAATTATATCACTTCGCCGCTTGAGTAGGTGCAAACGTAGTATGTCCACATCGTATTAGCTTCAAACAGGGTTGCCGTGAAGAGAGAAAAAATGACGAAATATGTCACGGCATTTTATAACAAGATCACGGATTGAACATCTTTCATCAAGACACTTTCGACTAGAATCGTAATTAGAGACGTTCTTCGAGTATTATACATTAACTTATTCTTTTACTTTTTCTTTTTCTTACTTTTATTTATTAAATAACTTGTTAAATTTTAATTTCAATTTTGGAAATATGAGAGAAATTTTCTACAAATTTTGTTAAAACTAGTAAATAGTGCGAAAATGCTCAGAAAATAGTTTGCGTATGACATTACTACAAGAATAATTTTTTGCAGGTTCGGCCTAAATACAGCAAGTAACCTTTTAAAAGAGATTTCTTCAGTAAGTATGATTCAATTCATTTTTTTTTCTTTTGCTAATTAATTATAGAAAATCATCCCAAAATTATTTTTGAACTGTTTAAAAACCTTTTCGAAGCAAAAATATTACTACTGATCTTACTGACAAGTCTGAAAAATAGAAGATTATCCACAAGTTGAAGAATAAAAGCAAAAATTTTTGGGA
The DNA here is from genome assembly GCA_964019185.1 of Maratus speculifer. Lineage (NCBI taxonomy): Eukaryota > Metazoa > Arthropoda > Arachnida > Araneae > Salticidae > Maratus > Maratus speculifer. The sequence goes on along the minus strand of OZ025298.1, from coordinate 186,565,820 downwards.
AAATCGGCAAAACTTTTGGAAGAATTTATTCTTTTAATATAAATATTTTCCACAATTTTTGCCTCTCGACACATCTGAATCCATTGCTGAATAGAGGGGGAAAAAAAAATGTTGCCATGGATCTGAAAGATAAAAAGCCTGATAAATAGAAGTTTGTACTCAAATCGAGAAGTGGAGGCAAAAATCTTGAGTAAATCGATAATAATTTTGGAAGAATTCCTTCGTGATGTAATTCTAGCGTTTTCGACAGTTTTTACCTCCCGGTACATCTGAATCTCTTGTTATATTGAGATTTTTATATTTTTTTCATCATGGACCTGAAACATAAAAAGACTGAAAAAAAAAAGATGTACTCAAATTCAGGTGTGAAAGCAAAAATCTTGTGGAAATCGTCAACAATTTTGGAAGAATTCATTCTCGTTTAACCCCTTCAGATCTGGTGTACTGTTAATAGTACTTATCTTTCAATCGAGTAATATTTTGTTTTAACAAATACTTTTGTTACTGTTTACATGTAGTAACGTTAGTATGTGTCAATGTTTTTGTTATATGACTTCATTAATGTCTAGGAATTTAGTAATGATAATAATAATAATAAATATTTATTTATTTCCGTTTGCACCGTTTGTGATTCTTTTATTTTAAATACACATTTCACTCTTTAAATTTAAAATAAAAGTTACTTATCTGAAAGAATCATGTGTATTAAAACGCAAAAAGTATTAGAAAGTTGTAATGTCAGTTAAATCTTGTCGTAATGCTATACTTTCTGAATTTCTCCAAAAACTCTTCGTTAGCTTATTGTCATATGAATATGAATTGAATAGAACACAAAACAACAACATTCGTTATACTTCAGACAATGAAATATTCGTTAAACTCTGGATTGCTAATGTTAATGTTTTCAATTTAAAAGTAATTTTTTTTTAAAAAAATGTAAAAAAAAAAAAATGGAGCCGTAAGGATCAATTAAAAAAATGGAACAACTTTTGCTCCCCGGCACATTGGAATTTATTGTAAAATTTAGAAAAAATATTACCATGGCCTTCAAGACAAAATGTCTGAAAAATAGAAAGGGCGATTATCATAGTGAAGAGTGAAGTTAATTCTTGGTGAAACCGGCAGAATTTTGGTAAGAATTCATTCGTTAAACCAAAGTTTTCAACAATTTTTGTCTATTGTTTTAACAAACAAAAAATGCATAGTTAAAATGAAGATTTTTTTTTTTTTTTTTTTTTTTTTTTTTTTTTTAAATCTTGAATATAAAAGACAATCTAAAGAATAGAAGATTACCCTCATGTTGTGAAGTGGAGGCAAAACTCTTGGAGAAATTTGTAAAACTTTTCGAAATCGTTTAATTTAAAATTTTTCAACAATTTTTGCTTCCTAAATTACCTAATCAAAAATTACCTAAATATAAGGAAAATTGTATTTTAAAATTTATTTAATAGCAAAAAAATCATCATAGCGAAAGGGGAAAAAAAGAAGAAAATGAAAAGAAAGAGAGGAAATGAAAAATTAGTCGAATGTGACAATCCCAGAACATTCTTCTATTTCATACATTTTAATACTTTCCAAAAAATGAAACATAGCAACGTCACTAGTTAGGTAATTTACTCCAAAATCTGATCTGTAACAACTTATTTCAAATTCTAACTGAATCTGGAATTTGATGAAAATCAGTGCTTTAGTATTTGAGATAGAATCATCGCAGAAGCCGTAAAAAACTGGATAGAAGCGCCACTTGTTCAGCTATTTACTGCAAAAACTGCAAAATACTAATTTATACCAGGAACAACAGAATTTGAAGTTTGATGAAAATTCGTGCAGTTCTTGTGGTAGAGCTATTGCGATAATCACGAATAATGTACCACAACAGTACCACCTGTTGAGCGATTTGCACCAAAACGTAATTAGCTATATGTCATACACTCTAAAAAAAAATGTGTAAATTTACACACAAAAATGTGTAAATCGATGATACAAAAACGACATGTCTGTATGAGTAAATTTGTGTGTAAATTGCGCCAAATGTGTAAATTTCAGAATACACATTTTAATGTATAATTTGATGATAAGTCCAAATGTGTAAAAGTTATCTGATAACTCTTGAAATACACGCTTTAATGTGTGAATTGCACTGAAATACACATATTTCTGAGCACTATTTTTACACATACATATGTGTAATACTCTTTTTTTTGTTGAAATATATTTTCCGATCTAATAATCCCCGAATCAAGATACTTAACGAACTCTCCCATCTGGTGCGATAAGAACGAAAAACATCATTAAGTTAGAATTCACACTAATGATATCGAAACTTAGTTCCGTGTTTTTCTGTGCCATGTGGAAGTTACAGAAGACATATGTAATATTTCCAGTCATCAGAAAGTGTTTCCAGAACTTTATACATAAACAATATTGATAACTGATAGACTTTTTTATTATGCTTTATTCTTTGACTTTAAAAAATAACCCATTAAAATTAATTAGCTGATTGCACCATTATGTGAAAGTGTGCTTGCTGTTAATGTTTTGTAATGTAATTAAGCATATGTTACTTACTCTATATTTGACTCTCGCACCGAGAGGTCATAAGTGTTTGCTGCTACGTTTAGTATGTTATATTAAATATTCTTTCTTTCTTTCTAAAAATCAGCCGGAGTTACTTAAATTGCATCTTCATGAGTGTACACTGAATTAGTCCCCACCCGGGGCACATAACATCATTTATTCAACGTCAATAAATGGCTACACCGTTAAATAAAAATGCCAACACTTATAGATAGTGCACCACATCCCTGGATTAACCGGTATACCTGAACTGGATATCTATACAAGGTAAGAGAATATTTATTTATTCCTTTTGCTTACCTGAATTAAATGTTGAGACAGCTAAAGCTATTATTTAATGATGAGGTTTAGAGAATTCACGCCAATTAAATGTTAGGAATATTTTCCAACATTTTTTACATATATTTTTGTGCAATAGGAAAATACCTACAATGTTGTGTAATATGTAAAATACACATGTTTTTGTGTTATGTACAGAATGCACAAATTTTTGTGTAATATTCTGTTTTTACACATATGTCTATGTAACATGAAAAACACATTTTTGTGTAATATTTAAAATACACAGGTTTTTGTGTACAAAGATTTACTTTATTCTTTGATGTGTAAACGGCGAAAAAGTTTTTAAAATAGCAAAACAAAATTACATGAAGAACAAATTCGTATATGCTTGACTTGTTTCTAAGTACGCGATCGTAATTATGTAAATACGTAATAACTATAGTTGTCATTCAATCCGTCCGTCTGTCTATCTGTCTGTTCGCATATAACAACGCAAAAACTACTTATCCGAATTGTTTGAAATTTAAAATACATAACTCTTGCATAATTTTATTAAGTCATTTCAATTTTTATGAAAATGAGATGCATAATTCAATTATAGAGACAGTCAAAAGCGTTCCCTTGCATAACGGCCAATGTATAAAAATAGTTTCAAGTGCCTTTTAATAATGTTACACGTTTTCGAACATAATAAAATTGACATGCATCTATGAAGTATATACTACAATATAAATTCTGTATAATCTGTAGTGCAGAGAATAGTTTTTATTAATTTACAGGGCCATACTAAAATATTCCATTACATTATGGTAAAGAAGGAAACATTGTTTGGGACACGTTTTAATTTTATTAAAATATTTCACATTTTATGAAATTGATGTTTATGTTGCTAAGATTTGCTAAAGATTACTGATTTTATAATGGAAAGCAGATATATAGTGTTTACAAAGAAGACAAAGAACAGATTTCGGTTACTTAAACAGTATCCGAAGTACTGTGTACTATTACACCAAAATCTGAATATTTCTTTTTAACTTCGTTATTGTACGAAACGCATCTCATTTGCTTTTTTTAACGCGCAATTTCCAACTTGTTTCTTTGTAACAGATTTGTAATCTTAAAGCAAGACCACGAATCCTTTACGCTTAATCAAGGAACAGGGTCGTCTCAAATTGTAATCTATCATATTTCTGTTATTATATTCTATTTTCTTGAATTATTTTCCTTCATCTATTTTCTTTCTGAAACTATAATCTATTTTCTCCTTGTGTTTGCAGATATACAACGTGATGACACAGAGGATTAATTCATTTTACATAAGGATTTGCAAGCAATAAAAAAAAAACTTAAAAACAATTTTTTGATTATTAAAAAAATAACTTTAATAATAGATTGTCGATTTTACATGCTTATTTATGAAATTATAAATTTAAACCAATAATAACTCTTGGTACATGATTTTAAAAAAACGGTCAATAATTGTCCATATCTTACAGCAACTGAATGTACTCTATTTTGTCTATATTGAGAAATTTTTATGTTTTTTTTTCAAAGACTAGGGGGTCCCGCTCCCCTGCTCGCTATGCTCGCCAACCCCCAGCGTAATCGCTTCGCGGTTCCAAATTATTGGCTACCCCTGCTTGCTGCGCTCGCCAATACCCTATGGTATGAATAAGCAGTTGCAGACCTTTCAAATGATGTGTCACACGACTGGTGTTGTAAAAAAATTAAAAATGTGCCCCCCTGGGGGGCAGAGTGGGAGGCGACATAAAAGACATCCATAATATGAATAAGCAGCTGCAGACCTCTCAAATGATATGTCACACGACTGGTGTTGTAAAAAATTGAAAATGTGCCCCCTGGGGGGCAGAGTGGGGGTGACACACAAGACATCCATAAAATGAATAAACAGTTGCAGGCCTTTCAAATGATGTGTCACACAATTGGTGTTGTAAAGAAATTAAAAATGTGACCCCCCCGGGGAGAGCAGAGTGTGGGGGTGACACACAAGACATCCATAATATGAATAAGCAGTTGCAGACCTTTCTAATCTTGTGTAACACGACTGGTGTTGTAAAGAAATTAAAAATGTGTCCCCCCTGGGGAGCAGAGTGGGGGATAACACACAAGAATCCATTATATGAATAAGCCGTTGCAAACCTCTCAAATGATGTATCAAACGACTGGTGTTGTAAAGAAATTAAAAATTTGGCGAAATATTACAGTTATCGCCAAATTGGCGTCACTTTTGACAACTAATTTTGGTCACCAAATTTGGCGATATATCGCCAAGTTGGCGACAAACTTGGCGATTGTTGGCGATGGTAACCTTTCCTCTCTTTATGGTAACCCATACGGCGATGCATAGACGGAGCCCTTTCCTGATTGGTCTATTCGGCTCATGGAAGGAGTGGACAACCCGGATTCGTTAGTTCCGGAAATCTTCCACATCAGCATCATTCCAGGAGTCATTCCTTTTAAGGCTAGTTTTTTTTACTATAGAAGGATGTAATTTCTGGCTGGATGTCTGTTGCCAAGGCTACTATAACACCGATACTATCATAAATAGTACAAGGGATTAGAATTATTACTATACAATTTTTAGAATAAAATGTGGAGAAAAATTTATTTATATCAGTGCTATCAAAATACAGATTATTTTTTATAAGACACAATAAAAAAAGAATAAAGAATCCAGTAATGGAACCTCACAAAAGTAATAGATTTTTATAAAAATAATTAGAGCCAAAATTTAATGAAGGCATACTAATAAAACAAAATAATTACTTCAAATAAATTCAACGAATTAGAATAGCAATAGTTAATTAAATATTTTGAGAACTGTTCACTGTTCAAATCAATCATTGTAGCTATCACAATATCAAAAATTTTTAATTATTTTAGATACATTGTTTGAACTTCTAAATGTCGGATGATTACAGTTATCAAATTATTTATACATTGAAAGGTAAAAGAAAGGTGGGTAGGTAAAAGAAAATATAAAAAAAAGTTATTTGAGCACAAATTCGTTTATTTCCTTTTATTTTTAATAATTAACACGTTGAGCGCCACTCAGCTACCGGTAACAGATACAGTAGATGCAATTGTTTGTACAAAATACAATTGATTTTTAACTATTTCTGTAATTGTTTTTCTTTAAATGGGAATTATTAGATTTAAATGACAACTGAGCGACCCCTCCCTCTCCCGAGCCAGTATACAAGGTAGAGTCAATAAAAATATTTTTCGATTAAAACACTGAAAATTTTATAAACCACACGAAATTAATTAATAGCAGTTATATATAATTTTTTTTATGTTTTTACGGTATAGTAAGTGCAATTTAAATATTAAATTGAATTACTTAGATTTTCAATTAAATTTAACGATTTTATACATTATGAACAATACTGTAATTGCCCTTTTAACTATGTCAACATTGGATCGCGCTGTACTGGAAATTGAATAACTAAGCATTTCAATAACACATGCTTCTTAAATTCTTAAAAATAAATGAAATTTTGCAAATAGTCATAAGTACATAAAATTGAAAGCTTTCTTTCTAAAGAAACATAAACATATGCAAATTTTGCAAGGAAAGAAAAATTACAGTATTACTTTATTAAATGAAGCCAACCCTTAGCATATTCATTAAAATTTTCACTGAAAATCGATCGAACTTTGAAATATTATTTTCGGCATCTTGATTGGCTCGATTGGGAGCATAAAAAATAATATAGCTTTTAAATCATGTAAAGAGAAGTTATGAAAATATATATATAAATTAAACTGTTACTAAATATTTTTTTATTAACCAAAAATATTGAATCTTGTCTATTACCTTCTCATCTAGTCTATATGTATCTTATATGCATGATGTACATATCATATATTTCATATTCATACATTTTATGATGTGATATGATTCATATATGAGTTAAAAACTCTGTTTAACGTTGAAATTATTGGGATGGTATAATACATGTTTAGCAATTATGTTAACTATTAATTAAATTACTTTTAAAACCGCAAACTTTTAAAATTGAAAGAAATTTAACCACATAGTTTTAAAAAGGAAAAAAAAATCTGATTTAAATGTTATTTAAATGAATGAATCATTGGCATGCAGCCGTTTATTTCAACGAAATAAAAATTAAACTTATTAAAGTTTATTGAATTGATAAATGTTAAATTAATGTTAATCATTGCTTTTATAAAATGTTTATGTGCAATTAAGTAAAACTAAAACTATTAACTAAAAAAGGAAGCTGAGAAAATATTTTTTTCTTACCTATTTTTTATCAATGTCCCTCCTCTGTGTTAAATTGGGATAATCCAAAAATAAATAGATTCTTTCGTATTCGTAGAATTATGTCCGAATCCAGCACAATGACATTAATGAGCTCTATTAACTACATTACTGAAACCGTACCTTTTTCGGACTGTTATGTAAAATATCCATTGGATGAATTCTTGTAACATTCTCGTAAATTTTTTTAAATTAATGTGAACTATATACGTTTATAACATAACAATATGTTCGAACACTCTGAATGTTCTTGGTCTGTTTCTATTTTAGAGAATAAATACACACGCGTGTGATCGTCTGCAGGGCAGGTGAAATTTTGCGCGCAGATGTTAGTTTCCGCTTATTTATACAATGCTAGATTTGGAAGTTAATTCATGAGAGTGGCTCTGATTAAAATTTTCAGTTTGAATAATTTTTTATGCACTTCATTTTTCTTTTTATTTAATTTAAAAAAATTCTTGCTAAAATGAACTTCAAAGTTTCTTTTTTTATATAAATTATTAAGTTGTATTAGTCATAATATGGCACGTAAATTAAAAATATGTGAACTTTTAGAAAATATAAAATCAGTTTAATGAGCAATAATGCATCAGTTATAAGTGACACATGTTTTTGTATCACATGTAATAAATGTAAAGTATATTACTTAAAATAAAATGGGTTATCTGGGAAATAAAGTTATTTTTTAAGGTATTTTTACATGTATTTTTAAAGATAGATTTTTTTTATTTCGGTGCGCGCGTGTTGGGGGGGGGGGAGTTAAATTAGGAATCATATGTCACAGCACACATTTTGTACATCTTATTTTATAGTGAAAAATGTTAAATTTATTCAAAAAATGTGGGACAAATAGCAAAATTTTTTAAAAAAGAGTGAAATAGTTAAACACTAACAGAAAAGAAAATATTTTTCGAAAGTATACATGTGTCATTACTATAATAAGGCATACTAGAACACCCCCCCCACACACACACACACAGCGAAAGCTTAGTTTTCTTCACCAGCGTATTATTTTTTGTCGTTTCTGATATTAAGAGCAGTTTATAATTAATAAAACTAGGGGAGCAAATGCGGGCTTCTAATATTTTTGAACAGCCCTGTATTTGATCTGTCGGTTAATAGATATACTATAGAATAGGGAAGTTTAGTTTAGCAAGAAAACGCCTAACTAATGAAATTTTTCTTTTAGCAATTTATGCTAATATATGGAAACATACTTGAATATTTTGCTCAGCCCTGTTGTTTACCTAGTACCTTTATTACGCGCCAGTATTTTGCTAAAATTAAGTTCTTACAAAATTACTCTTTAAACTACTTAAATCACATTTCCAAAAATTATTATTCATAGGCGACACTGTATCCATTTTTTTGCGCTACCCTGTAACTCATTTTATCTGTATTCTAGAAATATTCCTTAGTAAACTAAATGCAGTTCAACGTAAAAATGCATAATTTATTTAAAAACAACTTTTAAGTAAATTTACATTCATATTTAGTAACCTCCCGAGCAAAGCTTAGTAAATTCCGAGCTCTTTTGTGTAACCCTGTATATCTAAACTATGTAACTTTTAGCATTTATAACGTCTTATAATATGCATACATTTAATAAAACTTAAAAGCGCTTATCATAATTAAAAATGCATTTCATTCATTTACAGCCATCATTCGTATAATATACAGTTCTTCGGATAGATTATACTATTTAAAATCTTTGCGTTTCCCTGTAAACGCTATGCATTTCATATTATGCGTGAAATAATTCAGGTTCAGTGACACATATCAATTTGATTATATTTTTCCATAATGAAAATGTGTCGCAAACAATTCCCCCCCTGAGTTATTATGTCTTTTAATGAAATAATTATGCTCTGTAAATGAATTATAACTATTCTTTTCACTGCATATTTTACAGAATGCATATTTTAATGCATTTCGTAGATGCATATAATTTTGAATATGTTTGACCGGGTGTAATACCTTTAAAATTCATTTGAACCGATTTTTCCCCATAGGCCGTAATGTAATCGAAATTTTTTAACTGTCCCTGTAAATAAACTAATCAAGTTAGAAACTTCATTTTCAATAGAGTTTGTGCTAGGGAAACGTCAATAACGTTAAAAAAAGTCATAGCAATCCGAGTATATTTGCGAGAGTTAGAGCGCGGCCAGACGGACTGACAAACCGAAAGCATAAACACTTTTTTAATTTGTTGGAAAGTGTTAAAAATGCACTTTTAGCAATCATCTCTAATATACAGTATACCTTGAACTGTAAAAATATAAACGGGCCTGTCTCGGGCCGAACTTATGATTTTTACACTTGCCCACGCTGGGCCAAGAAAGATGTCATTCGAGTCGCGCCGGGCCTGGAAATTGCAGACGATGCAGACTTCTAATTAACTTAAACACTGTCCTTTAAGATTTGCACATTTATAATTATGTATAACACTCCAATTTGTGTAAATTCACGTAATTTTTTACATTTACACACTTTTGTGTGTCTATCAACTGATAAAAACAGACAGACTCACTGTCATAAACGAAATAATCATAAAAACAGTTAATGTTTTGAACAAAATGTGTAAATTTTGTGACAAGTGGGTGATTTCCGAAATTTACACACTTTTCTGTGTACACATAATTATGCTTAAATTAGAATGACACTCGATTTCGTGTAAATCGAGGCATTTTTCAGAATTTACACACTTTTCTGAAATTATCAAGTGATAAAAAATTACACACTTAAATTCAGAAGCTAAATACACACAAAAACAGGTATTTTTTGGAAAAAAAATGTGTAAATTGTATTACAAGTGTGTAATTTTAGAAAATTGCACACATGTGTGCGTAAAATTAACCAATTTACACATTTATTTTTTAGAGTGTATGAAGTAATAACTAAACATAAAGTTTTATGAAAATCCATGCACTAGCTCTTGAGATATGGCTATTGTGGAAATTGTAAATAATTCAGCATAGCAGCGCCACCTACTGAGTGATATGCACCAAAAACTAATCAGATCGAGTTTGTATCAAGGTCTCACAGAATCTAAAGTTTTGTGAAATTCCGTGCATCAGTTCTTGAGATAGAGCGCCCACAAAATTTTTGACCCATACATACAGACGGACAGACTCACAGAGACATTTTGTAAAAATATCTTTTTCGAGTTCTCTGACCCCTAAATCGAATCCAATATTTTCTTTTTGTAAAGATAGAAGAAAGTAACAATTTTTTATGATTTGTATTATAATTCCACCTACCATCGGCACCATGTCAAACTATCCATTATGAAAATAGTTTTGCCAATTGGGTAATTTGTTTTCAAATTATCGGTGCTTCTTTTTCACATTAATTAATTTTAAATGGATCTAAAAATATATAAAGATAAATATTAATATGTGGAGCCTACATTTTAGCTCATTTCTTGTTTATATAACAGAGAGAAAGGGTCGTGGACGGTCTTAAAGAAAGAAGGCAAGGTCAGATTTCTCTTACCTTTTATTATATAATTTAAATATGATTATTTTAATAACACTTAGTCTCTTTCTTAATCTATAAAAATTATTATAAGACTGATTGCATGAAAACGGATGTTTATATGTTTACCTCTTTTTGGAAACTTCTCACTTTCTACCATTTTTATACAATTCTGGTTGTCTTCATATAACGTGATTGCTTTTGACAGAGGTAGACCTAAATTTTTTAGGATTTTCACTAACCACAAGATTTCTTGACTTAAGCTAGAGACTGCAACACATTCAGCCTCAGCCGACGAAAGAGCGATACATGATCGCTTTTTTGTAGACCATTGTATAGAATTGCTTCTTAAATGAAAAGATTGCCGCTAGTTGATTTTCTTGTCTTAGTATTCCCACCCCAATGTGCATCTGCGTAGGCTTATAGAATCGGTTACATTTTGGTGCTTATGTACAAGTTAAGTTTTTTGTGCACCTTAAATACCGGATTATTCTTTTAACTAATATCCATTCTTTTTCACGTGAGGATTCATTTCTGCGGTTTAAAAATATTGACTGCAGCAGAAAATGTTCGATCTGGTGACAGATGCGATATAAAGAACGATCCTATCGCCTGTCTATATTTAATAGTATTGGGTAGTAGATTGTCATTATGCTCTAATCTATTAAAATTGGGTTCCATCTGAGTGCCTACTTGTTTGGCTTTTTCTAATTTAAACTTTTTTTTTAGTTCCCCTACTTTAGTTTTTTGATTTAATTGATAACCTTCTGCCTGTTTTCTCTATTTTGATTCCCAGATAGAAACTTAGTTCTCCTAGATTCTTTAATTCATATTCACTCTTAAATTTTCGTACTATCTCTCTTATTTCGTTTTCTTTTCCTGCTATCAAAATATCATCTATTATAAACGATACATCATTATAAACGATTTATTTTCTGCTTCATTTCGAATGTATAAACATGTATCTGAATTGGATTGTTTAAAGTTTAAGTCGTTTAATGATTTTGTTATCTTAAAGTGCAATGCTCTGGCCAGTTGTTTTAAGCCATAAATTAATTTATTTAATCTGCATACTTTGATTTGGCATAATATAGCCTTCTGGCTGAATAATATAAATTTCTTCATCTAAATTTCCATAGAGGAAAGCCAGTTTAATATATACATGGTTTATTTTCAATTTGTGGTAAATTGCTGCTGTTTTGAATGATCTAAGTGTTGTGTATGAAACTATAGGTGCAAAAGTTTCTTCATAATTTATGCTATATTTTTAGAATAGCCTTTGACAGTTAATCTTATTTTATATTTATAAATTTTTCCTTTATCGTCATATTTTGTTTTAAAAATTCATCTGGAACCAATTATTTTTCTACCTTGCGGGGAATCAACAAATGTCCATATTTTGTTTTTGTTAAGAGAATCCATCTTTTCTTGAGTGGAATTTAATCAATTTTGTTTTTCTTTTGGATTTTCTATATTCATTATAGCGTAAAAAAAATTTCGTTCTTTAATGTGCTCGTGATTTACCATGAATGATCGATCGATAAATGAATCGATCTGGATTGACTCCCTTATTAGTTCTGTCTGATTGCCTTGGTTCTGGCGTGGTCTGTTTGGATTCGCTTGGTGTGTCTTCAGTATTTGACACTTCGATTTCCATAGTTCTTTATACTGTGATTTTTCACTTTCATTTTATGGTTTTTCTTTGAATTTCATTGTATTTCTACCTTCTCATATATAATTTTATTTTCTAGAAACTTTCCTGCTCTGGCGATTATTATTTCTTTACCACTTGTATAAATACGGTGTCCTTTGGAGCAACTGTCGTAGTCGACAAAAATACCTTCGATTGATTTCTCATCTAATTTTTGCCTTTTATTTTTATTTAATAAGCAAAGGCTTCGCAGCCAAATACTCTAAGGTGGTGTAAATTAGGCGGTTTGTCATTCCAAAGTTCAAAGGGAGACTTTTCATTAGCTTTTGTGGGTAATCGGTTAAGGTGATTCACCGTACAAATCGCTTCACCCCCAGAATTTTTAAGGCAAGTTTGCTTTACTAAGCATAGCTCTGGTCATTTCAATTAGCGCTTTGTTTTTACGATCCGCAACGTCGTTTAGTCTCGGAGAATATGGAGCAGTATGTTGATGCTTTTTTCCCTTTTTTATAAGAAAGTTGTCAATTAAATCATCGTTGAATTTTCCTCCGTTATCTATTCTGATGCTTTTCGGCTTTTTGCCAAATTTATTGCTAACTAAAGCAACGAATTCTTCAAGTTTTTCATAAACTTCGGATTTCTTTTATGCTAATAAATACAGAATTGTAAATGGAGTCATCAATAAATTTTAGGAAGTTTATTTTTCCGCCGATGGTTGGTGTTTAAAAAGGGCCGCATACGTCAGAATGTACCAATGCCAATTGTTTAATGGCTCTATAATCTGCTAATTTTGGGAAGGATGCATTTGTAAGCTTTGTTTTGATACAAGTTGTGTTGTGTTTACAATTATTTATTTGTATTCCTTTCGCTAAGCGTTTTTTTTTTTTTTTTTTTTTTTTTTTCAATTTGTTTGAAAGATGCAAATTTTTTATGGCCTAACCTTCTGTGCCATAGCTCTACACAATTTTTATTATCAAAATTGTAAGTTTGATTCGCATAACTTGTGTTAGTAGTTTCATTTGCTAATTGAATTTCATATAAATTATTTTTCTTTCGTGCTTCTAGGCAGGTCCGTTGAATGTTAAGTTGCATTTGTCATTTTCAAAGAAAAGAAAAATAATCTCACATCCGTTCTCTGCAACTTTACTAACAGAAAAAATATTTGTTTCAATTTCTGGCACAAATAAAACATCTTTAAGCGTTATGTTGTGAGTTTAACCGTCTCACAGTGTGGTATTTCGCCTAAAAAGCTGGCCAAAAGTCAAAATTTTAAATTTCTCATTTAGTTGATTGTTTTCTGGTTGGTATAAGAGGACTATCTTGAGCATATGATAACGGGTTCATTTCTTTCTGTAGACTCGTCAATTGTCTGGTATTTTAATTGAAAGTCATGGATTTTGCATTTCTCATTTTATGCTTCTTATCTTTGCATCATTTTATTGAACGTCTAAAAAATTATTTTAAGTCGAACTTCAGAAACATTTTACAGTTTTTAAAGACGAAGGTATATACTCTCTTTTACATAAATATTTTTGTATATACAGTACATGTTCAATATGATTTTCATGTTTGAAACCATAGATTTTTTGGGGTTAAATATTTTAAATAAAATAATAATTTTAATAGGGAGTTAAACTGAGTTCAGCAAGAACTCTTGTGTTTTCATAATGTATAGACCTTCTAATTAAAAGATATGAAATAAAATTTGCCCCGATTTACCCCCCACTTTTTTAATATGTAAAACAAAATTTCATGAAAAAGTTTCTGAAAAGCAGTTTTTTACTTTATTAAACTTTTAAAATGTATTAACTGTTTTAATTTAATATATACTGCAGTTTTTTATTCCTACTAAATACCCATTGATATGCAGATGATAAATCTGCAAATTGAAGGGGAAAAATCCCTTTTTTAAGTAGTTGGATATTTCTTTTTTTTTTTTTTTTTTTTTTTTTCCTTTAAGTAAAATGTTTTTTGGTCGTACATCCATAACGCGGACTAAATTATTTTTTTGTAAATAATGTAACATTTTAGTTTTCTACCAAGAGTTTGTAATATGTGAATTATCTGTTACCTTTTTGAATAACATATTTTAAATCAACCATAAGGAATTGCGTTCTTTACTCACTAACGAGGTAATAAAGTTTTATATTATTAAGAAGAAATTTACTAGACATACATATGTTATTTTTTTTTATTCTATTAAATAAAAAAAATCAGTAAAAATATCAAAAAATATATGAATGATGTAATAAAAGTATTGTGATACATAAAAATTAATGATTTAATGTTTTTATAAGAAAAACTTATCGAAATTGCGAAAGGTTTATCAAATTAAATACATTTGATTAAGACGGAAAATAAAATCTTTCAAACATAGTTATAAACAAAAATGAACTTCTTTGGGATTCACTGAACAATGTTTATGCGAAAACACTGAGGAATGATTGAAAGAAATACTTTATTTTTCTAAAAGAATAGTAGAGAAACTCGGTCACCCAGCAAAATAGTTTAAAAATTGTATTGGCAGAAGTAAGAGATATAAAATGAAACAATTAAAATCTGAAATTAGCCAAGAACAATTGCAGTTCAACTAAGCAAACAATCTGCAGGGCATGCAGATGTTTCACAAATTATTAAAATCATTGCATTCAGGCCAACAAGGGCAGCAAAATATCGAAAAAAGTTTAGTTCTTTGCCGTAGATCTCAAACCTATAAGTACATTGAAATTATTACCAAATGTGGCTTTGGCCATGTTTGTTGCAGCAGATTTTACATACAATCTTTTTAATATCAGCCGAACATTTAATAAATATATATGTCCTCGATATATACTCCTTCAGAGAGCTAAAGAACAATTTTATCAAAAAAGATAACTTTATTACTGAAAACATGGCGTAAGTAAAACTTTAAAATCTTAAATGAACTCGTTAGATCACTTTACTCAAACACTGTGTTAATACATAGAAAATGTTTTCACAACAGCAAGTGAAGCAGAATTGATAAGTTTAGAACTCCTCTGCAAATGGGGTTATTACAGGTCTCCTCAACAAATATTTAAACAAAAGTCAGATAATCCCTTTGACTCAAACATCACATAAACATTTCAATGATTCAAACACTTTCAAAAACTCTTTAGCCTCTTTGAGATTAATAAGCAAATAAATGGGTTTCAAAAGTATGGTGGCAGAACCCTGTATCTTCATATCCACGCTTTTGCTTTCTCATACTAATAAGATTTATTTATGAAAATAATGACATGATCCAAGAGGAAGTAAAATACATTGAATACCAAGCAAAACATTTAATAAATACAGAAATCCTCACAGCTTGTGGTTTATTACAAGTCCAATTCAGATTAGTGCCGACTAGTGTCAATGTTAAAGTTTGCAATGCTATTACTAGCAATCAATTCATCAATGCGATGCTATATTTGCAAACAATCATAAAAAAGATTTAAATAAGCTAAAAACAATTAAATACATTGATCCTGATTCTTTGAAATTCGATCTTTCAATATTTCATGTTAGATTTTTGGAGTCAATTTTACATCTTGATTATAATTAAAAAGCTCCCAATATAAAATGTTTAGCAAGAAGCAAAAATTAAAAAGACTATCAATAAAAGAAAAAAACTAATGGAAGGTATGTTTTAAACTGAGATGCGATACTGGTACACGCTGAAAAAGCTGGTTTTAGAAATACCTCAAAAAAATGTTTTCTCGGATCGAGAAACATCAGCTTAAATTACAGGAATTGAGATAAAATTATGCACTATTTAAAAGCTATTCCAGACGTGCTATCTAGTGATTATAAAATAGGTACTAAAAATTTTCAAGACATTGCGAATAACATTTCTAACCTTTGTGTAAATCTTTACGGTTGGGACCCAGTGTCATACACATTACAGAAAATTTTGAATCACGGAACTACTATTAAAGAACATGCATACCACCCAATTCGGCAGCTATCAGAGATGGCGGCTGATGCCCGCAACATGCATTTTCGTTCATATAGTCAAAACTTTTCAAGAAAAGACTTGCTCATAGACTGCAATGAAAATGTACTTATTGGCTTACAATTTTGTTTTGATCTTTATTGAAGAGTTGTCATTGCCAGAATCTAGTTTTCGAGTGATTCTGAAGAGGATGACGTGGAAGATTATGCTCCAAAGAATGGTGGGTAGCAGGACACAAATTTGCGTAAATTGTTCGAAAAATGATTTGTTTCTTGCATAATAATATATTTAACGTTTTTTTTTAAAGCGTTTTATCCGTTATAGAACGCACAAAATAATTTAAATAATTTTGGCCAGGTTTTTCAGCAAAATACCACACTGTGCGTCTGAGGTTTTTGTTTTTATTTGTTTATTACTCGATCCATAAAAAACTAGTTTGTTACCATTTGCAATAACAACGTTAGTTTTTCATTTGATTTCATTTCTGTAAATAACCTTTCACAATTTGTTATGTGACTAAAACTGCCACTATAGACGATCCAAGCTTTTTATTCCGTGGTTTCATTATAAACGCACAGTGTTTGTTATCTTGATTGCTTTCACACTCATTACAATTGGTATTTTGATCCGAATTTAATCATTTCTGACATTTTTCTCGTCGTTTTGGAAAACCAAAGAATTAATTTTTTTCTTGTACTTTTGTTTATCATGTGTATTATGTGAAGGATTGTTTTGTTTATTTTTAATATGCCAGCATTTTTTGGTGGAAGGATTTTTTATTCTGCAATATGAACCGTATTTTTTATCCTTTTTATATCCCATATTGCTAAATTAATATCCCACATTGTTAAATTTCTTCATAGATTTAAATGATTAGCGGTATTTTCAGATGATATCGCTTCTGCGATTAAATTCATCCATTAGATTATTTTCCATAAAAATCGAAGCTAATTTTCTTCTTCATTTCCGGATTCGAGCGCTGTAATCAAAATGTCTTATGGAACTGGTAATGAACAGAGCAAAAAGGCTTAAATATGAATATCTTTTATATTTTCACCTATGAAAAATAATTTATCCGCAACTTCTAATATATTTGTGATATATTTTAACATATCACCACCTTCATTTAATTTCGTGCTATACAGCTTGCGCAATAAATTAAGCTTAGTCGATAAAATTGCGCGCTCAAGAACAGATTTTAAAATATCCCAAGTTTCTCTGTCAATTTTAATATTCTTCACTTGGACGATTTGGCTGTTCTCTTTACTGAGGTTAATTATAGCCCCGGACTTCCTATCCTTTTTGGACCAATCAGTTGTAATTGAGGTACGTGGTGCGCAGTAACGATCCCAAAAAGATCCTTTTTTATAAGAAGCATCTCCATTTTAAATTTCCTAGTGAAATAATTTGTGGAGTTTAACATCTCTATAATCTGTGCATCTTTTACAGAAGCCATCTTTGTTTATATAACCACCTTTTAATTTTTAAATAAACCACTTTATTTATTAAATTATCATACACTAATATTTAATGTTTAAGGAAGGCATGTTACACATTTTTATATACTCTTTTTATTTTGTTACTATTATGTATGAACACATCAGCCTCATAATCTTCTTTTATTTTTTATTCAAAATCAATAAAATTAAATGTATAGTTCTTTATGTAATTTATAGTGTAGTTTCACAATGCAAATGTTTATTTCTTTTGATCGACAATTTATTTGATGAACTTTGAATTAATGTTCTATTTCATATCAGGATAAATTAAATAATGTTACCGTATGTCACGTTTCAAACATTAAATGATATAACAAGTCATTAAGTAGATTTAGGATAGATGAATTAAATGATGTAAACATATTTCACATTTGAAAGATTAAATGTTATGACAAATAATTAAGTTGTTTTATGATAATTGTTTTCTGAAGAGATTAATGTTTCTAACAGTATCAAAGTTTAACTGATAGTAAAAACTACATTTATTATTTTAACTTCAAGAATTATCCGTCGAAAAATCATAAGAAATATCTTTACTGGTTTGGAAATGTGTAATGGCAAAAACCTTTACAAAGACTAATAATCTTAACTATTGGTACATCATCTAGGAGAATGTGGATTCATATACAGCTCATATTCAAAATATTAGAATAATTACCTTTTTTTTAGAAATTGAAAATATCGTTTGGTAATTTAATGTCTTTTAATGAAAATATGCAAACGATATTTTTATTAAGAACTTATTGTTGATTAAACTTACTTGTTATCTTAAATTTAATATCATTTTTGAAAAGATTAATTGCAAAAAAAAAAAAATTATTTTGAAAAGTCAAAATATTAGAATATTTATTCAAGTGGTTCAAAATATTAGAATATTTCACATTAATTCTCCTTTAATTATTACCAATTCTTAACTGGTGGCATCATTGATTAAATTCATACTATTTTATTTAAAATCAGTATTCTTTTTTGCAGTTTGTTTCTTTTTCGTCTTAAAATGGGCCGTGTGAGTGATATTCCTGAATCTACTAAACTTCGTATGGTTGATTTGTATCGGCACGGTAAAAATCAATGTTTTATAGCGAATTATTTACATTGTTCGCAATCGAGCGTTAGTAAAATACTAACACAATATTCAAAAATTGGAAAATTTCAAAATAATCACCGAAATGGTGGCCGAAAACCAAAAACATCTGCTAGAGATGACAGGAAACTGAAGCGTATAGTTAAGAAAAACTGTTTTAAAAGTGTGCGATTCTTGCACCGAAAATGAAAAGAAGAAGGAGTTGAAGTTTCTACATCGACAACATTAAGACGTCTCCATAAATTTAAATTTGAATCTCGTGTACCGAAAACAAAACCTCTCATGACTGCAAGACAAAAGCGTATAAGATTGAATTGGTGTAAATCAAGACATTTATGGAGCAATGAAGATTGGAAAAATATATTATTTAGTGATGAAAGTATGTTTTGTGTTTCATATGGTAGTCAAGGTATTCGAGTTTGGAGAGTGAAGCAAGAAGCATTTGATAAAGAATGCCTTAAACGTTCCGTAAAATTTGCTGCTAGTGTCATGGTTTGGGGTTGTATGAGTGCAGAAGGACCTGGAAAGTTATGCATCGTCTACAAAAAGGTTAACTCTCTGATATATCAAGAAATTTTAGAATATTACATGATTCCATTATCAGAAGATTTATTTGAAGATGATTTCATCTTTCAGCAAGATTTAGCGTCCTCGCATACCTCGGTGTCAACTAAGAATTGGTTCCGCCAACGCAACATTAAGGTACTTCCTTGGCCACCAAATTCACCAGATCTTAATCCCATCGAAAACTTATGGTGTATATGAAGAAAAAACTTCAAGAAAATCCTCCTTCAAGTAAAACTGAGTTAGTGGCACGTATAAAGTCTATTTGGGCTAATATTGATAGAAATGTTTGTAAACACCTTGTATATAGTATGCAAGATCGATTGTACGCTGTTATGAAAGCTAAAGGGGATGCTACAAAATATTAACTACCATTTACTTCATATTCATAAGGTAATATTGTTGCGTAAAATAAAATATTCTAATATTTTGAACCAATCTAAATCTTATTCTAATATTCTGGTGTGTTTAAGGAAGCTGTATACCTAATTTATTGTGCTGTATTTTATATTTTATAAATGTTAAAATCTTATCTAAACATTCCAGATTTAATTTATAAGAAATTTAATTGCATTTACTTAGTATAAAAAATAAATAAATGACAAATAATTTTTTCTTATTACTTTTTCTCAATTATTCTAATATTTTGAATATGAGCTGTATGTATAAAAAATGCCTTTTTCAAATCATACCACAAAAAAATGCAAATATGAAGTAAATATGATGGATAAGTTACATTAATAAAACATTCATGGTAATGCATTTTATTTCCACATTTGATCGTAATAATGCCGAACGTTGCATTATTAAATAAAAATCTAAACATAACAAAAGACATGTTATTAGAGTATTTTAAACCAAAGTTATATGATATCTTATTTCGAAATATTTTAACACTTAAATCAATACTGTTGGGAACAGAATGTGAGTTCTTTACGAGTTAAGTATACGAAAACACTAGATTAACATTAATTTATTTGGCTACTTCAGCGAAGTTATACAGTGATAATATATTACAAAACTCTCATTAGTATTTACAACATGTCAGTTAAGAAAACTAGTTCCATGATACTGTAGATTGCGTGTTAAAATAATGTGCGTTGATTAAAATTTAAATATGCAAAAAAAGTTTGTTCTTTTGACTTTTTTTTTTTTTTTTGTTCGAAGTTTCAAGTTTTATAAAAATGAAAAGTATTTTCAAATACACATATAGTAGTAGTCTAGTAAAGGGAAATAGTATACACTATAAGCGACATTTCTGTTGGTTCATTGTATGCATCTAAATTAGATATATACGTTTTACAAAATGATGTTGAAATTCTTCATGTTTAGGATGACCACCTTATCTGACTTTTTCAAGTCCTATATCGAGTATTAGAACCAAAATGATGAATTCGAGATAGAGTTACCTGGTGGAAACTGCAGTGGACTTATCGGAAAATCATTACGTTTAAAAACTGATTTAAGCGTGGCTAGTAGTTCGTTAAATGAAGACATGCGGTACCCTCTCAATTTCCGCTATCCTCATTTTTTTTTTTTCAAACTTTACATTTATGATGGATAAACCAAAGCCAGTTTATAGAAATTTAGCCTTACTAAATCCATCTTTTGTAAAACTGTGGATTGCCCGCATAGCAACCATTATATTTTTTTTCATTTCTCATTTTTTTTCTGAAAAATAAATCTCGAACATATCCATATAACTTATTAATGACCTATGGAATGATACTTGAAATCCATTCTAATTGAATTGCAAAAAACCAGTTATAAACTGCTAATAGCTACATTGTTATTTTTTCTCTTTGTAATAAAAAACTGTTGTAAGGGATCTTTTCTTGTCTTACTAAACTTTGCTGGAACTCGAGATATTTCCGATTTAGCTCAAACTGCAGAACGAAATGTTGTGACTTGTTATTCATTCAATAACAAATTTGTTTCACAATTATTTTTTCAATCAGGCATTGACACGAAAAAATCTATTGGGAAATGTGTACAATAATAGAATGATATTGCAGATGGAGCAGAAGAATTATCTACCGCTATTTACATTATTACATTAGATTACATCTACATTATTTACATTACTACATTATACTTATTTTTATTATTACATTATACTTATTTGCATTATTAAGTTTGCGTCTACCCATTTTGTAACTCTTTTACTTTCTTGTTTATTAACGGCATTTTCTCCCTATTCAAATGAAAATTCTTCTAAATGTAAAGAATTTTCTGCAATAATATGGGAAATCTCCTCCACTATTAGATCTGCATATTATTTTCTACGCATCGCAACTCTGATGAACAGGCTCTCAGTGAGGCAGACGATTTTGAAGAAACTATTAATTCCTAAGAAGCCAGACGATTTAAGAGCCTACATCACTCAAACCGGAACTCAAAATCCTCTCACGAAGCTATGCGAGTTGCCACCGCAAGGCGTATCCCAAACACAAAGATTGACACTTTAAAAGACCAATGATATTTCCGAGGCTTATAATTGACAAGAAAAATGGTCATCTCATGTCACCCTTTCCTTCCAGGCGAAAAATAAAGGGGATTTGATACCCCATCTGGAAAAAAGTCATTAGGAAATACTAAACGAAGACAACATTCTCACACCTTTTCAGTCCTGATGGATCGAGGCTATTTACATTTGGATAGGTTCTTCGTTTGCTTATTTCTGACCAAAACAGTCGGATCCGTTTTAAAACAAGTCGACTCCGACCTAATATATTAGACAGTTTGAACTTTGAAGTGAAATTAAACCATTTACATATAATTTTAAATCCATAAAATTATTATTATTATTATTATTGGATTCTATCATGCTATCCAATTTGAAGATTTCCCGTATACTGCCCGGCGTACCGTTCGATGAAAACCGTTTTTAATGAAAAACTCATGTAGAATCCGAATTATTTATAATACTAAAATTTTCACTTTTTAATCATTTATTTTATTTCCATCGAAACTTTTCTGCTCTAGAGGATACGAATTAACAACAAAATTGTAAAAATTTCCCCTTTTCAAATCCACCGAAGCTATGAAACAGTAAAATTTCTATTTTATTTTATTCTTTAGCTTTCGATAGCTGAATTTTTTGGTTTTGTGGGACGCGAATTTGAAAAATTAGTAAAACGGAATTTAAGTATAATTTTTTTCAAAGTCCTAAGAACTGAATTAATACCGAAAATGTGAAAATTTCGCCTTACCTTTTCATGCGTTCCTTATAATGTTAATCAAAAGTAACACTAGTATATTAATTAGCCAGTTCGGAGTCGGAGTTAAAATTTCTAAAGTAGAAGTCGGCCTTTTTTTTTTTTTTTTTTTTTTTTTTTTTTTTTTTTTTTTTTTTACCGACTCCGCAACTTTGTTTTCTGTAACAAAAAAAAAAAAAAAAAAAAAAAAAACCTACAAAATTTTTAAACTTTTTTATTATTATTCCTAAATATCTCGAGACATGTAGCCATAGCTTGCTATTTGTCCAATAGAATATTAAAGAGGATAAAATTCTATATAAAGGCCGTTTTTTACTATTCTAATTTTTACCTATTCGATTTTGATTGCAGAATATTTTTATGGAAATTCATTTTTAAAACCGTATCGAAAAATGAAGGTCTACAATCCAATGAGGAAAAAAAGATATATATTGAAATGTAACTGCGATATCTTTAAAAATTTCGTCCATAAAATTAGCATTAAAAATCGGTTCTTTCACTTGACTGAAGCAGCCACTTCTCAGTTACATTTCAAAATTTTTAAATGATTGTTTTCATTGAATAGCTGAAATCGATCTATTAACCATTTATTGCTCATTTGACATTCATTTACAGATATTTTTATTCGAGCCATTTTCTTTTTCGGTTCCCGTTTCGAAAGTAAAAACATCCCCATAAAAAAATTCTTAAATGAATATCGGAACAGTAGAAAATGGCTTTTGTACAGATCTATCTCAACTATCACACGAAAAAAAAAAAAAAAAAAAAAAAAAAAAAAAAAAAAAAAAAAATTACAATGGAACCGACGTATCTGTATAAATTTCTCCCATGAGATTAGCATTAGCGAATGGGTTTTTTCGCTTTACTGAAGTAGCCTCTTCTCGATTGCATAACAATTTTTTTATTTACTTATTTGTTTGTTTGTTTATTTATTTTGCATTGGATGTTTGAGTTCGATCAGCACAAAGGCTGTTTTCTACAATTTGGATTTTTTGTTTAGATATTGGCTTATTTAGTCAAGCAAAACAAAACAACCTACTTGCAAATGGTAGTCTTACAATAGAAATTTATAAACGTATATAGTCGACATTTTAATATTTTTAAATAAATAAATATATATTAACTTACACATATATATACACACTTATGAATATGTATATACACTATATTGCCATTGATTATGGGACACTTACGATTTTAGACATTTTACTAAATATCTAGAAAAATACATGAGGAATCATCTCGAAACTCTTAGTGTATAAATATAATAGTATACGTCATAAATCTCCGTGAAGATTTTTTATCGAAACGCCATAGGGGACCGTCAACAAATTAAAAAAGAATGAATATCTTTTGAATAACCCTGTCAAAACTAGCAAAAGCGCTCAAACTCTAGATTATGATTGAATGCCTTATTGTAATACACTGTGTTCATTTTTATCCAAATAGCATGCACAGTCGCAGAGTAATTAAGGTTTTTATAAAAATGGTGCCAAATTTTTCCACGTTTTTCCATTATAATTTTCAGAGTTCTTAATATAAAATAATATTTTTTTCAGAAAATATGACAAACAACATTGCACACAGTACCCTGTAATCAGAATTAAAAAATAATAAAAATTGTATGAAAAATGAGTAGGTTTACTGTATAATTTTTTACTGCGCATGCGTCAAAGATATCAAAATTTCATTTGCATATTATGTTAGCTAAATGTATAGAGCAAGTTTTGTAAAAGTCTCAAAATCATAGCTTGAAAATTCTGAAAGTAATCGTCTATAGAAAAAGGACAAAATCCGTTGTTTCCAAAATGAAGCAAAAAAATGAGGGATTTTATCCAAATGCAGTAGTACATCCCATATTGTGTATTCTATATTGACACTAATCAATGAATATATGGATACAACCCCTCTTGTTTTTGCTTCTTTTGAGAATAACGGATTTTCGACTTATTCAATTGACGATTATTGTCAGAATTTTCAAGTTATGATTTTGTGACTTTCACAAAAGTTGCTCTATACATTTAGCTAACATAATATGCAAATGAAATTTTGATATCGTTGACGCATGCGCAGTAAAAAATTATTTAGTAAACCAACTCATTTTTTATACAATTTTCATTATTTTTTAATTCTGATTACAGGGTACTGTGTGCAATGTTGTTTGTCATATTTTCTGAAAAAAATAATATTTTATATTAAGAACTCTGAAAATTATAAGGAAAAAACTTGAAAAAATTTGGGATCATTTTTATAAAAACCTTAATTACTCTGCGAGTATGCATGCTATTTGCATAAAAATGAACAAGGCTTATTACAATAAGGCATTCAAACACAATCTAGAGTTTGAGCGCTTTTGCTACATTAGTTTTGACAGGGTTATTCAAAAGATATTCATTCTTTTTTAATTTGTTGACGGTCCCCTTTGGAGTTTCGGGAAAAAATCTTCACGGAGATGTATGACTTATACTATTATATTTATACACTAAGAGTTTCGAGATGATTCCTCATGTATTTTTCTAGATATTTAGAAAAATGTTTAAAATCGCAAGTGTCCCATAATCAATGGCAATATAGTGTATATTTGCATTGGATAGATGAAATCGATCTGTATAAAGGCAGTTTTCTATTTTTTTTTTCTGTTTTTGGTTTACAGGTATTTTAAACAGGCTACTTCAGTTAAGCGAAACAATACACTTGATAATCTTAATCGCATGAAAGAAATTTATAAAGATATCGCGTCTGCATTTTAATATTTTTAAATGCTATTTCAGCAGAGGGTAGATGCGGTCTCTTGCTAGTGATAGTCATATGACAAAAATTTACATACATATATCGTCAATATTTTATTATTATTATTATTATTATTATTATTATTATTTTACTTTAGATAGCTGAGGTCGATTCGCACAAAGGCCATTTTTTTCATTTTCGATTTATTTTACGGATATTTTAAAAAGGATACTTCAATCAAGCGAAACAATTCACTAGCTTATGATAATCCTAAGGTAGAAGTTTATAAATATATCTGGTCTGCGTTTTAATATTTTTGATTTTTTTTTTTTTTTTTTTTTTTTTTTTTTTTTTACGCCGTTTTCCACTTTTTTTTAAACTTATATTTTAAAGAGGCTGATTCATTCAACTGAAGCAACCCAATCGTTCATAATCTTATGATTTAAATTTATAAAGATATCTCATCTGCATTTCAATGTTTTTAATCATTTTTTTGCATTGGCTATCTGACGTTGATCTGTAGAGATATTTTTAACTTATATTTTAAAGAGCTAATTCATTAAACTGAAGCAACCCAGTCGTTCATAATCTTATGATTTAAATTTATAAAGATATCTCATCTGCATTTCAATGTTTTTAAATCATTTTTTTGCACTGGCTATCTGACGATGATCTATACAGATCCCGTTTTCTGCTTTTTCAATTTTGTATATTTTAAAGAGGTTATTGCATTCAAACCAAACAACACTTTCTCTATAATTTTAGTGCTAAGAAAGATATAAATTAAATGTTTTTCGTCTGCTGTTTTTTTTTTTTAACTTATATTTTAAAGAGGCTAATTCATTAAACTGAAGCAACCCAATCGTTCATAATCTTATGATTTAGATTTATAAAGATATCTCATCTGCATTTCAATGTTTTTAGATCATTTTTTTTGCATTGGCTATCTGACGTTGATCTGTACAGATACCGTTTTCTGCTTTTTAGGTGCGTTCGTAATTATGTAAATACGTAGCACCTATCGTTGTCGCTCAGTCCGTCCGTCTGTCCGTCTGTCTGTCTCTCCGTCTGTCTGTCCGCATATAACAACGCAAAAACTACCCAACCGAATCGTTTGAAATTAAAAATACATAATTATTACATAATTTTGTCGAGTCATTTGAAATTTTATGAAAATCGGATGGATAGATCAATTACAGGGACAATCAAAAGGATTCCGTTACATTACGGTCAATGGGGAAAAAAGTTTCAAATGCATTTTAATCGTTTGAAATTTAAAACGTACATTTATTACATAATTTTGTCGAGTCATTTCAAATTTTATGAAAATCGTATATATAGATCAATTACAGGGACAATCAAAAGGATTCCGTTACATTACGGTCAATGGGGAAAAAAGTTTCAAATGCATTTTAATCGTTTGAAATTTAAAACGTACATTTATTACATAATTTTGTCGAGTCATTTCAAATGTTATGAAAATCGGATGCATTGATCAATTACAGGGACAATCAAAAGTATTCCGTTACATTACAGTCAATAGGGAAAAAAGTTTCAAATGCATTTTAATGGTGTTACACTCATTTGAATATAACAGAATTGACATGAATCTTGAAATATGTACTAAAAAATACATTTTGTACAATATGTGATGCAAAGAATATTTATTATTAAATTACAGGGCCACGCAAATGTATTCCACTAAATAATGTTATACGGGGAAACATTGTTTGGGGGGTGTTTTAATTATATTAAACTACTTCACATTTTACGAATAAGATATACGTTAATGAAGTATAATAAAAATTACTCCCTGTATATTTACAGGAAAACAAAGATTTCGACCACTATATTGTATCCAAAGTACGCTCTACTATATCAGCAAGATCTGAATATTTTAAAACTTCGTTATCGACGAACGCACCTCATTTGCTACGCTTTACCTGCAATTTTCAACTTGTTCAATTTTGTTTATTTTAAAGAGGTTACTGCATTCAAACCAAACAACTCTTTTTCTATAATTTTAGTGTTAAGAAAGATATAAATTAAATGTTTTTCGTGTGCGTTTTAACTTATATTTCAAAGAGGCTAATTCATTCAACTGATTCACGCAACAATTTATAAAAATATCTCTCCTACATTTTAATATTTTTAAATGATTTTTTTGTCATGGAATAGCTGAGATCTTTCGATAAAAAGATCGTTCTGTACTTTTTCGACTTTGTTTAGGGAAATTTTAAAAAAGCTACTTCAGTTAAGTTAAATCCATTGGTAGAAATTTATAAAAATATCTCTCCTACATTTTAATATTTTTAAATGATTTTTTGGCATTGAATAGTTGAGATCTTTCGGTGCAAAGACCGTTTTGTACTTTTTTGATTTTGTTTACAGATGTTTTGAAGAGGCTACTTCAGTGAAGTGAAATCCATTGGTAGAAATTTATAAAAATATCTCTACTACATTTTAATATTTTTATTTTTTATTTATTTATTTATTTATTTATTTATTTATTTATTTATTTATTTATTTATTTTTTGTCATGGGATAGCTGAGATCTTTTGGTACAAAGAGTGTTTTGTACTTTTTCGACTTTGTTTAGGGGAATTTTAAAAAAGCTACTTCAGTCAAGTGAAATCCATTGGTAGAAATTTATAAAAATATCTCTTCTACATTTTAATATTTTTAAATGATTTTTTGGCATTGGATAGCTGAGATCTTTCGGTGCAAAGACCGTTTTGTATTTTTTTAATTTTGTTTACAGGTGTTTTGATGAGGCTACTTCAGTCAAGTGAAATCCATTGGTAGAAATTTATAAAAATATCTCTTCTACATTTTAATATTTTTAAATGATTTTTTGTCATGGGATAGCTGAGTTCTTTCGGTACAAAGACCATTTTGTACTTTTTAGACTTTTTTTAGAGGAATTTTAAAAAAGCTACTTCTGTCAAGTGAAATCCAATGGTAGAAATTTATAAAAATATCTCCTCTACATTTTAATATTTTAAAATGATTTTTTTTTTTTTTTTTTGTCATGGAATAGCTGAGATTTTTCGATACAAAGATCGTTTTGTACTTTTTCGACTTTGTTTAGGGAAATTTTAAAAAAGCTACTTCAGTCAAGTGAAATCCAATGGTAGAAATTTATAAAAATATCTCTCCGACTTTGTTTAGGGAAATTTTAAAAAAGCTACTTCAGTCAAGTGAAATCCAATGGTTGAAATTTATAAAAACATCTCTCCTACATTTTAATATTTTTAAATGATTTTTTGGCATTGGACAGCTGAGATGTTTCGGTACAAAGACCGTTTTGTATTTTATTTCTACTTTGTTTAGGGGAATTTTAAAAAAGCTTTTTCAGTCAAGTGAATTCCAAAGGTAGAAATTTATAAAAATATCTCTTCTACATTTTAATATTTTTAAATGATTTTTTTGTCATTGGATAGCGTAGATTTTTCGGTGCAAAGACCGTTTTGTACTTTTTTGATATTGTTTACAGGAGTTTTAAAGAGGCTACTTCAGTCAAGAGAAATCCAATGGTAGAAATTTATAAAAATATCTCTTCTACATTTTAATGTTTTTAAATGCTTTTTTGTCATTGGATAGCTGAGATCGTTCGGTGCAAAGACCGTTTTGTACTTTTTTGATATTGTTTACAGTAGTTTTAAAGGGGCTACTTCAGTCAAGAGAAATCCAATGGTAGAAATTTATAAAAATATCTCTTCTACATTTTAATATTTTTAAATGATTTTCTTTGTCATCGGATAGCTGAGATCTTTCGGTGCAAAGACCGTTTTGTACGTTTTTGATATTGTTTACAGGAGTTTTAAAGAGCTACTTCAGTCAAGTGAAATCCATTGGTAGAAATTTATAAAAATATCTCTTCTACGTTTTAATATTTTTAAATGATTTTTTTGTCATTGGATAGCTGAGTTCTTTCGGTACAAAGACCGTTTTGTACTTTTTAGACTTTTATTAGGGGAATTTTAAAAAAGCTACTTCTCTCAAGTGAAATCGAATGGTAGAATTTATACAAATATCTCTTCTACATTTTAATATTTTTAAAGTATTTTTTGGCATTCGATATCTCAGATCTTTCGGTACAAAGACCGTTTTGTACTTTTTCGTATTTGTGTAGGGGAATTTTAAAAAAGCTATTTCAGTCAAGTGAAATACAATTGTAGAAATTTAAAAAAATATCACTTCTACATTTTAATATTTTAAATAATTGTTTGGCATTGGATAGCTGAAATTTTTCGGTACAAAGACCGTTTTGTAGTTTTTTGATTTTGTTTACAGGTGTTTTAATGAGGCTACTTCTGTCAAGTGAAATCCAATGGTAGAAATTTATAAAAATATCTCCTCTACATTTTAATATTTTAAAATGATTTTTTTTTTTTTTTTGTCATGGAATAGCTGAGATTTTTCGATACAAAGATCGTTTTGTACTTTTTCGACTTTGTTTAGGGAAATTTTAAAAAAGCTACTTCAGTCAAGTGAAATCCAATGGTAGAAATTTATAAAAATATCTCTCCGACTTTGTTTAGGGAAATTTTAAAAAAGCTACTTCAGTCAAGTGAAATCCAATGGTTGAAATTTATAAAAACATCTCTCCTACATTTTAATATTTTTAAATGATTTTTTGGCATTGGACAGCTGAGATGTTTCGGTACAAAGACCGTTTTGTATTTTATTTCTACTTTGTTTAGGGGAATTTTAAAAAAGCTTTTTCAGTCAAGTGAATTCCAAAGGTAGAAATTTATAAAAATATCTCTTCTACATTTTAATATTTTTAAATGATTTTTTTGTCATTGGATAGCGTAGATTTTTCGGTGCAAAGACCGTTTTGTACTTTTTTGATATTGTTTACAGGAGTTTTAAAGAGGCTACTTCAGTCAAGAGAAATCCAATGGTAGAAATTTATAAAAATATCTCTTCTACATTTTAATATTTTTAAATGCTTTTTTGTCATTGGATAGCTGAGATCGTTCGGTGCAAAGACCGTTTTGTACTTTTTTGATATTGTTTACAGTAGTTTTAAAGGGGCTACTTCAGTCAAGAGAAATCCAATGGTAGAAATTTATAAAAATATCTCTTCTACATTTTAATATTTTTAAATGATTTTCTTTGTCATCGGATAGCTGAGATCTTTCGGTGCAAAGACCGTTTTGTACGTTTTTGATATTGTTTACAGGAGTTTTAAAGAGCTACTTCAGTCAAGTGAAATCCATTGGTAGAAATTTATAAAAATATCTCTTCTACGTTTTAATATTTTTAAATGATTTTTTTGTCATTGGATAGCTGAGTTCTTTCGGTACAAAGACCGTTTTGTACTTTTTAGACTTTTATTAGGGGAATTTTAAAAAAGCTACTTCTCTCAAGTGAAATCGAATGGTAGAAATTTATACAAATATCTCTTCTACATTTTAATATTTTTAAAGTATTTTTTGGCATTCGATATCTCAGATCTTTCGGTACAAAGACCGTTTTGTACTTTTTCGTATTTGTGTAGGGGAATTTTAAAAAAGCTATTTCAGTCAAGTGAAATACAATTGTAGAAATTTAAAAAAATATCACTTCTACATTTTAATATTTTAAATAATTGTTTGGCATTGGATAGCTGAAATTTTTCGGTACAAAGACCGTTTTGTAGTTTTTTGATTTTGTTTACAGGTGTTTTAATGAGGCTACTTCTGTCAAGTGAAATCCAATGGTAGAAATTTATAAAAATATCTCCTCTACATTTTAATATTTTAAAATGATTTTTTTTTTTTTTTTGTCATGGAATAGCTGAGATTTTTCGATACAAAGATCGTTTTGTACTTTTTCGACTTTGTTTAGGGAAATTTTAAAAAAGCTACTTCAGTCAAGTGAAATCCAATGGTAGAAATTTATAAAAATATCTCTCCGACTTTGTTTAGGGAAATTTTAAAAAAGCTACTTCAGTCAAGTGAAATCCAATGGTTGAAATTTATAAAAACATCTCTCCTACATTTTAATATTTTTAAATGATTTTTTGGCATTGGACAGCTGAGATGTTTCGGTACAAAGACCGTTTTGTATTTTATTTCTACTTTGTTTAGGGGAATTTTAAAAAAGCTTTTTCAGTCAAGTGAATTCCAAAGGTAGAAATTTATAAAAATATCTCTTCTACATTTTAATATTTTTAAATGATTTTTTTGTCATTGGATAGCGTAGATTTTTCGGTGCAAAGACCGTTTTGTACTTTTTTGATATTGTTTACAGGAGTTTTAAAGAGGCTACTTCAGTCAAGAGAAATCCAATGGTAGAAATTTATAAAAATATCTCTTCTACATTTTAATATTTTTAAATGCTTTTTTGTCATTGGATAGCTGAGATCGTTCGGTGCAAAGACCGTTTTGTACTTTTTTGATATTGTTTACAGTAGTTTTAAAGGGGCTACTTCAGTCAAGAGAAATCCAATGGTAGAAATTTATAAAAATATCTCTTCTACATTTTAATATTTTTAAATGATTTTCTTTGTCATCGGATAGCTGAGATCTTTCGGTGCAAAGACCGTTTTGTACGTTTTTGATATTGTTTACAGGAGTTTTAAAGAGCTACTTCAGTCAAGTGAAATCCATTGGTAGAAATTTATAAAAATATCTCTTCTACGTTTTAATATTTTTAAATGATTTTTTTGTCATTGGATAGCTGAGTTCTTTCGGTACAAAGACCGTTTTGTACTTTTTAGACTTTTATTAGGGGAATTTTAAAAAAGCTACTTCTCTCAAGTGAAATCGAATGGTAGAAATTTATACAAATATCTCTTCTACATTTTAATATTTTTAAAGTATTTTTTGGCATTCGATATCTCAGATCTTTCGGTACAAAGACCGTTTTGTACTTTTTCGTATTTGTGTAGGGGAATTTTAAAAAAGCTATTTCAGTCAAGTGAAATACAATTGTAGAAATTTATAAAAATATCACTTCTACATTTTAATATTTTAAATAATTGTTTGGCATTGGATAGCTGAAATTTTTCGGTACAAAGACCGTTTTGTAGTTTTTTGATTTTGTTTACAGGTGTTTTAATGAGGCTACTTCTGTCAAGTGAAATCCAATGGTAGAAATTTATAAAAATATCTCCTCTACATTTTAATATTTTAAAATGATTTTTTTTTTTTTTTTGTCATGGAATAGCTGAGATTTTTCGATACAAAGATCGTTTTGTACTTTTTCGACTTTGTTTAGGGAAATTTTAAAAAAGCTACTTCAGTCAAGTGAAATCCAATGGTAGAAATTTATAAAAATATCTCTCCGACTTTGTTTAGGGAAATTTTAAAAAAGCTACTTCAGTCAAGTGAAATCCAATGGTTGAAATTTATAAAAACATCTCTCCTACATTTTAATATTTTTAAATGATTTTTTGGCATTGGACAGCTGAGATGTTTCGGTACAAAGACCGTTTTGTATTTTATTTCTACTTTGTTTAGGGGAATTTTAAAAAAGCTTTTTCAGTCAAGTGAATTCCAAAGGTAGAAATTTATAAAAATATCTCTTCTACATTTTAATATTTTTAAATGATTTTTTTGTCATTGGATAGCGTAGATTTTTCGGTGCAAAGACCGTTTTGTACTTTTTTGATATTGTTTACAGGAGTTTTAAAGAGGCTACTTCAGTCAAGAGAAATCCAATGGTAGAAATTTATAAAAATATCTCTTCTACATTTTAATATTTTTAAATGCTTTTTTGTCATTGGATAGCTGAGATCGTTCGGTGCAAAGACCGTTTTGTACTTTTTTGATATTGTTTACAGTAGTTTTAAAGGGGCTACTTCAGTCAAGAGAAATCCAATGGTAGAAATTTATAAAAATATCTCTTCTACATTTTAATATTTTTAAATGATTTTCTTTGTCATCGGATAGCTGAGATCTTTCGGTGCAAAGACCGTTTTGTACGTTTTTGATATTGTTTACAGGAGTTTTAAAGAGCTACTTCAGTCAAGTGAAATCCATTGGTAGAAATTTATAAAAATATCTCTTCTACGTTTTAATATTTTTAAATGATTTTTTTGTCATTGGATAGCTGAGTTCTTTCGGTACAAAGACCGTTTTGTACTTTTTAGACTTTTATTAGGGGAATTTTAAAAAAGCTACTTCTCTCAAGTGAAATCGAATGGTAGAAATTTATACAAATATCTCTTCTACATTTTAATATTTTTAAAGTATTTTTTGGCATTCGATATCTCAGATCTTTCGGTACAAAGACCGTTTTGTACTTTTTCGTATTTGTGTAGGGGAATTTTAAAAAAGCTATTTCAGTCAAGTGAAATACAATTGTAGAAATTTATAAAAATATCACTTCTACATTTTAATATTTTAAATAATTGTTTGGCATTGGATAGCTGAAATTTTTCGGTACAAAGACCGTTTTGTAGTTTTTTGATTTTGTTTACAGGTGTTTTAATGAGGCTACTTCAGTCAAGTGAATTCCAATTGTAGAAATTTTTAAAAATATCTCTTCTACATTTCAATATTTTTAAATGATTTTTTTGTCATTGGATAGCTGAGATCTTTCGGTGTGAAGACCGTTTTGTACTTTTTTGGTTTTGTTTACAGGTGTTTAAAGAGGCTACTTCAGTCAAGCGAAATCCTATAGTAGAAATTTATAAATATATCTTTTCTACATTTAAATATTTTTAAATGATTTTTTGGCATTGGATATCTGAGATCTTTCGGTACAAAGACCGTTTTATATTTTTTCCATTTTGTTATGGGGGTTTTATAAAGGGGCTTACTTCAATCAAACGAAATCCTATGAAGTTTTGAAGTTCATATAAATATATTTTTTTTTCTCTTCTACATTTTAATATTTTTAAATGATTTTTTTAGCATTGAATATTAGAAATTTATAAAGATATCTCGTCTACATTTTAATACTTGTAATTTTTTTTTTTTTCATTATATAACTGAGATTTTTCTGTACAAAGAATGTTTTATATCTTTTCGATTTTGTTACGGGTATGTTAAAGTGACTTACTTCAATAGAGCTAAATCACATTTTAGAAATTTTTAAAGATATCTCGTTTGTATTTTCATTTTCTTTAAACTTTTTTTCGGGGGGGGGGGGCATTAGATATCGGAGATTTCTCTGTACAAAGACCTTTTACATTTTTTCGATTTTTTACGGGTATTTTAAAGTGGCTTACTTGAATAGAGAAAAGTCCCGTTATAGAAATTTATAAAGACATCTCGTCAACATTTTAATTTTTTTAAATGATTTTTTTAGCATTGAATTGCTGAGATATTTCTGTACAAAGACCGTTTTATATTTTTTTCGATTTTTTACGGGTATTTTTAAGGGTCTTACTTCAATGAAGCGAAATTCTATTACAGAAAATTATAGAAATATCTCGTCTATATTTTAATAATCTTTTTTATATTGAACAGCTGAGATCTTTCTGTACAAAGGCCGTATTACAATTTTTGATTTCGATACAGGTATTTTAAAGTGACTTACTTCAGTCAAGCGAAATCCCATTGTAGAAATTTATAAAGATATCTCGCCTACAATTTAAAAAAAATTATTATTATTTTTTTTTTCTCTCTCTTACATTGAATAGCTTTTACGATTTCATTTATTTTAAAGAGGCTGCTGCAGTTAAACGAAACAATGCCTTCGCTTTAAAGATAATGCTATGACAGAAATTTATAAAAGTTTATCATTTGTGTTTTAATAGTTTTAAGTATTTTTTTTTTTTTTTTTTTTTTTTTTTTTTTTTTTTTTTTTTACATTGCCTAGTTGATATTGATTTGCACAAAGGTCATTTTCTATTTTTTCGATTTATTTTACGGGTATTAAAAAAAAAAAATTAATCAAGCGAAACAATTTACTAGCTTATGATAATTCTTTCGACGATAATCCAACGGTCGAAATTTATAAATAAATCTCGTCTGCATTTTAATATTTTTTCCCCTTTAATAGCTCAGAGCGATCTCTTCAAAGGCCTTTTTCTACTTTTTTTAATTTTCTTTACAGGACAGTTTCATTTTCGGAACCGTTTTCAAAAGTGATATTATCCTCATATTTAAAATCTACAATCAGTATCGAAAAAAGTAAAAAGCGGCCTTTATACAAACCATCGTCACCTATACTATGCAGAAAAAAAAATAATTAAAAATTGGAATGAAAGTATGTTATCTTTATTAAAATTTTCCGTAGATTTAGTATAATTGAGTTTGTCTTTTCGCGTGACTGAAAAAAACCCGTTATTCTAAAATTTAGATCAGTTAGACTATGACAGGCTTTGGAATATATGCGTATTATTTAGTTAAAATAGTATAAGAACTTTAAAAATCATTCGTTTATCTTTCTGAAAGGGAAAAAGAAAGGAAAAACTATTTATATACAATAAAGCAAGCAATATTTTACGAATAGCCAGAGGCAAGAAATTTCACCTGTACGTCCCTGGACTTCCTGCAGAGTAAAGACCTATCGTCTTACACCCTAATTACTTTTGAGGCGTATCCCTTTTGAAGGCGGGAATAAACTTCATTTTCGACTATTTTAAATCAAAGTGTTTCAACTTTTTATACAAATAGCATAGATTAAATTTTTTTAAAAATTAAAATAAAAAACATTTTTTGAAAGCTAAATAATTAAACTCTGCATGCTGTTTTACTAAATTTTAAAATGTCAAACAGATTTTTCATAATAAGACACTAAAGGTGAATTTTAAAGACTATAAAATAACGTACTTGTATCGCCTTAAAATTAAAAAAAGAAATAAAATTTCAAAATGACGTGCAAAGTTTAAACCTACAGGTTTTCAAAACAACAAAAATTATTAAATTTGAGCAAACTGCAAAGGAATAAAAGCCATAAATTTCTTCCATTGAAATAACATTAGCCGTTCTATCTCGGAGCGTTACTGATGTAGGGCCTTAAGCGGTAGAAAAAAGAACTGAACGGAAGAAAGGAGAATGGAATGTTTTTAGTTTTAAGTGGGTGTAAAAAGAACGTAAGATGAAGACGAGTTCCCGTATAAGATGTAATTGATTAATTAGAGTTATGATTGTTTGCTTTGTAAATAGTCTTATGTAAATATTTTCTCTGTAAATAATTTAAGTTAATATAAGTATTTAAAAGTTAAACGGTGTCAGATATGAATCAATTATGAGTTAATTATAATTCCGCAAGAACTTTTAGGAAGAAGAATTCCATAAATTTTGGTCTCAGTAAGTGAGATGCAGACGCACGCCCACAGAGATAGAAATATATATTTTTTTAATATCTTGGAAGCCGATATTTTTAGGTAGCTTTCATTACAAAAAGTAAAAAGCTACCTATTGCAGCCGTCCGGAGGAAAACACTCCCGGAAAATTTTGGTATATTTTCACCGATCATGACCCCCAGACCCCAAAACCACCCTCCGTTCAAATGTTGACATATATATATATATATATATATATATATATATATATAACCATATATATATATATATATCTGATTTTTGTCATGCGATAACTAACGTATTTATGAACCGATTTGAATGAAACTTGGTATGTACATAGTACATACAAATGTCTCGACCGAGTTCGTTGGTCAGCATCATCCGCCTTTTTGTTTCAAAATGGCGGCCATTTTAAATTTTTTAAAAAAATTAAAATTTAAAATTAAATGCGAAAAAATTAAAAGTTGAAAAATATTTTCCTTTTACGTGTTAGAACTTAAAACAAAGATTCCAGAACACTTTTTATTTTGTCTATATCTTAAAAAATGATTGAGTTATAGCACTTTGAATTTTTCTTATGGCTGACATTTTGAAACGATCTGATTTTTGTCACGTGATAACACGCGTACTTATGAACCGATTTCAATGAAACTTGGTATGTACATAGTACATACAAATGTCTCGACCGAGTTCGTTGGCCAGCATCATCCGACATTTTCTTTCAAAATGGCGGCCATTTTAAATTTTTTAAAAAATTTAAAATTTAAAATTAAATGCGAAAAAATTAAAAGTTGAAAAATATTTTCCTTTTACGTGTTAGAACTTAAAACAAAGATTCCAGAACACTTTTTATTTTGTCTATATCTTAAAAAATGATTGAGTTATAGCACTTTGAATTTTTCTTATGGCTGACATTTTGAAACGATCTGATTTTTGTCACGTGATAACACGCGTACTTATGAACCGATTTCAATGAAACTTGGCATGTACATAGTACATACAAATGTCTCGACCGAGTTCGTTGGTCAGCATCATGCGCCATTTTGTTTCAAAATGGCGGCCATTTTAAATTTTTAAAAAAATTTAAAATTTAAAATTAAATGCGAAAAAATTAAAAGTTGAAAAATATTTTCCTTTTACGTGTTAGAACGTAAAACAAAGATTCCAGAACACGTTTCATTTTGTCTATATCTTAAAAAATGATTGAGTTATAGCACTTTGAATTTTTCTTATGGCTGGCATTTTGAAACGATGAGTTCTAATTTTTGTCACGTGATAACACGCGTACTTATGAACCGATTTCAATGAAACTTGGTATGTACATAGTACATACAAATTTCTCGACCGAGTTCGTTGGCCAGCATCATCCGACATTTTCTTTCAAAATGGCGGCCATTTTAAATTTTTTAAAAATTTTAAAATTTAAAATTAAATGCGAAAAAATTAAAAGCTGAAAAATATTTTCCTTTTACGTGTTAGAACTTAAAACAAAGATTCCAGAACACTTTTTATTTTGTCTATATCTTAAAAAATGATTGAGTTATAGCACTTTGAATTTTTCTTATGGCTGACATTTTGAAACGATCTGATTTTTGTCACGTGATAACACGCGTACTTATGAACCGATTTCAATGAAACTTGGCATGTACATAGTACATACAAATGTCTCGACCGAGTTCGTTGGTCAGCATCATGCGCCATTTTGTTTCAAAATGGCGGCCATTTTAAATTTTTAAAAAAATTTAAAATTTAAAATTAAATGCGAAAAAATTAAAAGTTGAAAAATATTTTCCTTTTACGTGTTAGAACGTAAAACAAAGATTCCAGAACACGTTTCATTTTGTCTATATCTTAAAAAATGATTGAGTTATAGCACTTTGAATTTTTCTTATGGCTGGCATTTTGAAACGATGAGTTCTGATTTTTGTCACGTGATAACACGCGTACTTATGAACCGATTTCAATG
Organism: Maratus speculifer; assembly: GCA_964019185.1. Classification (NCBI taxonomy): domain Eukaryota; kingdom Metazoa; phylum Arthropoda; class Arachnida; order Araneae; family Salticidae; genus Maratus; species Maratus speculifer. The sequence goes on along the minus strand of OZ025298.1, from coordinate 186,527,314 downwards.
AAACTTGGTATGTACATAGTACATACAAATTTCTCGACCGAGTTCGTTGGCCAGCATCATCCGCCATTTTGTTTCAAAATGGTGGCCATTTTAAATTTTTTAAAAATTTAAAAATTTAAAATTAAATGCGAAAAAAATCAAAATTTGAAAAATAATTTTCTTTTACGTGTTAGAACATAAAACAACGATTCCAGAACACTTTTTATTTTGTCTATATCTTACAAAATGATTGAGTTATAGCACTTTGAATTTTTCTTATGTCTGACATTTTGAAACGATTTGATTTTTGTCACGTGATAACACGCGTATTTATCAACCGATTTCAATGAAACTTGGGATGTACATAGTACATACAAATGTCTCGACCGAGTTCGTTGGCCAGCATCATCCACCATTTTGTTTCAAAATGGTGGCCATTTTAAATTTTTTTAAAAATTTAAAATTTAAAATTAAATGCGAAATTTAAAAATTGAAAAATATTTTTATTTTTCGTGTTAGAACTTTAAACAACGATTCCAGAACACTTTTTATTTTGTCTATATCTTATAAAATGACTGAGTTATAGCACTTTGAATTTTGCCTATGGCTGACATTTTGAAACGGTCTGATCTGAACGATTCACAATGTTGCTTTAAAATGGTATACACTTTATGATATCGTAAAATCTGGTGACTCTCTAAATCGCTTAAAATAAAATCAGGTTGAATAAAAGATGACTAATTTCTAAAAATTCCTATTAATATTCAGTCTTGACAAAAACTAGTTTCAATCTTATAAAATCACTAATTTTATAAGATTATTTCCACTAATCTGAGCTTAGTGTTTTTGAACAATGTAACTTATCTTAAAATAAATGAATAAATATATAAGTATATGAAAGCTACCTCTTCCTCCCGGCATTGCCGGAAGGACTTTTTAGAACTGTGATGGAATGTCAAGCCTACAAAGCTATTTCAGAAGAGGTAAAATTTTGCGATGAAAGTGAGACCAAAGTGTGTGAAGCTGAGCATCTGATTATGAAGTGAGTTTATTATTTCATTTTTCTTTTCAATAATGGAAAAATTAGTTGATTTAAAGGAATTAGAGTTTTCTTTGAAAACTGAAAAATCAGCTAGTATTAAGACATTGCACAAATTAATTTTTGGAGAAATCGGTGACAGAAATAATCGACGTAGAATTCGGAATTTTACTGGGTTTACGTTTGAAGTAGATTCCGATGAATATCAAACTAAATTCAAAGAAATTAAAGATAATTTTTCTGTTAACGACTTAATTACCATTTGCAATGTTTTGTGTATAAATAATTCGGGAACTTTTGATGAAATTGCTGCCAGAATAATTTCTAGTTTATGTGATTTTAGTATTTTGAAAATTAATATGATACCCGATGAAGGTACTCTTAGTGATGACGAGAGTGCCGATGAATTTAATGATGATTTACAAGATAAAACTAAAAATATTTCAACTGTTTTTGAGAATATGAGAAATGTTTCTGGTAGTTCTAATTGTGAAAGTAATGAAAATCAGAAAATTCTAATTCCTGATTATGTTATTAAACCAAGCATTTCTATTAATGATATTGAAAGTATGATTACAATGTTTGAAGGTACTCAAGTACAACATATTAATAAATGGATTGCCGATTTTGAAGATATTGTTTTATTATTTAACGTTAGTGATTTGCACAAATTGATTTTGGCTAAACGCCGTATGACAGGCAAAGCAAAATTATTTCTTGAAAGTGAAACAAATATTAATTCGTGGTCTAAATTAAAAGCCCTACTCATATCTGAATTTGGTCAAACGTGCAATTCAGCTGAATTACACGAATTGCTGTCCAAAAGAAAAATTAGACCACATGAATCGTTAGATGAATATTTTTTAAATATGAAACAATTATGCTCAAAAGGCAATATTGAAGATTCTGCCCTTATTCAGTATGTAATAAATGGAATTAATGACCCCATTTCTAAAAAATCTTTTTTGTATGGTTGTCCCAATATTGCTGAATTTAAACAAAAATTAAAGATTTATGAAAAAATAAGATCGGAGTATGAAAATGCAAAATTTCATAAATATGAAGGAGCTAAGCCTAAAATTAAATCCGAAGTTGAAGTTAAGAACAAATTTAAGCCTGTAAAGCCAAATATGCGTTGTTTTAATTTTGGCGGGAATAATCATAAGAGTATTAACTGTGTAAATAAAGATAAAGGGCCGCTTTGTTTTGCTTGTAACGCTTATGGTCATAAATCATTTCAATGTAATAAATCTAAAGATACAAGTGTTAAAAATGCTCAGTCACAAGTAAACATTATTACATCCCAAGATTTAATTCTGAAAGAGATAAAGCTTTATTCTTTGCGTTTAATCTCTTTAATAGATACTGGTAGCCAAAAGACTTTGTTAAAGAAAAGTATTTATGATAATTTGAAGAACTTTGTAGAATTAAAACCTACGAGTATCTCTTTGACCGGTCTAGGAAAAGCCTCAATTAAACCAGAAGGTTGTTTCAATTCAGAAATCGAAGTAGATGGTTCAAAATTTAAAGTTACTATTTTTGTCGTTAAGGACAGTTGCATTAATTTCGATTTAATTATTGGCACTGATGTTATTCATCAAGGTACATTAACTATTTCTGAGAATAAAGTGAAACTGTTTAAAGCTGAAGTTCAGTCTAATGACTTTTTAGTTAATATTGTAAATGTTTTAGATGAGCCTAAAATTGATTTAACTCACATTGCTGACAAAAAATTACGTTCAGAGTTATACTCTTTAATTGAAAATTATGTACCAATTAAAACTAAAACAGTAGATGTTAAAATGAAAATTAATTTAACTGACGAAATCCCAGTTTGTTCTTCTCCTCGAAGATTACCGCCATGCGAGAAAAAAATAGTCGAAAACCAAATTGAGGAGTGGCTAGCTCAGGGAATAATTCGAGAAAGTTCTTCTAATTTTTCTTCGCCGGTTGTGTTAGTCAAGAAAAAAAATAACACAATGAGACTTTGTGTTGATTACAGATGTCTTAACAAAAAGACAGTACGTGAGCATTTCCCCTTGCCAGTTATTGATGATGTAATAGACCAATTACATTCTGCCGAAGTATTTACCACCATAGATTTGAAAAACGGTTTCTTTCATGTAGATGTTGAAGAAGACTCGCGGAAATACACCTCGTTTGTTACTCATGAAGGACAATACGAATTTTTGAAATGTCCATTCGGGTTGACCAATGGGCCTAGTGTTTTTCAAAAGTATATTTATAATGTATTTCGAAACCTATTAAAAGATCACATTGTTGTCATTTATATGGATGATTTAATAATACCTGCTAAAAACGAAGCTGAAGGTCTAGAAAAATTAAAACTTGCACTCGAAACTGCATCGGAATATGGATTAGAATTAAATCTTAAAAAATGCAATTTTTTGAAGCGTGAAATTGATTTCTTGGGGTATAGAATCATAAATGGTAAATTGTATCCCTCTCCACTGAAGACTAAAGCAGTAATAAATTTTCCCGAACCAAAGTGTACCAAAGATGTTCAAAGTTATTTAGGATTGACAGGATACTTTCGAAAATTTATAAGAAATTATTCGGTTATAGCTAAACCGTTAAGTGACCTGCTAAGAAAAGATTCAAAATTTAAATTCGATATAGAAGAACAAAGAGCTTTTAATGAACTCAAACGTATTTTGTCGTCAGAACCAGTACTTTTAATTTACAATCCCAAAAGTGCGACCGAAATCCATTGTGATGCCAGTATTGATGGCTATGGAGCTGTTTTAATGCAACAATCTCCAGTAGATAATCAGTTTCATCCAGTTTATTTCGCCAGTAAAAAAACCACCGAAGCTGAACGAAAGTACACTAGTTACGAATTAGAAGTTTTAGCTGTAATTGAAGCCCTGAAAAAGTTTAGAGTATATGTGCTAGGTATCCCATTTAAAATTGTAACCGATTGTAATGCATTTAAAATGACTATGGATAAAAAAGAAATGAGTACAAAAATAGCTAGATGGGCAATAATGTTATCCGATTTTGATTATGTTATTGAACATAGACAGGGTAGCAGTATGAGATACGTCGATGCATTAAGTAGGTATCCTATTTGTATGGTAATCCAAGATAGCTTAACTTTAAAAATTATCCAAGCTCAAGAAACCGATGACCATGTTAAAACAATAAAAGAAATCCTAAAGGTGAAATCTTATGATGATTATCTAGTTAAAAATGATGTTCTTTATAAATGTGTTAATGGTAATGATTTATTAGTTGTACCGGAAGACATGCAAATGAATATAATCAAGGCCGCTCACGAAAAAGGTCATTACGCAGTTGCAAGAACAGAGAAAAGTTTAGAAAATGATTTTTACATCCCTAAAGTTAAACAAAAAATTGAGAAATGTATAGCAAATTGTGTTCCCTGTATTTTAGTTAATAGAAAATGTAGTAAACAAGAAGGCTTACTTCACCCAATAGAAAAAGAAGAAACTCCATTACATACGTACCATGTTGATCACTTAGGTCCATTAGAAAGCACTAATAAAAATTACAAACATATCCTTTCGGTCATTGACGCATTCACAAAATTTGTTTGGTTGTATCCCACAAAATCTACCGATGCTGCCGAAGTAATTTCTAAATTAGAAATCCAAAAATCTATCTTTGGAAATCCAGTTCGAAATATATCAGATAAAGGTCCTGCATTTACCTCTAAAGCTTTTGAAGATTATTGCATCAATGAAAATATTAAACATATCCCGATTACCACTGGATTACCCAGGTCTAACGGCCAAGTTGAGCGTCTAAATTCTGTCATAATATCTGTTCTGTCTAAATTGTCTCTCGATAATCCTAAAAAATGGTATACACATGTAAGCAACGTCCAACAGGTGATAAATTCGACTTTTCAGAGAAGTATAAGCACAACTCCTTTTGAATTGATGTTTGGTACTAAAATGAAACTAAAAAATAACATTGAAATTACTAGTCTTCTGAATGCTGAAATACAATCTGATTTTACAAATAATCGCGAAGATATGAGAAAAAATGCTAAAAAACAGATTTTAAAAGTCCAAGAAGAGAACCGTAAAACTTACAGCCTCAGACGAAAGAAAGCTAACAAATTTAAGATTAATGATGTGGTTGCTATAAAACGCACACAACAAGGTCCAGGTTTGAAGTTAAAACCAAAATATTTAGGTCCGTACAAAGTCATAAAAGTAAAAAATAATGACACCTACGATGTAAAGAAACTTGGATTCAACGAAGGACCCATGGTCACCAGTACATGTGCAGAGTACATGAAGCCGTGGATGGACGAAGCTTAAAAAAAAAGGAATTTCACCGATTGTGACACTATACCAACTATGACAAACCTCTGGACTGACAACTAATAGAATTTTAACTTTATTCTCGAAAAGACGAAAAGACGTAAGGTAAAAGAAGATGAAAAGACGTATGAAAGAAGACGAAAAGACGTAAGATAAAAGAAGACGGAAGACGTAAGAAAGAAAAGACGAAAAGACGTAAGGTAATAGAAGATGAAAAGACGTATGAAAGAAGAAGACGAAAAGACGTAAGATAAAAGAAGATGAAAGGACGTAAGAAAGAGAAGACGAAAAGACGCGAAAAAAAAATATATGAATTTTTTTCAAGAAATAATCTAAGCTTTGATAAACAATTTGAATGATGACTTCTTTTTTTCAATTTAGACTTTGGATGCTGCTGTGTTTTTTTTTTTCTTTATCTTTTCAGATGATCCAGCTGCTGTTTCCAGCCAACAAGAATACATTCGAGGACGAATGTCTCATCAGTATGGCCGAAATATGGGAAATCTCCTCCACTATTAGATCTGCATATTATTTTCTACGCATCGCAACTCTGATGAACAGGCTCTCAGTGAGGCAGACGATTTTGAAGAAACTATTAATTCCTAAGAAGCCAGACGATTTAAGCGGTAGAAAAAAGAACTGAACGGAAGAAAGGAGAATGGAATGTTTTTAGTTTTAAGTGGGTGTAAAAAGAACGTAAGATGAAGACGAGTTCCCGTATAAGATGTAATTGATTAATTAGAGTTATGATTGTTTGCTTCGTAAATAGTCTTATGTAAATATTTTCTCTGTAAATAATTTAAGTTAATATAAGTATTTAAAAGTTAAACGGTGTCAGATATGAATCAATTATGAGTTAATTATAATTCCGCAAGAACTTTTAGGAAGAAGAATTCCATAAAAATAATAATAATAATAATAATAATAATAATAACAATAATAATAATAATAATAATAATAATAATAATAATAATAAATATAATTTTATAATCATCAAAATGTGGCTTACGTAATATCAGAGTCATATATTACGTACACCATGGATTAAACATTAATATTCCTGGACCAGTCATAAATTTCTGTTTTACATTTTATGACACTGCAAATCTTTTAACTAGTGAACACCGCACATTTCCAATTTTAATATCGTAGGGAAAAAAATGTACTTTTACATGCAATTTGTTTGAAAGCTGTATCTCAATTTGTTTTTGAGTTATTAAATTTTTGTTGTTTTTTATACTTTTTTGTCATTGTGGCAACAAAGATATTCCATTTATGGACATTTAAGTCGAACTAGGCAGAAAACGAATAAAATCCGGACATCACTTCAGATATGCTTGAAATATCTCTATTCTAGATCGACAAAAACAATTATTTTCCAAATGGTTAAAAAAAAAAAAAAAAAAAAAAAAAACACAAAAAGAAAAAAGAAAAAAGAATGATAGTCAATCACGTGAAAAGTTTTATCTCCAGTTTGTGATTGGTATTTTCCCCGTTATTAGCATCCAAAAGTACACAAGAAAAACCCTTTACTTTAAAGAAAAAAAAATTATCGCAGTCCTATGTAACTGATGCGCCGCGCCGTCTAAAAATATATTCAGCAATTTATTTTTGTTTCCATTTCACTCAATTCTATTTTATTTTCTCTTCTATACTCTGCAAAAAAAACATTGATCATTTCACGATATCTTCTTAAATCGTGACTTTCCATTACGACCGATAAGCGTTAAACAAATTTTTCACCGAAACTATCGAAACACACATTTACTCTGAGTCTCCGCCCAAATTATGTTCCTGAACGCAAACTAATCTTTTTCATTTATTCGAAAAATTGATATGAAGACGGCTTAATTCTGTGGCAGAATGTAGGATGTTCAAAGAAAGAGTTGAAAAAAAAATCCGATTCAATTTCGGCAAATTGGCTATCGTCTCATTCTTCAATCAATGATGGATTGTGATTGACCCCGAGGCAAACTGACCCAAGAATGATTGGAAGAGTTGATTAAATTGCATACTCGCAACCGGAAAAATAATATGACTTTTCGTTGTAAGGTAATTAAAAGAAACGAAACGAAACACAGCATTACATAAAGTGAGATAACTTCTTGCGCCTTGCGGCAACCAAGATCGATTAGCAGAGTATATACGATTTTACACATAACAAGGCTAGCAAATTTTTCACAAATATATGGTATGTTTGCTATTTGTGGTCTTTTGCTTCGATAAGTGACGCATGTTGAACATTCCCCAGATACGACAAAGTTGTTTTCAACTGTCTGTAACGCTATTCCCATATCCAAAAAGGTAATTTATTTTTGTTTGAAAATGCATGAAAGCAGTAGATTTTGTAAGCTCAGAAATTATGTAATCGAAATGCTTTTTCCTTTTTTTTTTTTTTTTTTTTTTTGTGTGTGTGTGTGTGTGTGTGTGTGTGTGTGTGTGTGTGTGTACTTTAGATGTGTGTGCTTTTTTTAGTGTGTGTGTGCAAGAGATCTTTCAGAAAATAGTATCAAAGTTGGTGTTTTGAACCGAATTTCTGGGCGAAAAACGAATTACTACTCAAGGATGCTCAAAAAATGTCTTCAACGTCATCAAAATAGCTTATAACTCAATAGGTAATTTATTGATCGGAAAATGGATAACACTCTTTGATTCCAAATCGCACCCATAATTCAGGCCTTGCAATATAATATCTTTTCATTAAAAAATGAATTGATAAATGTGTCAAAACGTTTTGCACTTGATGAGCAAAACAATTGAGAACAGCCTTAATAGTGTAAATGTGTTTTTGATAAATGCTATCATAAAACTAGATGAAATCAAATAGACACGTTTTTGGCATAGTATGTGGAAATATTTTTAGAGTTTTTAGATAGTCACTCTAGATAAAGCTGATTCACAAATTCACAAATTTTGCGAGCAACAAACTTTTCAGCCAATCTTAACTCCAAATTTTTCCCGTTCAAAGAGAAAAATGGGTTACAATTGTCTTGCAAAAAGTCGGAGGAAAAGCAATAAATCCAGTACTACTAGTACCAACCGTAAATATTTATCACCTATTCGTATCACCAATGTTCGATGTTGGATGAAAAGTCTCGGCTAGTGGAGACTTTTTTGGAACTGTAGAAAAAAGTTGGGGAACATTGCTGCTTGCTATCACACTGGATGTTGTGCGTATATTTCGCGAAAATTTTGAGGAAATCAAATGTTGCTCAAAAGTATCTCGAAATGTTGGTTAATCTGATAGCAGCTGTGTGTGAGATATACATGGAGCCCGTCTTATAGCTGTCCAATTCCTAATTCTAAAACTTTCCAAATACAAATATGTTTCATTGGTTGTTCTTCATCATATCAATATCAGTTTACATAACACGCGTAACTTTTTAAAAATTGAAAAATTTAGATTTTTGTGCGGTTTTAAGATTAAATTTAAAAATATGTAACATTTCTAATTTGGTAAAATATTGTCTCATTTAAAAAAACTTTTCTCTAACGTTGAACAAGTAAAACAATAATTTCATTTTTGCATGAGCAAAAACTTAGCAAGTTAATTTATATTTTTTGGATTCTCGGCGTTTTCTGACAATAAAATGAAAAAACTTATTTTAAATGGCAAAACATTAAAATTTAATCAAATAAAATGCAATTTGCAATTTTTTTGCTTCAAATTTTGGATATAGCTTTATCCTGATAAGGCGATTTCCTGATTAGTTTTGAGGTTCATTGGGTAAATATAAAGGGGATGCGGTAACGGGGGGGGGGGGCTAATCCTCCCTCTTAATTTAGATAAATGGTCTTTTCATACTGAATTATCATGTTTCATTTTAATTTTAGATATAGGATCATTCTGATGAGGCGCCTCCATGATTAGTTCTGGGTATTCATTGGTTAAGTAGAAATACGGTAGGGAATAGGGAGTAACTCTATTTAACTTAGTTAAATGGGTTTTTTACGCAGAATTTACCGATTAGCTTGAAATTTTAGATATAGAATCATTCTGATGAGGAGCTTCCATGGTTAGTTTTGGGTGTTCATTGGTTAAATATAAAAGGGGGAGGGGAATAGGGATCCCCCCTTAATGTAGGTAAATGGGATTTTGCGCTGACTTTATTGATAAGCTTCAAAATTTTTTATATAGATTCATTCTGATAAGACTCTTCGATGATTGTTTTGGGGATTCATTGGTTAAGTGTAAATGAGGATCTGGGGCTACCTCTTTTAATTTGGGCAAATGGATTTTTCAAGCGGAATTAACCGATTTGCTTCAATTTTTGGGTATAAGTTCATACTGATAAGATGCTTTTTTGATTAGTTTTGGGGTTCTTTTTTATGTATAAAGAGGGGGTTGCGATCACTCCCCCTGCCCTGAAATCAGATAGATGGGGTTTTATACAGGATTATTCGATTTGCTTTAAATTTTGGATATATGTTCTTTCTGATAAGGCGAATCCCTGAACATTTTTGGAGGTGTAATGGCTAAGTTTAAAGTAGAGAACGGAGATGCTGCATTATCCTATTTGCTTCGAATTTTAGATATAGATTCATTATAATATGGCGTATACTTCATTAGTTTAGGAGATTCAATCATTAAGTATAAAGGATGGAAATGGGGAAGACACCCTCCCCCCTTAATTTGTTTTTTGGGGGGTATTATTCCTTGAAAAAATAAGTCTGTAATATATAATTAGTGTGAACAGCCTGTGAGCTGAATGCGATCAGTTTAACTGGACAATATTCTTTTTTATTTAAATTTTCCCCAATTAACTTAACATAGTAGATATACAGTTAAAATTTCGTATTATAGTTAAATGTTTCAATTAAACTATAGATACTACTGAAATTTTGTTTCGTTTTATGCCCTAGAACTATCGCTGTACATATTTCAGAGAAATGGATCTATTTTACAATAGTCCCGAGTTTTAAGTTTAGTACATAAACAGTATCCTATGATTTAAACGCACCTTTTATTCATCTTTCGATAAAGAGTTTTCAGATATCATTCATAGTAATTATACACCAATTGCGTATTTCACACTTTAAAGGAAAAGAAAGCTTCTTTAGTTTGTAATTTGAAAGTAAAAACCTCAAAGTTTGATGTATGTATGTGTGAAATCAACATATTGCATCAAACGTATTCACACAAATCAAACAAATTCACAACGTTGCATCAAACATATTTGCATTTTCGAAAAAGCAAGAGGGAAAAAAATCTAAAAAAAAAGTCCTTCATAAAACAAAACTTTATTATTTAACATTTTTATGTTAGTTAAAACTGTTTGGAATTTCTGAAAAAATGTATTCAAATGGATTAATTCTTGACAAATTTGGCGGACGAAAGACTTTCTGTAATGTAAGGTATATCATTCAACAACTAATCGTTATAATGATTTATTTGTTTTGATTTAAGCTCTTGGGAAGAAGCAACCAGTATACATGAGACTTAAGTTGTTCATTATTCCCACCAGTTATTTCTTGTTATAAAATTTGAATTAATTAATCAGAGCATTTTCGCAATTCAATTACAGAAAATTTTCTGTTTTGAAAAATTTGTGATAAAGCATTAAAAATTAAGCAAAGAGCTCCGTCGCGAAATGGTTGATTATGAATGTCTATTTAATATCAAAAAATTATAAGCGAACCTAGTTTCAAAACTCATTTTTCCGATTTTTTTTTAATTTATTCATTTTTTTTTAACTATAATACAGATTTAAAGTATCCATTATGAGCATTCTTACTGTTTGGAGTCTTACATCTCAATGCATTATACGACAATCATTGGGGTAATAATCATTATTACCACAATGATTGTCTTTCTCTGCTCTAAATCATGATGTTCATTTGATAACTTTTAATATTATCAGGTGTTTGATGTTTACTGGAATTTGTCATGAATAATCTGGAAATTCTTACAGAAATTATAGAATCTCCCTAATTAAATGTAGGGTAGATGTGCCAGTAATGGACCCCCTTAAGGAATTTCACTAAAAAATAATTTTTTATTAATAGTTATAATTATTGTATACAATTTTTTTTCATATTATATTAATCTTTCAACAATATCTAACTAATCCCATAGTTACATTTCCCAATAGAAATAAAATTTAATTTTAAATAATAGAAATCTATATAATAAAGGCCAAACGTATCTGTGCGTAACGCATACGTCATGTTTTGAATGGCAACATTTTCCGATGAAATTTCGGTTTTGCAGTTTTCGCTATAGCAAATTTTTACTGCTAGGCATAGCATGTTTTCAACTTTTGTACCATAATATAGAGAAAAAAAATGCACTTTTAAATGCAGTTTGTTAGAAAACTGTATCTCAATTTGTTTTTGAGTTATTATTTTTTATTTTATTTTTTTTTTATTTAATTTTTTTTTTTTTTTTTTTTTTGTAGTTTTTTGTTCAATTTCTCTAATGGTGGCAACTTGAATGTCGCATTTATGTGGGAAATAAAGGAAAAATAACCATAGAGTAAAAAAAAAGAGAGAGAGATGCAGTTTGGTGGCTGGAGGTGACACCAAAAAATATAACCCTAACATTCACTGAATTACATCAAACACAACCGCGTGCTTTCGCAAAAAAGGAAAACATTTAGCGATACAGTTTTAATTCATAATATAATGAAATGCTATTTTAGAATGCTAAAATATAATCACATATTTTTCATTTAGAGAAAAAATGATGTTAAATAATTCGGTCTCTTTTCTACGTGATTGTTTTATTTGGGTCGAATAAGAGACTTAAACTGGAAGAATAATGGCCATTCAAATCGATTTAATCGCATACTGCACGTCCATCTATCTCTTTTCTCCATGGAAAATAATAGATCACTGTATATTTTATTTGCCATTTTTTCATAGCAACTGAAAAAATAGCAATTAAAAACCTGTTATGACAAAATATTGTCAGTTATAAAACCCGGTGAATGTTGTTGGTTTTATTTCGTTTTTATCTATCAATTTAATGACTTTTAGTTCGTTGTAAACTTACTTTACACAATATACATCAATTAACCTTTACAAAAATGTATTTTTAAGAATATCTGTATGTCATATTTTCTTAGTTGGTTTTAAAAACTGAAAGAATGCAATTTTATTCTTTGGCAAAATCTATGGCTATAACTTCTATCTTGCGTCTAATTCGGACCGATAATTTTCAAAGCTTTATATGATTACATAATTAATATGTTTCATGTAAAATTGCTGTTTGGAATTAGTTGGCAGTTTAAAAAGCATATTACATAGGAAAATTTAATTAGGCTTTTTAATTTTAAATTAAAAAAAATTCATCTTTACTCTGTGACCCGGGAACCCTGGGTTCCATGTACTAGTATGTCTAAACACCCAAAAGCCCAGTAATGGACCACCTATGTTCCAGTATTGGGCTACCCTACAAAAAATAACAGATAACTGCTTTTAGGTGCGTTCGTAATAATGTAAATACGTAGCACCTATAGTTGTAATTCAGTCCGTCCGTCTGTCTGTCCGTTTGTCTGTCCGTCTATCTGTCCGTTTGTCTGTCCGTCTATCTGTCTGTCCGCATATAACAACGCAAAAACTATCCAACCGAATCGGTTGAAATTTAAAATACATAATTATTACATAATTTTGTCAAGACATTTCAAATTTCACGAAAATCGGATGAATAGATCAATTACAGGGGAAATCAAAAGTATTCCGTTACATTACGGTCAATGGGGAAAAAAGTTTGAAATGCATTTTAATCGTTTGAAATTTAAAACATATAAATATTACATAATTGTGTCGAGTCATTTCAGATCTTATGATAATCAGATGCATAGATCAATTACAGGGACTATCAAAAGTATTCCGTTACATTACAGTCAAAGGGGAAAAAAGTTGCAAATGCATTTTAATGGTGTTACACTCATTCGAACATAATAAAATTGACATGAACCTATGACGTATACTAAAATATAAATTCTGTGCAATCTGAGATGCAAAGAATATTTATTATTAAATTACAGGGCCACACAAAAGTATTCCACTGCATAATGCTATACGGGGAAACATTGTTTGGGACATGTTTTAATTACATTAAACTGTGCCACACTTTATGAATATGATATACGTTGCTGAGGTGTAATGAAAATTACTTCCTGTGTGTTTATAGGAACACAAAGAGTTCAACCACTGTACTGTATCCGAAGTATTGTATACTATATCAGGAAGATCTGTATATTTTTTAAACTTCGTTGTCGTACGAACGAACCTCATTTTCACGTGCAATTTCCAACTGGTTTCAATTGTATTTTGCTCCAGAACTTAATGAAAGCATAATAACAAAAAAATATTAAAACTTAAGTTAGAAATTCATTACATTAAAAGATTTATAATGAAAAAACATAAAACAAAATATTTAAATTTAAGTTATGAATTTATTATAATCAAGGATTTATAATGTGGATATAAAACAAAATATTAATGATATTATTAACTGTTTATTATTAACTAACATTAAAGGATTTATATTGTAAAGATATACAACAAAACATTTAAATTTAACGGATTTACAAGATAAAGACAATGTTTTACTGAAATCAAGTTTAGATAAAATAAGGCAAAAAGTCTCCAATGTTCATTCATATCATTATCTAAGTGATGTGCTTTGCAACTGTGAAATATAAATAACAGATCTTCAATTTTATCTTCCCTTTCCGATAGTCCAAATTGCTCAATATGGAATTTTAGAATGCATTTAAAATGATAAATGTTCTTGCACTATCCAACCATTTTCAGATAATCATATAGCCCACCAATTTGGTACAGATTGATTCCACAATTTCCCTTCAGAGATGCTTATATGGATATATTATCACCAATGGAAAATCTCAGTATTTGCTGAAAAACATCCCATAACAGTGATTTGTTCTTTTTCGTTATTTGGTACTACATAATGCACATCTTTAACAGATTTTGGTCCCAAAATTTTCCTTGTTTTAAGAGCACAAAAGAAACCTTGTTTTAATCTTATTGAAAATTCTCTCTGTATGCTTTAGAATTCGGAAGAAAATACTAATAATATATTCTTCCAAATATGATTTTACATTTCTGAACCAACTTCTTTTGTAACGGCACATCTAGATTTTGTCAAATGTTCTGCTTGTGTTTTATACCAACTTTGGATGACTTTTTAAAAACAACTATTTATAAAGAAATTGCCTTTATTAAATTCTAATAGGTAAAATTTAAGTATTAAATTTGATTATTTAGCTTTTCAGTTAAATCAAAACATTTTATCTCTACTGAAATAACACTTTTTGTACTGGTCACTTGGGTGGTCCATTACTGGAAAATCGCGAAATAAGCAATCCAGTAATGGACCACCCCTCCTAAAATCTTAAAAATAAATAAAATTTTGTTAATGGCCATTGGTACATTAAATTCAATGTTTTATATTGCTAACCAAACAAAAACATTCAATTTTTACAGAAAAATAAAAAAGTTATAAATTAAGTAAGTAAAGTCTGCTCTCAGCCTGTTCATTAAGATTTTCAGTGAAAAACAGAAAAACTGTGAAACTTTATTTTCTGCTTCCTAATTGTTTTGACGAAAAGTGTAAAAAATTAATCTAGCTTATAAAGTATGCAAGGTGGAGTTCAGAAAAAAATAATAAAAGCTAAACTATTATTTATTATTTTTTTTATAAACAAAAAAGTGCGAGGTGGCCCATTACTGGAAGGTGGTCCATTACTGGCACATCGACCTTAGTTATCAGTAGAATTATAACTGAAAGTGGAATTAATATTCCTTTAAATATATATTAATATTTATTTACATTAGAGGATACAAATGTGTGCAAAATGTGTTTTGTAAAAGTAAAAAGATTAATCAGAATTAAGGCTGTGTAAAATACATAAAGACATGGCGATAGAACAGATGGTGATGATGCGGTATAATGGTGGTGATAGTGGTGGTGCATGTGAAGAAAACGTATAGAAGGGAATGAAAATTATAAAAAAGCGCCAATGTTATGTCTCCCTCTCCCAGTAAAATTTTCAAGCTATGCCCCTGCAAGTACATCAAAAGTAGCATAAAATACGATTTCTGGCTTTTTTTTTTACCAAAAAATAAAATTTCACTTTTTTAGAAAACTAGACGTGATAGAGAAAAACATACTCTATATTTGAAATCAGCGCAAAAAACTGGTTTAGTAAAACATTAAGGCCCCTGTCCTCGCTCGAGGAAACGCTAGCGAGCTAATGCTATTCCTATGGGGGAGCATTTTTCTAATAACGCTTTCGCATTTTGACATTTTTGAATTTTTTTTTTTTTTTTTTTTTTTTTTTTTTTTTTTTTTTTTTTTTTTTTTTGCATTGGATAGCTGAGGTGCATGCCGACAGCGCACCTTTTTTACTTTTTCGATTTTGGTTGCAAATATTTTTTTAAAGAGCACTTTCAGTTTCGAAACCGGTTTTGAAAGTGAAACTAACTTTGTAAAAAATATCTGCAACCAAAATCGAAAAAGTAAAAAAGGTGCGCTGTCGGCATGCACCTCAGCTATCCAATGCAAAAAAAAATTATTCAAAAATGTCAAAATGCGAAAGAGTTATTAGAAAAATGCTTCCCCATAGGAATAGCATTAGCTCGCGAGCGTTTCCTCGAGCGAGGACAGGGGCCTTAACGTACATATGTGGCAGAAATTTTTTTATGACAAGTAACATTGCTAGAAAAACATGATAAATATGCAAAAATTAAACAGTATAATCATGACTAAAAAAAGCATTCTGATATTGCTTTATAGCTTAAATTTTCATATAATTTTATAAAATTTATTAAAATTTGCATAAATGGAAATATGTAAATATTTTAAAATCAAGATCTAGCTGGAACTAGGTTCTGAATCATCACAAAATTCGCATAAAAAAACAACTAAAACAACAAAAATTTAAATTTGTTCACCTGTATTCTTTTTAGGTAGATTTCGTATGAAATATTAGGTAGATTTCGTATGAAATACTACCTATTGCATTGTCTCCCATGTTGGAATTTCTGAAAAATTTTTGCGGATCTACACGAATCATGACTCCTAGACCCCAAAACTACCATCAGTAAAAAAGTTTATATATATATCTATCTATCTATCTATCTATCTATCTATCTATCTATCTATCTATCTATCTATCTATCTATCTATCTATCGGTGTATATCACTTTCTTCTAGACACGATAACTTCCATAATTATGCTCAGATCTTTTTCAAACTTTTACATAAAATCAAGGAGCTTAAAATCTCGGTCGAGTTCGTTAATGGGCAAAATCGGACCAAGGGGGTGGAAATAAGGAGGGTTTTTGTGAAAACCGAAAAAACGCGATAACTTCTTAATTAAAATAGATATCGAATCAGTTTAATGTTTATATTACTTCTAAGAAATGGGCAAAAAGTTTATGCATGACAAATTTTTGATAAAGTTAAAAATGGGCTCAAAGGGCGAAAAAAACATGGTTTTTGGGAGAAAAAAATACATAACTTCGTCAATTCTCAAGATATCAAATCCAACTAAATTTTATATAAATGTACTCAAGATTATCTAAAACTTTTGTATTTACAAGTTTTTGATAGGACCAATTTTTACCGATGAAAAAAATTAAAAACGAAAAGAAAAAGGGGGGAGGAAAAAGAAAAAAATCCATAACTTACTCAATTCTTAAGCAATCAAATCTAATTAAATTTATTTTACATCTTCACAATAATATCTACAACTTTTATATTAACAAGTTTTTCATAGAACCAATTCTTATAGCAAAAATAAATTAAACAAAAATAGGAGTTGGAGAAAAAACCTCAAATCCAAACTGCTTATATTCTGACTCATTTTAAAATTCATTTTTGATTTTAAACGCATCCAAATGACAGATCCTCTTATTTAGGAACTATATAATGCGACGTATTGGCCAGTTTTTTGATAAAGGCACAATATATTTTTAAAAAGGCTGCCAAAAAGAGTATTTTGAACAGAATTTCCCGAAGTTGTCAATGAAAAATTGAGGAAGTATAACAAATTGCGTTTTTTCTGAGTCATTTTTAAATTCATTTTTGTTCTCAAACCCTTCCAATTTACAGGTCCTCTTTTTTAGGGACTATGTAATGTGACGGATTGGCCAGTTTTTTGATAAAAGCAGAATATATTTTTAAAAAGGCTGCTAAAAAGGGTATTTTGAACAGAATTTCACTAAGTTATCGCGATTGAAATTTGAGGAAATTTAAGAAATTGCGTTTTTACCGAGTCATTTTTAAATCTTTTTTTTGTTCTCAAACTCATCCAATTTACAGGTTCTCTTATTTAGGAACTGTATCATGTGACGGAGTGGCCAGTTTTTTGATAAAGGCAGAATATATTTTTAAAAAGGCTGCCAAAATGGGCACTTTGCACAAAATTTCCCAAAGCGATCATGATTAATGAACTGTGGGTATTCAAATAACAAATTGGTTATTTTATGACTCATTTTTAAATCCAATTTTACTCTGAAACGCATTCAAATGACAGTTTTTTGTTACTTAGGAACTATATAATGTGCGTATTCGTCAATTTTTTGATAAAGGGTGAATATATATTTTTTAAAAGCTGTCAAAGTAAGTACTTCGCAAAAAAATTTCCCAAAGCGATCATGATAAAAGGATTGAGGCTGTATTCAAATAACAAATTGTTTATTTTATTACTCATTTTTGAATTCAATTTTCCTCTCAAACGCATTCAATTGACAGTTATTTGTTATTTAGGAACTGTGTAATTACTGTGTATTGGTCAGATTTTTGATAAAGGCTAAATATATATTTAAAAAAATCTGTCAAAGTGGGCACTTCGCACAAAATTTCTCAAAGCGATCTTGATTAAAGAATTGTGGATGTATTAAAATAATAAATCGGTTATTTTATGACTCATTTTTAAATTCAATTTTGCTGTCAAATGAATTTAATTAACAGTTTTTTGTTATTTAGGAACTATATAATGAGCATATTGGTCAATTTTTTTAAATAAAGTAAGAATATAATTCAAAATATGTTGCCAAAATGGGCATTTGAGTAGAATTTCGTTTAAGATGATTTTGATAAAACCAGTTCTTACAGAAAAATGAAATTAAAAAATTTTTAAAAGCGGCTGAATAAAGTAGTTAAACTGGGTTTATCTCTAATCTTTTTTTTTTTTTTTTTTGAGATGAAAACTTTTCGAAATCTACCTCCACCTATAGGCCATGCCGAAAGGGATTTTTTTTCTAGTTATAATTTATAAATCGTAACCACTAGAATACAAATAGCGCCCTCAGTATTCCGCTCTCTTAATCAGATAAGATAAAAGACTGCCATAGTTGGAGGATTTGCAGTTCACTAAACCACACAATAAAGCATTGATGCAACAGTTTAGAGAGCATTGCGTGATTTTGAAACATTACGCTAAACCTGCACTTACAATGTCTAAACAGATTAAAGCCCCAATGTTAATGTTTAAATTCTCGTTTGTTCTCAAGGATTTATAGTTTTGATGGATGCTTCGGAAAGTGTTTTTTGCTTGAAACCCAAGTAGACATTTACATTCATTTCGTTTTTAAAAAATTAGAACGTGTTGGCAACCAAGTACTATTTTTGATTATCGCGATCTTTCGCATAAAGAGTATTCTAAATTAATAACATTCATTTTTGAGCAATGCAGAGTTCAATGTGCCATCAATTAACTTTATGACAATATAAATAAAAATAAAAGGTTTGAACAGTTATCAAAGTACCACATCTACATGACACATGATGAATCGTTGTAAGATCTTCAATTTCAAGTATAATTATATAAAGAGAGATTTGTGATTTGATATCACGTGTTTCTCGAACAAAAAAATTGGAAATTTTAAAAGAGGGAGAAAAAAAAAGAAAAGCATAGAATGAAAATAAAAGAGTATAAAAATTCGAAAAAGAGAAAATTACTAAATAAGTCTAAATTGCAGTTAATCTTCTGAAAACATAACAGAAGATATAGAAATGAAAAAGAAATTTAATAGTTGGTGAAAGAAAAAGTGTTGTTGAAAGATCATCAACAAGATTATTAGATTTTTATTTTTTAACATATCGGACAATGTACGTCAAACGTGGCAAATAAGGGGTGTTTATATTATAACTAATTTAATTATTCAAATCTTGGTGCAATAGCAGTTGCACTTTTATGCATAAATACATGAATACAAAATTTGGTACTTACGTATTAACGCCACCGCAGCAGAAGTTGCGCTAATGCGCCAATAAAGAGCAATCTTGTTCGCACGCGCACGCAGTTATCTTTTGAATTTCTTATTGTTTGCTGATTTTTGACGTCATTTTTTTAGTGCTACGAAAATGCGTATTTGGGATTTGCCAAAAACATAACATGATGCAATCTTATTTTTTCAGGAGCGATGATACAGGAGTTCATACACAAACAGTTAAGAGAATGTGGGGCAGTGCTAAATGGAGGAACAAGAGACATAGGGGAACAGCGAGACATCATTTGGAATTTTATTTATCAGAGTTCATATGGCAACAGCATCTGTTGAAAGAAAATAAAAACAGTTTTGTTAACACTATGTTGAGCTCTATGTCGTCCATTTTCTACCGAAATTCAATTGTCTATTTTGTTTTTAAATAAAGTTTTTTGAATTTCGAAAGAGTTTTAACTGTAAATAAAGTGTTTTATTTTATGATTTGTCACAAAAAATTTAGAAGTAGATTGGCGGTACTTAAAAACCGTCAAATCTGAAGTTGCGGTTGTTAATACGTAAGTACCCAAAATTTTTTACAATTATTATATATATTAAATTCAAAAATGCAGAAAAAATCTGACTCTATCTTAAATTGCCCATAAACATCCTGGCAACCTAGAACCATTACCTATTATGGAATAGCATTGAATCCATTACATATTTATAAAATTTAATAGAAAAATCATCATGGCAACCGAGAATTATTACTTATCATGGGATATTATTGAATTAATTACGTAGTGTTAATTTTAGGACAGTATTTAATGGAATTAAAAAAACTTTTACATATATATTTTTAATTTTTAATTCAATTTTCCTAAAATTTGAAGTCACCCGACAATATTCTGCAACGGTTGCATAAATATTAAATTTAAAATTATTCGGTTCTGTAGTTTTTGCGCTGTTATATCCGGACAGACGGACGACGATCTACTTATTTACATAATTACGAATGCACCTAAAGAGAAACAGGCTAAAAAAAGTAGAACTCATCCATATTTAAGGGGCAACTTCAGTAAATTGAAAAGACCTGTTCGCTAATACTAATCCCATGTAAGAAATTTATAAAGATATCCTGATTGCATTTCAATATTTTTAAATGATTTTTTGCATTGGACAGCTGAGATTGATCTAAATGCAGGTCGTTTGTTACTTTTTCGATTTTGGTTGCAGATATTTTTTGTGCGGGTGCTTTCACATTCCAAACCGGTTCCGAAAATGAAAGCGTCCTCATAAAAAATATCTGTAAACAAAATTTTAAAAAAAGTAAAAAACGCCCTGCATACAGATGGATCTCAACTATCCATTGCAAAAAAAAATCATTTAAAAATATTAAAATGCAACCGAGATATCTTTATAAATTTCTTACATGGTATTAGTATTAGCGTACGGGTCTTTTCATTTAAATGAAATAGCTTCTCAAGCGAATACAAGATTGGAACGCCAAGCATCAAACTCACTTTAATTTTACTCTAATATTTTACACTTATTTATTATATGTAAACAAAATTTTATCCAGGTGTTTATATGTACTTTAATTCATGCGTTTGATAAAACTGCGGAAGAACTTCACTCGAGTTATAAGCAGTGTTCTCGCTGTCGCTCGCCAATGCGCCAAATTGCGACTAAATTCTTCATTTGGCGAGTAAACAAGCGATTACATTCACCAAATTGCTAGTGCTCAATTTTTGATTTTTCTTTTTTTTCTTATGTGTGTGTGTCGCTTTCATAACGTTTTAATGAATTAAATCTGTTTTAGAATTTTTTTTTCTTGATTACGCAAGATATTTCGAGCATACATATTTATAATATAATTGTAGCAGATAGTTAATTTAATTGAATGTAGATTAAAAATAATCATTATCGCAGTTATAAAAACTTGGATTATTTTATAACATATTGAAGAAAAGGGGGTACATTAAAGGATTAAAGATATATTTTTTAATGCTACACGGTGAATCTATTTTGCTAATACTTTTTTAATTTGCCGAATGTTTTTTTTTATTCTTAATTAGCCAAATTACTAATGTTGGTCAAATGTCAGCGAGAACACTGGTTATAAGTGCCTAAATTTTTTTAGCTTTCCGAAAAATTGCATTTTTCAGCTAAAAACCCCATCAAGTCCCGAAGTACTCCAAGGATTTCGATTTTTTAAAAAAATGGTAGTAGAGTAAAAAATATAGGATCCTATTTGACAAACAGTTTCAAAGAAAAAGTATAATCTGAAAAACGGAAAATTTTGAAAAAATTGCTACTGCTCTAAAATACAAAACAATTATTCACAGAAAAAAAAGTATCAGCAGAAGTCTTGCGCATAACCTAGTGAATATGAATTTCAAATATACATTTTAATTAATTTTCCAAAATGAAATTACGCTTGAAATCATTGAATACGGAATTTATCACTTGCTAAATCAGCGTAGAAATCAACAGAATTAAAAATTTCCAAGCCGGGGATCGAACCCGAAACTCTTGAAAAGGCACTCCAAGTGCTGAAAAAATATGAAGAACACTGAAAAGCTGAACACAGCTGAACACTGAAAAAAAATGAAGTACTCAAAAATGAGAAAATCGATGTACTCATATTGAATTGAGTATGTTTGGATCAAAATTGAACGCATCGCTTACTCAGTTTTGAAACATCATATGTTATCAAATCCGAGCAAACGATAATTTTGTACCCTGTATTGGTTCACTTCATTCATGGCGGCATACAATATGCTTATGATAAATTTTGCAATGTTTTTTAAAGTAATTTAAAAATGCTTGGAAATAATGCTCTTTCAATAAAAATATTTGATTTGGGTATTTTGATTATAATTTTGCTATTTTTCTTAATAAATAATCAATTCAACATTTTATTGATAATAATTTTGAGCAAGAAATAAATCCTGTTAGATTTTTACTTTAATTTGTAAGTTCATAGCAATTTATATTTAAACACAACCATGGACTCAAAAATGAGTAGTACATATGTTTCTCAGTTTTGAGTACATTTGGATCGAGCTATTTTGAGTATGTGAAGTACTTAAAATTGAGTACTTTTTACTTACAAGGAAGGTCTCCATACGGGCATACTTCAAAAAATCTGAAAAAATTACAGAATGTTCTTCACATGAGGATATATACGTTTATAGAAAAAATTTTGGCGGAATCTCGGAACCCTGTCCGTAAAAAAATAATGAAAATTTCGTTATTTGGCGATTTATCATCGGTTGGCGATGAAAAGCAAATTCAAAAAATGTTACTTGTGTTAAATGCATTTTAAAGGAAAAAAAAAGTTTCATGTTCAACGTGTTTAGATAAATTAAATATCTTTTATTTTGTCAGCTTTAGTTTGTTTTAAGTATAATTTCGTTATATTGATATTTATATGTATTTATATTCAAATTTAACCGTCAAAATTTGATATTTAAAACGAAATTCAGATTTAAATAAATTAAAATTGCTTCAAGTTCAAAGTCCAATTGAGCATTGTCAATTCGATTTTGTTGCTATGTAAACATATGACTTTTATTTTTGAATAAGCTTAAATGTATGAAAATAATTTCATTGAATAAGAATTTTTTATATATGAAAATACTTTTTCCAGAGGTAAATTAAATAACTACAGCAACAAATAATATACATACATACAACTTGATATATACAGGGTTGTTATAATTAAAGTTCGCCTAATCAGAAGGCTCTAGAGCTGGTTCTATTGCTCCAAACGAAACAAAATTTCACTAGTACATAGTTAAAGAGATGCGCTCTGCGAAAATCGAAAAAAAATTTGTCAAAATTTTTATCACTAGATGGCGCTAAGCCAATATTTAAAGCGATGTTTGCAGATTCATTATATCAATATCAATCAATCCAAACGAAACACATAAATTTAAACGTTTCAACAAACTTCAACGAGCTGCGAATTGTTATAATTAAGTTCACCTAATAAGACAGCTCTAGAGCTTGACCTATGACTCCAAACAATACAGAAAAATGAATATTATTTCATGTGATGTAATCTGCATCAACAAAAATAAAACATGTCGCTCGACAGTAAGGAAATAACGAAGAATAACATGACGCATGTTCAATGAATCCTCCGCCATTTTTGATAATGCATTCCATTCTCAGACTTGTGCTTTCTACAGCATTGCGTAAACTGTCCTGTAAGATTGAGCGAATGTGAAGTCTAATGCTGTGTTTCAGAACAGAGTTTGTCTGACATCTGTTTTTAAAAACAGAATCTTTCAAAAATCCCGAAAAAATAAAGGAATCTGCAAATATTGGCGCAGCGCCACCTACTGACAAAAATTTTAACTAATTTTTTTTTCGATTTTCGCAGAGCGCATGTTTTTAACTACGTACTAGTGAAATTCTGATTCGTTTGGAGCCATAGAACCGGCTCTAGAGCCTTCTGAATAGGCGAACTTTAATTATAACAACCCTGTATATATATATATATATATATATATATAAACTCGCTCATTTTTTATGTTTAAATTTATTTACACGGATTCTAAAAATCCAAAAGTTTTCAGTTGCATTAAAACCGTTTGCTCTTGGCGGAGAAATGTGCTGATCGCCAAATTGTGTGACATTTCGTCTTTTCACGCCAAATATTCGAAAGTATTTTATTTTTTTTACATGTTTTCTAATGTAATTCCTCCGTTAATTTTCACTGATCCTTTATTACATACATGAGTAGTTCAATTAGTATTTTTTCAAAAAAATCTGAGTATGCCCAGTATGGCGACCTTCCTTGTTAGCTTTGAGAACCCATTTTTTTTTAAGTGAAGCTACGAAGACTTTCATCAAAATCGGTCAGTAGTTTCCGAGGAATACGTCTTAAAGTTCTTTTATTTCTTACATACGATTGCACCGAGTCTTGCCTTTTCTTAATGGATTAAGGCCCCACACTAGGCATAGAAAAAGACCCGAATGATAGTGAAAGTCTATAGGAACGTTCTTTTCAAATATCTCGACAAAATTTTAATATTTTTACATGATTTTTTTTTTTTTTTTTTTTTTTTTTTTTCACAAGATAGCTGAGGACGATCCAAAACCGGCCTAGTTTTTATTTTTTCGATTTTACTTATATATTTTTTATATTACGATAGTTTCAATTTCAGAACCAGTTTAAACCGGCTTCGAAAGTTAAAGTAATTTTTTTTAAAAAAAATCTGAAACCAAAACTGAAAAAGTAAAAACTAGGCCGATTGTGGATCGTCCTCAGCTATCTTGTGCAAAAAAAAATCATGTAAAAATATTAAAAATTTGGGCGAAATATTTGGAAGAACACCCCCATAGACTTTACATTATCATCCGGGTCTTTTTCTGTGCCTAGTGTTGCACCTTAAGTCTTAACCTTTTAATGGGCAGTGTCCACGAAAAAGGACACATCATTTTAAGATTACTGACGCCAGAAATATTTGATTAAAATTTTGCATCTAAAAAATGCTGAAAAATAATCAAATTTTTATTTTCTAATGAATTAGTTTGTAAATTCCGCTGTCAGTTCATTATTTCATCATTTTACAAAAATAATTGCTCCGCCCCGGAAAGGCTTAATTTAATGCTTAACACAGAGCAATAAATACTTTTGTAAATTTAAATGAACTGTCAAGTACGAGTATTATTCGCGCTCAAAGGGTTCCGTACAATAAATATACGAATTATTAAAAGTATTTTTTAAAAAATCGTTGCTAAAAGAAGAATAAGACTTTGTAAAAAAAAAATTGTGAAACGCAGGGTTGTGCATAAACAAATTAGAGTTTTTACATTTTGCGCTTACTAGAAAAGTATGAATGGGTACATCATAAAAGATCAAAGAGACATGAAGATTAAATAATACCATTACTGCAATTCTGTATAACATTTTTGTCTAACATAATTTTGTTAACATATTCTGTATAACATAAGTTGTTATTTAACCATTAAAAGCCGATGGTACATATAGTGACCCGCCCCTGTCATTATGAATGTCTAAACCGCCCGTGTTTTTCCGGACAATATCTCGATTAATTATTGACGATTTTTTCCGACAGACATCAACCAAATACAGAAAATAAAGGATATCTAAATGCTAGAAAATGTGACTAATCTACGGCCATTTCAATTATTAGACTGTCTATGGTAGATAAGAATTTGATCAATATGTTTAATGTACGATACGATTTAAAGACAATTTCGTGGGCGTCACATTGCTGTGTTCGAGGCTAATGAAAAAGATAGGCCACCGTGGTACATTCCAAATGTCCTTTCTTTTATCGACAGCTAGCGTGACGTGATGCTTTTTTCATACGCTTGCACTGGTGCATTCTAGCATCACATGACTCCAGTGGTCTGTAAAAAAAAGATATGTGGCATGCTCTGTAGTAGCCTATCTTTTACATTAACCTCGGCCTGAAAAGGACTAATGGGAAAATAGGCTATTTAGATGACGGGAGTATTTGTTTGTAAATAGGCACTTTCTAATAACAAATTAACAAATGACATGACTGCAGGATATATATTTCAAGGATCGTATTCTGTTGCAAAAATTTATGTATAAATGAATTTTTTGAGTTTTTAATATCTAGAGTTTTGTTTTTGGACATTATTTTACACATTTATTAATCAGCTACGCAAAAATGTACATCATTTATCTGGCAAACTACGACCACTAGTTTACTTTTGAAAGCGAGCAAACAAGAGAGCAACTTAGTTCAGTTCTTTCTCACCTTTTTGCCCTGCTTAAGGCAATTGACAGAAGATTATCTGAACAAACAATCCCGAGTAACGCAATAAAAGAAAAACAACGCTTCAGATCATGATCCAAAGCGTCAGGCGTCAAACCAAACACCTATAAGCGGCGAAAACAAACAGGGACGGCCACTCTCGCAAACTAGCTCAACATCAAACTGCCAATTATCGAAGCGAGAAAATGGAACATCTTAGCTGCACCCTCTGCTTTCGAAAGTCATAAACTTCTATTATTGACCATGTCCATGGAGGGTAGCCCCCTACCCCCCTCCCTATCCTTAACATACTAGAAAAGAATGCCACAAAACGAGGAATCCTAGAACTGAATCGCGTGGTGAGATCGTTCTATCGCTAATGGAGGGGGAATGTTAATGGTGAATTTTTTTCTCTCTCTCTCACTTCTTGCATTATTTCCATTTTTATTTTTTTTTGCACTGTTTTTGATAACAGGGACGGCTTATTATCACAACTACAGTCGGAATTACAGTGGACTTCGGTCCATAAAACGGTTTGGTTGAGTCATGATGGCACGGCATAATCCGCTTTCGAACGCGGAATTGAATTCGTTCTATAAGACAGAAAGAGAAGCTAATGGTCACGATGTGAACTCGTAATGTGGCAACATATCTATCTATTCCAGTCCCTGTAATCACGGAGGACAGTGTACATACATACATATATACACAAGAGTTTAAAGGGAATAGATCGCAAAGCAATTTACGCGGCAAATTTTAAGTTCACGAAAGATGATATCAGCCCGAAATAGCTAGAATTTCAAATGGTTTATTGTCACAATGTTGATTCGAACGCATTGTTCGCAGTCATTTTTATGCATTATTGAGAATAATAAGACATCAGAAAAATTGCAATAACTTACTGAAAGGAGAAAAGGGGTAAAACCCTTACCTCAAGTACATCTTGATAGGTATTTTCATTAAAATCACTATTTCAATCTATGATAAGAAAAAAAAAAGTGTTTGCTTCATTGTCAGTAATGCTATCCGATACACATCCTATTCTAAACAATATACTGAGGATAAAAATAAGTAACAAGAAGTTATCCTTTATCTTACATACAAATATGCTAGTTCATTTAGAGATTTATACAATATCATTTCGCATCGAGATCTTTGAATCTATTAATATTTAAAATGTTTCGTATTTTTATGTATTTTATGTCTTTAGTATTTTTTTTAAAACCAAATCTTGTATGGATGTGCTTATTATTTAACTAGATCTGATTATATATTTTCCCGATCAACAACGTGGATATTCCTAGCAAATTCATGAAGTAATTTTTACACGCCGGGGAAAATATGAAAATGCTAGGAATTTTGCAGAAAGGTTTGTGTGATATTAATCTAACATTAAGAAAAATTTTATTGAGAATTTTTTAGTAAATGTGACATTTTATAAGAACCATACAAAATATTTTAGAAAATACATAACTTTTATCGGAAATTTTGGATAAATTTTATTACCTTCTTTTAACGTGTACCATTTACTTTAATCAGTCTTCGCTAAAGTGCAAATTTTGAATCTTTTTTTTTCTTCCTTAAAATTAACTGATTTTACTTTTATTTTTATTGTTCTGTGTGTCTTAGAAAACACTCAAGTGCAAAAGCCATGCAATTAAATTGGTAGTTCAAAGGCGGTAACGAGAAAATAAATGATCCCGTCCCCATATAACACAAAAAATTACTCTTAAGTAAAATTAAGATATTTGTCAGGTTTCCGACTTTAATGAGATGCATGTTCAACTTAAATTACTGTTAAATTAACTTTATTTTATTTCTTTACCATATTTAAATGCATATTATTATATATGTACTTGAATTATGAATATTATTATAATTATTATTCATTGCTTATCTACGAAATTAAATTTAGTAAAACATAAATTCCAAGAGAAGGATAATTTCTGCTGGAATGTAATAGTGCAATAGACGGGTATATAGCAAAAAAAATAAAGAACTTTGTGAACAAAAGATAATCTTCTTTGATGACCTGTTGCTGAAAAAACGGCCATTAACGCCACGTGAGGTTTCCCAATAAATTAGAGTAGTAGGCAAAGCAACCGAACAAGAGAAGATAAATTGAAAATCGAGAATAATAAAAGGCCCCGGATTCGAAGTATATGTCGGAGGAAGTTGAAGTTTTTTGTAAATAATCAATAATAAAATAATTCGGAATATCCTAATTGGAGGTACCTCTGACTAGTTAATTTTTCTACAAACTGACATCAATAAAATAAAGAGATAAGGAAAATTCTCTTACATCATTTATGATCTATCACCAGATCCATCCAGGCACGAACTGGTACTATAAATTCATTTTACGAAAACAGCGAAGTAGAAACTGCTGTAAGATACTAAAATAATATGTTAATAGTGTATTATGTATTGTTCAGCACTCATATCAAAGGTGGATAATTTTCTTTTAAATTTAATATTTAATGTTATAAAAAACATATTATAAAGTTATCTTGGCTAACATAATTAAATGGAGAGACGTGTTTTTGTAAATAATCAATATAGAATAATTCGGAATATCCTAATTGGAGGTACCTCTAGCTAGTTAATTTTTCTTCAAACTGACATCAATAAAATAAAGAGATAAGGAAAATTCTCTTACATCATTTATGATCCCCACCAGATCCATCCAGGCCCGAACTGGCATTATAAATCCATTTTACGAAAACAGCGAAGTAGAAACTGCTGTAAAATACTAAAATATAATGTTAATAGTGTATTATATATTGTTTCAGCACTCATATCAAAGGTGGATAATTTTCTTTTAAATTTAATATTTAATGTAATAAAAAACACATTATAAAGCTATCTTGGCTAACATAATTAAATGGAGAGACGTGTTTTTGTAAATAATCAATAATAAAATAATTCGGAATATACTAATTGGAGGTACCTCTGACTAGTTAATTTTTCTTCAAACTGACACCAATAAAATAAAGAGATAAGGAAAATTCTCTTACCTCATTTATGATCCCCACCAGATCCATCCAGGCACGAACTGGCACTATAAATTCACTTTACGAAAACAGCGAAGTAGAAACTGCTGTAAAATACTAAAATATAATGTTAATAGTGTATTATATATTGTTTCAGCACTCATATCAAAGGTGAATAATTTTCTTTTAAATTTAGTATTTAATGTAATAAAAAACACATTATACAGCTATCTTGGCTAACATAATTAAATGGAGAGACGTGTTTTTGTAAATAATCAATAATAAAATAATTCGGAATATCCTAATTGGAGGTACCTCTGACTAGTTAATTTTTCTACAAACTGACATCAATAAAATAAAGAGATAAGGAAAATTAAAATTCTCTTACCTCATTTATGATCCCCACCAGATCCATCCAGGCACGAACTGGCACTATAAATTCATTTTACGAAAACAGCGAAGTAGAAACTGCTGTAAAATACTAAAATATAATGTTAATAGTGTATTATATATTGTTTCAGCACTCATATCAAAGGTGAATAATTTTCTTTTAAATTTAATATTTAATGTAATAAAAAACACATTATAAAGTTATCTTGGCTAACATAATTAAATGGAGAGATGTGTTTTTGTAAATAATCAATAATAAAATAATTCGGAATATCCTAATTGGAGGTACCTCTGACTAGTTAATTTTTCTACAAACTGACATCAATAAAATAAAGAGATAAGGAAAATTAAAATTCTCTTACCTCATTTATGATCCCCACCAGATCCATCCAGGCACGAACTGGCACTATAAATTCATTTTACGAAAACAGCGAAGTAGAAACTGCTGTAAAATACTAAAATATAATGTTAATAGTGTATTATATATTGTTTCAGCACTCATATCAAAGGTGGATAATTTTCGTTTAAATTTAATATTTAATGTTATAAAAAAACATATTATAAAGTTATCTTGGCTAACCTAATTAAATGGAGAGACGTGTTTTTGTAAATAATCAATATAGAATAATTCGGAATATCCTAATTAGAGGTACCTCTGACTAGTTAATTTTTCTTCAAACTGACATCAATAAAATAAAGAGATAAGGAAAAATCTCTTACATCATTCTTGATCCCCACCAGATCCATCCAGGCACGAACTGGCACTATAAATCCATTTTACGAAAACAGCGAAGTAGAAACTGCTGTAAGATACTAAAATATAATGTTAATAGTGTATTATGTATTGTTTCAGCACTCATATCAAAGGTGGATAATTTTCTTTTAAATTTAATGTTTAAAGTAATAAAAAAAAACATTATAAAGTTATCTTGGCTAACCTAATTAAATGGAGAGACGTGTTTTTGTAAATAATCAATATAGAATAATTCGGAATATCCTAATTAGAGGTACCTCTGACTAGTTAATTTTTCTTCAAACTGACATCAATAAAATAAAGAGATAAGGAAAAATCTCTTACATCATTCATGATCCCCACCAGATCCATCCAGGCACGAACTGGCACTATAAATCCATTTTACGAAAACAGCGAAGTAGAAACTGCTGTAAGATACTAAAATATAATGTTAATAGTGTATTATGTATTATTTCAGCACTCATATCAAAGGTGGATAATTTTCTTTTAAATTTAATATTTAAAGTAATAAAAAAAACATTATAAAGTTATCTTGGCTAACATAATTAAATAAGAGAGACGTGTTTTTGTAAACAATCAATATAGAATAATTCGGAATATCCTAATGGAGGTACCTCTGGCTAGTTAATTTTTCTTCAAACTGACATCAATAAAATAAAGAGATAAAGGAAAATTCTCTTACATCATTTATGATCCCCACCAGATCCATCCAGGCACGAACTGGCACTATAAATCCATTTTACGAAAACAGCGAAGTAAAAACTGCTGTAAGATACTAAAATATAATGTTAATAGTGTATTATGTATTGTTTCAGCACTCATATCAAAGGTGGATAATTTTCTTTTAAATTTAATATTTAATGTTATAAAAAAACATATTATAAAGTTATCTTGGCTAACCTAATTAAATGGAGAGACGTGTTTTTGTAAATAATCAATATAGAATAATTCGGAATATCCTAATTGGAGGTACCTTTGACTAGTTAATTTTTCTTCAAACTGACATCAATAAAATAAAGAGATAAGGAAAATTCTCTTGCATCATTTATGATCCCCACCAGATCCATCCAGGCACGAACTGGCACTATAAATTCATTTTACGAAAACAGCGAAGTAGAAACTGTTGTAAGATACTAAAATATAGTGTTAATAGTGTATTATCTATTGTTTCAGCACTCATATCAAAGGTGGATAATTTTCTTTTAAATTTAATATTTAATGTTATAAAAAAACATATTATAAAGTTATCTTGGCTAACATAATTAAATGGAGAGACGTGTTTTTGTAAATAATCAATATTGAATAATTCGGAATATCCTTATCGGAGGTACCTCTGGCTAGTTAATTTTTCTTCAAACTGACATCAATAAAATAAAGAGATAAGGAAAATTCTCTTACATCATTTATGATCCCCACCAGATCCATCCAGGCACGAACTGGCACTATAAATCCATTTTACGAAAACAGCGAAGTAAAAACTGCTGTACGATACTAAAATATAATGTTAATAGTGTATTATGTATTGTTTCAGCACTCATATCAAAGGTGGATAATTTTCTTTTAAATTTAATATTTAAAGTAATAAAAAAAAAACATTATAAAGTTATCTTGGCTAACATAATTAAATAGGAGAGAGAGATACGCGTCTCTCCATTTACATTTTCACAAAGAACTGCGTAGAAAATAAAAGTTATTAGAATCAGGCTATACAATACAAAGTTCGCAACATCTACAGTTTTCTGAATGTTCAAAGTGGCGAACAATTGAAATCGCAAGTCCGGAAAAATGAAGGCTTGGCTACATAAAAAATAAAGAATAAAACCACAGTCTTGGATAATGTTTTCTGATAAATTCTTGTTTCATCGATTCGTACACCCAATACCCCCACTGAATCGGAGGAACAAGTGTTTGTTCATAGGTTGAACAAATTCTGACGGTGTAGTTGAAACCTAGATTTGGGAAGAAGTTTAGTCAATATGTCTGCTGTCATTGCTGCAGTCTGTAAATACTGTAGCTTTATTATGCCCTCTTCCACTAAGTTTTTTATTAAATGATAACGAAGGGAAATATGCGTCGTTTTAAAATAGTTCTTATCTGTTTCAGTTAGTTTTATACAGGACTGATTGTCCTCGAATAGAGTTATTGGGAGTTTTTGCTCAAGGTCCAACTCTTTGAGTATTTGAAGAATATATATTGTTTCTTGAGCTGCACACACGGCTGCAACATATTCTGATTCAGACGACGATAATGCGATGCAACTTTGTTTTTTCGATGACCATAAAATGGTATTTTTCCCTATTTTGAAGAGATATCCCGATACAGACTTCCTGTCTGATGGGTCATTAGCCCAGTCTGAATCAGAATACACTTTCAAGACAGGTTCCTCAAAATTAGCGTAAGTTAATTTTAAGTTAATTTTTGTTTTAAGGTACTTGATTATTCTTTTAACTGCTTCCCAGTCTTTAACCCTTGGATTTTCGTTTATGCGGCTAAAAATATTTACTGCTGCGCAAATATCTGGTCTAAACATAGTCGCAATATAAAGTAGAGCCCCCACGGCCTGTCTGTATTTCGTATTATTCGGAAGAAGATTTTCATTATCCTCTAATTTCACATACCCGGGCTCCATCGGTATGTTGGTTGGTTTCGAATTTTCTAAGTAGAATTTTTTGCTAATTCATTGATTTTATTCATTTGGTCGAGTGTCATTGTGTTCTTGTAGGGTTTATTTATGTTTATCCCTAAAAAGTATTTCGCCTCACCTAAATCAGTAACTGGGTATTCTTTATTTAATTTGTTTACGAGTTCGTCAATATTTTCATCTTCCTCAGCTATGAGGAGATCGTCAACATAAACGTTGAGTTATTGATCATTTGTTTGTATAGAAATTTATCGACCGGACTTTGGTGAAAACCTAATTTTGTTAATGATTTGTGCAATGTCAGGTTCCACGCCCTGGCTTCCTGCTTTAAACAATAAATGGCCTTTTTAAGTCTGCATACCTTATGCTCCTCTCCCGAAACCACATAACCCTCAGGCTGATGCATAAACACGCCTTCTTGTAATTCCCCGTGTAGGAAAGCAGTCTTAATATCAATATGTCTTAAGCTCAAATTTTTATATAATGCCATTGCTAAGAAACTTCTAATTGTCGTATGAGATGCGACTGGCGCAAAGATCTCGTCATAATCAACCCCATATTTTTGGGAAAAACCCTTTGCAACCAGTCTAGCCTTAAATTTCTCTAACACATTCTGGCTATTGTATTTAGATTTAAACGCCCACTAGCAACAGCAACCGATTACTTTTGTAGCTGGCGGGGCTTCGACAAATTCCCATGTATCATTTTCGCGAAGAGAGTTCATTTCTTCTAAAGTCGCTTTTATCCATTTTTCCTTTTCAACCGGGTTTTGCATATTTTTTATATCGTCCCATTTTTTCGGGTCTTTTACTTTAACATTATTTGTTAGGAAAGCAAACCTATCAGGAGGAACCCCCCCCCCCCCTGTTCGGTCTGTTTATCTACGTGGGACGATCTACGTGGTGTCTAAATTTGCAATCTGACTTTGCTCTGTTTCTTCGGTACATACATTATCTTCGATCAATTGCAATTTCAGTTGCGGATTAATTTTATTAGGCGTTTCAATAGTTTTATTCGACATGTTATCTTGGGTTGTGTTTCGACCTTCATTCTCTAGAAATTTTATAGTTCTACTTATTATTATTTTCCTACGATCCGTACAAATTCTGTAGCCCTTACTCCTATTGTCGTAACATACGAATATCCCCTCTATAGCAGCATTGTCCAATTTTCTTCTAAGCAGTTTTTGTATGTAGGCAAATGCGCGACACCCAAAGGTTTTGATGTTCGAAAGGTCTGGTTTACAACCAGTCCATTTTTCGCAGGGTGTACGGTCATTGGATGAGATTGGGAGTCGATTCTGTAAGTACGTTGCGGTGCAGATAGCTTCGCCCCAGAATGAGTTAGGTAAACAACTATCGTTTAGAAGCAGCGAGCCATTTCCGTCAAGTACGATTTTTACGCTCCGCAACCCCGTTTTGAGGCGCAGAATACGGAACAGTAAGCTGGTGATCGATTCCCTCATTTTTTAAATAATTATCAAGTTCCTTTCCTAAATATTCACCTCCGTTATCGGAACGGATAGCTTTTACTTTCCTACCAAATTTATTCGTAGTCATTGCTACATATTCCTTGAACTTCGGAAAAACTTCATCTTTATTTCTCAATAGATACGTGACAGTAAAACGGCTAAAATCGTCTATGAATGTCAAAAAATAGTATTTCCCGCCAACCGTCGCTGTTTGCATGGGCCAGCACAGATCAGAATGCACTAATTCTGTCGGCTCTGTAGCTCGAAAACTAGCAGCTTTGGGGTATGGATCACAAGTGAGTTTAGAGATGATGCAAGTTTCGCATGTATCGCCGTGTTTACATTTGTCAATTTCAATCCTTAACGCCATGTCGTTGTTTACTAATTCCTTAATATGATTAACGTTTCTGTGGCCTAATCTTCTATACCATTTGTGCAAACAATTTTTATTTTCGCATTCATTTATAATATTTACATTGTGAGATGTATTTTGTTTTATTTTACATTCATACAAATTGTTGTTTACATAGCCCTCGAGGTATGTGACACCTTCGTGAGTTATTTTGCAAGATTATTTTTCAAATATGGCTTTACAACCGTTTTCTGTAGCCCTTTCTATAGAAATGAAATTCGTTTCTATTTCTGGAACATACAATACCTTTTTTTAATGTTATCGTTATGTGAGCATTATCCGACATTACTGTATCTAATTTTATAGTCTCGTAACCCTCAGAGTATAGCTCACCATTCGCAATTGTTACACTAGAAATATTGTCATAAAAATCGTTAAATTTATCTCTATCATTGCAAATATGAGTTGAGGACCCAGAATCAATTACCCATAATTTTTTTACATAATCCCCAACAAAAAATGTAACATTCTATTATTGGGTGTTTCCTTTTCGATATTCCTATTTTTGTTTGTACTCGCACTTGCACTGCTTTGAGAGCATTTAGCCGATTTTTGTGACTGGTTGGGAAATCTATTATTAAATTGTGGCTGTTTCGGATAATTTTTGTTTTTGTTTTTTAAATTCCAGCAATCGTCGATGTTGTGAGATGATTCTTTACAATATCTACAAAATTTTTTGATTTTTTGTTCCATGTTTTTCACTTTGTAAGCTACGTGAGATGATTCACTCTCACTTTTATTATCTCTACGTTTTAAGTATTCATTAGTAAGTTTACTACGTATAAACCTAGCTCTTAATTCACGTCCATCCCTAGCCTCCAATGCAGTAATCCAGTAATAAGAACATCGTAGCTGGGTGGCTGGGAGCACAGCATCAATGCTGCAAGATGTTGGTCATCTATAATCTCGCCTATGGCAGCGAGTTTGTTTGTTTATTGAACAACATACATCTCACTTGTGTGCTCGACATGAAGCCTTCTTATAAGCCATCGTCAATATACAGGGACGAGATAGCACACAAGGAAATATTACAACACAAGAGAAGTACAACCAGGAGCTCCACACAAAGTGTGTGTGCAATGGAACCAGTGGGATTCGAACCCACAACCTCACGATTAGCGGCGTGGTGTCTTAACCACTCAGCCACGGAGGCCCATGGCAGCGAGTCTATCGCGTATTTCATATATGTTATTAAAATGTTGCACAAGGTTACCACCTTCACATAATTTTGACGAGTAGAGTTTCCTCAACAGGAGTAGTTTGCTGCTCAAGTTTGTCCTTTCGTGGACATTTTTCAAGGCAGTCCAGATGTCGCGAACACTTTCTAAATTTTTCACATGCACAACCTGATCATGTTCAATGGACAAATTAATAATGGCTCGTGCCTTTCTATTTTTATTTTTAAACGTATCTGTGATGGGATCTGGGGGTTGATTAGTTATAACACTATAGAGGTCCTCCTTTTCGAGATACATCTCCATCCTGAATTTCCAGATATGATAATTATTTGCATTGAGTTTATCTATAACAGTATTATTTATAATACTCTTTTTGTAATGTAATATAGACGTAAAAAGTCTTATATTTTCTATTTATGTGAATTTTGTGCTTCAAAAAACAAATTGCTGACGTCTTTCCTTTTTCGTTCAAAACATAGCAAAGAAAAAAAACATTATATTGTTTATTTCAATATTTCAATATATATATATATATATATATATATATATATATATATATATTATAAAAGGGAAACAGGACGTTTCGGTGCTGCCATTTCGGTCCCGCCGTTTCGGTCCCAAGACATTTCGGTCCCGAGACACTTCGGTCCCAAGACATTTCAGTCCCGAGACACTTCTGTCCCAAGACATTTCGGTCCCTAGCCATTTCGGTCCCAAGACATTTCGGTCCCTTCTCCATTAAACTGAAATTTTGTGAAATAAGGCATAATTTTATAGGGAAAATTGCAGAGTTTTTAAACTGAAGGCCATAAAATTTTAGTATAATGAGATTATTAATGCCCGAAAACCACATACACGTATAACTCTTATCCAAAATATTATAATTCACACAAATTTTGTATGGTAATCCTAATGATAATTAGTAATCCTAATTATCAAAACAGTAATTTTAATATAAAAATCAAATTAATATTTTATTAAATATACTTATTAATTAATAACATTATTGATTTACATAATGAATTTTACTTTAAAATAAACTCAATACATAATCCATTTTATATTCAATGCATCATTATATTTCCCAGTAGTTCTAAACTGAAATTTATCCTTTACTTGTTTACATATTGTTTATTTAAAATTACAGAAATTTAAAACAATTAGTATAGTTAAAAAATAACTAAAATTAAAATTAGTATTTTTTTTTTTCTGTGAAAGTAGAAACGAAAAGGTAATACAAATAAATGAATGAATAAATAAATAAAAGCTTAGTTTTGTCACTTAAAAATTGAAAACAAAATTATTTAAAATATTATTATATTACATTTTAATATATTTTATTAAATTATATATTATATTTTGTATATAATATTTATATTATATTTACATATAATACTTATATTATTATATTTTTAAATATTATTGTATTAATTTTATGTAAATAAAAATAAAAAAAAAAATCATCTTATTAGAATAAAATAGGCCCAGTTTTAATAAAATTAACTCACAAAAATTGTCTTCATGGCGTGAGAAGACTGTTAAAAAAATGCAATCAATAAATACGATAATTTAAATAAAAAAAAATAATAATAATAATAAAAAGTGGCGGGGGCAATTTTTTAAAAACATTTTTTTTTTCGTATCATACCCAGTTATGAAATCACTATTGCTTTCGCAATGCTAATAATGGAAAGTAACTTATGAAAACAAATTTATAAGATGCAACTTTGTATTGTGGCGTAGTGGCAGATGGGCTTGCAATAAATTTGAGAAATTTAATCAAATATTCAAGACTAAATTTTATAAACTCAACAATTGTAAACATTTAATGAGAAATGAAGGTTACAAGTGCTCTGACTTTGCAGAGCGGTTGGGTTGCGGGACACCCGGACTTCAAACCCCGATATTGGGTATAGCAGTGGTCTGAGAGAGCAGAGCTCTCTCCAACGTAATACTGAGAGATCTATATCTCAACTGTCCGACCAGCCGCGAAAAACGTCCTTCCCTGGTCAACATTCACAAGGGGGGGGGGAAGACACCTTCCTCAGACTCCTTCCAATCTGGATCCAGGGGTCAAGGCGTCCTTCTCCCATTCGATATCACAGAGTGCCTCCCCTTGACTGATTTCACAGACCAAGGAAATCTGTACTTAGCAAGAGAAATGCAAGCAAAAACACCTGTGTAAGGTGACCTCCACATAAAGCGCGGGAGGCAGTATTGTTCAGGCATGACACTAAATCCTCGTACACCACTCAGCTGGAGACAACTTGCTCATCCTCTCACTGTCCACATAAAAGTTCAATAATTGCGACCACATTCCGAGCCTTGAGGACAAAAGGCACACCTGCAGCAGGAAACGTGGAGATATGACAACTCCTTCCCCCTAAAGAGTTTTCCTGGGCTTGATTAGGAAAGCTCCACAAGGATAGCTCGTTCCCTTCAAACACCCTTTGTGAGGCAAGGCAAGGCAAGGCAAGGCAAGGCACATTTAAATATCCTATCACTTAATTTTAACTACCTTTTTCCGAGAACAATTTTCACATAACACCCACCTTTTCTCACTTGGAAACACAATACATAAACAACAATACATAAACACAAATGCTAAACACTGGAATTAAAAATATGCTAGATAATTAATATTTACAACTTCGTAGTTTATTTTAAAAGGCTAAGGGATGAGTCGGCTCAGACCATCGGCGTTCCCATTTTCTTTTCCTGGCTTATGCTCTATTCTAAATTTGAACTGTTGTAGGCATAAGGCCCAGCGCATTAGCCTCGCATTAGTTCCCATCATTTTTTTTAGATACGTGAGAGGATCGTGGTCTGTCTGAATCAGGAATTCCTGGCCATCCAGATAATAAGATAACTTTTTTACTCCAAAAATGATAGCCGCTAACTCTTTCTCTACCGTACAATAATTTTTCTCAGCCTGACTAAATTTCTTGGACAAATAAACTATGGGATGTTCTTCCCCGTTACTCATTTGGGATAACACAATACCTGCCCCAATTTCGCTCGCATCTGATTGGACAATAAACTCTTTTGAATAATCTGGAGCATAGAGTACAGGTCTACTTACTAACTTTCCCTTTAAATTTTCAAACGCGGTTTGACAATTTTGCGTCCATTCTATTTTCTCTCTTTTTTAACCCTCCCCTTTAACGCGTCGGTGAGAGGAGCCGCGATAACAGAATAATTCGGGATGTACCTACCATAGTACCCCACAATTCCTAAAAATGCTCTAATTTGAGTCTTTGTGCAAGGGGTAGGAAAATCTTTAATTGTTTGTATTTTAGCCTCCCCCGGGTATCTTTTACCCGACCCAATCTGGTGACCTAAGAAAATTTCATCTTGCAAAATTGTAATTTGTCTAGGGGACATCCTGTAAGGCCTTGCCCGCACCTGGGCATCGCTCGTGAGCTCTATGTCCATTTCCACTAATTTGGTATTACCCGGATCTGCAGAAAATACCTTCCCATTCTGTCTTAACATTCTACAGAAGCTATCAATTTGACTTTCCGTAGCGCACTCCGCTAATCCACTTTCCCGCACAATTTCCCGCAAATCGAACTGAGTCGAATCCGGTGCCGGATAAGGTATCTCTGCGTCCCTTTCAGACTCCTGATGTTCCTCCGGAATAATCAAATTAACTCGTTCCGGCCTGCGGTAATATGGTTTCATCAGATTTACATGATAAATGGTACTTTTGTCCCTCTTTTCAGGTAAATCAATCAAATAATTTGTATCCGAATTTTTTCCCGTTACAGTTCCTGGCCCCAGCCAATTTACAGCCATCCTATTGGGCTTAGAAGTAGCTAAAACCAACACTTTATCTCCCCCATTAAAATTTCTAGATACTGTATTTCTGTCATACCAGACCTTCCTTTTCTCCTGGCATTCGCGCAGTTTCTCGGAAGCCAAATCCTGACATTTTTTAAGTCTATTGACTAAATCCAAGATGTATTCAACAACCGTTGGATCGGTATCACCAGAATCCATCCGATTCTCAAAAACTATAGTCTGAGGGGTCCTCAGATTCTTCCCTAAAACCAATTCAGAAGGGCTAAACCCTAAACTTTCGTGGGTCACTGTGCGAAACGCAAACAGTGCCGCTGAGAGATTCTTTTCCCAATCTTCTCCTGATTCTAAACAAAGCACTTTAAGGACTCTTTTTAATGAAGAATGCCATCTCTCCACCACATGACTCTGTGGGTGACAAACCGAACTATGAGTCACTTTGATTCCAAAGCGTTCAAAAAACTCAGAAGTTAACTCACTGGTGAAGGATTTTCCCAAATCACTCTGGATTTCTTTAGGGAAACCCGTCCTAGAAAATACCAACAACAAGGCATCAATCACACTGACCGACGTGATATCTTCCACCGGTATAGCATCCGGATACCTCGACGCTACACAAATAGCAGTAAGTAAATATCTATTATCCTTATGACTCCTGGGTAATGGACCTACGGCGTCTATATTTATTTTTGAAAACACTTCCGAAATTACAGGCAGAATTTTCAAAGGTGCTTTCACTTTATCCCTATTATGACCAACAATCTGACATTCGTGACAGGTCTTAACATATTGTTCAATCTCTTGATAACAGTTCGGCCAAAAATAATGCCTCAAAATTCTGTCTTTAGTCTTTGTAGTTCCCAGGTGTCCTGACACTTCATTATGACAAAGGGCCTTTAAATCCTCCCTAAACTTCTCCGGAACGCACAATTGCATCCTCTCTTCCCCCGACTTACTCACAACTATGCGCACAAGACGGTCCTTTACAATTTTAAATTCTTTTTCCTCGGCAGTTTTTGCTCTTTCCCACAAAGGAATTAACGAAGGACATTTCAGCTGTTCCCTTTTGAATTCATCCCCCGAAATCTTAGCTAATATACTTTCCCCATCAGCCTTCCGTAGAAATTCCCCATCCTCTTCATTTAAAGTGAGAGGTTCAGTTTCGGTTTCGGATTCACCCGGAATTTCGACTTCCATTTGTTTACTCTTTCGACTTCGACTACGCGTAATTACAGCACAAACATGTATAGGAGATTCCTTATGCTTCTCAATTAATTCTGCGGTTTCATTACCCATTAAATAGAATCCCTGATCTAAATCATCCGGTTTAATAGCTGCCTTAGTGACAATAGTTCCAAATTCACCTTGAATTGTGACTTTAGCCAAAGATAAACAAAAGCAGGTTTTATCTAAAGGTTGACGTACCCAAGTTACTTCACCTAATAAATCTTCCGGATTTACCCAACTTTTTGCTAGCAAATCAATTCCACTACCGCTGTCTCTCAAACAATCCTTTTCAACGCCATTAATTCTCACTTTACTGATATATGGATCAAAACTCTCATTTACTTCTACATTTCCGACTAATCGGCACACTATTTTTTCCTCTCTTTTTCTTAAACTGGGGCAGTCTAGGCGTATATGCCCTTTAACATTGCATTGGAAGCAAACGACTTCCCTAGTTTTCTCAAAGCGTTTATTTTTTTCTACCTTAGGTAGCTCCCTATTATTCTGAGGCTCCGGTTTCCTCCGATCTTCCGTCC
Organism: Maratus speculifer; assembly: GCA_964019185.1. Classification (NCBI taxonomy): domain Eukaryota; kingdom Metazoa; phylum Arthropoda; class Arachnida; order Araneae; family Salticidae; genus Maratus; species Maratus speculifer. Next base: position 186,485,626 of record OZ025298.1, on the reverse strand, counting down.
TTTCCTTAAAATTATTCCCTGTTTTACCCTTTCCAAAAGACCTCCTTTCCCAAGGTTTACTATCTGTTTTTTTTTAACGTTTTCTTGACGCTCTCATAATAATCTAGTTTGGTCGCTAATTCAGAAGCTTCGCGAAATTCCTCCCAACTCTCTAAATACCTTTCCTTAATTTCAGGGGGAACCCGTTTTTTCAATTGCTCCGTAAGCATTAATTCCTTCAAAGATTGAAAATCAGTCACCTTTGCGGACTCTAACCAATTATCTAGATAGCCACGCAACTCATAAACCAGATCAGACCAAAACGCTCCCGGGTTTTTTTTATGCTCCTCAAATCTTAACCTTAAAGCAACCGTACTTAGTCTAAACCTAGTCAATAACATACTCTTCATGTGATAATAATCATCTCCCTTATCTGCAGGTTCCTTGACAACTAACTCAGCTATCTCTGCAGGTAACAACGGAATTAATTGCGACACCCATTCTTCCTCCTTAACTGTCTCTTTTGTAGCCTGACGTTCAAAAATCATAAAAAATAAAGTAATATCTAAGATTTTCGGATCAAATTTTGGGACTAAGTCCTTTAACTTAACTTTTCTGGTCCCTTCAGTATTTATGGAAACCGTCGATCCTACACTCGCTGTTTCTATAGCATTAGAAAGCCTTAACCTTTCCAATTCATATTCGCGCTCTTCTTTAGCTATTTTGTCTAACCTTTCTTTTTCCCTCTCCTCTTTGGCTTCCCTAGCTAATCTTTCCTTTTCCGCTTCCTTTAATTCCTCTAAAATACGATCTAAGAAAGCTTCCCCAGTTTCCTCATCATATTCCGTCGATTCCGTTATGCCTTTTATAATATCTTTAATCAGGTCTGAATCCGACACATCAACCTCAAATTCTCTGGCTAACAAAATTAAAGTTTGTTTCTTCTGCCTTTTTAACTTATTTAGAAAAGCCATGATAACAATTAACTAACACTCCTATACACAATTTTAACCTTTCAAAAACAAAGAACCTAATCTTTGAGTTATTTCAACATTAAATAAGATTTCCAAAATTTCAATGAGATTTCAAATTAAATATAGTTTCAAAATTAATTATAATTTCAAAATTATTACATTCCATAACTCTTACACATGCTACTCTTTTCACTTTGCCCCAACATAACATACAAAACAAATATCATTACTCCCTACCTTAACTTTAGAAAATATATATATATATATATATATGAATGATCAAATGTTTCCAAATGAGACAAAAATAAATATAATAACACATATAAATAACACACTAGAGAAATGCATATACAACAAAATGAAACCCTTAAACAAATTTCTACACACAATACACTAACCTATCTCTACCACACCCCATAATCGAACATTCCCAGTTCAAATTAAATTTTAAAAAATTAATTTTTCTAACTTTCTCATTGACCAGTACCTTGCAACACAAAAAGCATTTAAAAGGAACTCACCCCTCTTTTAGGCGACGGAACGGGTGCTCCACCAGACAAATCCAGGCAATCAATCAGACGAAACTTCGGAACGGGTGCTCCACCAGACAAATCCAGCAATCAAATCCAAAAAAATCGTCGAACAGGCACACGACTCTGGCGAAAGTCCAATTCCACAAGCGATGAAAATCCAAAAAATCGTCGAACAGGCACACGACTCTGGCGAAAGTCTAATTCCACAAGCGATAAGAGTCCAAAAATCAATGAAGAAACGGGTCCAGTTTTTTAACTTAACTCTCAGATCCAAACGTGCTGCCACCAATTTAATTTATTTAATTTAGCTGTGGCGTAGTGGCAGATGGGCTTGCAATAAATTTGAGAAATTTAATCAAATATTGAAGACTAAATTTTATAAACTCAACAATTGTAAACATTTAATGAGAAATGAAGATTACAAGTGCTCTGACTTTGCAGAGCGGTTGGGTTGCCGGACACCCGGACTTCAAACCCCGATATTGGGTATAGCAGTGGTCTGAGAGAGCAGAGCTCTCTCCAACGTAATACTGAGAGATCTATATCTCAACTGTCCGACCAGCCGCGAAAAAACGTCCTTCCCTGGTCAACATTCACAAGGGGGGGGGAGGAAAGACACCTTCCTCAGACTCCTTCCAATCTGGATCCAGGGGTCCCGTCCTTCTCCCATTCGATATCACAGAGTGCCTCCCCTTGACTGATTTCACAGCCCAAGGAAATCTGTACTTAGCAAGAGAAATGCAAGCAAAAACACCTGTGTAAGGTGACCTCCACATAAAGCGCGGGAGGCAGTATTGTTCAGGCATGACACTAAATCCTCGTACACCACTCAGCTGGAGACAACTTGCTCATCCTCTCACTGTCCACATAAAAGTTCAATAATTGCGACCACATTCCGAGCCTTGAGGACAAAAGGCACACCTGCAGCAGGAAAAGTGGAGATATGACAGTATTATAAAAATAATAAGAAAAATAAAAAAAATGTTCTTCAATCAATATATCTCATTTCTGAATTATCAAAGGAGAGGGTGTAGACGGGTGATTTGTGAAATATATATATATATATATATATATATATATATATATATATATATTATAACTTATAATTGTCTGATTGAATTATTAAAGACATTTATTATTAAATTAATTGGAAGAAAAAAAGTAAGCACAGTTTTTTTTATAATTTAATTAATGCTAATTTAAAGGTTCTAAAAATGTACGTAAACAGCCAAAAAAAATATTTATGGCAGTTTATATAAAATGTTTTTTAGTTTATAGTTGTTTATAGAAGTTTATATAAAATACTGATACTAATAATTAATAATAAAATTTTAAATATTTATTCTTATTAATAATAATACTACTAAAACCAAAAGACAATATCCCCTAAGTAGCGAGCAAAGAAATAACAAGGGACAGAAACGGCAAAGGATCAAAGTTGCTGGGGACCGAAATGGCCACGGACCGAATTGTCTCGGGACCGAAATGTCTTGGGACCGAATTGTCTCGGGACCGAAATGTCTCGGGACCGAAATGGCAAGGGACCGAAATGTCTCGGGACTGAAATGGCCAGGGACCGAAATGTCGTGTACCCTTATTCTGAGATGATAAAACCTATACCACAAATTCTGAGATGATAAAACAATAACAAAATAATTTCACGTTTATCGGTAGCTGTGCAACAAATTCAGTCGCATTATCTTTTGTAAATAATCAATAATAAAATAATTCGGAATATCCTAATTGGAGGTACCTCTGACTAGTTAATTTTTCTTCAAACTGACATCAGTAAAATAAAGAGATAGGGAAAATTCTCTTACCTCATTTATGATCCCCACCAGATCCATCTAGGCACGAACTGGCACTATAAATCCATTTTACGAAAACAGCGAAGTAGAAACTGTTGTAAGATACTAAAATATAATGTTAGTCATGTATTATGTATTGTTTCAGCACTCATATCAAAGGTGGATAATTTTCTTTAAAATTTAATATTTAAAGTAATAAAAAAAAAACATTATAAAGTTATCTTGGCTAACATAATTAAATAGGAGAGAGAGATACGCGTCTCTCCATTTACATTTTTTATAAAGAACTGTGTAGAAAATAAAAGTTATTAGAATCAGTCTATACAATACAAAGTTCGCAACATCTACAGTTCTTTGAATGTTCAAAGTGGAGAACAATTGAAACCGCAAGTCCGGAAAAATGAAGGCTTGGCTATATAAAAAATAAAGAATAAAACCACAGTCTTGGCTAATGTTTTCTGATAAATTAATGTTTCATCGATTCGTACACCCAATAAAGTTATTTTTTATCGTAAAGTTATTTATAATTTTTTACATTTAATTGTCCGTTGGATTAATTAAAAGAAATTTCGTATTTTTTAGCCGTTTTACGGGTTTATATTTTATTTCATTTATTGTTATTATTTCTATTTCTATTTATTTTATTTTAATATTTTATTTATTTATTTATTTGCAGATTAAAATGTATCATGATTTTATGACCATTTTTAACTTTATAAATATTTAAGTTATTTTACAAAAAATATAAATTAATAAATTATTTCTGGATTATAAATTAGAATATAAAAAAAATTAAAGAATTATAAATTACATTTTAAAATTAATTTTAAAAAATTCTCATAATTAACTAGTATTTGATGGTAATTAAATATGCATTAATTACGAAAAATCAATTAAATAAGTTTTAATTTTTAAAGTAGTATTACTTGTAATAAATTATTTGTAGAATAAAATTTATTTTACCTGAGAACTTATTTTATAAAACACTGTTTGATTTAGAATTATTTGGTAATTATGATTTTTGATGGTAATGAAATCTATGTTAGTTGTGGTTCTCAAAACACTCAGGTGTAGTACCAAACATATGTCAGCAGTTTCCCACAGAAAACTGAATGACGTAGAGGCCCAACCTTACAGATTTATTTGCCGAGTCTAACTTTTATCCAGGCTGGCCCGGGAACATTTTGAGATAAAAGAGAATCACATTGGCTCTGATATGGGGAAAATGTCCCAATATGAACTCTGCGAATTTGAATGCCGAATGAGTCGGCTAATGTTCGGTAATTGCCCTAAATCCTCCTTAGTTTTAAAGTGTAAATATTGTAACTATATCACATAACATAGAACTATTAAACAGTTATTTACTATTATCCCCAGATTTCCTTATTTACATATATATGTAAAAAACAATTAAATACATTTTTGTTTTTAAAATAAATTACCTGTACAACAAATTTATTTTACATGCAATTAACGATTTGTTCATTATTTGGATACACATAAAAAAGGGTATTTTACTCACAAAAAGCAGCCGTCTGAGAAATGTTATGTCCCGGTTTACTTATATATTTCGAGGAGTCTTATTTATGAATAGAAACTGTTTTTATAACATAAATAAAGCAGCGAATTCACGCCGCTAATGGAGATCTAATACCCTCCAAGAATGATATGCCAAAGAAATTTTCTAAGCGTTTGGGGATGGCATAGTCACAGGAGTAACGTATTGTTCTTCGACTGTACTTGTCGCTTAAAAATTTAGTAAATTATTTCGTTTAACTTAGAAAATAGTAAAGCCTAAAATGGCTTTACATTTTACAAAAAAAAAAAAAAAATCTTTAATATAACGTATCACAGTTTCACGGTTAAAACTGTTTTATGGCCTAAATTTCACATTAGTGGAGATTAACCCTTTCATTATTATAATAATTGTAATTATTAAGCTAATGATCTAATGAAACATTTTCCGACACTGCATTTCAATTGTTATGTATTAATATTTACAAATATCTTGCCATTTTGCAGCCCCAAAATTGAGTGTTATCTCCTCTGTCATTCAAAATTTACGAAAAAAGAAGTCTTTCAGGAGTTTTGTCTCTGATTAAATTATAAGCATAGCAGTATGTCACATTTGTGTATAGCGACGCATCACTTAAGGCGGTGTTTCTCACATTTACTGCACAACAAACTCGAAACTTTCTGGCATATTTTCTGTCTCATTTTTAAACGTAAAGTCACAAAATTGGAAGACCTATCTATTGACATTACCCACAAATGGCAACAGCCACGCCACTGTGGGTACCTTCTGATATAGACTTACTATTGGGCATATATGCCCAATAAAAAGTCTATAGGAATGCAGAATATAGAAATATCTTTCACGCTTATTGATGTTTTTCAAAATTCTCGCAGCTGAAGTCATGCAGCTGACGTCTTTGGACAATCTGGAATGAAATTATATTTTTATTTTTTAGGTAAATAGATTATTTATCGAGTTATGTCTTTCGGCAATTCTGTTTAAAATGTCTATTTTGACAATATTTTCTAGAAAATCTTTTGTGTTAAAAAAAAAAAAAAAAAAAAAAAAAAAAAAAAATCGCAAAATATTTTTTGAAGACAGAGTTTTGAATAACAACATCTGTGAATTTCATGCGTTTCGAAAATAAAAAAGAATTAAAAAATGTGTCAGAAAACAGTTGGTTTTGAAAGCAACCTAATCTATTTCTACCCTGCACCGCTGACTTATGAGCTTTTACAAATTAGCGTCATATGTTTGCGGTTCCTAAAACCGTCGAATCTGTGAATGTGATGATTTATGCACTATTTGACACTTTACTAATGAGGTCTCTTCTTTTTGACACCGACTTGTGACACAAGAGTGACCCTTCTCACAAGTAGGGGAATTAAAGCGTTAATGAAAAAGTGAATATAACCGATAGGAATCTGTTATTTTCCCCACACTTCTATGGAAGAAGAAAGGGGGAGAGGGAATCATAATAAACTCATCATTAATTTTTTTTTTTTTTTTTTTTTTTTTTGCAAAAAGCAGAGGCTGAACTGCGATTTTCGATTTTAACGATGGGGTAAATAATGATCTAAGGTTCATTATTCGAATAATGACTTCATGTCACCGCCTCTATTTTACGGGCGTTCTAGGTTTTTGTATATTTTCCCATTCAACAACATGAATCTTTGTGGCACTTTCACAAGCTTATTTTTAATCCTTATTGCCTAAACGTTTTAGATATTACTGAGCAAGAACCTAAAGATAGAATAACATTTTCCTTTATATAAATTCTATATCTTATAACTGTTAAGCATCATCCCGTCATTGTCATATCCGAAAAAAAATTTCAAAACATCAACTATTGTAGCAATTTGTGAAAGATTACTTATTTTTATAATAAAATGAAAAATGCCGTAGGATTCTCTAAAATCTAAATTAAAAAAATCTAAAATGTTGAGATTTTAATAAAAATCCTTTCTCGAAAATATTAAACAGATTTACGTTCGGATATGAGGAAAACCTCAAGACTCAAATTTAAAATGAAAATGAATCTCTTCGATTATCTTCCTATACAGGGTAGCCAGAAACAACTTAACGGTTTAACTCTGTTAAAAAAGAAAAAAAAACCACGAACTTTTGCACAAACAAATGCTTTATTTATTAACACCAATATATTAGAAAAGTAAAAAAATCACTTTTCCTCAAAGTGTCCTCCATTTCCTTTGATACAGAGACGAAAACTGTTAATGAAATTTTCAGCAATTTCCGCAGCTCTGCCGGAGTGATTAGCTTCCATTTCTGAATCAACGAACGCTTTAGAGATTCCAAACTGTTGTAAGGTTTTCGGCAAGCTATTGCCTCTAAAATCGAGCGCAAACTGTAATCCAAGGGATTAAGGTCGCACGAGTATGGAGGCCATTCTTGAGCCGAGAAGAAGTCTGGAAAATTGGCACGACACCAGTCCTGTGTGGAATTCGCTTGATGCGAAAGGTTCGGAATCTTGTTGAAATGTCCAAGTCCCGTTTCCGAAGTGTTTCTGAGCCCAGGAAAGTATCACACCTTCAAGAATATCTTTTCGGTGCATATCTTTATTCAGTTTGACTCCAGAATCAATGAAAATGAGAGGCGTTTTGCCTTTTGCGCAAATTCCTGCTCACATCATGACATATTTAGGATTTTGACGATGTTGAACCATGGATTATTTGTCTGGGGAAGTTGTTGACATAATGCGATAATTTTTATGATTGAACGATTGCTCTATCAAGAATTGCTTTTCGTCAGAAAACAGGATTCGCTCTCTGCGTGGAGTTGCAACTCGCTTCAGCAGCTAACTGCATCTTGCAAGCCGTACTCGTTTGTTTTCTTCGGTGAGAAATATCGCTTGTTTAAGCTTATAAGAATAAAGGTTCAGCTCCTCTTTGGCCATAAGTCGAACCGATTCCCGGCCAATCCCAGTCTGCCTCCCTGTTTTTTCATCGACACCCGGGGGCATATTAGCAGACCATACTTGAATTCATGTATGAACAAAATTAGAGCTTTGCTATTGGCTAAACTGTAATATGATGTATTCATATCTCCTCCCCCTTCCCACATAGCAGTGAAAAAGTATGTTATCGTAAAGGAAATTATTATTATTATTTTTTTTTTTTTTTGACTAATCGTTATTTTAAAATGTTCAAATTAAATTGTATCGAAGGTATTAATGCAAAGTGTGTCTAGTGAAAGAGTGCAATATCTTTAATACATTAGTGATATAGTGAAGATCTTTAAATGAAGGGAGCACAAGCAAAGAAAAAATATAGTTTATTGCTTCTGCCATCTATCGGTACGAAATGAAACCTATATACATTAAATTTAGAAGTTAGTTGTATTATACTGATTCAATTAAACTAATGAATTAATGTATAGAATTTTTTTTTAAGTTGTAAATGTATTTTAAATATTTAAAAATACATTTAAAAAATTATTATTTAAAAAATTAATTATTTAAAAAATGTAAAAATGTATTTTAAATATAAATGTATTATTTATATTTTAAAAAAAATCAGAGATCTATATTTTTAGTTTTTAAAGTCTATTATAATAACTTACCATTTATCACATAATTGCAAAATTTTAAAAAATATATACATTATTTTTAAATCTAAATCTATAGTTTTTTTTTTTTTTTTTTTAAGAGAGAATTTTTTTTTTTTAATAAATAACCAGTTAGATGATTATTTGTTAGAATTAATTTAAATAAATAGTGTGTTTTTAGTTAATTTTTACATTAAAAAATAATAATAATAATATGAAGTAAGAAAGAAAGTGTTAATTTCTTAAAAATTATTATTATAATTTGTGATGTGCTTTTACATTAAAACTTTCGCCTTTTTTTTAATTATAAATTTAAAAAATAGTTATGAAAATGATACTGATCTTAAAATATAAATAGATAAATAATAATAATTATTACTATTATATGTTCTGTCTGTAAGTACAAAGTAATAATAATAATAATTTGAAGTAAAAAATAAAGTGTTAATTTTTAAAATATTATTATTAAATAAATAGACCGAGAAGAAAATTTTGCATTACACTGCAATATACTTACACTTCTAATATCATATAATAAATCTAAAATTTTAAGGGTAATCACAGAAGGAAAATAATAAATAGGATTATTACTACTAAGAATACAATGAAGATTTTTAATTAATTATGTTTGAAAAATACAAAAATAAGAAAAGTTTAATTTAAAAAAATCATCGAGGATTTCTATTTTTACAATAAGATTCTGAATTTATATTCAATAAAATAATAATAATGACGATAATAATTTCCAGTAATTTTAGATAATCTTACTTGAAAGTATGAAAGATAGTTGTAAAAATAATACAATTAATTCAGAACATTTTTTTTAGTCATTCATCTTTTTAAAATAATTTAATAAAGAAAAAAATGGTTTTTCATGTAATAAGCATAAAAAAGGAATTTCTTTAATTAATTCTAATAAATAATCAACTAAATATGTGCATTATATATTAAGGAAAAATATATACAACACTTGCATTTGAATAAAAAAAAATAATAAAGAGGTATTATATATTTTTAAATACATAAAAAATCTAAATTTTTATTTACAAACCCTTCAAATTAATGAATTAATTTTATGCAATCAATATAAGAAATTTGATTCTGTAACTTAATATGTGATTCTACTTGCTGCCGATAGATGGCAGAAGCAGTAACAGAAATTCTTCTGGTTGAAAGCAAAAAGCAATGTCTTGCTAAAATATATTCCACTATTTTACTAGCTGTTTCGCTTGTATCAACTGATAAAATTTAAATTTGTACAATTAAGTTAATTATAGCACTTGGAGGAAGAAGAAGAAAAAACGATTTGTCAAAAAAAGTAGTGATTTTTATTGCCAACTAACATGTCTTTCATGGCTACGAAAAAAGGGGAGGAGATTCCAATAACCAGACTACAGACTGACCAATAGCAGAGCTTTATTTTCCCCTATACATGAATTCAAGTATGGTTTGCTTATATGCCACCCGGGGATTTCGGAATACTCGTTTCTTTATCAGTTGTTGGTTTCTGGAGGTGTTCACAGTTCTTTTCCTGCCTATTCCTGGTTGGTCTCCTTCATTGACTTCTGATATCACTGAACTAAGAAATAGCAACTTTTTTTGAAGCCATAATGAACCTCCCTTAGATCAGAAGTCAATGGAACCTCCCCACCATCACGTGTTGGTGGGAGAATGCGCGCCAAACCGGTTTCTCCCACCGATCCCACCAGCCACCAAGACCCTTTTTCGACTGCGTTACGTTCTTTTATCATGAAAATGAAAGCAGAAAATTGCCAAGTAGGGATCATTGCCAAAAAAGACACCCTTTTGGCGAGGAAAACTCTCGCCAAAATCTGGCCATTCCGGCTTCAAGCATTCCCGAGGAGAACAAAAAGATCCGTTATCTAGTCATTTCTGATCTAAGGTCGCCTTCGTGGCCAAACTCCTTGAATCTTTTGATTGCTTTGGAAACTGTTGGATGCGGCACTTGAAGCAATCGGGCAGTCTCACATACACGCTTTCTTTGGCGATGAAGTTACAAAATGGCGTTCCGTTTGTTTGCCATCCTATTGAAAATAATTATAGTTAGAATAAAGATTAATAAGTGAAAAAAACTCTGAGAATCGAGTAAAAACAAAATCATCAACCATGAGTTTACTTCTAGTTTTCATTATGTTTTTTCTGGTCACCCTGTAATTATGAGGTTACCCAGATCCTAAGTTATGCCAATCTAGAGTTGAGTAAAATTAAATATGAACATAACCGGTAAATGTATCTTTGCGAATCTATATTCCATCACTTTCATTTGTGAAAACATGTCTCTTCATCACTTAACCGTATCGAGGAAATATTGAGTCACAGAGATGAGTACGGGATGATTTTGATTTTTTCTGCAGTGTAATCGGAAGAATTTTACAATTGTAATGCTCTGGAACTCAATAATTTTCTATCCAAAATGAATAAAACGTTGATTTGGTTTTAAACGCACTCATAATTATTTTGAACGATTAATTATTCTCGCAAATATTATATCAATTATTGATAATCCTAATTGCTGAATTTACTCAAAAATAAGTTATTTCAACCCCTCCAAAATTTGTGAATTGCTACGGCACAAATCGAAAATAATTAAACGACCCGAAACCACTAATGCCAACTTGTCAACAACAGAATAAAGAAAAAGAGTAGAGATGAAGTATGGTGTTTGGACTTGATGCCGAAAATGCAACCTAAAATCCGTTTCATTCGGCCAAAACACAAACACGCACTTTGAGGCATCTGTCAATTCAAATCAGCATTTCTTTGTTTTTGCTTTTACCGTTGCAAATTGTTATTCATTATCCACGTGCTGATGGTAAGTATTAAAATTCCGTAGTAGGTAAGTAAAATTCCGCTTAAAAATAAAAACATGTGTAGTTATAGAATGCAGTACCTGTTCCCTATTCCACATGCTTGTCTTGTTTGAGCCGAATGAGGGCAGGTAAATTTGAGCAATAGCCATTTTCATATTGCACACCATTTTTAAGGCTGTTCTCATATAAAAAAGGGCAACTTTATGACGTGACATAAATTTTAATTTATTTTTGATCGAAAATGCATGAAACTATCAAATGTTGTTGTTCAGAAAATATGCAATCGAACTGTTTCCTCCCCCCCCCTTTTCTCTCTCTCTCTCTCTCTCTCTCTCTCTCTCTCTCTCTAATGCAATAGATTTTTTAGAGAATTAGGCGTCGAACCGAATTTCCGCGCAAAAGAAAAAAAACATTCAAGAAAGAGCGAAAAAGTCTTTGTCACGTGATCAAAATCGCTTATAACTCAATAGGTAATTTATTTATCAAAAAATGAAAAGCACAGTACGATTCCAAATCACTTCCATAATCAGGCCTTCCAATTTTATATCTTTCTGATAAAAAATGAATTTGTGAATGTGTCAATACTTTTTGCACTTGTTGAGCAGAACAGTTGAGAACAGTGGTGTAAACGTAAAAAAAGCAGATGGCATACGCTCTAAGCAGAGGGTATATCCTCAAGGCGGAGCGTATACTCTAGAGTCTGCATACTACAGCTTTTTTGAGAAACAGGCGGTACACGGTGCTCCTTTAAAAAATCCAGAAGGTATACGGCGTATACCATCCACTAAATCCCTGGTTCAGAACAACATATTGCATCTCCCTTGTCCTTCCATCCATAGGTGCAAGAAATCCACAGCCAAGACTGAAAATACTCCTGTGTATCAAATATTATACAGCACGATAATTCTATATAGTAGAGCTCGGACGCATCTTTAACGTTAAAATTCAAAATTTGCCTCTTAATAACTTTGGACCCAATCATCGGATCGCGCCGAAATTGAAAAGCCGAACTGTCTTACTCTGGATCTCAAAGTTTGCCAAATTTTATCTAGATCCATCGATTAGTTATGGAGATCCAAAACCCTTGTTTTGTCACCGTTTTTCTTAATGAAACAAGATAAAAGGACAACTCAATTATAATCCGAACCAGGAAACATTCATCAACGTGTAATAGCTTGTTCGAAAGTTTTTAATTTAGGTATGTGCCTTCCGATGGTCCTGACAAAAAATATCCATTATTAAGGAAATGGCACTCATTTCAAATTTATATAGCGGTATACCTTTTAAATTTAACATTACAGAAATCTTTCCTTTTTAATTGCTAATTCAGTCCTTTCTTTCGAACTGCCGCCAATAAAAAACAGCACAATAATTTTAAAAAGAAATGATATCTTGTGTTGTTTTTCTTTTTTTCTTAAGTCAATAAAAATTCGGATTCTCGCCGACCCAGCGGCTTGGGTGGTAGCGTCAGCTCCTCCCACACCGCTGGACCCTGGTTCGAATCCAGCTAGCGGCATGGGTGTTTGTGTTGTCCCTGTGACAATGTATGTACCGGATATTCTGTAATAAAAAGTGTTCTATATGGTTTCTTGTGATCATTGGAGGTTATGCCGGCGAATAGCTCTGTAGCACCTACCTCAAAGCAAATAAATGTAAATGTCGGATTCTCCCGATATATTTTTGCATTTTCGAAATTGGCGTCGTTCAAAATAGAAAATACATATTTTTCATAAACATATGTATAAACTGTAACTAAATATGTGTTAAACAACATCGCACCTTTATTAGAATATTTTCGATGCCAAAACAGTACAGATATTTCAAATAACAAACGGATAATCTAAAAAAAACCTTCTCTATACAGGGTGTATCTAAACTCTTGAGCAAAACTTTAAGGGGTGATAGTGTCCCAAACGTCTTTCGATGGAGATAGGTGCCATTAAAGCATGGGGTCCAAAATTTCAAATAAACATAAAAAACGGGAAAAATTGGTCTATTGATTTGCGGTTTTCACAAAAACTATTCTTTATGTTCAGGAGGTGTTCAGGAGTTAAAATATACCCCCCACCCCCCCCCTCGAACACAGTTCAATTTTGCGCTATTTAATTACTCCCAACGATTCAGAATTTGAGCTCAAAATTTAAGTCTAAGCTTTTTCAAGCATTTAATTACATACAAAAAATAACGGTTAAAAATAGTTGTTGGTTACTCTAAAGTTTAAGGCGCACTCTAACGAAATTTTCTGAAATTTATCTTTGAAATTTATTTTCAAAGAAATACTGACACAAAGAATAGTTTTAGCGAAAACCGCAAACGAATCGACCAATTTTTCCGTTTTTTATAGTTATTTGAAATTTTAACTTCCCCCTCCCTTGAACACAGTTCAGTTTGCGCTACTTAACCACTCCCAACTATTCACATTTTGCATTCAAAATTTAAGTCTAAGCTTCCGAAAACATTTAATGAGATGCACAAAAACAACAACAAAAGTTAGTTGTTCGTTACTCCAAAGTCTAAAGCGCCCTCTATCGGCATTTTTTGAAATTTATCTTTATAATTTATTTTCAAGACAATACTGACATAAAGAGTAGTTTTAGTGAAAACCGCAAATCAATCGACCAATTTTTCCGACTTTTATGACTATTTGAATTTTGGACCGTAAACTTTAATGGCGGCTATCTCCTTCGGAAAAAGTTTGGGACCCTTGGTTTCCCGTTTAATATTGTTTGTCTTGATGTGTACTATCACCCCTTAAAGTTTTGCCCAAGAGTTTAGATACACTCTGTATAAAAAAATAACGATTTGGAAATGGAGCAATGAAAATCCGTGTACATACCAATGAACAAATGAAAATCTAAATCTGTGTAGATACCGCGAAATTGTAGGGGGACTGCCATCGGGGAATGAGGCGGTTATGTAGCCAAGTTGGTCGTGAGGTGGCGGTATAAGGCCAAATCTGACGACCAAAATTACTATCCAAAAGTGACCCCAACTTGGCGCTATTTCCGGTATTTTGCCAGACTAATATGTAATAAATAACTTTAAACTAACACTAATATTTGTTTAGATTTGCTAGTTGAAGTTGGTTGACCAATTTGCTAAAAAAATCTGAAAAAGTTATGAAATCATATGAAACACTGGTAGAACCAGAGAGAAAAGTAGAGCCTGATCTAAAAAAATAATACAGTAAAAATTGGCGAATATTTTAAATCTAAAAAAGTGCATAGAAAAGAAATGGAATCAGATTATTTGTAAAGCTCATGAAATTACCCAAATTTTTGTTAGCTGGAAATGTGGAATGATGTTTATGGTGCTTTATTATTCAGAATCATACTATTTTCCACTTAAAATGATTAACTGGGAAAGTATAGTTAACAGAATGTATGGTGTCTCAAATGAAGATAAGCTCCACAGCGCAAAACGAATATAAACCATGAAGTAATGATTAAATTATAGCTTTAACATATAGTCAGATTGTTCAGCAATTGATGTGGATACAATGTTTCTGAACACAAATATTATGTGTATGGTTAAATCGCAGATGTTTGAGGTCTTGGATTTATTTGGAACTTTTATCTTCTATTTATCAAAAAGTCCCAAAATAGAATTTTGTTTAAACTTTGTATTGAACGGACCGTTCATACAGGTTCTCGTTCTTTATTACATCAGCTTATAACTTATAATTATGAACCCAATTTTTAAAACTGTTTATGGATGACTGGGATATGGAGTGTGTTAAAAATGCCTCCTTTTCCCTGACTGATTTTAAGGCACCAGTGAAGCTCAGTCCACATTTTCAGCAAACAAAAATTTTGGTAATTTCATGAGCTTTACCGATAATCGGATTCCATTTCTTTTCTACGCACTTTTTTAGATTGAAAATATTTGCCAATTTTTACTGTATCATTTTTTTAGATCGAGCTCTACTTTTCTCTCTGGTTCCACCAGTTTTTTACATGATAATTAAAAGAGATATGCTAGAAGATTATCAATGTCTTGCATTATAGCTAAAATTTTATCTTTTACAAGAAAATAAAGTGATTATAAGTTTTTGTTTGTAAAATTATTATTACTTAGTTACAAAAAATATAGTTTATTATTATTCAAAAACTTCTTTAAAACTAAAATGAGTCCTGAGACTGAAGACTTGCACTCATGACGCCATCTATGTCTTTTCTCCGTGAACGTCAACTGTTTTTTCCGTCATCCGTCAACAAATTGGCAGCACGAAATATCCTCTTGTTTCTCCAGATTCCCTGCGGAAAAGGTGAAATGCAGGAACTCGATGCGAGGGTGGATCGAATCACGCCTACTAATCTCGGTCACACCTCCCTTTCTCCGAAATTGAATCACGACTGATGATTTCCGGAGACGGATCACGTAAACATCACCTTCGATTTGATTGAAAAATTCTCCCTGGCGGAAGATATCACGCACATGTGAAAATACACGCCAATTAAATAAATGGTATTGGAAATTCATATTGAATAAGCTGTCATAGAAATGATTTGTACTTTGGAATGATGTCAAATTTTGCTTTTCCCACGAATGTTTGTTTTCGAATCGAGTTTTATTACTTATTCGATTTTATGAAGATTTTTTTTTTCTTTTTATACTTTATAAAATAAATGTAACTTGTTAAAGCTGTTTATTTTAACAATGTTAATGATATTCATATCAATCGTCCTTTTTGCAATCAATTATTAAATACCAGAGTCGTAAAGAGAATGATCAAGACGGCACAAGTTATCAGAGCTGACTCACAACTCCTTTACTGATTCTTTTTTTTTTTTTTTTTTTTTTTTTTTTTTTTTTTTTTTTTATGGAAATAGATTAAATAAAAAATCCCTATTAAAAAAAAAGAAAAAAAACTCTGATATACACATTGTTTGGAACAAGTAAGTGAATAAGTGTTTTATAAAGTAATTTTAATGCTGAAACCATTAATGTAATCCAAAATGCTCTATCACATGGAGCTATTTAGGTATACAGGGTGACCCAAGAGTTCTTGGCACATTTTATAACTCATTATAAAATTAAGCCTTTGTCGTACATGAATGTAATTTGGGCTAAAGTAATTCTCGCAAGGGTTCTCGCTGCCGCTCGCCACTGCGACAAAATGCTTCATTTAGCGAGTAAAAGAACAATCAGATTCGCCAAATTGCGAGCACTCAATTTATGCTCCTTTTTTTGTGTGTTTGTTTGTGCATTACGATGAATGTTCTTATCCCCGTTGCTGAACATGGGATGTCACTTTACATGTTCTATCACATCATGCTATTTTACATAATTCTATTTATAGAGATACTGACTCAACACCAATTCATTTTAGCAACAGTCAAACACAGAAATGATTATGCAATGTATATATGTATGTATATATTTATTTACTGTTAGTTAATCTCTATCGATGTTCTGGCGTCGTTTCTGTAAAAGCACAAACAAAATTAGTATCGTCAAGCGTCAAATAGAGTGAAGTTTTGCTGCAATGCGATGTTGAAATTAGCAATTTGTGCAATTGTATGCAAATTAATCACTTGTTCGGTCATTTTTTTTTATATCTAATTGAATTATCATAGCAATTTTTAGCATTAATTTTCAAAATGGTAAATCAACGATAGCTGTTAGTTAGTTGTTAATTTTTATTTAGACTGCTAAAAGAATGTCTGAAATGCTTACACATTTAGGATTAGGAGACATTTAGAATGTATTTATTTCTAATAGTTTCTGTCTTAGATAGTCGAGTTCCTACTTTATAGGCAATTACAAAGTATTAGGTTATTTTAAAACATTTGAAGAAAAGAAATATAAGAAGTTAAAGATCTATTTTTCAGTGTTTTATGCGTCGAATCTATTTTACTAACATTTCTTTTCATTTGGCGATTGTTTTTTAATGTTGGTCAAAAGCCAGCGAAAACCTTGCTTCTCGCGATGAAGAGTTTTCTTCTGGCAAATGAAAATAATTAGTTACAATATTCGATCATAGGTGGCAGTACTTGTAGTATGTTTGGCATTTTTTCTGATTTTCAGATTAGTTTTGACGCTGTGACATAGAAATGACGACTCGATTCCCATTCTTATTCTTTTTCTCATTTCTCATTTCTGGGTCACAACGTCAAAACTAATCTGAAAATCAGGAAAACAAAAATAACGTTTAAAACCAAACTTATGAAAGTAGTGCCATCTGCGAACAAAGTTTTAAAATAATTATATATATATTTTTTCGCTTGAAGAAAACTTTCATCTTGAGAAGCTTTTTAGTAAAACCGCATTCTTTTACGATAATTATTTATTTTTACATTGAATTTTAAAATATGCCAGACAATTTTGTGGCACTCTGTATTGCTTTAAAATTTCCTATTATGATATTTTTTGTACATAATTGGAACAATCTGCTATCTTAAAAATCAAAAAGTCGTCCACAAGGGACCAGTAAATAATGAGTTATCCACCCTGCACCAATAAGCCTTTAAACAACGAGTTACTCTCACAGACCCCGTTCGAAATGATAAACTCTTATAGTGCAATTAAAGCCATTTATAGGTGTGGTTGTGTATGGTAAACCAAATTAAATTGTGTTAGTTCAGTAAATATTCTCTACTTCTTACAGCAATGTAAATTTTAGTTAATTTATTTTTTTTATAATTTGATATAGCAACAGACTCGGTTACTTTGGGCATTTTATGCTTTTCCAGCAATTTTTCATTATTGCACAACAAAAATGAAATGTGTGATGGAGTAAAAATAATTTTATTTCCAGATACACTCTATAAAGGTACACAGATGGAATTTATCTTCAAAAAAATTTGTTTTTTAATTTATAGATTACTATAATAGAAATAAAATGTTAGACAAACATTTTCAAGATAAGTGTCTAACAATTTAGAGTTCAAGTAAGAACTTGAGTTATATATATTATGAGTGATTTAAAAAAAAAAAAATCATAAATAAAAGTACAAAGTTCCGCCTAATAATAGAATCATTATCAGTATCATAATTATAAAGCGGCTAAACTGGCAAAATGCTAGCTTAGCTTCCCCCCCACCTCACCCTTTACTGACTGTTCACTGAATTTGCGAGGCTCTGTATACATTACATCTATATTAATAAGTCTTCTATATGCTCAATAATATGTCATACTTAATAAAAAAAATCGCTCCATCCTGGAGCCCTGTTCTTTTGTGACCCCCTACAACTCCTGTCCTTGTGTGTCCTTATGGACTACAGTAGCATCCAGTTTCAGAGAGACCCATGGCATCTAAAATTGGTTATGTAACCACCAAACTTTTCAGCTTGCTATTTTCTTCTATAATTTATTTACAATGCAATGTTTAAATTTTAAGCAAATTAAGGCATTACTTTAAAAAAAGTAATTATTCAGTAACTTTTATTTCTGATACTATGATTATAAGCCCCACATTTGAATCACTGAAAAGCGTTGGCAGACTATGGAAGTCTGCACGGGCCGGAATTTCCAGGCCCGTTTAAATTTTTATATTTTAGGCCCGGCCCGACCTGTATAGAAATCAGTGAAAACAGGCCTGGCCCGTTTTGGCCCGTTACAATTTCTACGATTTCTAAAAAAAGTCATATTTTCATCATATAATTAAGATTCCTTTAAAGCAGGGCTGTCCAACCTTTTGGTAAACAGGGGCGCACCTCAGCTCTTGGTACTCAATGAAGGGCGTAATTTTTCCTGTGACTCAAAACATGTGGCAGTATTATTGCGTAGTATTAGTATATAGGCACATCTTAACGATGTGGGGATGAATCTTAAGGTAGTAGATAAAAGGCACTTAAGTTTATGAAGTTACATGTATTAAATTTACAAATTATATTTTTCTACGTAAGTTCTGTCTTAAAAATGTTTGTAAGGTAAGGCACCAAAAACTTTAAACATGTCTATAATAAAAACAATAATAAAAAGTAAAAATAAATAAACATGAAGATCAAAAACATTGCTAGTTTTTTTTTTTTTTTTTTTTTTTTAGGATGCTAAATTACATTTTGACTTATCTTGAAGGTGTGAATTTAGCTTTATAAAAAGTACAAAAAGAAAAACAATCTTGATAGTGATCAATTCATATGGCTGATTCCAGAGAGAAAGTAGAAGTTCTTTCGTAGATGGAAATCATTTTGCATTGTTTTATTAATTTTTCTAAGGAAATTGAAAGAAATAGTATAAAACTTCAAAAGTCTAGAAGCAAAAAATTAAACTCTTTTATACCTCGTATAAAACAGCCAGGCCAGTGAGACAACAACAAAATAATAATAATAATAATAATAATAATAATAATAATAATAATAATAATAATAATAATAATAATAATAATAATAATAATAATAATAATAATAATAATAATAAAGAGCTGAAATTTCATGCCCTAACACATGTGTCTTCAAAGGAGCGGACGGGAAGAAGTGAAAAAAGGTTATTTTTCTGTTACTTCTTAATCTTAAAAATAGTTATTTCCAATTATTACCAAATTTAAACATCTTTATTACACTTTATAAACAATAACTAGAAATCATGAAAATATGTTTCTGGTTTATAATATGTTTTTGCAGACTTTGAAAACATCTCTAATGGAAATAATGATTTTAAAGAAAAAATTCTTTATAATGGAATTTTACTTTTAAAAAGTATAATAACAAGAAACCTTCAAAAAGGCGCCAAAAAATCTTTGAAGGGCGCCATGGCGCTCGCGGGCGCCGCGTTGAACAGCCCTGCTTTAAAGAATACTGCATAAATATCTACGGAATGATTTTACAGTATATTTTACAGGAAATACACATTAATAACATTAATGATTACTTAGATTCTTAGGCTTTCAACATTCAAATAAAAATTCATTAAAAAATTAATATGGCTTAGAATAAAAGAAAAAAGAAAGAAAGTTAAAAAAATCGTAACTTTTGAAGCTGTTTAATAAAAGAAGATTTAAAAAATTATTTCTATATCATTTTATTAAAGATTTTAAATCTAAATTCATTCGTTAATTCAAAGAAGCTGCTTTCTGATACATTTCTAAATTCATTTTTTTTCTTTCTCAGAAACGCATAAGATTAGCAAGTGTCTTCATTCAGAAACTATATAATCGAATGGCGTTATCCATTTTTTCATAAAGCAATTTAAGAATACTGGAAGCAAATAAAATATTGTCATAGTTAGCGTTTTGATTTGAATTTCCGGAAGCGATAGCATGAGAAGGGAGAAAAATCTGCAACCACGTGACAAGAATCTCTTATATCTCAACAAATATACGCAAGTACCTTTTTTACCAAAAATGGAAAACACTATTCGATTTCAAATCCCTTCAATAGCTTGACAATTTTATACCTTTACAGTTAAAAATTAGTAAGGAAATGTGTCAAACTTCCGCATTGTTGAGAAACGAATTTAAGAACTATCAAGAAGTATATATCCAAAGATTAAGCTAACGTAAGTTCTTTATCGTTGTTTAAATAATTTTGCAAATCATGTTGTCTGCCCTACAGATCTTGAGAACAATTAAGTCTTGTTCCAGTCCGGCAAGTCTATATGTAGAAAAAAAAATGTAAGCTTGATCTCGGCCCGGCACGAGTCAGCTAAAAAAATATTGCAATATTGCTAAAAAATGTTGCAATGTTTCAATGTTTCAATGTTGCAATATATGCTAAAAAAATATTGCACACAATGTAACTGTCCGATGCCTATCTCTACTCTGTACAAGTTGCATTTTTATATCGATGCTATCAAACTAGTATGGCTTGTGAAGCACATTTATATTTATTTTCGTTAAAACCATTTTCTTTGAAAATAGGTCATATTTTATCGTTTCTGCGTAAATCTTCAGAACGGGCCGGCAGGCCCGAAAAATTTTTATCGGCCCGGCCCGGCCCGTATGGCCCGTTCAATTTTTTTTCAAAAAAACTATTATAATTCTGCCGGGGCCCGATCCGCCCCGCCCCCCCCCCCCCCCGCCGATGATTCCGATTAAAAGGTCATTTTTTATATTTTTCAGTGTTAGTAATTCACTTTTGGTAAATTTGTGATAAATCTTTTCTTTGCCAGAATAATTTTGATTCTGGCAAAGAAAAAATCAGTAATAAGGAATATCAAACCTAATAACCGATTTCTAGAGCTGAACGCAGACTATTTTTGATATTGAGGTTTTCTATTACCTTATCAGATTTGAAAAATGATATTCATTGCGAGGTAACACATATCCACAAATATTACGCATAAGTATATAGTACATTTGTTTAAGAAGGCACAAGAATACTTAGCGAAAACGCATAAAATACTAAGTTAACCTCCATTCACTCTTTCATATTTATATCTAAATTGTTCCATCAATAAATTCTTTTGATTTTATGTCGTTCTTCTACCCAATAGTAAGCGGCACAACAAAATAATATTCTATATCACGGAATTTACGAGCACGGGAGTAGCATATGCCCAGTGTTGTTTTTCAACGAGAAACTATCAAACCGAAAGCTCTCTGAATATGAGACTGGCAGTATAAGCATTCGGCAATGGTGGGTCTCATTTGAAGCACAGTGAGGCAATGAAAGACTCATTAAAGCTGTATTCAAACTCGCTACTTTCTAAGCCATTTATAAAATTCCCCGATATTTAAAAAAAAATATGAAATTCTCAATCAACTAAACAGCCGAACAGGGTTTTATTCTACCTATAAATGCAAAGAATCTTTCAGAAATCATGCTCAAATTTGTATTTTTATAAGTCATTTAGGGGCTTATAAAATAATATGTTTTCGGCCTCATAATTTCTGTAAACACCCCTGATTCAACGTGCAATAATACATTTATAGGAAAAGTAAAAACGCTGCTTAATTACAAGGCACTTGTATAGTTAGTGTCTTCAAATTTCATGCTTTTGCATATAAAAATGAGTTGAATAACGTATCAGAAAATATTCAGATCGCTAAATATCAGCTGGTTTTGGTTGTTCTGGTTCTTCCAACATCAACGCAATCTGCTGACGTACTCTACGTTAAAGTGTGTGTTAATTTAAATGAATGCAAGTATTTAATATACACGTAAGATCAGATTATAAATTAAAAATATAAAGAATGAAAAAGTATAGGATGCATCAGTATAAAGTATGGGAGCTTCTCAATTTTCTAATAATTAGGTTTGAGCGACCTTCCAATTTAACTTGCGAAGGTTAGTTAATGAGAAAAGCGCCTTCGACTGATAAACATCGGGTTTTTTTTATCCATTAATTGTTGTACCGGAGAAGGTCGAGAAAGGGGCCTTCCATCAAGTCCAAAAGCCAGGTGTCGAAAGATGCTCATCAGTCAGCAACCGTCGAGTTGTCAACAAATATCTCCGCCTCCTCAGTTTTTGAGATTCCCAACCTGTGTTGCCAGATGCCAAGTCAAAGCTCAAAAGTCGGATCAAGGATATAGAAGACGCATAACGATCGAAAATACAATTTCTTTTTTAAATTTTTTTTTTTACTTCCATCATACGAATAGAGTAAATCTTGCAATCGTTTTGAAATCGAAAAAATTTTTTTTTGATGTATTTACAAATTTTAGACACTGGAGATTCCGAAAAACATATTTTAGAAAAAAAATCCGTCTGTCTGTCTGTGTGTCTGTCTGCCTGATAGTCTATTTGCGTATCTGTAAACGCTGTATCTCCCGAACAAATTGTGATAGAGACTTGAAATTTGATGTGTACTTAGTATGTAATAATGGGAAGAAACTTATTAATATCAGTAACCTCGATTATAGAGAACTATTTTTACTTTCTTCTATCTTAACAAGAAGAAAGTATTGGATTCATGAAAATTTTCTATTTCCGGTTTTTGACGGATTTATATGTTTTAGAAGGTCCTGAACACGTTTTGACTATTTTTAGAAAATATCTGTCTGTGAGTCTGTCCGTCTGTCTGTCTGTCTGTATGTATGTATGTATGTATGTATGTGACAAAAAATTTGTGGGCGCTCTATCTCAAGAACTAATGCTCGAAATTTAATAAAATTTTATATTCAGTTAGACCTTGATATGAATTAGTGCCTATTGGTTTTTGGTGAAAATTGGCCTGCAGGTGGCACTGCTATACTACTTTTTTATGATTTCCAAGATTGCTATATCTCAAGAACTAATGCACAGAATTTCACCAAACTTCAGATTCTGTGACCACTTGATATACATAGACGCTGATTACGTTTTGGTGTACATTGGCCAGGAGGTGGCGCTGCGATGCCAAGTTTTTCACTATTTTCATGATAGCTATATCTCAAGAACTAATGCACAGAATTTCACCAAACTTCAGATTCCGCGATACCTTGAGATACACAGCCGCTGATAAGGTTTTGATGTGAACTTCCCTATAGGTGGCGCTGCCATGCTACACTTTGCACGATTTTTGCGATAGCTATATCTCAAGAACTAATGCAGAGAACTTCATCAAATTTTAGATTCTGTTACACTAGAATATATAACATAATTAGACGCTGATTACATTTTGGTATTAACCTTGCAACAGGTGGTGCAGCTATGCTGCATATTGCACGATTTTTCCGATAGCTATACCTCAACAACCAACGCACAGAATTTCATCAAACTTTAGATTTTGTTACAAAATGACATATAACATAATTACACGATGATTGCGTTTTGTTATAAATCCTTCAACCGATGGTGCTGCTGTGCTATATATTACACGGTTTTTTTTTAACTAGCTATATCTCAAGAACTAACGCACAGAATTTCATCAAACTTCAGATTCTTTTACACCATAACATAATTAGACGCTTTTTTACGTTTTGGCATAAACTGTCCAAGATATGGTGTTGCTACGTTTTGCAAATTTTTTGTTATAACTATATCTCAAGAACTAATGGACGAAATTCCATCAAATTTCAGATACTGTTAGGTCTTGACATAAATAGATGCTTATTAGGTTTTAGTATAAATTACCCAACATGAGGCACTACTAAGCTCATTTTCTCAGAATATTAATTAAATTTTGCGTTTTAGGCTTTTCGGATACCAGAATCTCATTATTCTAGGTCAAATGTTCCAGGAAATTCGATAGTGGGTAACTTTGGGGTCACCACGTTTTTTTAAAAATATTAAAATGTACTTATGAGATAGAAGAAAGTTTTGGGATTGACACATCCAACTAGTTTTTTCCTGAGATTCTCGAAATATTCGTTCTAATGAAAGGTACATAAAAAGTTTCAACATTTTTTATTTGAAGGACATAATGTAGAATACAAAAAAAAAAAAAAAAAAAAAAAAAAAACATAAATTTTGTATAAAGAATGAAGTTGATCAGATGATTAGTTGCGATATATTTTGTAATCCTATTTTCCACACTTTTCAATATTTCATAACCTTGTATGTTATTCAAATTTCAATTCTAATACATATTTTAGTTGGGAATAAAACCCTTAATCCGACGCAGTAAACTGTTAGTTAATATCATTATCATTTTGGAAGTTATGAGCATGTCTCTTTTACGCAGTTCGGTACTACTTGATTATATCATCGAGGAAAGAAAAATGTCGCCAAGTTTGTTGCCAACATGGTGATATATCGCGAAATCTGACGACAAAAGTTACTCGCTAAAAGTGACACCAACTTGGTGCTATTTCCGATATTTCGCCAAATCTCCATAGACTTCCTTTATAATTCAATAGCTTCCGGTTTGTTAAAAATATTTAAATGTACATTTAAATTTTGTTTTAGAATTGCAGTGCATTTTATAAATAGTTTACACTTCTTTAATTTTCATATCTTATATTATGCCTATCCATGATGGGTAAGTATTGTGGTGGCCTTTTAACGACTAGCTTACATTGCATAAAATTATATGCGAATTATACAATTCCTAAAGAGTGCAACGTAAAATCATTGAAAATTAACCAGCATTTGGAGTAATTAATAATTTTAAAGTCAATCAAACAATTTTCGATTATAAATGTTACTACCTGCGGACGCTGGCGCTACAATCTTACAGCAGACCAACTCACCAGTTTCCCATGAAAAGTTTGACTCTATTTATGAATCAATATCAGTAACCACGTCACTAATTAAAAGCTTTGTTCCAAAGAAAGCGCATGCGTAAACAATAAAAAGCAAATATCAGTATGTTAAAATTCAGTCAATGTATACCTATATTACACTAGGCAACAAAAAAATTTTTTTTGTCAGTTTCCTGGTTCTAGATAGTCAATTCCTACTAATTTTGGGTTGAAAAAAACGAATATGTAAATGAAATTTTTTTATTGGCTCTTGTTTTCAAGATACAGTACAGCCCACTTGAGAAAGATGCACAACATCCCATACATTGA
The DNA here is from genome assembly GCA_964019185.1 of Maratus speculifer. NCBI lineage: Eukaryota > Metazoa > Arthropoda > Arachnida > Araneae > Salticidae > Maratus > Maratus speculifer. The sequence continues at coordinate 186,460,103 of OZ025298.1, read as the reverse complement.
TTTAAAAGCAAATTGAAGAAGGAAAAAATTCCTATGTAATAAATACAATACAAAAGGCATGTTTCACTTAACAATGTTAATTTTTCAGAAAGCAGTCGTTGTTTTAGCCTATTCTTGCAAACGTTTCCTTTTAAATTGCCTCTTGTATGTCAATGCCGGAGCATCTCTTGTAACAGTTCAATAGTGGTCGGCCAGCATTGACTCATCCCAACGACCCTGATATCAGCGTTCTGTTACAGAGATATATTTGTGAAACCTTTTACCGAGCTCATAGCTTACAACTCTACAATTTTTAGGGAGAAAACCAAGATGGGAATGGAGGAAATGACGTTTCAGAGACATTTCATATCCAAGGTCACGGCATTTTAGTAGGAGTTCTTTCACCAACTGTTGGTACTTCTAGGCTTTTCTGTTGCCTAAAAATCCTCATACCACATTTTTGAAGGCTTCCCAGGCTGCTTTCTCTTTCCCTTCCAAAACTTTATCAAAAGCAGGGTCTTCATTATTGTGCAAATTTGAGGGCCCACAAAGATTCCCTCTTTAACCCTTGATTCACTCATTCTTGGAAATTTTGCTCTAAAATACTGGAAAGCCTCTCCATCCTTGTTCATGGCTTTCACAAAGTTCATTAATCCCAACTTAATGTGCAGTAGTGGAAGCATAATGTTTTTTGGATTAACTAGAGGTTCTTTTTGGACATTTCTCCCATCGGGAGTTAGATTTCTTGAAGGCCATTTGTCTTTTATGTAGTGAAAGTTTCTATCTCGGCTGTTCCACAAATGAAGAAAACAGCAGTACTTGGTATATCCTAATTGCATTCCCAGGAGTAAAGAAATTATTTTCAAGTCACTACAAACCTGTCAATCATGATCCTCATATTTGATTGATTGGAGAAGTAATTTCACATTCACGTAAGTTTCCTCCGTGCGAATGGAATGTCCAATAGGAATGGAAGGAATAATGTTGGCGCTGTGTAGTAAGACTGCTTTCAAACTAAGTTTGGAAGCGTCTATAAATAACCTCCATTTCCGTGGATCATGAGTTATATTCATTGAATTCTTCAAACCATTTACATCAGTGCAAGCAACAACATGCTCTTTCTTCTCAAAGAAATGAAGAAGATTCTTGTGACGAACCCTGTATTCTGTGATCTTGATTTCTGGTTGGATTCTACACAGAGAATTCAGTTGAGGGGAATTACTGCTATTAGAGTTACAATTTTCGAACATTCGATTTCCTATAAAACAGCCATAGTGAGATTTCTCAAGTTGGTTCCTACTTTGAAAACAAGAGCTAATCTCAACTTTTTATGTTGATTTTCGTGTTTAGCGAGACAAAATACTTCGGAAATAACTATTTTTGAGCACGAAACATTTTTGATGTTGGGTAGTGTTATCAAGAGGTAAAGTTTATTTATTTGCAGGGGGTAATCTCTGGAGGTATCGAACCGATTTCAAAATCTAATCTATACTTATATTATATAAAAAAGTAAAGTTTGTTTCTTTGTAGGAGGCAATCTCTGAAACTTCTGAACCGATTTCAACAGTAATGGTATTAAAATGATGGTGTCCATCCCTGTTCAAACATAAACTATATCTTATGTCCAAGAGTAGAGTATGTATACGACATGCGGGAAAAGCATTCTAAATTACAATTTCTACGCAATCTCGGAAAGTACCAAATCGATTTTAAAAAATAATTGTGTGATAATGATGGTGACAGCCCTCTTTACTTATAAGTATACTTATTAAAATAGGTTACTTTTTATATCGGTTGCCAATACCCCAACGGGGATGCAGCAGCAAAAAACTTTCCAAAAATGCAATTTTTGCGTTATTGAAAGGCCCATATTCGTGATTTGGCATGATAGTTATTGGATATAAATGATCTCCAAGAACATTTCTTTAGAAATTTGATAATTAAGAAAGATGAAAATGTGCTGAAAGCGTTCTAAAAATGTTTTCAATGACAATTTGAGAGCAATCTCAGGAAATATCAAATCGATTTCAAAAGTAATGGTTGAAAAAATGATGTAGGCAGTCCTGGTTCTAATATAGATTCTATTTCATATTGGTGTCATTAACACATGGGGGATTGCAGGAGCAAAAAACATTCTAAATTGCAATACTGCAGGAGCTAGCAACTTGGAATCTTGCATGGTAGTTATTTATAAGATATACATGATCTCTAAGACTATTTCGTATAAAATTCAAAATTTAAAATCCGTGAAAATCGGCGGAAAGCGTTTTAAAAACGTTCCAAATTGGGATATCTATAGAATCTCACGAACTACCAAACCAATTTCAAAAGTAATTGTTGGAAATTAGTGGTCAATCTAAATTGTGATTGTTATGATACTAAAGAGACTAGAAACTTTAAATATGACGTGGTAGTTGCTTTATAAAAGATAAATGTCCTCTGAGAATAGTTGAAAGTAAATCCGAAATTTTAAAATTGCAAAGCGAATAAAAGGAACGAAAAGAATTCCAAAAATTAATAAATTACGATTTCTATGAATCTCAGAAAATTATAAACTGATTATAAAAATAATGGTTGCGAATCTGTGGCGATAATCTCTGGATTTATTTTATGCCTGTGCCACTATCACCTGTGGTTTTTAGGAACAACAAAGTTATAAAAAAGCTTTTAAAAGTTTTTTTAATTCGTGTCTATCGAATATTAGGAAAATACCAAAAATAGGAAATACCGTATTTCAAAATTAATGTTTACAAATTAATGGTGACAGTTCCTGTTTCAACATAGGCATTTCATGTTGGTTTTAGAGAAATGGTAGACCGTAAGACAAGAAGTTTGGCATGATGGTTAGATTTAAGACGTAAATGCGTACTAAGAAGATGGTTTCTAAGAAATTCAAAATTTCAAAAGAATACTGAAATAAGCGTATGGATTGAGCATAAAAGTTTCAAAATATCTTCTAAATTATCATTTATTTAGAATTTCTTCTTGTTAATTTAAGTCGGGTAATAATGAAGGTTCGTATTAATTTAAATCGTGTAATAATGAAGTTAAGTTTAGTCAAATTGTGTCTTAAATGGTAACATTTTAATTACTCTTAAAAGTATAATTTCTTCTAACAAAAATTATACACGCAAATATCACTTGGCATAAATACTACTATTACGCAAGCAAAGCAGCCGGGTTTGGTAGTAAATAATAATAATAATAATAAAGGATTCATGTTTAACAGAGAGATGGTCATGGGTTTTTTCTATATAAATAATATCATTTTAAATATAGTTATTCGTAACTAACTAACATTTAAATAAGAATTTTCATTAAAGTAGAATTATCATTAAAAGGTTATTAAGAAATAATCTATACGGACACCTTCATTTACATAAAAGAAAGTTACTTAACCTTTAACTAGTGCTGGCGATCTCACAGATTACAGCTTTAAGGCCCCTGTCCTCGCTCGAGGAAACGCTCGCGAGCTAATGCTATTCCTATGGGGAAGCATTTTTCTAATAACTCTTTCGCATTTTCACATTTTTGAGTATTTTTTTTTTTTTTTTTTTTTTTTTTTTTTTTGCTTTGGATAGCTGAGGTGCATGCCGACAGCGCACCTTTTTACTTTCTTCTATCTTCAATAGAAGAAAGTATTGTAATCGAAATTTTTTTCGACTTCTCGTTTTCGACGGATTTACACGTTTTAGGGGTCAGAGATTCCAAAAAACATGTTTTTACAAAATGTCTGTCTGTCCGTGTGTCTGTGTGTGTGTCTGTATGTCGCCATTCTACCAGCAAAAAGTGTATGAAGTTATCCATAGAATTGAACCAAATTTTTTGTGAATGTTTTTGGCTGTGGCAAGCAGGTCCTCCTTCAGTTTTGAAATATTCCACCGGAAGGGGGCGCTGCAATCGCGATTTTTGTACCATTTTCAATATTGTACCGACCAAAAGTATATGAAGATATGCATCGAATTGAACCAAATTTTTTGTGTATGTGTACGACTATGGCTAGTTGGTCCTCCCTGAATTTGAAAAAAATCCGCCGGAAGGGAGCGCTGCAATCGCCATTTTTGTGCCATTTTCAATATTGTACCGACCAAAAGTATATGAAGTTATGCATCGAATTAAACCAAATTTTTCGTGTATGTGTACGACTATGGCTAGTTGGTCCTCCCTGAATTTGAAAAAAATCCGCCGGAAGGGGGCGCTGCAATCGCCATTTTTGTGCCATTTTCAATATTGTACCGACCAAAAGTACATGAAGTTATGCATCGAATTGAACGAATTTTTTCGCGTAAGTGTATGGCTATGGCTAGTTGGATCACCCTGAATCTGAAAAAAATCCGCCGGAAGGGGGCGCTACAATACCGAATTTTATGCCATTTTCAATATTGCACCACATAAAATTGTACACCACATAAACCAAAAGTATATGAAGTTATGCATCGAATTGAACCAAATTTTTTGTGTATGTGTATGACTATAGCTAGTTGGTCTTCCCTGAATTTGAAAAAAATCCGCCGAAAGGGGGCGCCGCAATCGCGATTTTTGTGCCATTTTCAATATTGTACCGACCAAAAGTATATGAAGTTATGCATCGAATTGGACCAAATTTTTTGTGTATATGTATGACTATGGCTAGTTAGTCCTCCCTGAATTTGAAAAAAAATCTGCCGGAAGGGGGCACTGCAATCGCGATTTATGTGCCATTTTCAATATTGTACCGACCAAAAGTACATGAAATTATGCATCGAATTGAACGAATTTTTTTGTGTAAGTGTATGGCTATGGCTAGTTGGATCACCCTGAATCTGAAAAAAAATCCGCCGGAAGGGGGCGCTACAATACCGAATTTTATGCCATTTTCAATATTGCACCACATAAAATTGTATGAAGTTAGTTCTAGAACTGAACTAAACATTTTGTATATGATTATTTTTTGGTAATGCAAGTAGGTTCTCCCTGAATTTGAAAAAAAATCTTGCTATCATTCTATTGTCCATCGGCTCGTGCAGAGACGGAAATTCGTTTTACTCCGATTAATTGATTGAAGCAGAAATTTAAGATGAAAATCAAAGTTGGTAAGGTATTGAATTAAAATTATTAAAGCATTAAAATGAGTAACTTTTTTTTTTAATATTAAAATGTATGTATGAGATAGAAGAAAGTTTTGGGATTGGCACATCCAATTAGTTTACTTTTTCGATTTTGGTTGCAGATATTTTTTAGAAAGTTAGTTTTGCTTTCAAAACCGATTTCGACACTGAGAGTGCTTTTTAAAAAAATATCTGCAACTAAAATCGGAAAAGTAAAAAAGGTGCGCTGTCGGCATGCACCTCAGCTATTCAATGCAAAAAAAAATTATTCAAAAATGTGAAAATGCGAAAGAGTTATTAGAAAAATGCTTCCCCATAGGAATAGCATTAGCTCGCGAGCGTTTCCTCGAGCGAGGACAGGGGCCTTAATGAGTTGGCATGGTTTAACTTATAATTTTCAATTTCACTCTAAAATACTAGCGAAATTTTGTTTCTTTTGGTATACTAGTACTATCGATAGAGACTCTGAATAGGTGAATTTTAAGACTGCTCTCAAGTCCAAAAGGACGACTTTATGGCATAAGTTTTAATTCATTTTTGTTAGGAAATGCATGAAAGCAGTAGGTTCTTCAGATACTATGTAATCAAAGTGTATTTTCTGTTTTTTTTTTTTTTTTTTTTTGTACGCAACAGATTTTTTTAGAACATGTTGTCAAAATGGGCGTTTTGAACTGAATTCCAGAGCAAAAGAAGAGTAACCATTAAAGTAAGGGTAAAAAACGATTTTGTATCGTGATCAAAATCGCTTATAACTCAATAAGTAATTTATTTATAAAGAAATGAAAAACAGAGTTCAATTCCAAATCGCTTCCATAGTCAAGCCTTGCAATTTTATATCTTTCCGTTATTATGAATTTGTAACTGTGTCAAAAAGTTTTGCACTTGTTGAGCAGAGCAGTTGAGAACAGCCTTAATCATAGTAACCCTTACATTAAAACCATCTTAAACTTAGTAACCCTGTGGAGTTTGTTACGATATCATTCAATGTTTTTATGCATTTAACGCTAAACAATTCTATCTCTTTGACCATATCATGTTATACAAATTTACATAAGTACTCTTTCTCATGAAGCATTAAAAATAAATATTGAAATTACACACAAATCCACTCTGCGCAATGATTATCAATTTGGAAACGAAATAAGAATGTGCCGATACTCGCAAGCTCTTGAAACTTGGTACATTCTATAGGTGAAGTTTATCGTTTAAGGTTTCCAGGGTTTTTGATGTGCGAAAGTAATAATTTTGCCCAAAAGACCCCGTTCCCATTCCCTAACAGCGTCATGTCATTTTTGCAACATTACAAGTTGATGCTTAACAAAATTCTGAAACTTTAGAAAAAGCTAATTTAATCATGTATGAAGAGTTAAGATTTTAAAAAATTACAGGATGCAGGAAGTTTTTTCAAAATTCACATGCTTCTGAAAAACAGTGTTTTTTTACGATTTACAGTCCGACCGATCTTACGTCTCTCTAGAAACGGGAAATCATACATAAATCGAGATTCCTATCAAACTTGGCAAATATTTCAGGCGACTTCCACAGTAACTGCAGCTATGTAATACATAATGGCTGTAATTAAGGAAAAAGTAACAAAAACCTTAAAATTAAGATTAGAAAATTGCAACTTAGAAACAGAATCGAGAAAATGAAATTATTATAACTAAGACGAAAACTATCCCAAAATTTCGTTTTAAAAAGCTTTGCTAGGTGATCAGAAGGGGAAACGTATTCTTGGATATAGTTTAAAAAATAAAGAAAAAGCGATATTTTTTAACGCTTATTTGTTTCTCTTTCTCTTTTTTATTTCGGTGATGTTCTTGATCCGATGGATCTCCTCCTTTACTACCTCATCTTATATGCACGTTACAAAATTGTTATTTATTATTAATTTTTCAGAGGAAATTAATGTCCAAATAAAATATACTAAAAAAAAAACTGTACAAAAAATGCGTATAAACTAATAACTAAGGCTTTTTATAGAAAAAAACACATAGAGGATGCCAGAACCACCCTAAAACTTAACACACGTTGGGGAATACCTACTATAAATGACAGCTTATGTGCTTATAACAAATGACCCTATAAAACAAAAATGGTGCTCAGTTACCTACCACAGGTAGCTTGGATATCCACATAAAGGCGTGATTTTACACCAACCCAACCGAAAACTACAGCGAACTGTTGACAAAAACCTGCTAAAGAGAAGGTGGGGGCACAGCTTGTTAGCAAGAATGATGGTCCGCGTGGTGTTTTTGGCCATTACCTGGGGTCGAGAGGTCGGCGTATATCAGGATTTTGTGAAGATCGGCTTCCTTTGAGGAGCATTTGGATCTACGATCATCCGACCACGGTCCACACCCAAACAATTACAACTTGCTAATGAAGTAGGATGCCATGCCGAGACCGCCCGGGATTAAATATTATTGCAGCGAGATTACTGACAATTCCATATCCGCCCTAGGCTGTGTTTGAGAGCGATTTTTAACGCTGTTCTCAAATTCAAACTTATTATATTCTGATTCATTCAAGAAGTTATTTTTTACTAGCAGGCTGTGCCCGCTTCGCTGGTCCATATTTCCAAACAAACCTTGACTCAAAAAAAAAAAAAAAAAAAAAAATGGTGATTTAAAAATTTTATTTTAAAGCAGTATAGACCACCCTGGAATGATCTTCCGTATTGCTGAAAATCATGCCAACGCCATTGCGATATTGTACTATTGTAAGTCGGCGAAAATTTGGGCAATAAAGCACCATCTCTTTTATTTTATCATTTATAGTAGAGTTTCGTATGAACATGAGACCGTTATGACAACAGGAATCAAAATATTCTCGAGTCATCACACTATTACATTAGAGGGCATTGCAATGATTAGTGACATTGATTATCAAACTCTATAAACTTTCGGATTGTACATTATCATTTCTTAGTTCTTAAAATCCTGACATCTGAACTTGCACTATGTGTAGTTCTGGTAGCCTACATACAATGTCATTTCATGTTACATTTTTTAATAAACGTCCTCTGCTAGCAGGTCTACTGTAGTTTCCTATCTGCCTTAATCTGTTCCAGCAAGAATAATAGAGTAAAAAATGTAAAGAATTATTTACAGATAAAGAAGAGTTTTTGTTTGTTTGTATTTATGACGGCCATTTATCTACACGTTGGATATAGGTCCAAAGGAAAGGGTGCCCTCCGTGAAAGTGGCAGACGAAGAAGGGTGTTTCACTTATATATTTAGTACAACAATGAAGCATAAAAAGTGTGTTTTAAAGCTTTATTATTTGAATAACATTAAAATTACATCAGTTTCACTACCTCTTCCTTTTATAAAACAGTTGCTAACATGTAGCCGTTAAATCAGAATAATCTTGATGACTAAATTTTGTAGAAAAATAAGTCTTTAGTTTGCATCTAATAAAATCTTTCTACCTTCTGTAATCGATTCCATTATGATTTTTAGTGTCAAACATTAGAAGTGCTAGAAACGATATTGTTACAAATGTACCAGACTTATTTCATGTTTGTCCTCAAATAAATGTGAAATTTACGATCATCCATTATTGGCATTTAATGTTATAATTTGACGATAGTTTTTTGTTCGACTACTTGATTATTCCGTCGATCAATTTCGCCAAATTATACAAATGGACATAATTTTTATTTTAAATAACCAAAGAATCAATAAATTACTAAAATGTTAATAGAAATACAAATAAACATCGAATTAAAATTGGTTGATGAAGTAACAATTACATATAACAAATTTAATGTGAAATGAATGTGACGTTTACAATCATCCATTGACATTTAACCTTATACTTTAGCGATAGTTTTTTGGTCGATGGGATTATCAAGTATTACCAAATTATATAAACAAATTGTATAAACAATAATATTGCCAATAACATGTAGGTGCAGGTGTCATCTACGGATCCCGTTGGCGCGATTGCAGCAAATTGCGATTTTATGCCTCACGTGGTAATCCGGTAATAGTTGATTATTTTTGAGTAAATTATTTCATTATTTTTCTTTTCTCTTTTAAAATTATATAAATTGTTTTGTTCCATAATTATTTATTGACTTAGTTTATTATTATTATTTCCTTTTGAAAAAAATAGAAAATAAAAATAAGTAATATAAATGTAATTGGTATTTGAAAACGCAGTGTTCTCCAAATTGGCATCATAAAAAAAAAATCACGCCAAGGTGATGCGTGTATAAAAGTGGAAAAATGTTTGCAATAATATAAACAAAAAAAAACGTAAACAAATAATTAAAAAATCGCCATTTCGATAGTTTTCTAAAATAACATCAAGGTTAATTCTCCAGTCGGGCAGCATTAGTAAATTTTCTTTTCTTCGTCTGTTTCATAATAAAAAAACATAAATTTAATAACTTCTAATTAAATAATCTGACTAATTTTCTGTAATCGGATGTATGATCTAAAAGTATCCTTAATACATAAACAAAACAGCGCAATAGTCATGTACGCGCCGAGGTCGGCAGGATAATTTTTTACACTAATTTGGCGGAAAAATCGTTTTCGAATACCAGTTTCATATATATATTTAAATTATTTTCTGTTATTTAAAAAATAATAACAATTAGTATTTAAATAATAAGTATATGACAAAACAGTTTACATAATTTTAAAGAAGAGAAAGGAAATAAAAAAACATTTTATTAATAATTAAATAAACAATAGTCGGGTTGCCATGCCAGGCAAAATAACATCAATTTAGTGTCCATTAGGTTACCTCGGTGTGTATATGATATCTGTGCAAACAAAACTTCCGATAATATAACAAACGACGTCATATTTATTTTCCTTTGAAATTTTTTTTATTTTAATTTTTCACGTGGATACTGTTCAACTAAAAATTAATTGCCGAGGAGAAATTATTTTCCATATATTGATTTTTTGGCAACTGAAAAGAAAATGGTTATTTTTTATCGGAAAAATTTTAATTGATTCTGTATGAAAAATAATGAAATTTTGAATTATTAAGGAAAATATTTGAATAAATCAATTAAAAATTAGCCTATGTTCACCGGAAATTGTATAGCTTTCCAACGGTGAAAGAATTTTTCAAAACCGTCAAGTAGTTTCGGAGCCTATTCAATTCAAACAAACAAACAAACAAACAAACAATCAAATCTTTCCTCTTTATAATATTAGTATAGATAAATATATACAGGACAGTTGCACCATACAATTTAACTAATAAGAATGTATTTATTAAAATACAACACATTGCTCAGTGGTGCACAAAGCAGGAATTTTAATATACATTTGTACAATTAAAATAAAATAAAACTATCAACGTTTCGTGCCGTCTTCTGCGGGCGTCTTCAGGAAAATACCATAACGGAAGGACTAAGTTTGCATCTTGATCGAGAGATAATATTTCTAATAAATTAAAATTTAAATGAATAAAAATTTTTAAAATGTTGCCACTTACACGTGAGTAAAAAGTAAAATATTGCAACGAAATAAAACTTTAAGATTTTATGATGTTATGCCATATTTTTGGTATATTGTAGGATAAATTATCATTAAATGGTTTATTTTCTCGTGCAATTATTTCGATAGATTCTCTTATTTTACCTTGAACTGGCTCCTTTAACCTTGAAGTTATTTTTATTCACAGATCCATAAAAATTTGCTAGTACAGCAGACTTTTAATTATCCGCTGTACTCACGAAAGCAGGTCAGAAAATGAATATCATCGGATTATCGGGAGGGCACTATCAGATACACTATCTTACTATATTTAATTAAAATTACTACAAATGAAGTAAATAGCTATTATCTATACTAATATTATAAAGAGGAAAGATTTGATTGTCTGTTTGTTGGTTTGTTTGCTTGAATTGAATAGGCTCCGAAACTACTTGACGGTTTCGAAAAATTCTTTCACCGTTGGAAAGCTACACTATTTCCTTAGAACATAGGCTAATTTTTAATTGATTTATTGAAATAATTTCCTTAATAATTCAAAATTTCATTATTTTTCATACAGAATCAATTAAAATTTTTCCGATAAAAAATAACCATTTTCTTTCCCGTTGCCAAAAAAATCAAAATATGGAAAATAATTTCTCCTCGGCAATTAATTTTTAGTTGAACAGTATCCACATGAAAAATTAAAATAAAAAAAATTCAAAGGAAAATAAATATGACGTCATTTATTATATTATCGGAAGTTTCGTTTGCACAGATATCATATACACATCGAGGTAACTAATGGACACTAAATTGATGTTATTTTGCCTGGCATGGCAACCCGACTATTGTTATTTAATTATTAATAAAATGTTTTTTTATTTCCTTTCTCTTCTTTAAAATTATGTAAACTGTTTTGTTCTATACTTATTATTTAAATACTAATTGTTATTATTTTTTAAATAATAGAAAATAATTTAAATATATATATGAAACGGGTATTCGAAAACGATTTTTCCGCCAAATTAGTGTAAAAAATTACCAGTACATGACAACTGCACTGTTTTGTTTGTGTATTAAGGATACTTTTATCCGATATACAACATATCCGATACAACATAAATCCAATTACAGAAAATTAGTCAGATTATTTAATTAGAAGTTATTAAATTTATGTTTTTTTTTATTATGAAACAGGCGAAGAAAAGAAAATTTACTATTGCTGCCCGACTGGAGAATTAACCTTGATGTTATTTTAAAAAACTATCGAAATGGCGAATTTTTAATTATTTGTTTACGTTTTTTTATTTATGTTATTGCAAACATTTTTCCACTTTTATACACGCATCACTTTGGCGTGATTTTTTTTTATGATGCCAATTTGGAGAACACTGTGTTTTCAAATACCAATTACATTTATATTACTTTTATTTATTTTCTATTATTTTAAAAAGGAAATAATAATAATGAACTAAGTCAATAAATAATTATGGAACAAAACAATTTATATAATTTTAAAAGAGAAAAGAAAAATAATGAAATAATTTACTCAAAAATAATCAACTATTACCGGATTACCACGTGAGGCATAAAATCGCAATTTGCTGCAATCGCGCCAACGGGATCCTTAGATGATACCTGCACCTACATATTATTGGCAATATTATTGTTTATACAATTTGTTTATATAATTTGGTAATACTTGATAATCCCATCGACCAAAAAACTATTGCCAAAGTATAAGGTTAAATGTCAATGGATGATCGTAAATGTCATATTCATTTGACATTAAATTTGTTATACGTAATTGTTACTTCATCAACCAATTTTAATTCGATGTTTATTTGTATTTCTATTAACATTTTAGTAATTTATTGATTCTTTGGTTATTTAAAATAAAAATTATGTCCATTTGTATAATTTGGCGAAATTGATCGACAGAATAATCAAGTAGTCGAACAAAAAACTATCATCAAGCTATAACATTAAATGCCAATAATGGATGATCGTAAATTTCACATTTATTTGAGGACAAACATGAAATAAGTCTGGTACATTTGTAACAATATCGTTTCTAGCACTTCTAATGTTTGACACTAAAAATCATAATGGAATCGATTACAGAAGGTAGAAAGATGCAAACTAAAGACTTATTTTTCTACAAAATTTAGTCATCAAGATTATTCTGATTTAACGGCTACATGTTAGCAACTGTTTTATAAAAGGAAGAAGCAGTGAAACTGATGTAATTTTAATGTTATTCAAATAATACAGCTTTAAAACACACTTTTTATGCTTCATTGTTCTACTAAATATATAAGTGAAACACCCTTCTTCGTCTGACACCCCCACGGAGGGCATCCTTTTCTTAGGGCCTATATCCCACGTGTAGATAAATGGCCGTCATAAATACAAACAAACAAAAACTCTTCTTTATCTGTCAATAATTCTTTAAATTTTTTACTCTATGTATTCTTGCTGGAACAGATTAAGGTAGATAGGAATCTACAGTAGACCTGTTAAAAGAGGACGTTTATTAAAATATGTAACGTGAAATGACATTGTATGTAGACTATCAGAACTACACATAGTGCAAGTTCAGATGTCGGGATTTTAAGAACTAAGAAATGATAATGTACAATCCGAAAGTTAATAGAGTTTGATAATCAATCTCACTAATCATTGCAATGCCCTCTAATGTAATAGTGTGATGACTCGAGAGCATTTTGATTCCTGTTGTCATAACGGTCTCATGTTCATACGAAACTCTACTATAAATGATAAAATAAAAGAGAGGGTGCTTAATTGCCCAAATTTTCGCCAAGACTTACAATAGTACAATATTGCAATGGCGTTGGCATGATTTTCAGCAATACGGAAGAACATTCCAGGGTGGTCTATACTGCTTTAAAATAAAAATAATAAATTTTTAAATCACCATTTTTTTTTAGTCAAGGTTCGTTTGGAAATATGGACCAGCGAAGCGGGCATAGCCTGCTAGTAATAAAATAAAATAAATCACTGTTATCATAAAGAAAGAAAGTGCGTTGGATTTATTCCTAAATTTTGAAAAATAAAATTAATATCTTACAATGAAAGAGATTATAGAGATTTAAAATCGGCATGCGCATCTTTTCGCCTCTTTTAACTCTGTGAAAATTTAATTAAAAGTATATGCGTTTGCAAAAAAAAAAAAAAAAAAAAAACAGAAAAATGAGTGCGGTTAGATAGTTTCTGAACAACAACACCTGCTAGTTTCATGCATTTCCGAACAAAAGTTAATTAAAACTTATGTCACAAATAACCCATTTTGATTTAAGAACAAACACCTTTATAGACTTTAAGAACAATCCCTAAAATACACAGTACCTTTGAAATTATCTCTTCAATTTTGAATAATATTTTAATGTATGTGGCAGCATAATACTTAGTACTAAAAATTACAAATTAAATTTAAAAAAATAATCTTGTAAAAGAGTCTATTTTTCTAAAATTTAATTTTTTTCAAAAAATTTACCTTTTTTTTTAATTTTTACTACTTTTACGAAGCAAATTTTATTTTATTTTATTACTGGTTGCAAAAACAGATTTCGCAAAGAAAGATAATGTCTAGTCAGACCAGACAAACAAGTGCAAAGGGTTTAATATACTTCAGTTTTCTGAAAGTTATTACCGGCAACGCAAGTTGAGTCAGGGTAGAATACCCTATATTTTATACTAAACAGATAGTTTTTCAGCACCAGTTTTTGTTCCTCTTGATGGCTACTATCATCCCTGGGAATTTGTCGGACGAAATCGGCAACATCCTGTAGAACACTTCCCTTAATGAAATGAACCTTCAAAATGATACTGTGCTCCCCCTGAGTATATTCCAATCCAAACTGCTTATTTTCTGATTTATTTTTGCTCTTAAATGCATAAAACCTGGGAAATTCTCTTATTTATAAAAATTATAATGTGCCGTGCTTTTCAATTTTTTGATAAATGTAGAACATATTATAAAAAAAATACATGTGGCACTCGGGGACTGCCGCGGTAAAGCTATTGCATAGCATTTTTTATCAACTTATGCAATTATAATTATTTATAAATTTTTTATTTATGCAGCTTTTATTGAATAAATGAGAAGTTAATATCGTTTAAAATATTTTTATTATCGTACAATACATGTAGGTTAATCAGGAAATTTTTATCATTGAAACAATAGGTTTATGGTAACTGAAATAAGAAACACAAATTTGAGACTTGATATCCTCTAAGTATCTGAAAAATACTGCCTCAATGTCTGCCGAAGTATACCGAAGGATACCGTGCCCAAGTCTGCCGAACTGAAACGACGTTAGCCGAAATGTTAGGTTTTTTTTTTTTCTAGTTACGGGATTTCTAGATTCGGTCGCCGCGCTCAAATCCCGTGATAAAAGCTATGCAATAGTTTAATAAATTACCAAACAAAATTTGGAAGCGCTACGAAAATTAGATCGCGAGTTATAAGCATTTTAAATTTTTCGACCCTCACTGGGGGGGGGGGGGTCTCCTGTCACCAAAATTAAAACTGTCTCATAATAAATTACCAAACAGAATTTGGCCGCGCTACGAAAATTAGATTGCGAGTTATAAACATTTTAAATTTTTCGACCCTCAAAGTGGAGGGTCTCCTGTCACCAAAAATTAACACTGTCTCATAATAAATTACCAAACAAAATTTGGCCGCGAAAATTAGATATGACCAGGGGTTAAGGCCTGTAAATCATTAGGATCTGAACTTAAAGGACAAAGGGGTCTAGAATTTAAACATGCTTCGATTTGAGCTAAAAGAGTTGAAAGTTCTTCAAATGTCAAAACTGAATTGCCAACGGTTCTTTTTAAATGGAATTTCATCGATTTAACGCCAGCCTCCCAAAGTCCTCCAAAGTGAGGGGCTGAGGGTGGATTGAAATGCCAATTTATTTCTTCTGAACTTAAGTATTTTGTCACTTCTTCATTATGCTGAGAAGAAGCCACAAATTTATACAATTCTTTCAACTCCTTGCTCGCACCGACAAAATTTTTGGCACAATCACTTACAATTTCTTTTGGTTTTCCTCGTCTGGATATAAATCGCTTCAGACAAGCTAAAAAAGCCTGAGTAGATAAATCAGTCACTAATTCAATGTGAATTGCATGAGTAGAAAAACATATAAATAATGAAATATAACACTTAAAAAATTTTGAACCTCTACCTTTTTTAAATTTACACAATATAGGTCCTGCATAGTCAATTCCTGTAATAAGGAACGGACGGGTAGGTTGCACTCTAGTTGAAGGTAAATCAGCCATGATTTGTTTAGCTGTAGAAGCAGAAGCACGAGCACAGATTACACAATTCCTTACGAACTTTCTTACAGCACTTCGTCCACTTAAAATCCAAAATTTCTGTCTGATAACACACAATAGTTGCTGAGGGGCAGCATGAAAATGAGATAAGTGAAAATATCTGATAATCAACACTGTCACTGGATGATTTTTTGGTAACAATATTGGATGGATTTGTTCTTGTGTGAGATTTGAATGACGAAGACGTCCTCCAACTCTGAGTATTCCTTCTTTATCAAGGAATGGAGAAAGATTAATCAGTTTGCTATTGCGAGGTAAACACTTACCAGAAGCCATACATTTAATGTCATCAGGAAATGATGACTCTTGCACTTGTTTAATTATCACCTTTAAGGCACTCTGAATTTCTGTATGTGTAAGAAAGCCGAAGTTTCTTTTTGAAACAGGTAAACGAGAATTCGTAAGAAATCTCAAACACCAAGCAATAATACGTTTTAGCTTAGTAAATGATGATATATTTGAGAGAATAGGCATTTCCACACTTAATTGGGCTGTAGCACAAAAATAATTTTTCCTTTGTTCTAATAAAGCTTCGTCACAGAAAACATTCTCTAATTGTGATTTTGGAGAAGTGAAAGATGGATCACTGAGCCAACTGGGGCCATTCCACCACAGATCATGCGATGATAATTCCGAGGGTGATAGACCTCTTGATGCACAACCTGCTGGATTCTCCTTTCCCTTTATATGATGCCAGCACTCAGAAGGAACAAGTTGCTGTATTTCAGAAACACGATTTGCAACAAAAGTTTGCCATCTTCTTGATTCGGTTGATAGCCAAGAAAGAACTATTGTTGAATCCGTCCAACAATTAATTTTAGAGATGTTCAAACACAATGAATCTAAAACAGTTTTTACCAAACGGGCTGACAGCAGGGCGGCACTCAATTCTAATTTAGGTAAAGTTATTGTTTTTAAAGGTGCAACTCTTGTTTTTGCAGCTAATATTCTAACTGATACAGCCGAATCATTTGATAAGGATCTTAAGTAAACAACTGCACCATATGCCACTAAGGAAGCGTCACTAAATGAATGAATTTCAAATGTGTTAGCTGAAGGAATAATTGCTAAACGCGGCACAGTAATTGATGTTAAACATGGGAGTTCTTCCCGAATTTTTATCCACTTATTTTTAATTAGAAGTGGAACTGGATCGTCCCATGCCAGATTACTTCGCCATAATTCCTGAAGTAGAATTTTTGCAGAAATTATAAAGGGGGAGATCCAACCAAGTGGATCAAAAAATTTTGCTATATCTGACAATATGGATCTCTTTGTGACTTCTTTTAATGTTGGTTCTATGGTGACACTAATTTTAAAGACATCGCGATTTGAGTCCCATTTTAATCCTAACACCTTTATTGAGTTATCGTTTTCAATTGATAAATCTGATTTAGATTGAATTAAATTTTCAGGAATGTTTTTTAGTACACTAATGGCATTCGAGGCCCACTTGCGTAACTCAAATCCGCCTCTTTTCATTAATTCTTGTAACTCTGATATTAATTTTATAGCTTCTTCGGGAGATGATGCACCTGTAAGTAAGTCGTCTACGTAAAAATCACGTAATACAACATTTGACGCTAGTGGAAAATTTAATTTTTCATCCAACGCTAATTTCTGTAGAACTTTAGTAGCTAAATATGGGCTAGACGTTAGTCCGTATGTAACTGTAGTAAGACGATAATCACTTACATCGTCGGAAAATTTATCCTTCCAGAGAATTCTTTGAAAATTTTGATCTTCAGGAAATATTTTAATTTGACGAAACATTTTTTCAATGTCAGCATTAATAGCTATAGCATGTGTGCGGAATCTTAACAAAATAAAAAATAACTCTTGTTGAACCCTAGGACCTACAATTAAATTTTCATTAAGAGAAACATTATTTGTAGTTTTTGCGCTACCATCAATCACAACTCTAAGACGGGTTGTTGTACTAGATTCCTTGATTACTGGATGATGTGGCAGATAATAAATTTCATTAACGGGTTTTTGAATTTCACTCTTTGGTATTTTCTCCATGTGTCCCATTTCAAGATATTCATTCATAAATATGCAATAATTTTCATACAAATCGGGCTCTCTATTAAATCGTTTTTCTAAATTTAGAAATCTTTTCATAGCTAACGATTTTGATTCCCCTAATTCTTTACACTGCCTTTTAAATGGCAAACGCACAATATATCTTCCATTAGTATCGCGTGAATGAGTTGAATCAAAAATTTCCTCACAATATTTTTCTTCATTTGTGTATATTTCTTTTGAGGGGATGTTTTCTAACTCCCAGAACCTTTTTACATAATCTGTTTCAACATTTGCAAAATTAACTATAATATTTGGTTTATTTTCTGAAAATGTATCACTATCTCCTGTTATTAACCACCCATAATCTGAATTTACTGCAAAAGGAAGTCCTGGTTTTCCAAATATTTTTTCTCCTCTAATTATAGATAATGATAATGACACGCCAAATAATAAGTCTATTGGTCCTGGTTCATTCCACTTAGGGTCAGCTAGTGTTATGTTCTTTAAATGACTGAATGCATTAATATCATATGATACAACTGGTTGATTACTCGTTATCTTTTTCAAAATATAAAAAGTATCTAATCGTGTGTTTTGTTTATCAAAATGTGGAGAAAATTCCAATCTTACAACACCACGTGTCTCTTCGGAGTATCCCATTCCCAAGCATTTAATCTGTAAATTAGCAGAATTTCTTTTTATACCTAATAATTGTATTGCACGCTCACTTATAAAATTGTTAGTACTTCCGACATCTATTATACATCTCAGTAATTTATTGCCTCCATAATTATCTTTCACATTAATTAGCGCAGTTGCAAGTATGCCAAATGATTTTGAATTTATTTCCCCAAGACATGAATTTATGGACATATTTGTATTATTAGATGATTCAGGAGTAGTCTCACTAGTATGATACGAGGACTGAGGCGTTACTTGGGTTTTTATATCTGGATAGTTAGTTTCTCGTCTTTCATAATGTAATAAGCTATTATGACTCTTCAAATTACATTTTGAACAAACTCTTTTTGACTGACAATTGGTTAATTTATGATCAGCAGATAAACATGCAAAACAAAGATTTTTATTTTTTGCAAATTGCACTCTTTCACGAACAGATAATTTTAAAAACTCACTGCATTTAGGTATTTTATGACTAGGTGAAGAACAATATTTACACTCACTATTATAACCAGAAGCAGTCATCGCAGTTAATTTAGGATAACTGTTTTTCTTATAAATACTATTTCCTTTAGCAGATTGTAATGAACGAGCATAATCTTTCAGAAAATTTATTAATTGATCTAATGTTGGAAGTTCGTCATTTTTTAACTGCCGTTCCCACCACAGTTTAATATTAGAGTCAAGTTTTTGCAAAAGTAAATAAATCAACAAAGTTTCTGAAAAGCCACTTACCTTCTGATCCAAGATTTCGAAAGATCGAACACATTCATTCGTCACATCCACTAAATTAAGTATTGCTGCCGGTGAATCACCTTGCACGAATGGAAAATTTAATAATCTTCTTATATGAGAATATATTAATTCTCTTTTATTTGAAAACCGTTCCGTTAATAATTGCCAAGCTACATTGTATTTCGAATCTTCAATAGGAATTGATTTTATTATTTTTAACGCGTCTCCATGACACGATAATTTTAAATATTGCAGTTTCTGAGCAGGCGATAAATTAGCATTTTCGTGTATACTTGCTGTAAACAAATCTTTGAAGCTTAACCATTCATGAATATTTCCACTGAAAGATGGTAAAGAAAGTTTAGGCAATTTCATTTCACTCACCTCCTTTTTTGGATTGTCCGTATTTATTTTCCTAGCATTAATTGCTTGTTCAATTTTTACAGTTAATTCATCTAAGATGTCTTGTTGTTCATCCTTCTCTTCTATAAATGAATCAATGTCTTTTTCTTCACATGCATAAAAAATCGATTTAAATAAATTCTTTAACTCTTCATCTAATTTTTCAATTTCTTTTTTAAATAACTGAATTTGTTCTAAGTCACACACACTCAAATCAGTTTTGAAGAATTTATTTTTCACTCTTGTAATTGAAGATTTTAAAACTTTTTTATCAGTCAATATTTTCTTATCCATTTTTTTTCTTGTGTTATTCTATTTGGCACTATTCCAATTAGCTCATTTTACTTTCGAATGAATTTTACGCACGCATTATTCTATTAACTTTTTAACTTGAATTTCGCAATACTCCGGCTCGACGGACCAAAATGTTGTGTCGATATACTTGAAGAAAGCAGTAGACTGTATAATCACTTTTCACATAATTTAATAACACATTTCACATAATAAAATCCGCTGAGGGAACACAATGCACATATCGTCGAGATTCACAGACTCAACTATAAAGTAAACATAATAGAACAATAATATCCCTGCGCAGAGGGAAAAACACATATTATCCCTACGCAGAGGGAAAAGCACTGGGATAAAAAGCAGACGATTTTTTAATTAAACACGCCGCGCTACGAAAATTAGATCGCGAGTTATAAGCATTTTTATTTTTTCGACCCTCACCATAGGGGGTCTCTTGTCACCAAAAATTAACACTGTCTCATAATAAATTACCAAACAAAATTTGGCCGCGCTACGAAAATTAGATCGCGAGTTATAAGCATTTTTATTTTTTCGACCCTCACCATAGGGGGTCTCCTGTCACCAAAAATCAACACTGTCTCATAATAAATTACCAAGCAGAATTTGGCCGCTCTATGAACATTAGATCGCGAGTTATAAGCATTTTAAATTTTTCGACCCTCACAATGGGGGGTCTCCTGTCACCAAACATTAACACTGTCTCATAATAAATTACCAAAAAAAATTTCGCCGCGCTACGAAAATTAGATCGCGAGTTATAAGCATTTTAAATTTTTCGAGCCTCACCGTGGGGGGGGGGGTCTCCTGTCACCAAAAGTAACACTGTTTCATGATAAATTACCAAACAAAAATTGGCCGCGCTACGAAAATTAGATCGCGAGATATAAGCATTTTAAAATTTTCGACCCTCACCGTGGGGCGGGAGGTCTCCTGTCACCAAAATTTAACACTGTATCATAATAAATTTAACACTGTATCGGCACGGTGCCGAAGTCTGCCGAGCTGAAACGGCGTTAGCCGAGTGTTAGGTTTTTTCGTTACGGATGTGTTAGGATTTTTCGCGTTACGGAATTTTTGGATTCGGTCGCCGCGCTCAAAGCCCGCGATAAAAGCTATGCAATAGCTTAAAAAATTTCGTCAAAATTGTCATTTTGAACCGAATTTTCCAAAGCGGGAGATCTGGGAAGGAAAAAAATGGTCATACTGAGAAAACAATTGTTTATAAATCAAATTCTAAATAATTGAGCAAAAAATGAAATCACACGGCCTTTTATATATCTCATCAAAAATCGTCTCAGCAAGTTTCATGATTTTTACCTTTAAATAAAGGTTTGAAAATAAATGTCTTAGAAAATTTCGAACTGTTGAGGGTGGGAAAGTATATTTCGAATACACCTTTAACAGTATTGAATTCAGAGGATAGCCTGGGGGAGATCAATCCCCCCCCCTTTCCAGAAAATGTGAGACTTTGTGTTTTCGATGGTCAAAAAGTGCAATTTCCCCCCCTGAACTCTATAATGTCATCCCCCCCGGTTTCACAGAAGTCCCTCCCGGAGAAAAGTGTCTGAATTTAACACTGAAAGTTAATCTGACCTTATAATGGCCAAAGTACACACCGGTACAATTTCATACCAATAAAGAAGCTTTACTGGATTCCCAAATAAATGCAATCTTCGAAATCTCGTCCCATGTTAATATCTTTTACTTTTTTACCTTCCCAGTCGATCTTTGTCTCATCTTTCTCTCTCCCATGACTGTGATCCTCGATTTATTTTAACCACTCTCATAACGCATATAAAACTAAAATCAAAGAAAAAAACAGTTAACAGGGGTTTAAAAAAAAAAAAAAAAAAAAAAAAAAAAAAAAAAAAAAGAAGAAGAAGAAGAAGAAGAAGAAGAGCAAGATAAATTCAAAGGCTTTTGCCGCCACACTTTGCTTTCGGGGTTTATTTGTAATCGCAACCCTCCCATTCGTCATTAGTCAAACCGAAAGTAGCTGTTGAGTCTCCAATTACTTCCTCCACATCTGGCTGTTTGGAGCATAATGCGGGCCGATCAAAAAAAGAAAAAAAGTCACTTTTCGGGGCCGCGGGCCACTCTATTCCCACCTGTCTGGGGCGAAAATTCTGACGCTTAGGGTGGCAGTTTAGCTCCTCCTTATGATAAATCAAAAAAGATCTCCAAATAAATTGTTTGGATAAGATGAAGATATGCATGAAGCTTTAATGGTTAATTCCCCCCGACCATTGTGGTACGGCTTTTTTATTATTTCTTTTTTCTAATGACTGTTATTAAGATCAGAAGAAAATTTCTGAAACAAAACGATGAGAGTTCTTTTTTTTTTCTTTATTATTCCCGCAATCACGATTTGAAATGGAAATGTAAGCCCTAGTTTTTGAGCCACAGCATAATGTTTATTTCTCTCTCTCCATTCGACAATAAATCGATTTGTTGGGACAAGCTGATCACAAATTGGAATTCGGAGATCATAAAAAATAAATAAAAATAGATGAAACCATTGAAAGGCAGGTTGCTTGTTTAAGGGAAACACGCATAATCGATGGTTTATTATGTGTATCGTTAGTTAAGTTATGCGGGTAAATATCAAATTAAATTGATAAAATGGATTCGAACGTTTTACAAATTAAATATTCCAAGAAGATTCCGGAGAGGAAGATGTAGTTGAAAGATAAATTCATTAAAACTGTCCAAGAAGTTATTTGGTAATTTATACTGCCGAAGGATAAATGCCTTATTAAATAGATGAAAATCGTGTGTATTTTTCGAAGATTTGCTAACTATGTAGAGCTGTTCTATAATTCCCACAGCATGATAAACCATTTATGTTTTTATTATTTAATTTTTCCTTGCGTATCATCTAACCCCGTTTTCGAACGAAATATATAGAGAAAGTAGGAAAAACACAGTTGAAAACCAAAAATGAGTATAAGTGGTGAAAAAAATTACCATAAAAGTACAATTTTACATACCCATCATACATAGTATAGGGTAAATTTTGCAATAATTTTAGAAATCGATTTTTTTTCTTTCTTTTACAGATTAACACGTTTTAGACAATGGAGATTTTAAAAAACATATTTTGGAAAAAAAAATGCCGTCTATCTGTGTGTGTGCGTCTGTCTGTAAAGGCTCTGTCTTTGAGATAGAGACTTGAAGAAAATAGAGAAAAATTGAGATAGAGACTTGAAATATCGTATGTACTTAGTAAATTTGAAATTTTGTGTATACTTAGTATATAAGAATGGGAAGAAGTATATTTAATATCAGTAACCTCGATTATCCAGAACTATTTTTTTTTTGGACTCTCCTGTTATTCTTTCTGATGAAAGGTATATAAAAATTTTCGAATTTTTTTATTTCAAGGAGTGAATTTTGAAGACAATAAAAAACGCGAATTTTGCATTAAGAATGAAGTCGATCGGATAATTAGTTGCTGAGATATTTGTAATCCTATTTTCTACATTCTTCGATTTTTCATGACCCTGTATTTCATTCAAATGTCAATTCAAAGATATATTTTAATTGGAAATAAGACGCTTAATTCAATGCAGTAAATTATTAATTAATATAATTATCATTTCTGGAGTTATAAGGATGTTTCTTTTATGCAATTCGGTATTACTTGATTATTCCGACGATCATAAAATTGTCGCCAAAATGTAAGATTATATGCCAATAATGGCTTATCGTGCATATCACATTCACTTGACATTAAACATATTACATGAGTTTGTTGCATCAACAAGTGATTTTTAACTCGACGTTTTATTTGTAGTATTGTTTCATTTGTAGTTGGGGACAGATGTCCCCAACAGTGACACATGCCCTTGAACAAGAATATGACATCAGTGCCAAAGTAGCTTCAGGTGCAAAAGGATTGCTATTTCACTGGACCTCCCGATAGACTTTTCTTTCACTATCTCTTCCAAAAATCCAACCATATTTATCATTGGATGGAAGATCAGGATCAGCCTTTAGGCACTTCTTCCAAACAAGACCGTGGTAATTAGCTCGCATTACCTATAGATTGAGTCTATTATTCCATGGCAAAAGGCAATGCGACTTCACACTTCAACAGCCTCCTTTTTTACAGAAAAAATATATAGAATTCATTGATATCTAAGTATTTGTGCTTTTCATAATAGTTATAATAAACTTACTACTCAAGCCGTTTCTTTGTTTTTTGTTATGTATCAGCTTCAGTATCAAACATCTCAAGCGCATCTCCAAATTTTGTATTCTGATTTATCGTTTTCCCTTGCCTGCAAAAACACTTACTGTATCGCACCCAACATAGTGAATGCATTTTAAATAATGTATTACATACCTCTTTACCTAGAAGTCCATGCATCCTATTTAAGTTACAGTAATTTACTGTACCCTCTCATTGATCCAAATTTCACAAATATTAACCCTTACTAGTTTTCTACAGAAAACAGTAGATAACTGCCATAAGAGAAAATAATAATTTTAAATCCAGATGCTAAAGCATGGTGTGCGAGAAATAAAAAACACATATCACCTCTTTTTGGACGTAGATCATTTCAATGGATTCTTCAACTAGTTATTTCGTGAATTTATAGCATTTTTTTCACCTTAGGTAAGGTACATCAACATCATTCGTATACACTACATTGCCATTGATTATTGGACACTTGCTGTTTTAGACATTTTGTTAAAAATCTAGAAAAATACATGAGGAATCATCTCGAAACTGTTAGTGTATAAATATAATAGTATACGTCATACATCTCCGAGAAGATATTTTCCCGAAACTCCGTAGGGGACCGTCAACAAATTAAAAAAGAATGAATATCTTTTGAATAACCCTGTCAAAACTAATGTAGCAAAAGCGCTCAAACTCTAGATTATGATTGAATGCCTTATTGTAATACGCCTTGTTCATTTTTATGCAAATAGCATGCATACTCGCAGAGTAATTAAGGTTTTTATAAAAATGTTCCCAAATTTTTCCAAGTTTTTTCCTTATAATTTCCAGAGTTCTTATATAAAATAATATTTTTTTCAGAAAATATGACAAACAACATTGCACACAGTACCCTGTAATCAGAATTAAAAAATAATGAAAATTATATACAAAATGAGTTGATTTACTAAATAATATTTTACTGCGCATGCGTCAACGATATCAAAATTTCATTTGCATATTATGTTAGCTAAATGTATAGAGCAACTTTTGTGAAAGTCACAAAATCATAACTTGAAAATTCTGAAAATAATCGTCAATTGAATAAGTTGAAAATCCGTTATTCTCAAAATGAATCAAAATCAAGAGGGGTTGTATCCATATATTCATTGATTATTGTCAATATAGAATACACAATACGGGATGTACTACTACATTTGGATAAAATCCCTCATTTTTTTGCTTCATTTTGGAAACAACGGATTTTGTCCTTTTTCTATAGACGATTACTTTCAGAATTTTCAAACTATGATTTTGAGACTTTTACAAAAGTTGCTCTATACATTTAGCTAACATAATATGCAAATGAAATTTTGATATCTTTAACGCATGCGCAGTAAAAAATTATTTGGTAAACCTACTCATTTTTCATACAATTTTTATTATTTTTTAATTCTAATTACAGGGTACTGTGTGCAATGTTGTTTGTCATATTTTCTGAAAAAAAAAATTATTTTATATTAAGAACTCTGAAAATTATAAGGGAAAAACTTGGAAAAATTTGGGACCATTTTTATAAAAACCTTCATTACTCTGCGAGTATGCATTCTATTTGCATAAAAATGAACACAGTGTATTACAATAAGACATTCAATAATAATCTAGAGTTTGAGCGCTTTTGCTGCATTAGTTTTGACAGGGTTATTCAAAAGATATTCATTCTTTTTTAATTTGTTGACGGTCCCCTATGGAGTTTCGGTAAAAAATCTTCACGGAGATGTATGACGTATACTATTATACTTATACACTAAGAGTTTCGAGATGATTCCTTATGTATTTTTCTAGATATTTAGTAAAATGTCTAAAATCGCAAGTGTCCAATAATCAATGGCCATATAGTGTATTCAACTATTTCAGACATATTCATTTTGACATTCTTAAGAAATGAAATGTATGATATCTTTATTCTTCTCGTCATCAGATAAAAACTGCTTCCATTTCCGTGCTATTTGTCCAGAAGTATGTAACTTTTACAATGTCACCAACACGCTATATTTTTTGTTCACTTCTTTTCATTGGCATCTGCTTGTATGTGTAAATTCCATCATCTATTTTTTGAGAGATTGTATAATCTTGTATCATTTTGTAAAACAGAATCTTTGATAGTTATACAAATGATTGTAGCTCTTGTGATAGATTTGAACAAAACACATTCAGCCATTTATATTAACACCATCATTTGCACTCTTTCAGCTGTCGCAATTTTGTCATAACATCCTTTATTTTGATTTGTCCGTTTTTCGTATTGAACCATCAAATTTTGTTAATCATCATGGGAGAAGATCTAGATGATAAGAAAAGACAGTTCTCATATTGAAATTACTTCTCTGTCTGTTCGTCATCTGAGCTAATCGATTTTTTCTGTCATTTTGGACAAACTCTGATTTACATTCTTTTCCGTTTTCAATTCAGAAATGTCTTTAGCTTCTTTATCTTTGGAGGATTGAAAAACCCTTCTGGCATTGAGTCTTCAGATATATACTTTGTCTTGAAAGTTTGGTAAGCTGCTTCATCTCATGAGCTTTGAGCATGTTTTCGACAATTTCTAGATTTATAATTGCTTCAGTTGATTCTATTACCAAGTCTAGATTTATCTATTTATTGATAATAACGTTTTGTAAATATGAAATATCACGTTTGTCTTTCTGGATCTTATCAAAGATTGTAGATTGTAGAACCTGATTGTAGAACATATTTCCCTGAAGAACTGATTTTGGTTCTTTCATGAAACATTTGAAGAAATGCTGCCCTGATATTAAAAATATCTCTTAAATGCGGTGGGTCTTTGACTGAACTTCGTTGTAGCTTTTGATCCCTACTTGTCTTTATTGTCTCTTTAATTGTCCTATTAATTTAATAGAACGCAAAATCAAGATAATCTTTTCAATCAACAGTTTATTGGGGGGGGGGTATTTTTTAATATGACGTCATTAGTTATTCTGTTTTGAAAATATCATGGATAAATGTCATTCTGATGTTGTGGTGAATCCAAGAATGTATGGCTTAACTAGTCCACTGACATGAAATCACATGAGCACCTGGCTCAACGACATCGGACATTTTCAAATATTACGCCCATGAACTACCCTGGTTTAGAAAATATGGATGAATGTCATTCTGAATCTGATGTTGAGGTTTTCCAAAAAAGCATGGGTATATTTTAACAAATCCGCTGACACAAAGCCACATGAGCTACAGGCTCAATGGTGGCGGCCATTTTCCAATATGGCGTCCATTAACTGGTCTGATTTTGAAAATACCATTGATAAGTGTCATTCTGATGCTGTGATGAGTCCAAAAATGTATGGTTTAACAAGTCCGCTGACATGAAACTACAAGAGTCCCAACCTCAATGATCGCGGCCATTTTCCAATATGGCGCCCAAAAACTACATTGGTTTTGAATGTATCATGGATAAATGCCATGATTATGTTGTGAAGAATCTCAAAATATATGGTTTACCAAGTACCTGACATGAAACCACATGACCCCCTAACTCAACGACGGCGGACATTTTCCAATATGGCGACCATAACCTACCCTTGTTTTAAAAATATCATGGATGAATGAGGTGCTATTATTGTGGTAAATCCAAAAATCCCTGTCGGCTGGGCCTATAGGCGGAGGTAGATTTCAAAAAGTGCTCATTTCAACAAAAAAAAAAAAAAAAAAATATGATTAGAGATAAACCCAGTTTAATAACTTCATTTGGCCGTTTATGGAAAAATTTTTAATTTCATTTTTCTGCAAAAACTGGTTTTATCAGAATCATCTTAAGAAAAATTCAGCTCAAATGCCCATTTTGACAACATATTTTGAAATAGATTCTGAATTTATTAAAAAATCGACCAAAACAGTACATTATACAGTTCCTAAATAACAAAAAACTGTCAGTTGAATGCATTTGAGAAAAAAAATGAATTTAAAAATGAGTCATAAAATAACCGACTTGTTTCAATACATCCTTAATTTTTTAATCATGATTGCTTCGGAAAATTTTGTGTGAAATACTCACTTTGACAGCATTTTAAAAAATATATTCTATCTTTATCAAAAAACTGGCCAATGCATCACAGTATATGGTTCCTAAATAAGAGGATCTGTAAATTGGATGCGTTTGAGAGCGAAAATGGATTTTAAAACGAGTCATAAAAAACGCAATTTGCTATGTGAAAACTTCCTTAAATTTTCAAATCACGAAGAATTTGGGAAATTCTGTTCAAAATACCCTTTTTGGTAGCCTTTTTCAAAATATAAGTAGTAGGAAAATAACAGTTTAAGCTCAGGAGCAGGCGGGGCTGCGGGGCCGTCCCGCCTGCGGTGCCTCCTGTGGTACCTCCATGCCTCCGGCTGCCCCGCCTGCGGTCCCTCCTGCTCCCACCATCTCACCGCCGCCCTCCTGCGCCCCCTAGTGGAAAAAAGGAACATTCTATTATAACATGAGAGGTGATCAACCTTCCCTAATTAAAAATATTATCAATCACATCTCAACTCGGTCAATACCTCTCTTTAACTGACATTTCCTCTCCTAAATGACCATTCCCTCCCTGAAACGGTCATTACCTTGTAAACAATCATTTCTAAAGCTATATAAATCTATGTTTTTCGATATTATTTTTAAAAGGATGTTAAACATCGAAGTGATTAGTGCTTTATGTGTTTACATATTGATGTGTGCCGTTTTTTCACTTGTTTATATTTTTACTAAAGTTGATAGACTAGCAGTAGATTTTATATTAAATTTTAACGATACAGAGCATTTTCCCCATTAATATCATATTATGGAGAAAAGTTATCAGGACCCAAGTCAAATTGCTAGTTTTGGAGGAGTGGACGCTCTTCATCGAGCACTTCACGGTAAGGTATCTAAGAAAAAAATTAAATCTTGGTTAGAAGGGGTTGATGCTTACACTCTTCATAAACCTGTACGCAGAAAATTTCAAACAAATCGAGTGATTGTGTATTCTATAGATCAGCAGTGGCAAGCGGATTTGGTAGATTTAACTTCTTTACAGAAATTTAATGACGGATTTCGTTACATTTTAACATGCATTGATATTTTATCTAAGTATGCATGGGCCTACCCTTTGAAATCGAAACGTGCTGAAGATATAGTAGCGGTGTTTGAATCCATTTTTCGAACAAGGAAACCAAAGTACTTGAATACTGACGCCGGTAAAGAATTTTTAAATTCTCGTTTAAAGAAGTTTCTGAAGCAACAAGGTGTTCGATTTTTTAGGACTTTTAACAATACGAAAGCTTGTGTAGTGGAAAGATTTAACCGCACTCTGAAAACTAAAATGTGGAAATATTTTACAACGCATCACACTTATCGATATATTGATGTATTGGACCAATTTTTAGATAGTTATAATCACACCTACCATACCACCATTAAGAGACCCCCAAGTGAAGTGAATAAGGATAATGAAAGTGAAGTGTGGTTTTCTATTTACGGTAATATGTCAAAACTGAAAAGGAAACCTTGTATTTTTAATTCAGGGGACTTAGTACGTGTTTCTAAACATAAAATGACTTTCGAAAAAGGATATGAAACAAATTGGACGGAAGAACTATTTTTAGTAACAGAATGTGTCACGAGAATTCCTCCAGTTTACAAAATCAAAGATTTATTAGACGAACCTATTGAAGGAACTTTTTATGCAGAAGAATTACAAAAAGTACAACCGAAAAACCACTTTGACGTTGAAAAGATTCTGAAAAAACGTAAAAGAAAAGGGCAACTTGAATATCAAGTTAAGTTTAAAGGTTACCCTTCTAAATTTAATCAGTGGATACCTTCTTCAGATTTATTTTCTCTATAAAACACCCATTTTTTACAACGAATGATCATTCACAATCATGTCATTCTACGTGACGCTACCTTCTGACAGTTCAATGAATTATTTTCCAGAAAACAAAATTTCACATTATTTTACAAGATTACCTATGCCTTTAGATTTAAAAGGTGAATGGGAAGTTGGTTTAACTGAATTGATTTATCCTCATACATGGCGTAATATTACTGAATATGGTAACGAGTATGAATATGTGTTAGGTAACAGTTTAGAATTACCAGATGGAAGACCTAGAAACGGTAATGAATATGAACAAGATGACAGTGACACGAAAAAAATTCGAATCCCATCAGGATATTATGAATCTCCCAACGATATCATTAAAGTGATAAATTATCAAAAATTTGGTGATAGAATTTCAGTTAGCTACAACAAACACACTAAAAAAGTGAAAGTTTCTTTGAAGAAATATGCACAATTGAAATTTTTATCCGGTTTAGCCGAATGTTTAGGATTCTTACCAGGTGAAGTAATCTCAAATGTTTCGACTCCCTCATTATCTTTTGAAAGTCCCTTTATAGCTGACCCACACGCAGATTTTAAATTGCTCTACTTGTATAGTGATATTGTAGAACCTCAGATTGTTGGAGATACAGTGGCACCCTTATTGCGAGTGATTCCTGTTAAAGGGGAGGACGGAGATATGATTCATGAAGTGTTTGACAGACCTCATTACATACCAGTGACTCGAAAAAATTTTCAAACGATTGAAACTGTTATAAGAACACACACAGGACGTTTAGTGTCATTTGATCGTGGGAAGTTGATTGTGAAACTACATTTCCGTCAGAAATATCTTTCATAATGCTTGTTCCTTATCAATGCTGTAATCAATCTTTTGAAGATTATTATACACATCAAACAGGTAGCGGATTGAACTATTATCAAGGAAATACTTTCCAGAAAGGTTATGGTTTCGGAGGACTTTTCCGTTCCCTTTTCCGTGCAGCTGTACCTTTATTTAAATCGGGTGCTAAAGCAGTTGGAAAGCAGTTATTTCATACCGGTGTAGATGTGCTAAATGATATTTCTCAAGGTGATAATATTAAAACAGCGGCTAAACGACGATTTAAGGAAGCCGGGAAAAATCTGACAGACAAAGCAGCAATTAAAGTGAAATCTATGATTGGATCAGGTCAAAGGAATAAAAAACGAAAGAGACCTCAAAGTTCTCTCAGTCGCCCTAAAGCCAAGAAAGTGAAAGCACGCGATATTTTTGCTTAAAGATGTCTGGTCTTATTCATAAAGATTCTCCCGTTTGCGTCAAATCTGAACTAGACTTGTTTATGATTCCACCTACGCAAACAGCTATAGAAAAAGGTCACTTTGTAGAATATCATCCACTGGCTACTATATCTGAGAGTGGACCAGTTGAGTTTAACATTACAGGCAATAGTGAAGATTATATTGATTTATCAGCATCTTACCTTTACGTGAAAGTAAAACTAACTAACGCTGATGGAACCCCCTTACCCGACAAGACACCTGTAGCACCTGTTAATTTATTTTTACAAGCATTGTTTTCTCAAGTAGATGTGAGTTTGAACGAAAGAGTGATTTCCTCTTCTAGTAATACTTACCCGTATCGTGCTTACATCGAGACTTTACTGAATTATGGAGAAGATGCTAAGAAAAGTTTACTTTCTTGCGAATGTTTTTTCAAAGATGAATGTTTGGATACAGTCAATCCTACACTTACCGATAACCCAGGACTTCATAAAAGATATGAATTAACTTCAAAAAGTAAAGTTTTGGATATGATAGGCCCACTACATTGTGATATTTTTCAACAAAATAGACTTTTATTGAATATGGTAGATTTGAAAATTAAAATGACACGTAGCAAACCCAATTTTTGTTTGATGGCTGATAAAGTCGGAGATAAAACACCTGATTATAAAGTGGTGTTACAACACGCCTCTTTGTTTATTCGAAAGGTGAAAGTTAGTCCAGGTGTTTCTATCGGACACGCTAAAGCGTTAGAGAAAAGTAATGCTAAATATCCTATCGATAGAGTTTTGTGTAAAACATACTCAATATCGAGTGGAAGCTGGTCTTTTATGCAAGATAACGTATTCTTAGGATCTATGCCTAAACGTGTAATTATAGGATTATTAGAAAATTCAGCTATTAACGGACAGTATGACCTTAATCCGTTTTTCTTTAACCACTACAACGTCAACTTTTTAAGTATTTACATTGACGGACAACCAATACCATCTAAACCATTAGAATTAAATTTTAACGAAGGAAATTATATTGCAGCGTACCATCGATTGTTTCCCGGCTTTAACCGAGATAATGGAAATTATCTATCTCGAGAAGATTATGCTAAAGGACACACTCTATATGCATTCGATTTAAGTCCGGATTTATGTGATGGTCCACACTTGAATTTACAACATCAAGGAAATTTAAGAGTTGAAATTAAGTTTTCTTCAGCACTTTCATCAACTATTTCCGTTCTGATCTATGCAGAATTTGAAAACATTATCGAAATTTCTAAATCAAGGCATGTGTTGTGTGACTTTCCAAACTAGACAAAGATGAACTCTCAACAGATTAAAGACATTTTATCTCATAACAAATACACTAAGAAATATTTTTTAGATGTGTTTCCCAGCGATATGCTCCCTAACACAATTAAGCAATATCCCTGCTGTTTCGTATGCAACGTCGATTCTTCTGATCAACCCAGTAGTCATTGGCTTGCTTTCTACATAACTTCACCTAGAAGAATAGAATTCTTTGATTCTTAAGGAAATACTCCAGACTTTTATCAAGGACCTATTTTAGACTTTACTTTAAAATTCTCTCAAGTGATTTTTAACCCTTTAACATTACAAACAAATGTTACAGCTGTTTGTGGTCAATATACAATTTTTTTCCTCTTCTGTAGATGTAGAGGTGAATCTCTGAAAAAGTTTTTGTCGCAGTTTGTATCTGAAAACTTATGTAATGACCAAAGAGTGTATAATTTTGTTGCCAAACGATTTCATGTGTATGTGAATTTTTATCAATAAAAAGTCTTATAAAATACCATATCTTTTGTGTCTGTTTTTATTTGTTATGGATTTCCCAAGCCTTCAACACCCCTTCACAGCTGTTTTAGCAGGACCTTCGAAAAGTGGGAAATCTTTTTTTATAAAAGATTTCATCTACTTTAAAACATATATGATAAAACCTACACCCAATAAAATTGTTTGGTTTTACGGCATCTACCAAAATTTATATGATGAAATATCTGACGTTACGTTCATTGAAGGTTTCCCAACTAATTATGAAGAATATTTAGGAACCAATACACTGTTCATTATAGATGATCTTATGTGTGAAGTTGGCGGTGATCGTCGACTTACAAATTTATTTACCAAGGGGAGTCATCACCACAATTTAAGTATTTTTTTTATCACACAAAATTTTTTTCATAAAGGAACGAAAGATCTTCGATTGAATGCTGACTATCTTTTCCTATTTAAAAACAGACGTGATTTAAATCAAATCACATGTTTAGGAAGACAATTATACCCACGAAATCATAAATTTTTCCAAGAAGTTTACGCAGATGCTACTCGAAAACCTTTTACCTACTTATTAATTGATTTGAAAAATGAAACAGATGAAGAATATCGGTTAAGAACACAAATCTTACCGAATCAAAATCAGTATTATTACACTCTGAAATATAAATAATTGCGAAAAACGATAGACTCATCATTCCATAAAATGTCACCGACCCGTAAACAGGTCAAGGATTTACAGCTAATTCACTCATGTCCAAAAGCATTGCGCAAGCAGTTACTGAAAAAGCTACCTTCAAAAGTGGTTAAAACCATCTGTGAATGTTCTTTAAACGTGTTAAAAGGAAATATACCAATTTCACATTATCAGAAGAAGCAGCTTGGAAAACACAAATATCTTCTAAGAAAATTAGCCTCTAAAAAAGGTAGTCTTTACCAGAAAAAACGTTTAATTATTCAAAAAGGAGGTTTTTTAAATATTTTGATACCAGCTGCTGTTACAGCTTTGTCAGCGCTTATAAATGGAGTTTAGCAAAAAGTTTGTTTTAGTCCCTGAGAGTGATTTTTCTAAACATACACCTTCTCAAAAGCAACTAAGTGAGTTTGATAAAGAAATGCAGAAAATTTTGAATAGTAAATTACAAGATTTTGAAAAACTGCAATTATACTACGACTTGTTAAAAAGAAAAATGAATTTAGAAGATTTTGACCCACTATTCAAAATGGATGTTACAGAAAAGGATGAACCTCCAAAACCGGCTGAAGATGAAACTATGCAAAATCCTGCAAATTCCGAAGACAACATTTTAAAAATGATTCCAACAGGTGTTCAAAAACAAGGTGAACAACTCTTGCAATATTTGAAAACGTATCCAAATATTTTACGTTGGAATGAACGAGGAGAGATTATTTATAAAAACCAATTAATCCCTAAGTCTAATCTAACTGATTTGATTGGTTTAATACTCACTCAGAGAAAATCTTATAAACATTTATCTGGGAGAGAAGAATTTTTAAAAGCGTTGAGTTCTATGAATACTCCCAAGCTTTTCTTCAAGAACAAATATTTAACTATAGATGATAATGTGTATTCACCTATAAAAAATGTTAAATCGATTGTTAAAGCTAAAAAGACTCTTAAGTCCCCTGTAATACGTTGGCAGAAATTATATAAATAAATATATTTTTTCACTAAATTTATCATGTGTCATCTTTCTTTCTTTCTTAAACACCCACTTTCTTATACGTAAACAAACATTTTTTCCTCATCTAATATTTTTAAACAAAACTTTTTTTTTTTTTTTTTCATTCGAAATATTTTTTTTTCACTTTGAAATTTTTTTTTTTTTTTCCATTTCGAATTTTTTTTTTTTCACTTTGAAATTTTTTTTCTCACTTTGAAATTTTTTTCACTTTGAAAATTTTTTTTTATTTAAAATGTGTTTTTTTTTTTTTTTTTTTTCCATTTGAAAAAATTTTTTTTTTTCACTTTACAATTTTTCTTCGGAAAGTGAAAGTTAATCTTTGAAAAAATTTTTTATTCAAAATCTGTTCAAAGATTTTAGTGTAGAGTTGATTTTTCTGAAAAAGAAACTTCTTTTTTTCTGAAAGAAAAAGTATAAATTATTTTAACACATTAATTACACCATTTTGAGACACACCAGTTTATTTTTTCTAAAATTTACAAATCATCAACTGTTTTAAACAGAACACCAGCTAACACTTTGTAATTTACATTTTGAAGGAAATAATGTGAAACAGTCCGTGTTTCCTTGACAAAAAGTTCTGATAATGCTTTAAAGTCGATTGTACAGAGAGATAATTCTCCTAAGCTTAAACATTTTTCTAAGTCACTGGAAGTCATACAAGCATGGCGAAGTTGTGCGGGTGAATTGTAGACACATCCAAGACATTCATACTCTGATTTAAAAACTTTTTGCAGTTCTACTTCTATCAATGCTACTAAGTGTAGTTCTAAAGATGTAAATTCCACATCATATGTTTCCGAAGGTAAGAGTTTATGAGCAATTAGAGTTGGTAAGTAATTTTCATACAGATATGCGAGCACTGTTTCATTGAAGGAACTTAGATGATGTTTTAAGTTCTCAAGTTGGTATTCGTCTAACCTGATGCAACAACCTTTCTGAATGTTGCTGATTTCAGCGATACCATCGTTAGATAATATGAGGATGGAGTTATTTGCAATGAAAGATGATGTTGTATAAATTAAATTAAAGTCAAATATTTTCTGAACGAAACGATACCATGATTTTAAATTCATGGAAACACCATTTTTTGTAGGAGTTAGTGGTTGAGTTTCAGAAGATCGAAGAAATTTTCGAATGTGGATAATGACAGAACCTTTGAACAGTTCACAGGTTAAATAGATACTATTTCCAAGTTCTTTTAAACAGATCCGCTGATTGGAATAGCCATCGTTCATATCCATAGATTGAGAGCTTTTCTCATTTCCGCTAGATAATGTAGGAATTGCATCGGCGATTGGCGCAGATGAAGTCTGGAATGCAGTTGAAGAAGTGGGTTTATCAGATGAAGACTCAGCTACAGCCGGAGAGGGGGGTTCATCAGATAAATTCATAATTAGTTTATTAAAATCGATGCTTTGAAACACATCATCCAAATTATCAAAAACATCTTCTAATTCACATTCATTTTTCGATTTTTTCTCGCAACCATTCTGAGAAGAATTATTAGATCGTTTCATTTTTTCCAAGAGAAAAATTGATGCGACTTTCCACAACAAAATATAACAGAGTTATGTTGCCACGCACAAATTCGAACTCACGCATAACTTCTGTGACGTCATATTGAAACCAATATTTTAGTTCACATTTTATGCACCTGGTGTTGACACAAACCGAAAAATTCTTTCTCACGGTT
This sequence comes from Maratus speculifer, assembly GCA_964019185.1. NCBI lineage: Eukaryota > Metazoa > Arthropoda > Arachnida > Araneae > Salticidae > Maratus > Maratus speculifer. Next base: position 186,423,548 of record OZ025298.1, on the reverse strand, counting down.
TTTGAAAACACCTGCTTCTTGTGACGTCATATTCGAACTAATTTTTTTTTTCTTTACTTTAAGTTTCTACACCTGGTGTTGACATGAATCGTAAAATACTTTCTATTTAAAAACAACATCTGCTTCTTGCAGTTTTATGAGCCAACCTTGAAAACATGTTCTGTAACCGAAATTTTAATCTTTAAAACTGTAAACAAACTAGAAAATTTCATGACAGAAAAATTAATTTTCTGAATGCGAATATAAAAACTCTTAATTAAATTATTAAAACTAGATTTTTATTTAGAAATAGTCTTCTTTTCAACCCTGAATTTAAAAATGAAATGTATGTTTAAAAAGAAAAAAAAAATTTTTTTTTTATGGGGTCCCTCCACCTCCCGCCACATCTCCTTATGTGACGCCCCACTTTTTTTATCCAGATCTTCATTTTCTTTTCTTCATTTTTTTTTTTCTTTTTCTGTTTTTTTAATTTTTTTTTCCTGTTTTAAATTTGATGATGACCATAAGCGAGACTTGTTATACCATCATCTAGAATAAATCGTTTGTCGTCAAACGGGCTGAGTGCTAGCTTCTGTTGCTGTATAGTGTACAATTGATGGTGATCTTGCTGGATTCTTTTGTTTATTGTACAGAGTGTTTTCAGGTGATGTATGCATTCGGAATATTGTGAGTGTTTTATTTTCTTTCGAACGATAGATGTAGGTACTCCTTTGGCTCTTTTTTTCTCTCCATCTTCTGATAGGATGCTGTACATTTTCGCTTTAAGACCCACAAATTCAAAAATAGTTTTTCCATTCATCTCATCCTTAAATTTACCTATTGTTTTCTTATTTTTTTCAGAGTAGAGGGGGTGGTTCTTAGGATAATCGGAGAAGTCGAATTCGTCTTGATGTTCTTGCATATCTTGTAGTATATTATCTGTTTGGATGTGGTAGGTGAGTGAGTCAGTGTCAGTGAAAAGCAGTTGAGCACGATCTTGATAGTGTTTCTTAATTATGTTGTAATGGAATTTGTACATATGTAATTTTGCGAGATCTAGAATAGCGAACCCTACATAGATTGGACGATTCATAGTCAGAGTGGTTTTGACTCGTTCCACGGCTACCAGTCCCTCATTGAAAATCTTGAAGTTGTTAAATGCTGGAAATGCGACAAGTTTTTTTGACCTCTTCTCGTTGTTACACAACTCAATATTCCGTCTCAAGCGGAGATTCTCCATTGTTTTACCAAAAACTGAATTGTTCAACAATTTGAAGAAGTCTTTCTCGAAAGAACTGGTAGCTTGTTTCCTCTTATCAGTGTTGAATTCTATGTAGGGCTTTAACCAAGGTGCTTGCCTGAATTTAATTATTCTGTGAATGTTAACGAGTTCGAGACCAAGTTGGAGATAGAGTTTCAAGTTTCTGTAGTGGACGATGTAGTGTTCTTTGTCTTTTAAATTCGGTGAGAGCTTCGAACTTCCTTTGTAGGGTCTGTTGTTTAATAAAGATTTTGTGTAAGGAGATAACATGTCTTCAGTGATGTGAATGTTTTCCGGAGCAAGTGGGTATTCGTTGTGGAGTAGATGAAGTTCAGGGGGATAACGCAAGTCCACCTCCAGGACATAGCCGTAATCTGCATTATCTGGATGGGAAAGGATGCTGTTTATATCTGTTTCAGATGGTTGAATCCATTGAAACTCCCCAACAGGTAAGTATTCGGACATAGCCCAGCCATATAAGTTGTTAGCGTCCCAATACATGATATGGCTTGTTTTATTATTTTTGTTATAATTAGGGACGTTGGGATTGTTCGCTTTTGCATATCGTTTAGTGATAGCACTCACCCCACCTCTTACACCCTTCTCAAAAAACAAGAGCATGTCAATGTCTGTGAGAAGTTCCAATTGTACCTTAGTCATTCTAAGACAAGCTTGCCATGCGAGTCCTGGAGATGTGAACATGTGTGTAGGATCAATTTTGTAATATTGTAGGCAAAGTTTTCTGAAGTTTTGGAAGATGTCAGCTAGAAGAAGGACGTCACATTTAACATATAAATCGTGATATTCACCGAGATTTTGAATGTTAAAAGTTTCCCAAACATTTTGAGCATGTTCATAATCTTTTATGGAAATGGGTTCATCTGTTAAATCATTATGAAATGATGAAGGTGGAGGGAGTTGTGTTTCATCAAATTTTTGGAAGTCTGTAAAATAGCTATATGGGTATATCCCTTTTCGAGTGAGGAGTGAGAGGTCTGTATCTTTAGGGAAATTAGCTTTAAGGAGGTGAAAGTCTGTTGGTTGCAGATTAGCTGTTAATTTTTCAAGAGATGTAGGTAAAAATTGGAATGAGTCGAGAAATCTAAGTTTTATGGGACAGTCTTGTTTTTTAATAGTAAATGATATGTATTTTTCCATTGTATTTGCGATGACATCTATATTGTAACTTTTAAATTTTCCTAATTCCGTCATCAGATGGTGACCGTCGTAATGTTTTAGGTTGTGAAAAATAACTGGGATAACTTTAGATTGTTTATATTGTAAATTACAGTTCATGTGAGCAGCACCACGGTATGCACCTGTTATATGATCATGTTCTCGGCATCGCTTGTTGCCTAAAGGCTGATCGCAGATGCAGCACACAGTCGCTTCTCTAAAGGCTTTTTCTTGTTCTTTGGATGGTTTCAGAGGTTTGATGGTGATTAATGTTTCGGCTAACTCATCTCTCTCTTGAAAAATATTCTTCAAAAAATCTGATACGGCATCTTCTCCCCGATACGTTTTCATCTTCTTATATGTTTTCCCATCTTGATCAATTATTATGTAGGCATAACCGCAAGGGATATGTTTTTGTGTAGGGATAGTGTAAGAAGTGCTAGGATTAGGTTCTGTAGTGTGAATTGGGACGACAAGACTTTCAAAATCGGCTATGATGATGTAAGGTGTTAAGTGTTGGAAATGATATCCGTTAAATTTTAAAATATTTTTCTCTGGATCCGGCATCTTGATGTGTTGAGGAGCGTGTTCTGAGCAATATGGAAGGTGATTGTCTAGAAGTGTATGGGTCTTAAAGCGATGGAGACATCGATAACAAAAATAGACTTGGCCATCATATTTAGTGAGATGGGAAAAGAGTCTTGACATATTTTTTATGTATATGTAGTGGGTGTTCTTATCTTCATCCCCAATTAATAATAAATTAATCGCTTCTTGATGGGTTCGATTTGAGATGTGAAGCATTCCGAATTCATCTTCTTCCTCGTCATATGAATATACATTAATTCTTAAATTGTTTTTTTCTTCAACATCTTTAATTTTATGGTAAGGGACAGGGCAAGGAATATCATCAATGATTATTTCATGTTCGAAAGGTGTGTAGTTGGAAACACGTTCTGCATTTTTTTCTATTTTCTTTTTGTGAGCTAGTAGGCACCAAATAAGACATTTATTATCGGTAAAGTTTTGAATATTAATAAGAGCATGTTTTGGAACAAGTTTTTGAGGGGTTTCAATATAACTGCTTCCAACTAGCGGCTTGTAATGAGCTATGTATAGGTCTGTATGTATGATTTTTTCTAGCACCCAGCCCGACCCGAGTTGAACAAATTCTTCAAAATGAGTCTTAATTTTTTCTAAATTTTCGATGATGTGGTTTCTGACTGTTTCTTCAATATGTTCTGGACAGGGATCAGACCTAAAATACCCTAACATTGATTCAACTTCATCATCTTCATTAAATCGAGTAAACTTGATGGTGTGGATAAGATGCCATTTAAGGGATTTCAAAGTATTTAAAGAATTCAATATATGGTTTTGGATTTCTTCTATAATTTGGCTATTGAAAATGTCAATGTCATAAGCGTTTTCTTCTGTAGCTGGAATCGTAATTTTCTCAAATGTATTTAATGCTTTTTCACTGGATCTTTTTTTTGTGTTAACAGGTTTTGCTTTCTGTGGGGGGACTGTTTTTTTCGTTGTGTGATGTGTACGTTTATGCTGAAGGAGATTACTTTTCTGCCTAAATGATTTAGAACATGTTTCACATTCATGAGAAGCAGATGAATTTGTGTGTTGTTCTTGATGTCTTCTAAGATTGGCTTTACGCGTAAATGTAATTTGACAGTCTTCGCAAGAAAACGATTTTTCATTGGTGTGAATCTTCTGGTGCTGATTTAAGTTATCTTTTCTGCTAAAGGAGTCGTTGCAGATTTTACACTTGAACTGTTTTTCACTCTTGTGTGTTTTCAGATGTCGATTCAAATCATCTTTTCTTGTAAACGATTTTTCGCATTGTTCACAGTGAAATAATTTTTCACTCTTGTGGGTCTTCATGTGACGATTTAAATGATATCGACGGTTAAAGATTTTTTTGCAAATGGAACATTCCTGGAAGGAATAAAAGTGTTTTTGAGTATTCAGTATTTTTAACATGATTATTTTTTTAATTAATTGCATATGGAACATTTCTGCAAGAAATAAAAGTGTTTTTGAATATTTAAATAGTTAATATATTTTTTTTAACTGATTTTTTTCTTTAATTTAGAAATAAAAGTGTTTTTGAGTAATGAACATTTTTAATGTGATTATTTTTAAATTCATTTTTAGTGTAATTTTTTAACTAACAATTTAGAATTTTTGTACTTGTTCCTAATACTTAAAATCTAATTTGAGAGGTCCTAAAAATTTCCTACCTAACAGAGAGAAATTCAGGTGAGTTAGGCTTAACGCGCTGAAGTGTCTCGAGAGTACTGTTGGGTCAGTCATACCTCGATGTAAACTTCGAAATAGAAAACAGTACTAGCAGAATAAACTTCTCCTAATACTATCCCCAGCTAATCTCACCAAAGAGAGATAGGTTTTGAAAAAAATACTTACATGAGATGAAGCTTGCACCACTTCACTGCGACTCTGGATAGTTCTATCTTCTTTACTAACTTCAGGATGTTGAGGCATATCCTCATCAGATGCCTCGTTGTCGTGCCACCTGATGTGTCTTAAAAGATGACGTTTGTGTACAAAACGACATACACAAAGTGGGCAACTCTAAAAATAGATAAAAGAAAAAAACACATAAAAAACACTATTTTCACAAATTAAAAAGAAATTTTTTCAAACTCCTTTTTCTATTAAAAAAAACTTACTAAATATTTATTATCATTTTTGATGAGATTTAATCCACTGGGGCCTGCAACATCTTCCGAATCTCCTAATTTCCTTTTCTTAGAAAGTGGGGTGGTAGAATCCTGAAAAGAGATAAAAAAAGAACAAAAAAAAATATTTCAACAAATTGTAACTAAAAGAAAATTTCAAATTAGTTTTCTATATAGATATTAAAGAAAAACTCTTACCGAAGAGTCCTCTACATTCACTCTTTTAGATGGCGTAGACGATGAAGAATCCTCCTGTTCAATTTTATTGCAAATTTCGTGTAATTCGGAAGGGGATATTCCAAAATCAAAAAATATATCATCCTATAAATAAATAAAAATAAATTAAGATATCTAATTATTTTCAATTTCGTTTAAAAAAATGGTTACAGAGCTTTTTAAGAAAACGTAGAAAAAATATAAAATAAAGTTTACCTCTGATTGGGTGTGCAATTGAGATGACATTTTGCGTAATATAAGCGTAGAACTCTTCACTCAACAGAAAAAAGAAGCAAGTCTTTATGCTACCGAGACGAAAGCAGAATAAACTCTAGATATGTTTTGATTTATTTCCCTAACACAAACCAAAATTCACCACATACCCGGATATATGAACTGGAGTGACGTAATAAGTGAATGACCTCTTTTTCATCACCCTACGGAGGACAGGTGATTTCAGAACATATGGTGGTGGGGAAAAGAACATCCTTCGCCTCTTGGCAGTGGGGGAGATTTTATTTTCTTTTTTGCGAAGATGTGATTGAGCAACATTCGTTTGAGAAAAAATACACAGATTAAATATATAATATTTTTATTTATGAGATGAACTTTTTATGTGTAAAATTGAAACAATTCTTTTTTTTTTTTTCTAAAATCAACTTTAGAAATGATGCTAGCTAATTAATAATATTTTTAATGAAAGAAAGAAAAAAATATTTGCTTTTCATGTGTAAAATTTAAAAAATTCTATTTTAAATATCTAAAATCAGTTTTAGAAATGATGTTAGCTAATTAATAATATTTTTAATGAAAGAAAGAAAAAATATTTACTTTTCATGTGTAAAATTTAAACAATTATATTTTTAATTTCTAAAATCAATTTTAGAAATGATATTAGTGAGTTTTAAAACAAAATTAAATAATATTAATAAATTTACTATACTTTTTAATGAAAGAATAGAGGAATTGTGTTTGAATAAATATTTTCATTTATATGATATTGAATTGGAATGTATACTTAGAAATTATGATAAAAAGTAATTAAATATAATTATTGAAATAATCATTTGAGTATATAATTTTAAAAATTATATTGGTTGTATTGTTCTTATTCAGTGGAGATGGGGTTGATCACCTCTCATGTTATAATAGAATGTTCCTTTTTTCCACTAGGGGGCGCAGGAGGGCGGCGGTGAGATGGTGGGAGCAGGAGGGACCGCAGGCGGGGCAGCCGGAGGCATGGAGGTACCGCAGGAGGCACCGCAGGCGGGACGGCCCCGCAGCCCCGCCTGCTCCTGAGCTTAAACTGTTATTTTCCTACTACTAATATACACTATATTGCCATTGATTATGGGACACTTGCGATTTTAGACATTTTACTAAATATCTAGAAAAATACATGAGGAATCATCTCGAAACTCTTAGTGTATAAATATAATAGTATACGTCATACATCTCCATGAAGATTTTTTACCGAAACTCCATAGGGGACCGTCAACAAATTAAAAAAGAATGAATATCTTTTGAATAACCCTGTCAAAACTAATGTCGCAAAAGCGCTCAAACTCTAGATTATGATTGATTGCCTTATTGTAATACACTGTGTTCATTTTTATGCAAATAACATGCATACTCGCAGAGTAATTAAGGATTTTATAAAAATGGTCCCAAATTTTTCCAAGTTTTTCCCTTATAATTTTCAGCGTTCTAAATATAAAATAATTTTTTTTTCAGAAAATATGACAAACAACATTGCACACAGTACCCTGTAATCAGAATTAAAAAATAATAAAAATTTTATGAAAAATGAGTAGGTTTACTAAATAATTTTTTACTGCGCATGCGTTAAAGATATCAACATTTCATTTGCATATTATGTTAGCTAAATGTATAGAGCAACTTTTGTAAAAGGCCGTGTTCAAAAGCGGCTTTTTTTGTGCGCGCGCGCTCAGAAGATTCTGCTTGGAGTAGGTACTATCGAAGAAGAGAATTTTAAACTTATTCAATTATTGTATTATTTTTATGGTTCAGAATTGGTAAATACAAATACCATATCTCTTTATCCTTTCAAAATCTGATTTTCGTAACAGAAATACATACCTGTGACCACTCAAATAAAATTAAAAGTATTCCGGAAAAGTATCACGTGACCTATTTCATGTAATTAAGCCCGATTAGCATTTAAAAAATGACAATCAACCCTGCTCAAACCTTGACGCGCGCGACGCAAAAAAAATGATGGGCGATTTGATCACGTGATTGTGCGTTTTGTGCTTATCTGTTATTGGTTGCACGTTGTTTGTTGTCAAAGTTGGTAGGTTGACTGATACAATTTAATAATTGGTGATTTAATTTTTTTAATAATTTAATTTTATTTATTTAAAAATCATTTATCAGTTGCTTTATACTTTTCGTATTAAATAATAGAATACTGTTGATTCTCTTGTTGTAATTAATAGAATGCTGTTGATAAACCAAGGTTGAGATATCCACCTCCCAAAACATTGACAAATGTTGTTACACTTTGCAAATTTAAAACTTTTATGTCAAATTTAATTAAAATTTTAATAAAAACTGCAATACATTTTCTATTTTTGATAGAATTTGCAAAAGTTACAACTCTAATTGGGAATATTATTAATTTTTTTACAAATAAGAATTGTATTACATTTTCAAAGTGCGTTAACTTGGCAAAATTATAAAACGAGTTGGCGAATATAAAAATTTGACTTGACAATATTAAGGTTTTCTCCCCCACCAATAAAAAGTCTTAGCGATGGCCCTGTATCCACATATTACAAGACTGATTTGTAATCTACAATACTGGATTGATTTCAATGGAATTTGCATTGTTAGTTAGATAATTTTTCAGAAGAAGTTTTAGTATGTATATATTTCTTATTTAATGATTGTATATTTTAATACCGTGTGGATAACAGGCCAAAATATGTCATAAAATATGAAAAACAAACGACATCCGAAATTATGTTAGTATAAGCAAAACACTTATTTATACTTTTAATAGAAAAATTATAAACATTCTAATCATACTTTATTCATTATAAAACTAGAAGGCAAACTCCAAATATTTCACTTCTTTAAAATATATGTATGCAGATATTCTTAATTTAAAAAAATGTATATCTTTTACATTTTGCTTTTATAATATTTTCCATTTTGATTTTAACACCGTAATATATCCACGCATGCATTATATTTGCATCCTAATCTCAATAAAAAATTACTTCTAAAATTTTCAAAAAAAAAAAAAAAAAAAGAACATTAATAATTATTTTATGCGTATACGGATATTTTCGCAGAAAACATTTTTTTTTCATTTTCTTAATATATATATAAATCACTTTGGAACGATATTAATATCGTTCTAATTATCCTTTTAATATTCTAAATTTGGAATATTAAAACTTTCTCCGCAAAAATCTCATTTTCTCATATTTAAATAAGTATTTTATTATTATAATAGAAATACATGTGCTTCTGTATTATTAATATAAAATTTACCTTTAATAAAAATGTCTTATTTATTAATAAAAAGCAACCAAAAAAAAAAAAACACAAACCAACTTTTGGCCCGCGCAGGTATCGAACCCGTATCGTCTGGGTTCAAGCTCAGCATCCTGACCGTTCGGCCAGCCAGCTCACTTTCATTTGTAACAGATTATCTTTATAATTAGCACTACAAGTAATTACATCCTTGATCTGTTCTCCATCTGTTACTGAGCGAACAGTTACAGTAATTGGTGGCACAGTAGCGAGGACTGAACGCACATCCCACCAAGTATGAGTATCCATTCCATGTCCGTGGCTCCTAGCGTGCGCGTGCAGCGCGCGTAACAGCTGAACACGGCCAAAGTCTCAAAATTATAGCTTGAAAATTCTGAAAGTAATCGTCTATAGAAAAAGGACAAAATCCGTTGTTTCCAAAATGAAGCAAAAAAATGAGGGATTTTATCCAAAAGTAGTCGTAACATCCCGTATTGTGTATTCTATATTGACACTAATCAATGAATATATGGATACAACCCCTCTTGTTTTTGCTTCATTTTGAGAATAACTGATTTTCAACTTATTCAATTGACGATTATTTTCAGAATTTTCAAGTTATGATTTTGTGACTTTCACAAAAGTTGCTCTATACATTTAGCTAACATAATATGCAAATGAAATTTTTATATCGTTGACGCATGCGCAGTAAAAAATTATTTAATAAACCAACTCATTCTGTATACAATTTTCATTATTTTTTAATTCTGATTACAGGGTACTATGTGCAATGTTGTTTGTCACATTTTCTAAAAAAAATATTATTTTATATTAAGAGCTCTGAAAATTATAAGGAAAAAACTTAGAAAAATTTGGGACCATTTTTATAAAAACCTTAATTACTCTGCGAGTATGCATGCTATTTACATAAAAATGAACACAGTGTATTACAATAAGGCATTCAATCATAATCTAGAATTTGAGCGCTTTTGCTACATTAGTTTTGACAGGGTTATTCAAAAGATATTCATTCTTTTTTAATTTGTTGACGGTCCCCTATGGAGTTTCGGTAAAAAATCTTCACGGAGATGTATGACGTATACTATTATATTTATACACTAAGAGTTTCGAGATGATTCCTCATGTATTTTTCTAGATATTTAGTAAAATGTCTAAAATCGCAAGTGTCCCATAATCAATGGCAATATAGTGTATTCTGTCTTTATCAAAAAACCGATCAATGCATCACATTATATAGTTCCTAAATAAGAGGATCTGTAAATTGGATGCATTTGAGAGCAAAAATGGACTTAAAAACGAGTCAGAAAAAACTCAATTTCTTATTTGAACACTTAATTAAATTTACAGTCACGATTTCGGAAAATTCTGTTCAAAATACCCTTTTTGGTAGCCTTTTTTGAAATATATTCCGTCTTTATCAAAAATCTGACCAATGCATCACATTATATAGTTCCTAAATAAGAGGATCTGTAAATTGGATGCGTTTAAAATCAAAAATGAATTAAAAATGAGTCAGAATATAAGCAGTTTGGATTTGAGGTTTTCTCTCCAACTCCTATTTTTGTTTAATTTCTTTTTGCTATACGAATTGGTCCTATGAAAAACTTGTCAATATAAAAGTTGTAGATATTTTTGAAAAGATGTAAAATAAATTTAATCAGATTTGATATCTTAAAAATTGACGGAGTTATGGATTTTTCTCTTTTTTCAGCGCCCTTTTTCTTTTCGTTTTTAATTTTTTTCATCGGTAAAAGTTGGTCCGATCAAAAACTTGTAAATACAAAAGTTTTAGATAATTTTAAGAACATTTACAAAAAATTTAGTTGGACTTGATATCTTGAAAATTGACGAAGTTATGAATTTTTTTCTCCCAAAATCCCTGTTTTTTTCGCCCCTTGAGCCCACTTCTAAATTTATCAAAACTCTGTTATGCATATACTTTTGGCCCATTTTTAGGAAGTAATATAAACTTTAAACCGATTCGATATCTACTTTAATTAAGAAGTTATGGCGTTTTTTCGGTTTTCACAAAAACGTTCCCTAATCCGACCCCCTTGGTCCGATTTTGCCCATTAACGAACTTAGCCAAGATTTTAACCCCTTTGATTTTATGTACAAGTTTGGTGGAGATTGGTGAAGAATTATAGAAGTTATCGTGTCCATAAAAAAGTGAGATAGATAGATAGATAGATAGATAGATAAACTGGTGCGATTGCAATAGGTAGTATTTCTTACGAAATCTACCTAAAATATATAGTTCACCAAGTCCCCTGACATGAAACCACACGAACCCCTGGCTCAACGACTATATACCTTCTATTGACACAATAGTTAGGAACATAATTATAGAATAACTTATAAATATCAATAAATTTAATTGACAAGATTAAGTGCAAAGAAAAACGCATGTTCTCAAAACTTTCCGGCCACCATCGCAAGTTTCGAAAAAATGATACTGCAATGGAAAATAGCAGAGTTCAACAACATTTACAATTAGTATTTTATCACCATACTTTTAGTAAGAATTGCTGCGGCGCAGTAGTATGTCATTGACACATCAATGGTTGAAGAACGTCTATGGTACGATTTTTCCATACATCTTGCAGTTTTTTTTTTTTTTTTTTTTTTTTTTTTTTTTTTTTTTTTTTTGGAAATTTCGGCTGAGTTGGAATATTTATAGTTCCGCACACGTTTGCCAACATATTTCTAAAAATTTTCTATTGAATTCATGTCGGGTGTTTAGGCTAACAATTTCAAAAGCGGAATTTTTTTTGCGAAAGCCATTGCCTGTCGAACTTGAATAAATTCATTAAGTCGTTATCAGACTTAAAAGAAATAGTTGCGACCCCAATTTTTCCTGTTATTAGGCAGCAAAAAATCCTGTAAGATATCCTTACATATTGCACCATTCATCTAGCCGTGGATTTCGAATAACAGGCGAACACTTTTAAAAGAAAATTTTCCCCACGTTATAACGTGCTCCCCATGCTTCATTGAAGGAAAACATATGTCGAATCATATCTATTGCTGTTAGGTCACCAGACGTAGTGTCTGCCATCACTGCCAAAAAAGTTTGAAATTCGATTGATCGAAAAATGGAACTTTTGTCCAGTTTTAACTTGGCCAGACTTTCTGTTCCTTGAAAAATGCCAGTCGGGTACGTTGATTTTTTTTTTTTTTTTTTTTTTTTTACCCATGAAATTTTTTTTAACAACGACTCACCCATAATGTTCTGCATCACGTCAGCATTTTGACACGATAGACTGATTTATTTCAACAATATTTTCATTCCATAAATTGTGGGAAATTGCAGTGGCATTTTTATGCGGGTCATCAACTGTTTTCCTTCTGATAATTTCCTCCATAACAATAGTCATTTTCCGGGGTCTTCCGCACCTCAGAAAGTTCTGAAGGCCATGGCCATCTTTATATAATTTTTAAATATTTTTCACAGTCGGTTTTCCGATCAATAACTTTGCTGCAATATCTCGAGAAGACTGGCCCTTTAGTGACAAACTAATCACTCATTTACGAATAATAATTGTTGAACTTTTCAATTTTGAAGTTAAACTACGCTATTCACTTTGATTCATTCATAAACACGACCAAAAAACACGTTATCAATAGAAAAAATCTAAGGGATGATGAGTGGCCGGAAGCTTTTGCACACGCAAATTTCTGCCCATTTGCATGAAGTATCTTCAGTATCCAATAAAAATGGTCACGTGGTCAGAAGTCATTCACATACTCCTAACTTTTGAAGCAATTGTGCTTCTTCTTTGCTGAAACCTTCTAATAAATAAACAACTTTTCAACTTTGTTGGAAAGTGCTAAAATGACACTTAAAAATTTTCACATTTTCTAATTAAAAATTTATGGAATTAACAGGTTAGATATACATAATGAGACTTATTGAAACATAAGTTTTGTACATCATTTGAGGTCAATGTCTGCAAAAAAGTCACTTCAACACAGTATTCATCTTGAAGGTTATCTTTTATACATATAAAGTAAAATCTATGAACATATATGTGTAATATTAGATCGTCTATCGTTTTAAAATAAATTATATTAGCAACAGTAGGGTTTAAAGCGTTCACAATGTGGGACGTAAGCTTCATAAGAAGGAAATGTGACTTTTTAGGGGGACAATTTCATGTTTCTTATTAATACATTTTCAGGTCTTTTTATAGAAGTAGTGTCGTAGCTTAAAAATATAAATAACATATGAAACACTTTAAAAATAATTAAATGAAAATCAATTTTTGAAACGTTCCTATGTAATAGTTCAAAATATACTAACATCGAAATGAAAATGTGAATTACTTTTAGGCATTTTAACACCCCTCCTCCTTTTTTAACGTTTGTTTAAAATTTTCTGGTTTTAATATTTTTTTAGTAAAACATACCTGTTTGTTTGCTATTTATTTAAATAAAAGTTGTACATCTATTCATAGTGCAATGTACCTCATGAATAAACTTTTAAATATGAAATTTTGTAGGGTATATCTAAAATTTGGAAATGTTTAATCTAATTTTTTTAATTATCTAAATCAGGTATTACTTTATTAATTAGCTAAATAAATTTATTACTAAAATAATAAATTGCCGTACGCATCACGGAATTAAATGGGCAGAAAGTAAACTTCTTATGGCTCTTCTGGAGTCAAAAAACATAACAAATAAACATCCTTCATGACATATGCATTTTAAAATTTAAAATAATACAAAACATGATGGCCGAATTGTAAAAACGGGAAAAAAGAAAGTCCACTATCAAAGAAATATGCAATGAAGGAAAATAAAATAGATTATTCCAAAATGAATAAAAAAGTGAATCCGGAAATGTTACTTGTGAATTATGCTATTCATACAGTAATATTTTTTACGTAATAAGATTTATATGATATAAAAGGAAGGGGGAAGGGCACATTATGATTTTAAAGATGCTTAGGTAGGGTGAGGCCAAGAAAAGGTTGGGAAACATTGGCTTAAAGTGAATGTGGATTGCCCCTCAGAGCTACTCTTCTGTAACCAAAGCTCTCTCACCAAAATACGTCAAGTATCATGCAATAAGTTGAAACAATAATTTAAAGTTAGTTGTATATTTACCTTCCGGACACATAATATAAGTAAAGGTAATATTTTAATAATGATTTACAGTATGATACCCCCTAACGGTAGATCGGATTGAGTTCTCATTTGACAAATATCTTATAACAATTTTCACTGGAAATGTTACAGTTTTCGTAAAAATAGGCTAGGCTAACGGATGGACAATTTAATTCCATTTAAATCATTTCGCCACTGATTCTACGATGCAATCACGCATTATATCATACAGGTAAAAACTACAGTTTTAAAATGTGAGGTCAGTTGTTCGAATCCAACCTATACCGTTGTGTCGGAGTCCTTTCAGATTTATTTTTTAAAAAAAATCACTCGTTTGAGAATATGTATACAAACTCCGAAATCTGAACAATCTGAACCAAATTTATGTTTCAATAAGCCTTGTTGTGTATTTCTAACTCGTTAATTTTGTAAATTTTTAACTTAAAAAATCTTAAATTTTAATTTTTTTAATTATCATTCGCATTATACTCAGTTTTCATTTTTCATTATTGCTTTCAAATATTTAGCAACGGTCCCTTTAAAAATGTTGGAATTGTGCTCAACTATGTATTATGATGATATATTAGAGAAAATAATAATAATCTTTTTTTTTAAATCAAGATTATAATGAAATATAATTAACTTTTATCATTTATTTTTATTACATGTTATTTGTTTCTTACGAAATGATTCAACAACAATATACAAAAGCAAATGGTTCTTCCCTTATTTATTATTTTGTTTTATTTTTCACGATATTAAATAAAGAATTCACAAAAAAAAAAAAAAAAAAAAAAAAAAAATTCTAACCAAAAACATAAGATAACCCGCTTTCCGTTAGTATTTAAATATAGTGTATTTAAAAGTATATTTAAAAGTAAGAAAAATTCTCCCCAAAAGAAAATTCTTAAACTAAGGAACTTCCAATTATTCATTTTATAAAGAAAATTATACATATTTACGTAGCGTAATTTCTTCTCTTTTCTTTATTTCATTCTACCCCTTTAATTTTCTTACTCTATAATCAACATGTTTTTCTTTATTTTGAAATATTGCAATTTGTAAAAATTAGATTTTCATAAGCGCATTTATATGGTGTAGTTTCTTTCTCATGTTCAAATCTTTACCAGCAGAAAAAATAAATTCATATTTTCAGTGTACTGCCCCATTTATTGATGGTAATTCAATATTAATATTAATTGAATACAATACTTTAATAATTTAATTACAAAGCTACTGAATACGAGTTTGTTTTTGTTAGACATTTTAAAAAAATTAACAGTTAAATATCGTTACATTTGTAGAAATAAACTTTTCTTTTAACAGAAATATTTTGTGACTCTTTTTAATGAAAAAATATGCAAATCTAACGACAAAAACTTTACAGATATTTTCTGTTTTATAACAAATAAATAACGTTACATTTACAGAAATAAACTGTTATTTTAATAGAAATATTTTGCGATTTTCACAGATAAAAAATGTAAATCTTAGAAGACAAATCTGATCTGTATTTTTTAAAGACGCTTCATATTTTTTATTTGTCAAATATTGTTATATTTGTACAAATAAACTGTCATTTTAACAGGAAGTATATTGTAAATTTACAAAAAAAAAAAAAAAATAAAATAAAATAAAATAAAAAAAATAATAAAAATCTGTAAAATGTATGAGAAAAATTTAACATTTATATTTAAATGTTAATAAATAAATATTACTTTAAGGGGAAAATCTAATGCTAAAAAGTTCACAATTTTTCCAATAAAAATTCACGCTTACAAAAACATAGCATAACTTTGTAGAAAAATTGTGCTTGTCTGTGTAATTTAATTTTATTTAATAGTAAGAGAGCAGGCGGCGTAATAACTAAGTCAATAACAACGTCATCGAGTTACGGGATGAAATCATAATGTAGAACAAGATTATTAGGTGTAGATTAAGCAATGACTGGTCTACCTCGGCATTTCTTGGTGCGATATGAGCAACAGCAGACGGTAACTCGCCATTTTGACGTCACTATCACGTCATTCAGTCAGAAATAAAATTGGTGCCAAATTAAAGGTAAAATAAAGTATTTTAAGAATATTTTGGTCTGCTTGCGCATATCCTGGAAGAAAACCTCGGCTGACTAAATTTTACAACGTAAAATGGCGTTATAATGTACAATTCTAATACAACAACATAATATTTCGCATTAGATTGCAATATATATTACTTTGCCATTGACTTTCAAGATAAACTAATGGTTTAGGAAAAGCTCATTAATAATAAGCAGGAAAACGACTGATTCGGCATAAATTGGTACAAATCGATATAAAAAGAGCGCCAAACCCTATCATGGCATCAAATTACGGCTTGAAATTTTTGGCACATTAGAGACACCAGCTAATACAATACAAATATTTCAGTCTGACTCGTCATATCTTGGTATGAGACAAGCACAGCGGGGCGCCAATTCTCCATTTTGGCGGTATCATCACCACATTGAATTACGGCTTAAAAATCTGATCTAGGACAAGATTATTAGGTGTAAATTACGGAACGACTGGTCTGCCTTGTCATTTCTTGGTACGATATGAGCAACAGCGGGCTCCAACTATCCATTTTCAGCGTCAGTATCACGTCTTTGAGTTACGGGATGAAATTAATGCCAAATCAAAGATAAAATAAAGTATTTTAAGAGTATTTTGGTCTGCATGTGCATATTTTGGTTAAAACCCATGCAAAGTGAAATATATAACATAATATGACGTCATCATGTACAATTGAAGACCTATAAACATATTATTTTGCATTAAATTATTTAGTCATCGACTTTCAAGATGAATTAATGGTTTAGGAAAAGCTTATTAACAATAAGCGAGAAAACGATTGAATGGCATAACTTGGTACGAAGCAGGATGAAAGGGGCGGCAAACCTCTATTTTGACAGTACTATCAAGTCATTAAAATTTTTGCATATTAGAAAGGCCGACTAGTATAATGTGAATATTTCAGTCTGCCTCATCTTATCTTGGTACGAGACGAACACAGCGGGACGCCAATTTCCCATTTTTGCGGCATCATCACGTCATCGAGTTACGATTTTAAAGACTCATATAGGACAATATTATTAGGATTAGATTAAGAAATGACTGACCTGCCTTGGCTTTCTTGGTACGATCTAAACAGCAGCGGGCGCCATCTCTCTATTTTGGCGTCATTATCACGTGATCAAGTTAAGAAATGAAATTGGTGTCCAATTAAAAGTAAAATAAAGTATTTTAAGAATATTTTGGTCTGCCTGCGCATATTCTGGTGGATACCCTGACAGACTTCTTAGACTATAGTATTTAAGTAATTATTAAAGAAGTCGAAATTGTTATAATTTATGTTTTAAAACGGTGGCAACCAAAATTTGAAAAAATGTTTGAAAGTTAAACTGTTTTAATAAATTAGGCTTTAAAAGTTATTTATTATTTTAGTTTTGAAGCAATTGGGGATTTTAGTAGGGTTGCCTCAGGATGCCCCCATACCTTTGCTCCCCCTGTAGATATCAAAAGTGGAGATAGCCATTTTAAAGAACGGAAAAAATCGGTTCGGGGCCATTTAAAAAACTATTAACCCTTAAAAAATTGATTTAAAGATATTTTGAATATTTTACTAATATTATTTCATGTTTTTATTTCAATAATAGGTAGGTTCCAGCAATATAATCGCCATACCCGCAGCCATATGTTTATTGTTTAGTATTTAGAAGTTGGCAACTCATTGTAACCATGACACTTTACCCATAATTCCTCTCTCCAAAGCTTATTAAGTTAAATTCAATTTTCTTTTATTGAATAAATGAGAAGTCTGCCGAACTGAAACGACGTTAGCCGGAGTGTTAGGTTTTTTTTTTTTTTTTTTCTCGTTACGGAAATTCTAGATTCGGTCGCCGCGCTCAAAGCCCGCGATAAAAGCTATGCAATAGCTTAAAAGTCTGCTGTAACTATTGAAATAACACTAATAATTATTACTATTTTTATAGCACTTTGAAATTTTTTTTCGTTATCCCCCACCTTCAAAAAAAAAAAAAAAAAAAAAAAAAAAAAAAAAAGAAAGAATGATTGTCGTTTACCCCTTTTGTTGGCAAATTTTTGTTCTGCCGTCAAGCTTCGGTTGCACACAAATGACATACAGGTCTCGGTGGGAGCGACAATTCCAATGGCAACGTTTGAATGGAAAAACCAATTTGGCGCCCTATGCGTTACACGTTTTATTATATAGAGATGCGAGTTTTAAAAAATGTATTGAAACATGATAAAAACCCGACTATTGAAATAGTGACTTATTTTAACATTTCGAGGTTCTCGGAATTTGTTTTCTCTATTTTAAATTTATTCCATATTACATGCGTGAATGTATGCATGTATATTTAAACTTTCACAAAAGGCTTATGTCTCTTGTGCTCATTCTTAATAAAGAAACTGGGTTTACCTCTAATCTTGATTTAGTATTTGGTTGGTAAAATTAGTATTTAATCTCGAAATCTACCTCCATCTGTAGGCCGAGCTGCAGGGTTTTTATTTATTTATTATTATTATTATTCTCTTATTTTAAGAAAAGCCTAAAAGCTTTAAAACATTCTGCTGAGTGAAGAAAATGAAAGGTTTGAAAATACCTTTGATTAAAAAATAAAATAAAGCATCGAAATTACTACATCCGAAATATTTCTTCGTGGATGAAAATCTATATTTTGTTGTGGATCAAACTAACCAGTTTCCACTGTAAATTAACCCTATACTAAAACGATTTTTCTCATATCTCAGTAGTTTCTCTAGGAACTAAATCGCTGGCCGCAGATTGTTTATCCCTTTTCTTTTTGAGGGATATAATGAGCGGGTGCTTTGGCCGAAACGCGGCCGCACTCTGTGATTATTTGATTCACTTCCATTTACTTTTTATTTTCGATAACTACTTTGAAGTTGTATAGTCGAAGGTAAAGAAAACGATCGTCTTGTTTGTTTTGTAAAAGCATCCCCATTAATATGTCGTTAAGATATGAAAGGCGGCACGGCAATACAAAAATTGTTTAATATAAACAGGGTGGGGGGCGTGTTTTTATGACGGATCATGCTGGTTCATAAAAAAAAAAAAAAAAAGAAATACATTATTTGGGATAAGAGATTGTGGGAACAGTTTATATGAGTAAAACAATGCCGACCGACCCTCTTAAGATTTCTTTCATTCTTTCTTTCTTTCTTTTTTACTTTATTTTTCTTTTTCTCAAATTTAACAAATTAGAAATCTTACGTCAAAAGTGACAAATGAGATGCGTTTGTAGGAAAACTAGTCTTATAACTATTCAGACCTTGGTGCAATAGCTGTTGCACTCTTATGTAAAAATGCATTAATACAAAATTTATTAAGATATACAGGGTGCAATACATTATCTATCGCTGACCTTTAATTTCTCAACCGTTGGTCGTAGACATATAGTTCCAATTGCAAAAAGGTTTCAAAGAGGTAAATATTCATGTTGTTGCGTTGTTTAAAGTAAAAGATCAACTTAATAAAATTTACAAAATCTATCTTTTTACATGATCTTCTGATCCCTATAGTTATATTTAGTAAACATTTACACATATTATAACAGATATACCACAAAAAGTTTAACTTCTGTACGACAAAAATTGACAAAGTTATTAAATTTCAAAGTTTGAGATTTTTGCTCACGATTTTCTCTTTCATTCGAGGATGAGAGATATTTTAAAAAAATAATTAAAGTAAATCGAGATTAAATTTAGATTGCAATGGCTTTCTTTTTTTTTTTTTTTTTTTTTTTTTTTTTTGGCGAAACCAGCTTTTGCCAGTATCGCCATATCAGGGTATCACCAAAGAGAGTTATTTCATCTAAAAATTTGAGATAACTTTTAGGGGGTCAAATAACATAAAAAAATCAAAGTAGGTATTGTTTGTTATCGAAAACCCGAGCAAAACCCTCCGCCCTGGTGCATCCGTGGCCGAGTAGTCAAGACACCATACCGCTAGTTGCTTGCTAGAGTAGGAGGTTGTGGGTTCGAATCCCGCTGCCTCCATTTCACACATAGGCATGCCAATTTTCCGCGGAAACACGGATTTCCGCGTTTTGCTTATTTTCAAAATCGGCGGATTTCCGCTTTTTTATTTATTTTCAAAACCCGCGGATTTCCACAATTTTTCTTATTTTTTGCGGCCGCGCTGCCATTTTTTACCACGACGAAATTGGTCAAAAATGGCGATCAAACGGGTAAGTGAACTTTCGTTATTGCATCTTCTTGGTTGCCTTAGTGACAGGGTAAGTAAAATGACGTGTTTCGAAACTGCGGCCAATCGGATCATTGGTGCGTTTTTACGAAATCAAACCCCTGATCACGTGACCTTGGTACCTACTAACGTCGGCAATCGACTTGTCCGCATCGCATTTTTTTTCTTTGTTATCGGCAGATTGTATAAAACCAAAAACTTTCTGCGCACATAAAAATATTGGGTCAAAACTTTCTGCAAATTTAATGTTTAGTAAAATTACGTATTATATTATTAGACATGAAGAAATTTGCGTTTTTTTTGTACAACTGACTGACGGAATTACGTTTTTACGCAATTCACGGGCGTAATTCCCGTTTGTTACTCAATTCGCGGAGAGATTTCCCGTTTTTACGCAATTCGCGGTGAGATTTCCCGTTTTTAAAGCAATTCACGGACGGATTGCCTGTTTTTTTATACAATTCATGGTCCAAATTCCCGTTTTTTACGCGATTCAGGGACGTAATTCCAGGTTTTTACGCAATTCGCGGATAGATTTCCCGTTTTTTACGCAATTTGCGGACAGATTTCCTGTTTTTTGAGCAATTCACCGAAGGAATCCCCGTTTTTAAAGTAATTCCCGGACGGATTTCTTGTTTTTTATACAATTCGCGGACCGATTTCCCTTTTATTACGCAATTCACAGACAAATTTCCCGGTTTTTATGCGGTTCACGGACGAAATTCCCGTTTTTTACGCGATTCATAAACGAAATTCCCGTTTTTTACGCTATTCACGAACGTGAATCCCGTTTTTTATGCGATTCACGGACGAAATTTCCGTTTTTTGTGCAGTCTTTGGACAAAATTCTTTGTTGAAATAAGAGGTTTTTAATGAAAATTAAATATTTAATATTAATGAAAAATTAAATATTAATGAAAATTAAATATTTCTGTACAATTTTTAATTTTTCTGGGGGTTAAATAAATATATATATATATCAAATATAGGTGAAAATTGACAGTCGCCACACGGCGATTAAAAAAACGCGATCGATCGCCATTCGCCTAGTGGGGATTATAAATTCTGTTACCAATCGCCAAGTGAAATACAGCTTTTTTCAGGGAAATATGCACTTTTGCTTTGCTTAAATTCTAATTATACACTTATTAATTCTTTTCCCTACTGGATGCAAACAGATTTAAGCCAAATTTGGAGTTTTATGACTGTGCCATAAGTTATTTTGAAGGTAGATTTTTAAATGAATTTGCTTATAAAAGTTTTAAAGAATAATTGTGCATTTTTGAAAATTTTTCATATTGATATATTTTATATATCAAAATTATTGAATAAAATTTTATTACCCATTCTTATATTTCTGTTCTTATTTTATTTTAATGTATTTTTGTATTATATGTGTGTGGGTGCTTCAATTCAAATAATGACAATCTATATTTAAAGTACCATTTTCACTTTGTTTAACTTTTTAAACACGCATCGGTTTAAATTATTTTGTTCTATTTTTACTTTGCGCGTTATATCAACTTTTTTTTCTCAATTTTTACCTCACGCGTTATTTCAACGTTTTTGCTCGATTTTTACCTCACGCGTTATTTCAACGTTTTTGCTCGATTTTTACCTCACGCGTTATTTCAACGTTTTTGCTCGATTTTTACCTCACGCGTAATTTCCTCCTTTTTGTTTTTTTCTCACTCTTATCCATGCACACACTCTTTGTGTGGAGTTCCCGGCTATATTTCCTTCGTGTTGTAAAATTTCCTTGTACTACCTAGCCCTGTATATTAACGATGACTTATTAGCAGGCTTTTATGTCGAAATGACACAAGTCAGATGTATGTGTTTAATTTAGTAAATAGCCCTCCGCCATTTTGCGCATACGTCAGGTCTGTTTTGATTTCATCAAAATAGGGTTGAGTTTAGTTCTTTTAGCTTCATTTGACTGAGTGCCAAAAATTACAAAATTTAACCTTTTATGCGGTCCCCCATTTTCTATAGTTATATTTAGTAAAAGTTTACACATATCATAACAGATATAATGCAAAAAATTTGACTTTTGTACCACAAAAATTGACACAGTTATTAAATTTCAAAGTCTGAGATTTTTGCATTAATTAAAGTAATTCAAGTTCGAAATCAAGGTGCAATATCCTTTTTACTGTGAAACGACCTTTAGCGGGTACCGCCAAATAGTGGTATCACCAAAGAAAATTATTTCATCTAAAAATTTGAGCTGACTTTTAGGGGTCTTATACAAAGCGAAGAATAAAATATTGAAATTAAATAGAAAAATAAATATCAGAAAACGGTCTATTACATAATAATAATGCATCAAATATCGGAATCTGCTAGAGATACTGTTCAAAGTGTTCTCCATTAGTAGCAATGCGTAACAGTACTGAATCCTAGAGGTTCTTGCAACATAGCAGGTATAATTCTGGGACAAGCAAGGATGATGCGCTGCTTCAGATCAGCCAGAGAAGTAGGCTCAGTCACATAGACCTGTGCTTTGATGTATTCTCAGAAGTAGAAGTCCACGGCAGTCTAGTCCGGAGAATGCAGTGGCTACTTTACAGGGCCGCCCTATCCGATGATCTGTTGACCGAATTCGTTGGCCGCCAGAAACTGGTGGACATTTGATGCTTTATGCGGAGGGGCCCCATCAGGTTCAAATCACAGCCGGTAAGTATGTCGGAGAGACAGTTCTTCATACCAGTCACGTACTGTGTTTTGTAACAGGTGCAAGTCCAAGTAACGATCACCCATTAAGGTCCCTCGTAGAAGATGGTACCAACAATTTGAGTTCCCCATATATCGCACCGCACGTTGACTGACCAGCGTACCTGGTATTGTAGCGTGCGAGCGATGTGGGGTTTTCCAGAGACAAGTAATGCGCATCTTGTACGTTCCCAATGCCACTCCGCACAGTGAACTTTGACTTATCTGTCTACAGAATGTCATAAAGAAACGACGGATTTTTCTCTAAAGTGTTAAGCATAAAATTGAATAATTAAATCTTCGTCCATGGTTATCCAGCATCAATGATTGCAACAGTGTCGGATGACAGGGATGCGCACCATGTGCATGTAACAAATGCCAGAGATACTGACGCATGTACCTGCATGCCTCGTTTATTTCCATCATGCGTAAGGGCGAATGTCAGCACCTCCTCTGGTGTCACACCTTTCTCGTCTACTTATTCTGGATTGTGGTACTAAAGAGCCGGTCTCCCTAAGACGGTGATGTGTTAGTTGACGGTGCAGTTATACTTTCATGCGTTAGATATCGATCCGCAGGAAAACTTTCTGAGTAAACCCTCGGATATAAAAGGATTCCATCTTAAACAGGGCGTTATCACCATAACAACCTAGAATCATCACCTATCATGATATATCATTAAATTAATTATGAATGATAAGATTTAATAGAGTGAAAAAACTTTATTAATACCTTTTTAAGTTTTGATTCAGTTTTCATTAAATTTTAAGTGACTCCACAAGATTCTACAACGAAAATAGATGTTAATTTCAGACCATTCGGTTGGTTAGTTTTTGAACTGTTACATGTGGATAGACAGACGGACTAGACGACGACTATAGGTGTACGTATTTATATAATTACGAATGTACCTAAAAAGTAGAGTGCGTTATGAATTGCTCAGTCTGTTCTCGAATTCAAACTGGCTATCTTTTGACGCATTGACAAAATCCTTTTTTGCCGTAAAATTCTAAAAATGCATGTTTTTTTTTTTTCAGATATTAAGAAATAGAGTAACATTTGCAATTTTCTTACAAGAGTAAAAAAGCTTCAGAAAATTTGATCAAAGTTCTAATTTTAAATGGATTTTTGGGAAACACCAGCCAAAGAAATAAGATCATTGCAAAAAAATTTATTATAATGCAAGCATTTATATTATTTTTATAGAAAACATTTGTTATATGTTCTAATAAAGAATTTAAAAAAAATACATTTATTTGGCTCTATTTCTCTTACAAGGTGCACAGTAAAAAAACTGCGTAATGCTCCTGACGTTTACTGTGTAACATTTTTGGGTTGCACAGAATACCAAGAAATCTTGTGCAACACCTTCCACAATGTTGTGTAATTTTCGGAAAACTTGGGTAAGTGGAATTTACTGATCAACTGTCAAACGTTCCAAATATTTTGCGTGTAACATTCCTTAGGTTTCCCAGGTATACTTTTGAACTTTCGTGTAACTTTTTGGAATTATTGTAAAAGAGAAATCGGTGAACTTTGACAAAATTGAGATTTTGCGTATGTATGTGCTTATGGATACAGATATAAATAGACTATGGTATGTAAGAGCCATCGGATTTGGCATGAAGATACACAGTGCATATACACATACGCATATAAATGTGTACCTCGAACCCTATTTTCGAATTGCCTTCTTGCAGTGCCCTTGGTTCCTAATTTTTATTTGGTCAAATTTAGTATATAATAATAAAATAATTTGGAATATTGTAAGCGGAGGCACCTCTGACTAGTTAGTTTTCTTTAAACTGACATGAATATAATAAAAAGATAAAGAAAATTCTCTTACCTCATTTATGGTCCCCTCCAAATCTCTCTAGGCACGAATTGGCGGTATAAATCCTTTTTCAAGCGGCATAGTTGAAAACTGCTATAAAATACTAAAACATACTGTTAATTATGTATTGTAGAATTTTTCAGCACACATAACAAAGGGTAAATAATTTTCTTTGGTTTTAATATTTTAATGAAGTAAAAACATATTGTGAATTAATCTAGGTTAAACATGGTTAAATAGGAGAGAGAAAATACACATCTCTCCGTCTACATTTTTTATCAAGAACTACGTAATAAAAGTAAAAGTCATTAGTCTATAGGTTACAAAGTTCACTACATCTACAGTTCTTTGAAAGTTCAGAGTGACGAATAATCAAAACCGCAACTGCGGAAAAAATGAAGGCTTGGCTACACAATGAAATAAAGAATAAAAACACTCTTGCATAATATTTCTGATGAATTCTTGTTGCTTCGATTCGTATACCTAATACCCCCGCTGAATCGGAGGAACAAGTATTTGTTCATAGGTTGAACAAGTTTTGACGGTGTAGCAGAAACCTAGGTTTGGGAAGAGGTTTCGTTAAAATGTCTGCTGTCATCGCAGCAGTCTGCAAATACTGTAGTTTTATTATTCCCTCTTCCACTAAGTTTCTAATTAAATGATATCGAAGGGAAATATGCTTGGTTTTAATGTGACTTTTATCCGTTTCAGTTAGTTTTATACAGGACTGATGGTCCTCAAATAAAGTTATTGGGAGATTTTGCTCAAGGTCTAACTCCTTGAGTATTTGGAGAATGTATATTATTTCTTGAGCTGCACATGCGGCTGCAACATATTCTGACTCAGCCGATGACAATGCGATGCAGCTTTGCTTTTTCGAAGACCACAAAATGGTGTTTTTACCTAATTTTGAAAGGATTTCCCGATACAGACTTCCTGTCTGATGGGTCATTACAAAGTTCACTACATCTACAGTTCTTTGAAAAGTCAGAGTGACGAACAATCAAAACCGCAACTGCGAAAAAATGAAGGCTTGGCTACACAATGAAATAAAGAATAAAAACACTCTTGGATAATATTTCTGATGAATTCTTGTTGCTTCGATTCGTATACCCAATAAAATTTAGTATGTCAAATATATTAAAGAGTTTAAAAAAAGTGTACATTAATTTTATAAGCAAGATAGATATTAAAAAGCAGTCCCTGGGTTAAATGTTCACTTCACTAGTGTCCGTAACACTTACACAGTTTGCATGGTGGAAACACCAAAAATTCTTCGTTTTAAAACTAATATTTTTAAAAAGATTTTTTTATTTTTATATTTCGAAGGTAAAAAACTATGTTTAAAAATATAAGTGGCAAAACACCTTACTTTTGACATATATTGGTACCTTTAAAAGGGTTGCCGGTATCTTTCAAAGAGCTTGAAAGGCACCGATATATGTCAAAAGGAAGCAGTTGACAGGGTCCCAAAATCAAATATTTTTATGAGATCATGTTTGATACAGCTCATTTTGTAGGACACGAAAAAGTGTATTTTAACTTTTTGCGACTTAATAAAAGGGGCATGCTTAGACCCGAAACCATCACCGCCATCACCGTCCTCCCCCCCCCCCCCGCTTCTTTTATATGTTGTGATATCAACGTGGATTAATATGGGGCTAACAACAATGGCTATTTCGCTATATGACAGAAGAAGAAATTGGATTTACTTAGAAAAATAAGAATTGTAGAAAACAAAATTATAAATTTATTTTAAACAAAATGAAAAAAAAAAGCATTTTTTTTTTCATTTTACTTTCGATTGTTTTTGAGGGGGCTGTAAACGTACTAGCCCCTTTCACCTCTTTGGGTATAATGTGGTGTCACTAATATGGAGCTAAAGAGAAGAGAGAGACTAGTCTGTTGAATGACAGGGGAAAAAAACAATTTTATCCCAAACATTTTGCCTCTTTTCAGAGAAGGATATAAGCCCCCCTTCTACATTTTTGGGTACAGCAAATCTCGTTAACATGAACACGCTTAACGTGAATTACTTTTAAATGAACTGTTTTCACAGTCCCCTATAAAGATGAATACAAAGATTTATTACTGATAACATGAATTACTGTTAACATGAACAAAATTTTGATTCCCCTAGATTTAGGTTCATGTTAACGAGGTTCGACTGTATAAGGTTGTGTCACTATTCATTAATATGTAACTATACTGTAGCGAAGGGAGCGGCTAGACTGTTGAATGATTTAAGAAAAAATACAAATTTATCTTCCAGAGAAAGAAAGAAAATCAGCACAAAGTTTTTTTTATTTTAATTTTTGATTATTTCGAGATGAGGAGGCTATAATTCCAATCAGCCCCTTCCCATCTTAGAGTATGGTGTGATCACAAGGTGAACTAATATAGGGTTAACGAGGATGACTATTTTCATGCATGACAGTAGAAAAAGTTGCAAATATATCTAAAAAAGTAAAAAAGAAAAAAAACTTGATTTTATTTTATTTCTGAATATTTCGGGAGGATCGGAGTGGGGGATGCTGTAACCCCAGAAACCCCTTTTCTTTTCTGTCAATGTGGACCAATATGGGACTAATGAGAATGGCTCGTCCACTGTATGATAGAAAAAAATGCAAATTTTTTCCAAAAAAGAAAAACAAGAAAAATTAGAGATTTTTCCATCTCACTTTCGAAAGTTTCGGGAGGGCCCCATCAGCACCCCCACCCCCTTGAGTACGCCTATGCTTCCTATTGACATTAACACACACTCGTGTGTCAATTTCGAAAGAATTTTTGAAGAATTAAAAGTGAAATTTTAATGAATTTTGCTGTCGATTCATAACATGGATTCATCACAGTATACCAGAAACTAAAGAAAAGTTCAAACAGTGGGTTTTTCATGGCTAATCTTCACCAAAAAGTATTAAGATGGCTTTATCTGCAAACAATGTCATAGCTACAGTACTTTGGTATGCATTCAACATAATCCTCGTCAATTATCTTAAAAAAAATCAATGGACTATCAATGGAGAATAATTGTGATGAGCGAAGCGAAGTCTTATACTCAGAGTACGTAACGATATTAAAAGTCAAAAGAATTCTTTCGTCAAGCAAATCTCAAAAAATGCTTGTCGGATTTTGATTCTGTTTGTACCAGTAAGTACCTATGAAGGTAATCTGGTGAATGCACCATCTACGAAAAATTAGTTCAAAATAGTTTAAAAGTTATATTTAAAAAACTGATAAAAAAGCACAATTTATTTGCATACATCACAGAAACTTGGTGTGCGTCATTTTTCACCGGCTAGATATTTTCATAGACAGCCGAACCAGAACACATGGAGTAAATAGTAATTGTCTGAGCGAAGCGAAGTCTTATACACATAGTACGTAACGATATTAAAAGTAAAAAACATTCTTCCGTCAAGGAAATCTCAAAAAATACTTGACGAGTTTTGATTCTGGTTGTACCAGAAGGTACCTATGAAGGTAACCTACTGAATGCACTTACTAAGAAAAATAAGTTCAAAATACTTTTAAAATTATATTTTAAAAACTGATAAAAACATACATACGTCACGAAAATTTAATGTGAGGATAATGTGATTTAATGTGAGCTGGATGTTTTAATTAGATTTCCAAATTGAAGCACATGGAGCAAAGAAAATATGCAAACAATTTTCATTTAAGTGCAACAAAACATATTAAAACATAAAAAACAAACTGGAAAAAAACCTTTTTTTTCCGTTAATTGAAAATAAAGAGGCTATAATTCTTAGATGCGATACTTTTTATAATTGCGTTTTATAATCGGCATTAGCATCTTTTATATTTCGCGCGTGCAAATTGGAAACAATTCTTTCGTGTTTAAATAAAATAAGAGTTTAAGTTGGATTAAAAGCGTTTTAACCTCTTGAGGGGCGCCATTTGCAGTCTGTAAACGGTTAATTTTAATACTTAAATGATCTCATAACATACGTGACGAAACGGTTTAGATTATTTTCAATTAATTTTGTTCGTAAATATCGGTGGAAAATAACTATTTGATCATTTTTGAAGCAGAAATGCCTATGTATCGCGTTTAATGCGATTGAATGAGACATTACCGATCATCCATTACTGGCATTTAATCTTATAGTTTGGCGATACTTTTTTAGTCGTTAGTATAATCAAGTAGTACCAAAAAAAAGAAACAATAGTTGAAGCAACAAATAAAAGTTATAAATAATAAACATAATAAAAAATATACATAAAACAATAAATCGAAAATATTAACACTTACAGCAATATTCTAAATCAAAGTTTTCACCAATTTGGTGACAGATAAAATCGCGCCAACTTGGTACGTAAATAACATCTACGCCATATTTATGTGTAAAAATAAGTATAAACGTTCATCAGATATGAAATCTGACTTTCTGAAGCCCAAATTGGACCAAGATTTATAAAAATGCCGAAGTGAAGATATTAAAGGAAAAGTACCATGAAAACAGGACGGAAATATCATATACGTATTTGGGGTACTACTTGATTATGCCATCGACCAAAAAAATAAAATAAAAAAAAATAAAAAAAAAATAAATAAAAATATCGCCAAATTATAAGAATAAATTCCAACAATATATGACCTTGAATGTCCCATGCAATGAAATTAAACAAGATACACGTGTTTAAAACATCATAAAGTGATTTTTATTTCAACTTTTTATGAATGTTTTACTAATTTAATTGTTCTTCTGTTGTTTAAACTAAAAATTTAGTCAACATGTATAAGTTGGCTATTAGTTTGGCGATTTGTATCATTTGGCGAAATTGGTCGACGGGATAACTAAGTAGTACCATATTTAGTTTGGCACAAATTTGCGAAAATCATTTTTTAATTATTTTCTATTATATTAAAAAGGAAGTAACAATAAATAAAAATACGATTAAATACAGATTAATTTAATATAAGAAAAAAACAATTGCCGGGTAACCATGTCATGCAAAATAACGATAGTTCGATGCCAATTATGTAGAAGGCTTCCAAATCCTGTTCTGGGATTTTTGGTGAAATTTTATTTTTTATTTTTTTATTTTATTTTATATTATTTATTTTATTTTTTGCATTAAATGAATCGATTCCTTTTTTTTATTTTCCAACATAGTTGAAAAGTGTTTATGCATTCGGTTTGTCTGTCCGTCTGTCCACACTCTAACATCCGTAAATATACTCGGATTTTTTATGCAATTGGTAAATCTTATTTAGGGTCCCCTAGGCATGTTTGGTATTATATATGAAGTATGTGAGATTAATAGTTTATTTACAGGGACACCCAAAACTTATGGTCTATAAGAAAAATCGATAACAGAGTATTTTTATGAAACTACACAATTGCAAAGTATTGAAACATATAAATCGATGATTTTTATTAGGATTACGTTTGAACAAGACATTCATATAATTTTTAATCCGTTTACAGGGAGACTCAAAAGAAATCGGTTACAATACTGTCTTTGAGCAATAATTGCTGGTCATGTGTTTTCAATTTCAGCATGTGCTTTGAAATTTAACCTTTTTTTTTTTTTTTTTTTTTTTTTTTTTTTTTTTTTTTTAATGCATTCGTAATTATATAAATACGTAGTACCTATAGTCGTCGTCTGAACCGTCCGTATCTCTGTCCGCATAGAACAGCACGAAAACTATCGAACCGAATCCTTTTAAATTTTAAATATATATTTGTTTCTGAATTTTGTTGAGTTATTTTAAATTTTAGTAAAATTGGATAAATAGTTCGAATACAGAGACAGTCAAAAATATTCTGTTACATTATCGCCGATGGGATGAAATAATTCCAAGAACATTTTAATGATGTTACGCGACCATCGAAACCTAATGAAATTGATATGCATTTATGAGGAGCACTAGAATATATATTTTGTAGAGCATGCCTTGCAAAGAATATTTATTATTCATTAGCAGGGCACCACAAAAGAATTAAATAACAAAAAGGTACGGGGGAAGGGACATTAATTTTTCAACTTTACTTATCTGGGGATTTTATTATTTTCTCAATTGTCACCAGCAAGCTTTTTAAATAATTATTTTTTGGGGTAAAACTCGAATTCATGTTGGCGTATTTGAGCGAGCATGTCTAGCGTAAAAATATGCCCAGATTTATAAGTCACTTGTGGTGACATTTTTACGGCTCAAAGCTTATGGAGACGAGATATTCAGATCTCGTTCGTACCTTATACTATAGGCATTGCATATTCCTTTTATTTAATGTATGCTACAGTGAAATACTGCTTAACTTCATGAGAACAAGTTTGAAAAGAAAGAAAAACAGTGTATGTAGTGGTCAGCAGCACAATTCATTTAAATCCGATTGAGCATATCTGGGACACACTCGATCGACGTAATGCATTTCTTTGTTGGCGTCTTCGGGATTTTTATGTGTCCTTTTTTTAAATAGAGAATTCCTTAAATTCCCATCGAGAACCTCATCGTATCCGTAGAAAAGAGATTTAGATATTATATTATCAACTATTCTGTATTAACTATCTACACACCATGTAAACAAATTCTCTCATTCTACTCAACCATCATGATTTATGCAATTTTTTGTGCTGTTTATATTTTTTACTTCATTTCAAAGAGTTCAAATTCCGATTCAAGATATTTTAATGTTTTATCAATTTGCATTACTTTTAATGCAATAGTTACTTTCAATTTTATACACATGCATGGCTGATTTGCATAGTTTGCTTTCCCACTTTTTAACCGTGTATAGGAGTTTTTACACAATATTTTGCATTTCTACCATTTACTTTTTTCATTTTTGACATTTAAATTTGTGGCACTATATAATCAATTAAAAATAACGGTACTTCTAGGTTATCCTGTCGACCAATTTCTCCAAATTATACAAATCGCCAAACTAATAGCCAAATTATACATGTTGACATAATTTTTATTTTAAATAATGAAAAAACAAATAATTAAAAGAATATTAATAAAAAGTCGAAATAAAAATCACTTAACGACATTTTAAACACGTGAATCGCATTTAATGTCATTGAATGTGACATTCACGATCATCCATTATTGGCATTTAATCTTATAGTTTGGCGATAATTTTTTGGTCGACGGAATAACCTAGAAGTACCAAAATAACATATCATTTTTATTAACTGTTTGGAATATAGACTTTCTATTTGGAAAATATTTGGTAGAGAATTGGGAAATCTGAAGTATATTTGAATGTTTTTGCCACGATGACCAAAAAAACAAGATTTCAAACAAGTTGCATTTAAAGGTAATTTTTTTTCTTTATACGACGGTGTGCAATGTTTAGAAATTTAAAAATTTACAGTACCGAAAATGGTTAAACTAAAATTTCATTTAATATTTGTTTATGATTGGCTCAGGAATATTAGCGTGTAATTTCTAAAATTACATTTTTTTAAATGTGGTACTTTTTCGTTCTTTCTTTTTTTATACTTTTTGCAAATTATTATTAAACTAGCAGGCTATGCCCGCTTCGCTGGTCCATATTTCCAAACAAACCTTGACTCAAAAAAAAAAAAAAAAAATGGTGATTTAAAAATTTTATTTTAAAGCAGTATAGACCACCCTGGAATGATCTTCCGTATTGCTGAAAATCATGCCAACGCCATTGCGATATTGTACTATTGTAAGTCGGCGAAAATTTGGGCAATAAAGCACCATCTCTTTTATTTTATCATTTATAGTAGAGTTTCGTATGAACATGAGACCGTTATGACAACAGGAATCAAAATATTCTCGAGTCATCACACTATTACATTAGAGGGCATTGCAATGATTAGTGACATTGATTATCAAACTCTATAAACTTTCGGATTGTACATTATCATTTCTTAGTTCTTAAAATCCTGACATCTGAACTTGCACTATGTGTAGTTCTGGTAGCCTACATACAATGTCATTTCATGTTACATTTTTTAATAAACGTCCGCTGCTAGCAGGTCTACTGTAGTTTCCTATCTGCCTTAATCTGTTCCAGCAAGAATAATAGAGTAAAAAATGTAAAGAATTATTTACAGATAAAGAAGAGTTTTTGTTTGTTTGTATTTATGACGGCCATTTATCTACACGTGGGATATAGGTCCTAAGGAAAGGGTGCCCTCCGTGAAAGTGGCAGACGAAGAAGGGTGTTTCACTTATATATTTAGTAGAACAATGAAGCATAAAAAGTGTGTTTTAAAGCTTTATTATTTGAATAACATTAAAATTACATCAGTTTCACTACCTCTTCCTTTTATAAAACAGTTGCTAACATGTAGCCGTTAAATCAGAATAATCTTGATGACTAAATTTTGTAGAAAAATAAGTCTTTAGTTTGCATCTAATAAAATCTTTCTACCTTCTGTAATCGATTCCATTATGATTTTTAGTGTCAAACATTAGAAGTGCTAGAAACGATATTGTTACAAATGTACCAGACTTATTTCATGTTTGTCCTCAAATAAATGTGAAATTTACGATCATCCATTATTGGCATTTAATCTTATAATTTGACGATAGTTTTTTGTTCGACTACTTGATTATTCCGTCGATCAATTTCGCCAAATTATACAAATGGACATAATTTTTATTTTAAATAACCAAAGAATCAATAAATTACTAAAATGTTGATAGAAATACAAATAAACATCGAATTAAAATTGGTTGATGAAGTAACAATTACATATAACAAATTTAATGTGAAATGAATGTGACATTTACAATCATCCATTGACATTTAACCTTATACTTTAGCGATAGTTTTTTGGTCGATGGGATTATCAAGTATTACCAAATTATATAAACAAATTGTATAAACAATAATATTGCCAATAACATGTAGGTGCAGGTGTCATCTACGGATCCCGTTGGCGCGATTGCAGCAAATTGCGATTTTATGCCTCACGTGGTAATCCGGTAATATTTGATTATTTTTGAGTAAATTATTTCATTATTTTTCTTTTCTCTTTTAAAATTATGTGAATTGTTTTGTTCCATAATTATTTATTGACTTAGTTTATTATTATTATTTCCTTTTTAAAAAAATAGAAAATAAAAATAAGTAATATAAATGTAATTGGTATTTGAAAACGCAGTGTTCTCCAAATTGGCATCATAAAAAAAAAAAAAAATCACGCCAAGGTGATGCGTGTATAAAAGTGGAAAAATGTTTGCAATAATATAAACAAAAAAAAAACGTAAACAAATAATTAAAAAATCGCCATTTCGATAGTTTTTTAAAATAACATCAAGGTTAATTCTCCAGTCGGGCAGCAATAGTAAATTTTTTTTTCTTCGTCTGTTTCATAATAAAAAAACATAAATTTAATAACTTCTAATTAAATAATCTGACTAATTTTCTGTAATCGGATGTATGATCTAAAAGTATCCTTAATACATAAACAAAACAGCGCAATAGTCATGTACGCGCCGAGGTCGGCAGGATAATTTTTTACACTAATTTGGCGGAAAAATCGTTTTCGAATACCAGTTTCATATATATATTTAAATTATTTTCTGTTATTTAAAAAATAATAACAATTAGTATTTAAATAATAAGTATATGACAAAACAGTTTACATAATTTTAAAGAAGAGAAAGGAAATAAAAAAACATTTTATTAATAATTAAATAAATAATAGTCGGGTTGCCATGCCAGGCAAAATAACATCAATTTAGTGTCCACTAGCGGCCTTCGCCCGCTACGCTGGTCGGTTTATCTAAAGAAATCTTGAAGAAGTAGTTAGATAAGGTTCAGACATACATTAAAAAAAAAAAAAAGCAAGTCGATCATTCAAAAAACGTTGGGAAATATCAAATATTTACTGTAATTTTTTAAGAAAAACAAAGTTTCGAAAAAAAAATTAAATCGAAAAAAAATTACACTGACATATTAATGCAAGGAAATTTTCCCAGAGAGAAAATTCGCCTTGAATACAATATTTCAAATTCTTTTAATTGCTTATAGGCGTTAATGCCAACATAGTGAAAAAAAATTCCATGCTGGGAATCGAACCCGGGCCATCAGTATGGCGCACTGACGTTCTACCGACTAAACCACATGGAACGACAGCCAGCTTGAAACTTTCTCATACTTAAGTAGACTGGCGAAAACATAACGATAGCGCGTTTTAAAATCGCACAGTGACATCTATTGGATTTTATATGTACTAAAAAACGTTATGTACTAAAAAACGTGAGCAGCGCACCTAATAGTTTCTTTTGTTTCTTTTTGTTACTTTTTTGTCTGTTGTCCGATTTTGATGAAACAAAGCCTATACACTGCCCGGGAGTGTGCATTCTTCATTAGTGAAAACCGCATAAAAATCCATTCAGTAGTTACGAAGATAACCTCGAACAAACAGACAGACAGACAGACAGACAGACAGACAAAAAATTCAAAAAAAATTTTTTTGTGTTTCATTGGTTTTCTTTTATCGCCCTGACTCCATTTTTGTCAATTATCTTCAATGTACAGACACACCGGGTCCTACTGTTTTATTATATGTATAGATTAGGTTACCTCGGTGTGTATATGATATCTGTGCAAACAAAACTTCCGATAATATAAGAAATGACGTCATATTTATTTTCCTTTGAAATTTTTTTTATTTTAATTTTTCACGTGGATACTGTTCAACTAAAAATTAATTGCCGAGGAGAAATTATTTTCCATATATTGATTTTTTTGGCAACTGAAAAGAAAATGGTTATTTTTTATCGGAAAAATTTTAATTGATTCTGTATGAAAAATAATGAAATTTTGAATTATTAAGGAAAATATTTGAATAAATCAATTAAAAATTAGCCTATGTTCACCGGAAATTGTATAGCTTTCCAACGGTGAAAGAATTTTTCAAAACCGTCAAGTAGTTTCGGAGCCTATTCAATTCAAACAAACAAACAATCAAATCTTTCCTCTTTATAATATTAGTATAGATATATGTTCTCAGCAATATCGCTCAGACTAATCCCTCTGAGGGAAATCCTAGTATTACGTCAATTTACTGGATCATTTTAACGGTTTTATGAAAGAAAAACAAGCGCATTTACCGAAGGAAAAAATTATATTTCATCAAGACAATACACACATGCGTCATCGCCATGTTAAAACTTTATGAATTAGGATATGAACTGCTTCTGCATCCACTATACGAGGGTTACTATATATTTCTGGCCTAGTAATGAAAAAACAAATATTTATGATAAATACTGGATTTATTGTTTTTCAAAGTATTTTCCATGAAGGTATTTCCTATGGAGGTAACTCCAAACAAGTTTTGAACGCAACAACCACTTCTTCGGGTGTCGAACATCATTATCCACGTAATTTATTTTTGATGTATGGGACTAAAAATGTTATTGGGTGACACATCAGAGCTGTACGGCTGATAACCCACTATTTCGATGTTTTGGCCTTTCATATTTTTGTTTGTTTGTTTGTTTGTTTGAGCCGATGTGTGAGAGCTCACATTGTTGTGATAAAAAATTATTTGTCTTTTCTTCTGCTTTTTTCGAATTTCTTCGAAGACTCTGGCAAATAATTGGTCGAGTACCATTTAGAACTGACTGTGTTGAGCTGCTCTAAAGCCACTGACGCAAATTGACCGGTAATTCCGAAAAAAACAGGCAACCGTTTGCTTCGATGTGTTTCTTCCTCAAACAATTTTTGTTGGATTTCCCTCATCTTGGAAGACCCATACAGTCGATTGCTGTTTTGTTTTTGGCTCATGTGCATAGATTCATAATTCGTAACCTGTGTAGATATTATATACAGCTTTTGATGAATCTTGAACGTATTTGTTTAACATTTCCTTGCATCAATCAACACAAGCTTTCTTTTGAGCGTTTGTCAAATTATGCGGTCTCCAACGCGAACATATATTTTTTACTGACAATGTTCAAGCAATATCTTATTGATGCCTGTCATACTATTGTACAAAGAACCCTCAATCTCATCGTATGTCATATGGAGATCTGGTTTTATCAGTTCAGACACAGCATCGATATTTTCTGGCGCAACAACCGATTTTGGTAGACGTTCACGGAATGCGTCCTGGAGCGAACATCGACCACGAATTAATTCGTTATATACCAGTTTTTTACAGTGCTTTAGGATGCTGATTATGGTTATATAAAAAAATAAGTTCATGGAAGTACTCTTATGTTGACAATCCACATCGAAGGCTATGAAAAATGATCGCATGAAAATGTTCGCGAATCCATTTTTTGCACAAGATGAAATTATCAATTTACTGTAAATTACACAAATCAAGTTAAAATGGCAAATCAGTCTTAAGAATATATGGTTAAAAATATCAAACTTTCAATTGAAATCGTCAGCGGTCGCCTAATAACACTCCTTGTTGCCAAGACCAGAAATATAAATAGCAGCCCTCTTATTAACGGGATTTAGCCTTTGGCGATTATTTTATGCTTTGAAAAAAAGCTCGGTGGAAAAAAAAAAAAAATGGCTCTAACGATGAGGCTATTACTGAAACAAATGCCTATTTTGAAGTGTTGGAGAAATCGTATTTTTTAAAAAGAATAAAAAAAAAAGAGAGAGAGAGAAACGCTGGTCTAAGTGAATCGAACTAAAAGAAGATTACTTTGAACAATAAAGTGCATTTTTGACATAAAAATGTGTTTTTCTTGTCAAGGCCAGGTACTTATCCTATTATCATACAACCCTCGTATCCTCTGTTTCTCAAATAATGTGTCTCAAATAACGAGTAGGGTGATGTTTTCCCAAAACATGAAAGTATATGTTGAAGTCAGTTAATTGGTGGTCATCTCCGGACAATGGAAGCCCCATTTTAAATTTTCCCGCGGCTCAGAACTGCTCTGGGTTTACTGCTCAGTGAGTGATTGAGTTAGGCATTTTATCGCTCGATTGGCTAAATGAATTTATTAATTGCCGAAACGTCAGTGAAGGCTTACTTTGGAGACACGAAATTTTTTTCTTTCTGTCTGTCAGTCAGTCTGTCAGTCAGTCTGTCAGTCTGTCTGTTCCGCGATAACTTCCGTAAAAAGCATCCGATTGGCTTGAAATTAAGTGGGTATGTTAGTGAGGCACTGGGATTAAGCTGTATAGTTTTTTGTAAGATTTGGTTCATTCGTTCGAAAAATATAGAATATTTTATTTTGCGCAATAATGCTTTTCTATGGCAAATACAATGATTTCCATTTTTTTTTTTTTTTTCTTGAGAGAAAATGTCACATTATGATAAATGGATTCTGAAATTTACCGGTTAAATTATTCGTATTGTTTTGAAATTTTGTCTATTCATTTGTCAGATTTTTAAAATTATTACTGTAAATTTTGGATATTTTTTATAAATGTATTCCAATAATATAAACTAATTTGTTTTAGAGACTTACTTATTTCAAATGTATTTATTTCATTTTCTTTATTTTCTCTTAATGGTTTCTAAGCAACCATTCATCCTAATCCTTATTTTTATAACGTTATAAATTTGAATGCGTGTAATTATTGAACGCGAAAATTTAAATGAAGTCAAAGTCAAAACTGATGAATTAATGTCTTTGTATCTTTGTGTATAACTATAACATAGCACAGAAAAGAACATAGGCTATGTTTTATTGATTTTATTCACATATTTTCCTTAATAATTCAAAATTTCCATCTTTTTCATGCAGAATCAATAGCGATCTTTTAGATAAAATTTAACAAATTTCCTTTATCGTTGCCAAAAAAAAAAAAAAATCAAAATCTGGAATAATTTGTCAACGGCAATAAGTTTCAATTGAGCAAGTTCCATTCGAAAAATTAAACTAAAAAAAAATAAATATGACGTCAGAATTAAAATAAAAATAAATATAGTACTTTGTTAAATATTAAACACGGAAATTTATTTCGTTACTAGCGGCCTTCGCCCGCTACGCTGGTCGGTTTATCTAAAGAAATCTTGAAGAAGTAGTTAGATAAGGTTCAGACATACATTAAAAAAAAAAAAAAAGCAAGTCGATCATTCAAAAAACGTTGGGAAATATCAAATATTTACTGTAATTTTTTAAGAAAAACAAAGTTTCGAAAAAAAAAATTAAATCGAAAAAAAAATTACACTGACATATTAATGCAAGGAAATTTTCCCAGAGAGAAAATTCGCCTTGAATACAATATTTCAAATTCTTTTAATTGCTTATAGGCGTTAATGCCAACATAGTGAAAAAAAATTCCATGCTGGGAATCGAACCCGGGCCATCAGTATGGCGCACTGACGTTCTACCGACTAAACCACATGGAACGACAGCCAGCTTGAAACTTTCTCATACTTAAGTAGACTGGCGAAAACATAACGATAGCGCGTTTTAAAATCGCACAGTGACATCTATTGGATTTTATATGTACTAAAAAACGTTATGTACTAAAAAACGTGAGCAGCGCACCTAATAGTTTCTTTTGTTTCTTTTTGTTACTTTTTTGTCTGTTGTCCGATTTTGATGAAACAAAGCCTATACACTGCCCGGGAGTGTGCATTCTTCATTAGTGAAAACCGCATAAAAATCCATTCAGTAGTTACGAAGATAACCTCGAACAAACAGACAGACAGACAGACAGACAGACAGACAAAAAATTCAAAAATTTTTTTTTTGTGTTTCATTGGTTTTCTTTTATCGCCCTGACTCCATTTTTGTCAATTATCTTCAATGTACAGACACACCGGGTCCTACTGTTTTATTATATGTATAGATTAAGAATTTTTCTGACAAAAATGGGGGCATAATTAGAAGTAAAAGAAATAAAAAATAATTATATTTTTAACAAATATTTCACCTGATAAAATTTTACGTCATAATTGAAATAAAACAGGTATTTTATAGTAGTCGTTAAAAATATAAGAACTCATGAATAATGACGTCATTGCCGGAACTTCAGTGAAGGCTTATTTTGGCGACACAAAATTTATTGTTTTACCCCTGTCAGTCTGTTCTGTCTGTCTGTCTGGCCGCGATATCTGCCACAAAATGCAATCAAAACTTCTTTTTTTAGGAAACAAAATTGTAAAACCCTAGATTACTGAGTTTACACTTTCAAAAGTTCCTGATAGATCAGATTTAGGTGTGGACAGGTATGTAGAAGTATGAGGATAATAAAAAATGCTTATTAAAACTGTTACTTATCCTTATAAATCAAAATGTATAAAGAAATACAAGATATACGATAACCATTAGCAAATTGATAGAAAATTACAAATTTAAGTTTAATGAGACTACGGAGGGTTCAGGGGGTCGGAGCCCCCCTGAAGAAATCTACTATGTTACAATAAAAAAAAAAAATAACAAATCATGAAAAATTCAGAATATCCTAACATAACTAAATCTTTAATTTAAAGCTTTTGTT
Organism: Maratus speculifer; assembly: GCA_964019185.1. Lineage (NCBI taxonomy): Eukaryota > Metazoa > Arthropoda > Arachnida > Araneae > Salticidae > Maratus > Maratus speculifer. The sequence goes on along the minus strand of OZ025298.1, from coordinate 186,383,360 downwards.
GGCTGAAAACTTCTTATTCTTATTTTATTCTTATAAATAATTACGTAATTTGAAAATTTTAAATTACAGTTTCCAGAAAGTTGAATATTACCCAAAGTGTGTTTTAAAAAAGAAATGATGTGTAAAGCTGACGTTGAGGCTCTTGATCTGCAGATTTACTAGTTATAAAGAAAATAAGCACCGTATCATACAGCACGATAGTGCTGTACAAGGCTAACTTATCACAATATCATGATATTATGATAAGGGGGCCTTGGTGCTGTATAGTAGAGCTCAGCTGCATCTCTAATGTTAAAGTCCAAAGTTTGCCTCTTAATAACTTTTGACCAATCATCGAATCGCGACGAAATTCAAAAGGGGAAGTGTCCTACCCTAGATCTCAAAGTTTACAAAAATTCATCCAGATTCACCGATTAGTTTTGGAGATCCAGAACCCCTGTTTTGGCACTTTTTGCTCGTGAAACAACAAAAAAAGAGAAACAACTCAATTATAACCCGAACCAGGAAACATTCAGCGACGTGTAATAGCTTGTTCGAAAGCTTTTAATTTAGGGATGTGCCTTTCGAAGGTCCGGTAAAAAAATATCAAAAATTAAGGAAATAGCACCCATTTAAAATTTATATAACGCTATTCCTTTCATAATTTAACATTATAGAAATCTCTCCTTTTTAATTGCTATTTCAATTGTTGCTTTCGAATTGCCACCAACTAAAAAACAAATCAATAATTTAAAAAAGAAATGATAACACGTGTTCTTTATTTTATAGATCAATAAAAATTCTGATTCTCCTGATAGTTTTGAACCTTTGAAATTGACGTCATTCTAAACAGAAAATGCCTATTTTTCATAAACATATATATAAACTGTAATTAAATATGTGTTAAATTCAACATCGCACCTTTATTTGAGTGTTTTCGAAGTAAAACAGTTACTACAATATAGATATTTCAATTAAAAAGGGATAATTAGGAAAAAAAATTCTTCTATATTTAAAAAAATAACTATTTGAAAATGAAGCTACACTGTAAAAAAAAACTCCCTTACTTTACACCAAAAAGGGTGGCAACTAAGTTGCCACCCCAAGTGGTGTAATGAAATTCCACTTGTAAATTGGTGTAATGAGCCACCAACTATCAAATGGTAAACAAACACCATTTGTAGTGGCAACTTAGTTGCCACCCTTTTGGGTGTAAAGTAAGTAATATGCTTAAAATGTACGTTATAATAAATTGTCTCAATTAAAGGGAAGTTTAGCACATTCTTTGCGTGAAACTATTTTTTTTTAAATTATGGCTGTATTAAATTTGAAATGTAATTTTTTAATTATTTTTTATTTTGCTACCATTTATTAAAGTACACTATATAAGTAGATGGTAAAAAAGGAAATTTTCTAATATTTACATGATTTTAACAGCAAAATAAAAAAATAATTTAAAGATTACATTTTAAATTTAACACAGCCATGTATTAAAATAATTAGTTTCATGCAAAAATGCTGCTAAACTCCCTTTTAATTGAGGTAATTTATTATAACATGCATTTTAAACATAATACTCAGTTATTAAACAATGTAATTCAGTATATTTACATACTTAAAAACATAGTTATATGGGTCACATAGTGTGTTTGGGGGTTGGTAGGGGGAGGGGGCACAATGTATCTGCAGCACCTCTAAATTTCAGTAGTTTCATTACTGTTTGTCACAGGTGTCACAAAATTGAAAAGTGTAAAAGCACAAATAAATTCTATTAAATACATGTTTTTCGTTTATTTTGAAACTTTAAAAGATTTAATATTACAACTAAATACTATAAAAGAACATTGCGCTTATATATTGGCAAAGGTGATCTGGAAAACATATGTGAAAAAAATGTATCTAACAGTATTGTATGACCACTTTTGGATTTCAAGAATGAAGTAACATGCTATTTTGAAAATGTATGTTTTTTTTCACACAAAAAATACCAATATATTTATACATATAATTTTTTTTACAAAAAAAGCGAAGAAACAAAAGACGATAATAACATAAATTTGGCGCCCCCTCAGTTTCTGCGTCCGGGGCGACCGCCCCCTTGCCCCCCTCCCCCCGTTTCACACCGCTCTGAATGAACATACCGGCAGCCCCCCCCCCCCTTTCATTGAAGTTCTAAGATTTTCCATTAAATGTATTCAAATTCAAATAGGCATTAATGATGATTTTAATTATGTTTTACTAATTTAATAAATAGAAAAATAAAACCATGACAATCTCTTTAACTCTTTCAGTATCAACATATATATATGAAAAAAGAAAAAAACGAAATAAAAATAATGGAATTTTTGTTTTTAATAATCTAAAAATACATCAAAATACAAATATATATTGAAAAAATGAATCTTTAAAACAAGATATAGCACTATGTTTATTTAATTTCGTGTTAGTTCAAGTTATGCGGAATTTAACACTATAAAATCAAAACTTATAGTAAACTTATAGTACACTTATAGTAAAACACTATAAAATCAAAACTAAATATTTCAAAGCTCTGTACGAAAGTGACAATTTTACGACTTATTTTATTATTAATTTTCATTTTTAAAATATCGAAATAGCTAGCCTGCAAAATCACATATTGCAAGTATCATGCATTTATATACGTATATATATATATATACGTACAACAAATATAACACAAATACAATTTTTTACAGAGAATTAAGAGTTATTGTATACAAAACAGAAAGAAAATAAACGCCACTTACTCGAAAAAAATCCAAAAGAAAAACCAAAGCACCAACACTGTTTTGCAAAACTGTTTATGGCTATCATACAATAGACTCTATTTCTGGTTTCTTAAATTGTCCGAACTAATTGAATAAGTCGATAAAAGTTGTTAATATGAACTATATTAAGAGTTATAATGTCAGCAATTTCTTAATCATTCATTATTACCGCGAAATATAATCGAAATTCAAAGAACATTTTTCAGAACGACAGAATGTATATCAACAACAGCGCCATTTTGCATAATAATCTTATCCCCCGCGCTGGTTGCGTAATCGCACCGATTTGCTCTCGCTGGATTAAAAAAACACCTGCTGTCGTGTTGATGAATTGAATAAAGTCTTTCAAAGTGCGGATTATAATGATTTGGAGTGATTCAGAACGCCTATTTTTTTCTAAAGAGGTATGATACTTCATTTGAAGTGTAACGTAACATTTATTTTGGTATTGGCACCCCAAAAATAATATATTTACACCTTATTTCACATCTCATACAGCCGAAGTAAATGTGATAAAACTCTTTATTTTTTACAGTGTATGAAAATCTGTGTAGATACCTATCGTCATAAGAAAATGTACGTAGATACCGAGAAACTGCAGTGGGACTACCATCTGGGAAGTGGCGATTCAGTCGCCAAGTTTTTCGCCAACTTGGCGATATATCGCCAAATCTGGCATCCAAAATTACTTGCCAAAATTAAAGCCAACTTGGCGTCATTTCAAGTATTTCGTTAAACTAATATGCCTACTAGTAATTTTAAACTAATACTAATAATAGTTTAGATTTGTAGTTGAAGGTGATAGATAAAGTTCTTGAAAGGATCTGAAAAAGCTATGAAATCATACAAAAAACTGGTGGAACCAGAGAAAAAAGTAGAGCTCGATTTTAAAAAAATCTTACAGTAAAATTTGGGAAATATTTTCAATGTGCGTGCAAAAGAAAGGGAATCAGATGATCTGTAAAGCTTATGAAATAACCCAAATTTTTGTTAGCTGAAAATGAGGACTGAGCTTTACTAGTGCTTTAAAATCAATCAGGGAAAAAGAGGCATTTTTAACTCTTTCCGTATTTCAATCATCCATAACCAGTTTAAAAATTTGGGTTCATAACGATATGTTACAGGCTGATGTAATGAAGTATGAGAACGGTTCTTTCTGTACAAAGTGTGAACACAATTCCATACCAGCTGTTTTGATAACTGGAAGATTATAGCTCCAAGTAAACTCAAAACCTTGAATAGATGCGATTCAATCATATACTAAATATTTGTGTTCAAACCTACTTATCTACATCAATTCCTCAACAATTTGATTATATTAATGTTATACTTTAATTATCACATCGTGGTTTATATTTGTTTAGCATTGTAGGGCTTAACCGATTTGAGACAACATAACAATATATTCTATTAACTACTTTCCTCAGTAATCATTTTGAGTGGATAATAGTATAATTCTGAATATAAGGCACCAGTACATCTCAGTCCTCATTTTCAGCTAACAAAAATTTGGGTTATTTCATAAGCTTTACAGATCATCTGATTCCCTTTCTTTTGCACGCACATCCTTACTATTATTATAAATCGGAACGTGAGTTTGTTTGTTTGTTTGTTTGTTTGTTCCGCTTTCACGCCGTAACTACTGAACCGATTGCTTTGAAATTTTGCAGACGTAAAGTTAGAAGTCCGGATTAAATAATAGTGTAACTTTTTTATTTATTTTATTCAAATATTTTCCTTAATAATTCAAAATTTAATTATTTTTCATACAAAATCAATAGGCATTTTTCAGATAAAATTTAACCATTTTCCTTTCCTGTTGCCAAGAAAATAAAAAATTGGAATAATAATTTTTCAGCGGCAATGGATTTTTAATAGAAAACTTCCACGCGAAAAACTATAATAAAATAATTTAAAAGAAAATAAATATTACGTCATGTTTGAAATAAAAATAAAAGGTGTATTTTTTATAATACATTTAACAAGGATATTTGTTTAGTTAATGGGAATTTTTGTGTAAAATATGGTGACATAAATTAAAAGTAAAAAGAATGAAAAAGAATTATATTTTTAATAAAATGGTTCACTCATGAAAATGTGACGTCATAGTTGAAATAAAACAGGTACTTTATAGCAGTCGTTAAAAATATAAGGGGTATGAATATCAGTAGCTAATGGAGCGAAATAAATAATGGCGTCATGTTTAAAATGAATCAGAAATATTTTTTACTTATACTAATTAATAAGTTATAAGTTACATACAAATGAATATTTTTATTCAAAACTCATAATTATCAATGGAAGAAATTTTTTGTGGGGAAAAGGTGGAAAATAAAATCACTGATTAATATATTTTTGGCTCGATTTTTTAACACTTTCGAACAAAGTTTAAAAGTTATTATGCTTTCGGTTTGTCTGTCTGTCTGGTCGCTTTCCAACTTTCGTAAATATACTCCGATTTCCATGAAATTTTTGGACATTATTAACGTTTACCTTGCACGAAAACCTATTGAAAATGAAGTTCTTACCATGATTAGTGTTACGGCTTCACCATAATCTTGTATATCGCGTCTCCATGGCGCATTCTTTTGTAACGGCCTCACCATAACCTTGGATGTCGCGCGTCTGCTTGTGGCGCATTCTATTGTACTTTAGGTTTGCCGTTTTGGCAACATTGGAATATCGTTTGTTATTGTTTGGTTTCGGCGATCTTAGCGGACCTATCGTGTGTTTCGCAGGATCTGTATTCTTTATTCGAAATGTAAATAATGTGTAAATAATTTGTATATAAAGAATTTTTAAGTATAATTAGTAGTATTAATTGAACCAGCGACCTAATGAGTATTAAATATACTCGCATCATTCGACAGTTCCTTTCATTGGTCCGTCGAGCCGGAGACGAACCAGCGACCTATGGATTATTAAAGATACTCGCAACATTCGACAGTTCGTTACATTGGTCCGCTCGCCGGTAGGACTTTCGTTTTTAATTCGAACTTGTTCTCCTTGTTCTATTTGAATTAAAATGGCTTCGTTAATTAGCTTGAATAGGACTAGAGGCTCTTTAAAAGCCCAGTTAACAAGATTAGAAAATTCTGTAAATGAAAAAACCGATGAATTGTCTAGAATTCAAATTGAAACGAAAATCAAGAATCTTCAAAAACTGTCTACAAACATCGATATACTACGTCGCGATTATTATACAACAGCACCTGAAGATCAGGATTTATCGGAAATTGATGCTTCATTGGTCGAAATGGAAGAGCGAGTAGAAAAGCTAGAGGTAAGTTTCAATCAATTATTATATTCTAATAAATTAGAAACTAAAAATTCAGAATTAAAGATAAATAACTGTAAAATAAAACTTCCTGATATACCTCTTCCGCTATTTAGTGGAAAATATGAAGACTGGAACATGTTTAAAATAGAGTTTAATAATATTGTTACGAATAATGAAGAATTGACTGATGTTCAAAAATTACATTATTTGCATTCCGCTCTAAGAAATGAGGCTAAATTATTAGAAACTCCAGATGATACATTTGATTCGTTATTTAAAGCGTTAGAAAATAGATTTGAGAATAAAAGAATTGTGGTTAATATACATTTAAAGGCTGTGTTAGATTTTGAAAAAATTACACATGAATCATCTAAAGAATTAAGGCGTTTATTAGATGTTATAAACAAAAATATCAGGGCTCTAAATAATTTAGGATTTGAGAGAAATAACCTCTCTGACATTTTGTTTACAACTATAATTTTAGAAAAACTAGATAAGGAAACAAGAAAACAATTTGAATTGTCAATAAACACATCTGAAGTTCCTAGTTTTGACAGTATAATGGACTTTTTAGAAAAAAGAAGCCAATCTCTCGAAAGCATAAATAGAAGTAATTTAGCTGGACCAAAAATTTCTAGTGAAATAAAATCAAAATCCCTTTTAGTAAATACAAATTCTGAAAAACAGTGCATTATTTGTGACTCATTTCATTCCCTATATAAATGTAATAAATTCTTAAATATGAATTTTGGTGAAAGATTTGCTATCGTTAAAAAAAATAAACTTTGTCTCATATGCTTTAACAAATCACATTTAGCAGCTAACTGTGTTTCGAAACATTTATGTAAACATTGCAAATCCCCTCACAACACTTTATTACATAGAGATAAAGAAATCGGTTCCAGTAATGAAACTCATTTCCAAAAATCAAGTGTTGATCAGACAGTACGTCGCCTAGAATCAAGTCCGACGCCTTCAGTCTTACAAAATCTTTCTAATTGCTTATTCGCTTCAAATAAAACTGTTATCTTTTCAACTGCAGTTATTGACATAAAAACAAATAAAGGAAATTTTATCCAGGCAAGAACTCTCTTAGATTCTTGTAGCCAAATAAATTGTGTGTCGCTTGAATTTGCAAAGAAATTGGGCTTAAAGAAATCAAAGGTTTTTGCTCCAATATCGGGTTTGAATAACACAACCACAACATTAAATTATAAAATTAAAACTGTGATTTCAAATAAAAATAGAGATTTCACAAGGGAACTGGAATTTCTTGTAGTGCCAAAAATTACAGAAATAACCCCACTTACACCTATTCGTATAGAAATTGCTGATATTCCTACAAATATTTCGTTAGCAGATGCTGAATTTTATATCCCTGGGAGGATAGACCTGTTGGTCGGCGCGCAATGTTTCTTCGATTTATTAAAATCTGGTAAAATTCGCAGCTCATCTCAAAATTTGTTATTTCAAGAAACAGTGTTCGGATATGTTGCTAGCGGTGTCGTGAATAATTCCTCAGATGATTCTCAATATTGTGGTTTATTAACCAATAAAAAAATAGACGAATCCTTAAGAAAATTTTGGGAAATCGAAAATATTAATGATTCTAGTTCTCCACTTAGTAATGAAGAGAAATTTTGCGAAAATCATTTTGAAAGAACTCATTATCGAACTTCCAATGGTCAGTATGTTGTTAGCATGCCTATGGAGGATGCTACACTCTTAGGAGAATCCAAAAAACTAGCCGAAAAAAGGCTCGATCAAGTTTGGCACCGATTAGATAGGGATTCGAAGTTACAACCTCTCTATTCGGAATTTATGGAAGAATACAAAAACTTAAATCATATGGAATTAGTAGAAGAATCAAAACCCGTAAAGGACCTTTATTATATACCACATCATGGGGTCTACAGGCCAGAAAAAAGTACAACACACTTGCGAGTCGTTTTTAACGCTTCAACGCCAACGACATCTGGTTTGTCATTGAATGATATTTTTTTTAAAGGAAAAATTCCTCAACAAGAATTATTCGTAATTATGATACGTTTCCGAAAACATCGATATGCATTCACAGCGGATGTAGAGAAAATGTATAGAATGGTATTAATTGATCCATCCCAACGAGACTTCCTTAGAATCTTGTGGAAGGACAGTATTAACGCGCCAGTGAATACTTATAAGCTTAATACAGTTACTTATGGGACATCTAATGCTCCTTATTTAGCAACTCGTGCTCTTAAACAATTAGCTCTTGATGAGCAACCAAACTTACCTCTAGCATCGTCAGTCGTTTTAAAAGATTTTTATGTAGACGACCTTCTTTCCGGGGAATCGACTCTCGAAAAGGCGAAAATTTTAAAGTCCCAATTGATTGAACTTTTAAAGCGTGGAAATATGAAATTGCACAAATGGTGTGCAAACCACCGAGAATTACTTGAACCTAATACTATGGCTGCCACCGAATATAATTTCGATGATAAAACAGATTGTAGTTCAGTAAAAACTTTGGATGTTCTCTGGGAACCTTTAAGTGACTGTTTTCTGTATAAATTAAAGATTCATAACAAGGAATTGTATAGCAAACGAGATGTTCTCTCTTTGATTTCAAAAATCTTCGATCCACTCGGATTAATTGGCCCTGTAGTAACAAGGGCTAAGATCTTCATGCAGAAAACGTGGCTAGCTATGATAGATTGGAATGAGCTATTACCAGATTCCATAGCGAAAGAATTGAGTGAATTTGTTTCCACTCTTTCAGAATTAGAAAATTTAAAAATTCCTAGATTTGTTTTTCGTGAAGAGCGCATAGTCGTACATGGCTTCGCAGATGCCTCTTCTTTGGCATATGGAGCCGCCATATACATCCAGTATATACCAACTGAAGGTTCTCCTGATGCACATTTACTCTGTAGCAAGTCTAGAGTATCCCCCATAAAAACAGTGACAATCCCTCGTCTTGAACTGTACTCATGTCTTCTTTTAGCAAAATTAATGCATAAAGTTGTACCGTCACTTGACATTCCAATAGAAACTGTTCTTCTCTGGAGTGACTCCACAATATCACTGGCATGGATTAGAAAATCTCCCCACCAATTGAAAACATTTGTGAGTAATAGAGTGGCTGCTATACAAGACCTCACGGACTCTTATCAGTGGCAACACGTATCATCGGAAAATAATCCTGCTGACGTCCTATCTCGAGGTCTAGATGCTAAAGAACTGACTAACTGCAAATTTTGGTTTAGTGGACCAAATTTTCTTCGGGACAAAATTCAATATGCAGAAGATTATCCAGTAAAACTGGAAAACAACACTGACTATGAGTCCGAATTTAGAACTGCAAATAACAGTAACTTTTCACTTAGAACTGAAAATGGTTTTTATAATTGTTTATTCTCCTTAACTAATAATTTTTTGAAATTAATTCGTATTACTAGTTATATTTTTAGATTTCTAAACAATTGTCGAAAGGGTAAGGAGAAAAAAAGTGGTGCCTTATCTGCAAGTGAATTGAGATTAGGAGAAATTTTTCTGATTAAACAGGTACAGTATTCAGCCTTCTCTGAAGAGCTTAAGCATATGAAAAACCAGAGGAGCCTTTCAGGTAACAGTAAACTCAAATTTCTAAATCCTTATATAGATTCCGATAATTTAATTAGAGTTGGAGGTCGTTTAGACAATTCCAGTCTGACCTATGAGAGGAAACACCCTATAGTGTTACCACATGATCATAAAATAAGTGAAATGATTTTTGAATATTTTCATTCCAAATTTTTCCATTTAGGGCCACAATCATTGTTACATCATATCCGGCAAAAATATTGGGTAATAAATGGGCGATCCTTGGCTCGTAAAATAGTTCACAAATGTGTAACGTGCTTTAAAAACAAACCAATAGGGGCAAATCAAATTATGGGAAATTTGCCAGCTGAACGAGTAAATCCTAGCCCGCCATTTCAAAAATGTTCTGTTGACTTTTGTGGACCCTTTATGATTAAGTATAAAAATCAGAGAAAGGGGATATATAATAAAATTTACGTCGCGATTTTTGGTTGTCTTGCCACAAAGGCAATCCATTTTAGATATAGTGACAGATTTAAAATCTGAATCATTTATTGCCACACTGAAACGATTTTTCGCTAGAAGAGGTAAAAGCTCAACCATAATGTCGGATAATGGGACTACTTTTGTGGGTACAGATTAAAAAGGTTAGAGTATTTGAAAAAAAACAGCAACAGGTATAATTACGAGGTGTGTCTCTAAAGTTTGCCCACTTCCTTTAGAGAACTGATGAATTCTGTTAATTTGAAAGATTTAAATAATTATATTATAGTTACCATTATTGTATTTGTATTGAACTGTTTACTATGTTTAGCAATTTCATTTGAGATTTAAAAATATTTTAATTCTTAGCTTCATAATTTGTGTAGCTTAACTTTATAGTAAACTTACGTGTCTTCGTCTCTATATATTCTTGATTAATTATTATTAACTTGTTGAATTTATCAGATTGCTACATATATTGAGTGTTAATTTGATAATTATCTTGCATACTATTCAAGTGTAATTATTGTTTGTATTATAACTTATCTATTTGCATTTTGGTAAACTTATTTTAAGTAATAATATTGAAGAAGTATATTGTATTTTATCGAAAATACTGTATTATTGATTGTAGAATTGAAATTTCTATTATTTGCAATTGTTTATTGTTACATTTAGTATTATTGTTGAATGTTGGCACATATCAACGGGGGCCGGTATGTTACGGCTTCACCATAATCTTGTATATCGCGTCTCCATGGCGCATTCTTTTGTAACGGCCTCACCATAACCTTGGATGTCGCGCGTCTGCTTGTGGCGCATTCTATTGTACTTTAGGTTTGCCGTTTTGGCAACATTGGAATATCGTTTGTTATTGTTTGGTTTCGGCGATCTTAGCGGACCTATCGTGTGTTTCGCAGGATCTGTATTCTTTATTCGAAATGTAAATAATGTGTAAATAATTTGTATATAAAGAATTTTTAAGTATAATTAGTAGTATTAATTGAACCAGCGACCTAATGAGTATTAAATATACTCGCATCATTCGACAGTTCCTTTCAATTAGTTTATGTACAGGGATAGTCAAAAAATTTCCTTATATTACGGCATTATGGGGAAAAATCGTTTTAATTAAATTTAACGATGTTACAGCCTGTAGAACATATTCAAATTTATATGCATTTACAAAGTGCACTAAAATATGCATTTTGTAAAGTATGTAGTGAAAAGGGCACTTACTATTCATTTACAGGGTCAGACAGAAGAATTCCATTGCATAGGAATAAAGGGAGGAACAGTTTCCGACATATTTTAATTATGGTAAACGATTTCATATATAATCAAATTGATATATGTTGCTAAGGCTTAATGTAAGTTATTTCATGCATAATACGAAGTGCATAGCATTTACAGGGACACACAAAATATTTCAAATATTATATATTCTATCCGAAGTACTGTATATCATGGATGATGACTGTTGCATGGATGAAATGCATTTTGAATTATGATATGTGCTTTTAAGTTTCGCTAAATGTATGCATATTAAATGGAGAGTATAAATGGTAATAGTATAAATAATTAAATTTAGATATACAGGGTTACACAAAAGATCTCGGAAAGGTTACTGAATATGAGCGTAATTTACTTAAAGGTGGTTTTTAAATAAAATATGCATTTTTATTTTGAACTGCATTTAGTAAACTAAGAAATGTTTGTAGTATATATATAAAATGATAAACAGGGTCCCGCAAAGAACTGGATACAAGGTTGTCTTTGGATGATAATTTCTGAAAATGTAATTTAGGTAGTAATAAGAAATATTTTTGTTTGAAATAAATTTTAGAAAGATACTTTCGTGTATTAAAGGCACTTGGAAAACTACAGGGCTGAACTAAAGAATTCAAGAATGTTTCTATCTATTAGTATTAATCGCTGAAAGGAAAATTTTGACCAGCAAACAAATTAGCAACTAGGGATTATCAGAAGTTTTTTTACCATAAATTCGCGATAAAAAGTTAATTACAGATGCTTTTCATCATCGAAATTTTTTGCTTGATTGATCAATTATTTCTTCTTTAAATGTTATGTGAACGAAGTCACGGGTAACTGCTAGTTAAAAATATTTCCCAAATTTTACTGTAAAATTTTTTTTAAATCGAGCTCTACTTTTCTCTCTGGTTCCACCAGTTTTTTATATGGTTTCTACATGGTGTTTCAGTTAAACACGAAAGGAGAAATCGTGTAAAAAATAAGTTTTTATTGTTAAAATTGCACTTTCTTTCTCCTAATAAATATTTCATCTTTAATAACACGAGGTGGAACCCGTCGAAATTCGACGAAAGAAAATATTTAAGAAGGAACTCCTTCATTGATTTATAATAAATCTACAAAATTACTTACAGTAAAAAAATGCCTCTTATATTGATCAGTCTAACTCTCAAACAAACGTTATTTTAAGCTAAGATTAACAAAATGCTATAAAACTCAGTTGTCCAAATTTTAAAAACTAAAATTTAAAATCAAACTTAATTAGTAAAATATAATATAGATCAGCTATTTATCAATTGAGTCGTGGTAATATTTGGTGAAAATATTTGTTATAAATGCGAATGAAAAAAAAAACAATATTTACTCCGAATTGACACAATCATAGAATTTCACGCGAAATTAAAACCTGTCATCATTTTCGTCTTCTCAAAATTTTAAGACGTACTTCTCATATCCGTATTCACCATGTTTGAAAAAAACGGTTTTTTAATTTGATCATTTTCAAATCACTTTAACTCAAAACTTAAGTTTATTTAACCGATGAATAAAAACGAAATAAAACCGAAATCACGGAATTTTGCAAAGTATACGCATTTTAATTTCCATTCTCTTTTTCTTAATTTTAAGAGAAAATGGAGTGATTATGTTGCCACAATTAAAAAATTGGACTAAAAACTATACAAAAATTAATATCTCAAAAACAAATTGAGATACAGCTTTCAAACAAATTGCATTTAAAAGTAAATTTTTTTCTCGAAACGTCGGTGTAAAAATCGGAAATATGTAATGTTTAGAAGTATAAAATTTGCAGTAGCGAAAAATGCAAAACTGAAATTGCATGGGAAAGTGTTGCCATTCGCAAAATGACGTATGCGTTACGCACAGATACGTTTGGCCTTTATTATATAGATAAAAATTTACTGAGCCAGAATAAGTTATAAAAAAATATTTAAGACAATTTTTAGTTAAAAAAAATTTTTGCTTAGATGTTGGAATTGCATGATATACAAATATATGCAACAAGTAAAATAGTTATTGATTATCATGTTATTAAAATTAAATATTAGTTTTCTGTTTTGAAAATTTAATTCTCTTGAAATTTATAATATATATGTGTAATTGCAATTAATAAGAGTGTAAAAAAAAGACAAATAATTTAAAAAGCGTTTTTAATTATTTACGCTTTTCAGAAAAATATATCAACATCTGATTTATATAACGCATATTTATTTAGACATTTTATGTACAATTGATAAGAAAATGTGATGCAAAAAAAAAAAATTAAAGGTGTTAAATAATTCTTAAATTATTTTTTACTAGTTTTGTTTTTTAAAACTAGGGGGGCTCCGCCCCCCTGATCGCTACGCTCGCCAACCCCCCCCCCCCCCCCGCGTAATCGCTTCACGATCCCGTCTGGAATCGCTTCGCGATTCCAAATTGTAGGCTACCCCTGCTTGCTGCGCTCGCCAATACCCCATGGTATGAATAAGCAGTTGCAGACCTTTCAAATGATGTGTCACACGACTGGTGTTGCAAAAAAATTAAAAATGTGCTCCCCCTGGGGGTCAAAGGGGGTGGTGACACACAAGACATTCATAATATGAATGAGCAGTTGCAGATCTTTCAAATGACGTGTCACACGACTGGTGTTGTAAAGAAATTAAAAATGTGCCCCCCTGGGGGGAGCAGAGTGTGGGGGTGACACAGAAGACATCCATGATATGAATATCAGTTGCAGACTTTTCAAATCACGTGTCACACGACCGGTGTTGTAAAGAAATTAAAAATTTGGCGAAATATTACATTTATCTCCAAGTTGGCGTCACTTATGACGACTAATTTTGGTCGCCAAATTTGGCGATATACCGCCAAGTTGGCGATAAACTTGGCGACTGTTGGCGATGGTAACCTTTCCCTCTTTATGGTAACCCATACGGCGATGCTTAGACGGAGCCCTTTCCTGATTGGTCTATTCGACTGATGGAAGGAGTGGTCCGCCCGGACTCGTTATTTTCGGAAATCATACACATTAGCATCATTCTAGAAGTCATTCTTTTTAAGGCTAGTTTTTTTTTACTATAGAAGGATTACATTTAACTCATTTCAATGCTTTTACAATATATTATATCGATTCTTTTTTTTTCTACATTTAATAAGTTAATAAGTTAAAACTAAATTTCTTAGTAATCTTCAAAATATTTTGATTAAAAGTGCAAATCTGTATCTGTTACAGGAATTTTTATTGTTGCCATTGCATGAAAAGCTCTTGGAATATAATTCTACTAGAAAATATTTTGTAATTTTCCATTTTTTTTTTCTTTTTACTTACCCATCATATGTAGTATAGGGTAAGTCTTGCAATCGTTTTTAAAATCGAAAAAAAAAAATTTTGACAGATTTACACGTTTTAGTAACAGATTTCGAAAAAGACATTTTTAGAAAAAAAAAATTGCCGTCCGTCCGTCTGTCTGTCTGTAAAAGCTCAATCTCCCGAACAAATTGAGATAGAGACTTGAAATTTTGTAGGTATACTTAACATGTAAGAATAAGACGACGCCTTTTTAATATCAGAAACCTCGATTATCCGGAACTATTTTTTACGGACTCTCAAAAAATTCGTTCTGATGAAAGGTATATAAAAAATTTCGAATTTTTTTATTTTAAGGAGTGATCGTAAAAGGCAATAAAATAACACAAATTTTGCATAAAGCATGAAGTCGATCGAATTATTAGTTGCCGAGATGTTTGTAATCCTGTTTTCCACATTCTTCGATTTTTCATGACCCTTTATTTCATTCAAATTTCAATTCAAAGATATATTTTAATTGTAAATGAGACGCTTAATCTGACGCAATAAACTGATAGTTAATAAGATTATTATTTTTGGAGTTATAGGGATGTTTCTTTTTAGCAATTCAGTACTACTTGAGTAGTTTGGCGTGTTGTATAATCTGTCGAAATAGATTCATCAGCAACTCATTAATACAGCATTACTATGCATAATAAAAATATTTAAATACACGTTTAAATCTTGTTTTGGAATTGCAATGCATTTTATGAATAGTTTACAAATGTTATATTTTCATATATTATATATGCATATATATGATGGGTAAGAATTATGGTGGCCCCCAACGACTAGTTTTTTACAGTGTAGGTTCGATACTAATTTTACCTCCCTCTGGATATCATTCCAGTTGAACTCCCTCCGTGAGCGACGAATTTCTTTGAAGAAAATGAAACAAATTCCTTTTTCTCCTGGTCACTTGAAGAGGATTTTATTAGAAAAATATTCCGGAGAGCGTATTATTCAGCAGACTTCTAGACAAAGGTTTTTTTTCTTTAATTATGGTAATTTTTATGTATTTAAATCTCTTTTTAAGTTTTATACTTAACTCTGATGACAAATTAAGAATGACGGTCAATAAACTCCTCTGTCCTATTATGTCAGAAAACTCGCAAAGAAATATATAAAGTAATGAAATCGTCATTATGTGTTTCCATCAATAAATAAATAAATACATTTTTTTACTGGACTTTGAAAGGACAAGAAGTAAAAATTATAAAAGATAAAAGCATAAAATCGAAGCATTCATAGTCAATGTATTTATTACTTTATTCTATCTTCAATAGAAGAAAGTATTGTAATCGAAATTTTTTCGACTTTCGGTTTTCGACGGATTTACACGTTTTAGGGGTCAGAGATTCTAAAAAACATGTTTTTACAAAATGTCTGTCTGTCTGTCTGTGTGTGTGTCTCTGTGTATGTCGCCATTCTACCATCAAAAAGTGTATGAAGTTATGCATAGAATTGAACCAAATTTTTTGTGAATGTTTTTGACTGTGACAAGCAGGTCTTCCTTCAGTTTTGAAATATTCCGCCGGAAGGGGGCGCTGCAATCGCGATTTTTGTGTCATTTTCAATATTATACCGACCAAAAGTATATGAAGTTATGCATCGAATTTTACCAAATTTTTTGTGTAAGTGTATGACTATGGCTAGTTGGTCCTCCCTGAATTTGAAAATAATCCGCCCGAAGGGGGCGCGGCAATCGCGATTTTTGTTGAATTTTCAATATTGCACTGACCAAACGTATATAAAGTTAAGCATCGAATTGAACCAAATTTTTTGTGTATGTGTATGACTATGGCAGTGTTGGGCACGTTCACAAAATAAACGAACTAACTCAAACTCACGTTCAATTTCTGAAAAGTGATTTAAGTTCACGTTCAAATTCAAAAATATTCAAACGAACTCGTTCAAATCAAACTCACTTGTAAAAGTAAACGAAGTTCACTAAAAAGTTCTTTTTTTTTTTTTTTTTTTTTTTAATGTTTGGATATCATTGTCCAAATTTACAAAACTTTGTGAACTAATCATTTGATTATTCGATATGTAAGATAGAGGTATGCACGGGCGGAAATTTCCAGGCCCGATCCATAGAAAAAAAATGTCCGGCCCGATATTAAAATAAAAATTTCGGCCCGAGCCCAGCCCGGCTCGTAGAGAAAATTTAGCGGTCCGACCCGGCCCGATATAATAGCTAAAATCAAGGCTCGACCCGGCCCGATATAATAGCTAAAAACAAGGCACTGCTTAGCCCGGCCCGGAAAAAGTTGAAATTTCGCACCGAACCCGGCCCGACCCCGAGTACATTTCTACAGGACATTGATATTTACCCTTACGGAAGAGTTCTCGCCAAAGAAAACTTACCTTAATCTGTTTATAATCTCCATTTATGCAGAAGTGCCGTAGGCTGCGATGTTTATGCTTTTAATGAACCTTTTTTAGTTGTATGTAAATGTTTCAGCTATCATTAGTATTATTAATCCATCTTCCATGTTATGGAGATATAAAAATCTAAAAAATAATGTATGGTAAAAGTAAAATCTTCTAAGATGAAACCGCATTGGAAAGAAAAAACTATAGCTCTTTTCGGCGAAATTGTATACAGCCCAGGTCCGGTTCGGCACGACCCGAGTCTGCAGAAGAAGTAAGACTAGGATACTGCCCAGAGAAGTGATATCCAGACTTAACCCGTCCTGAGGCTCGTGTAGGCCTCTAAATGGCATTTGAAAGAGGGGAAAAATGTACTAAGGTCGGGAAAAATTTTAAATAAATTATGAAAAAATTGAACGTAAATTTGAACGTAAATTTCGTTCAAACTCGTCTATTTTTTGAGTTTCCGTTCAGTTCACGCTCGTTTATAAAATAGTGAGCGAAGTTCAGTTCAAAGTTCACAAATAGTGAGCGAAACTCGTGAGTTTTCGTTCAGTGAGCGCGTTCATACCGAACACTGGACTATGGCTATTTGCTCCTCCCTGAATTTGAAAAACATCCGTCGGAAGGGGGCGCTGCAACCGCGATTTTTGTGCATTTTCAATATTGTACCGACCAAAAGTATATGAAGTTATGCATGGAATTGTACGAAATTTTTTGAGTAAGTGTATGGCTATGGCTAGTTGGATCGCCCTGAATCTGAAAAAAATCCGCCGGAAGGGGGCGCTGCAATAGCGAGTTTTGTGCCATTTTCAATATTGCACCACTTAAAACTGTATGAAGTTAGTTCTAGAACTGAACTAAATTTTTTGTATATGATTATTTTTTGGTAAGGCAAGTAAGTCCTCCCTGTATTAAAAAAAATCTGCCTATCATTCTATTGCCCATCGGCTCGTGCAGAGACGGAAATTCGTTTTTACTCCGATTAATTGATTGAAGCAGAAATTTAAGATGAAAATCAAAGTTGGTATGGTATTGAATTAAAATTATTAAAGCATTGAAATGAGTACCTATTTTTTTTTTTTTTTTTTTTTTTTTTTTTTTTTTTAATATTAAAATGTACGTATGAGATAGAAGAAAGTTTTGGGATGGGCACATCCAACTAGTTTTTTAAACTCTGCAGTAATTAACCTATGTAATAAACTTTTATTTTGATACTTAAACCTTCATATTTTTTCCTAATGTGAAAAGTAAATTTTAGTACCATTAATTGTTGCCTTTTTCAACAACTAGAATCTGGTTACAGGATCTCCATTAAGAGATCGCCTCTCGGCGCGACCAATTTTTATTGGAATGAAAATAGTTGCTTTAGGGATGTTTTACTGTACTCTGTTATGTGTTTGTTCGTGTCGTAGTATTATTGATTGTGCAATATTTCAATTTATACACTATATTGCCATTGATTATGGGACACTTGCAATTTTAGACATTTTACTAAATATCTAGAAAAATACATGAGGAATCATCTCGAAACTCTTAGTGTATAAATATAATAGTATACGTTATACATCTCCGTGAAGATTTTTTACCGAAACGCCATAGGGGACCGTCAACAAATTAAAAAAGAATGAATATCTTTTGACTAACCCTGTCAAAACTAATGTAGCAAAAGTGCTCAAACTCTAGATTATGATTGAATGCCTTATTGTAATACACTGTGTTTATTTTTATGCAAATAGCATTCACACTCGCAGAGTAATTAAGGTTTTTATAAAAATGGTCCCAAATTTTTCCAAGTTTTTACATTATAATTTTCAGAGTTCTTAATATAAAATAATATTTTTTTCAGAAAATATGACAAACAACATTGCACACAGTACCATGTAATCAGAATTAAAAAATAATAAAAATTGTATGAAAAATGAGTAGGTTTACTAAATAATTTTTTACTGCGCATGCGTCAAAGATATCAAAATTTCATTTGCATATTATGTTAGCTAAATGTATAGAACAACTTTTGTAAAAGTCTCAAAATCATAGCTTGGAAATTCTGAAAGTAATCGTTTATAGAAAAAGGACAAAATCCGTTGTTTCCAAAATGAAGCAAAAAAATGAGGGATTTTATCCAAATGCAGTAGTACATCCCATATTGTGTATTAGGGTGGAGTGAAAAAGACCAAAAAAAATTTTTTTCGGAATTTTTTCTTTGGATAGGTCTAAAAAGTTGCCTTTTGGCACATTGAATATAAGGTTAAAATTTTATTTCGTTTGGAATTCATCTTTAGTCCCCTACCGGCTCTTAAAGATTATGCTCTTTATACGTGAAAATAAAAATTTCACTATGTAGAGTAAATGACCAAAAAAAATTTTTTTTCGGATTTTTTTCTTTGGATAGGTCTA
Organism: Maratus speculifer; assembly: GCA_964019185.1. Taxonomy (NCBI): domain Eukaryota; kingdom Metazoa; phylum Arthropoda; class Arachnida; order Araneae; family Salticidae; genus Maratus; species Maratus speculifer. The sequence continues at coordinate 186,363,874 of OZ025298.1, read as the reverse complement.
AAATGTTGCTTTTTGGCACATTGAATATATTGTTACAATTTCATTTCATTTGGAATTCATTTTAGTTCTCTACCATCTTTTAAAGATTATGCTCTTTATATGTTAAAATCAAAATTTCACTATGTAGGGTAAATGACCAAAAAAAAATTTTTTTCAGAATTTTTTCTTTAGATAGGTCTAAAATGTTGCTTTTTGGCACACTGAATATATTGTTAAAATTTCATTTCCATTTGGAATTCATTTTAGTTCCCTACCAGCTCTTAAAGATTATGCTCTTTTCATGTGAAAATCAAGATTTCACAATGAAGTGTAAATTAATCAACTTTTTTTTTAAACTACATTTCTGATTTCAGTAAAATAATCCACAAAAATGACTTCTTAAAGTATTACTTGTGATCAGTCTAAGTATAGTTGCGTTTTAACTCTTTGAATTGGGAATAAAACCCTAAAATATGAATCATATTGTCGCAGAGAAGAGAAAACACAATTAGACATGCTTTTACTTTTATTTTTCGAATGCACATGAAAGATAGTTCTCAAAATATAAAGGAAATGCAGTCTTCTGAATATATAGTAATGAAATGAAAAGAATATATACGATGTATTTTAAAACTTTCATTTCATTCTAATTTAATCAAAAGTCTTTGTTATCAAAATTAGGTATTACCTTTTGTGATCTGATTTTTGCTCATATATATCCGGTTCTTGCTTCTACTACTACAGCCGCTAATGGCGCTTCAACAACTAAGTTTACACATCTTTCGAATACTTTAATCTAACAGGGAAATTTTTCAATTGAAAAGATGGGACTTTCGATTTTTTTTCTGAGAATTTCCATAGTTTCTCTCATTGTGCTCTTTTAAGAATGAGGGGTGATTTCACATTTTTGCCAGTTAATGATGTTTATATAGTTTGTAACACTGAATTTCAATATTGGAATATGAAACTGTCTTATTGTAGAATATATAATATCCTTCATCTTCAATATTCTTCGGAATCCAAATTCTCCAACATGATTTTTTTTATCAGTTATCGTTCCTGTAAATTTTCATCTCAATGACAGAAGTTTACGTTTTTTTGAATAACGGGATTGAGAATTTTCTTTAAATATTCCCTCAAATAACAAAACAACTTAATTGTTTATAAAAAACATTTTGAGCTCTATTGTCGCAAGAAGAATCTTTCTTGAAATGAAACAACAGACAAATGTACTTTCATTACAAATTCAGCCATAATCTTCAGATTTTGGAGTGAATTCTGACTTCCAAACTGCAAACCAAGTAATCAATTGGCAGTTGTCAATCATTTAGAGTGTGACATTCTTGCTGGATTACGATTTACCAGATTTGAGGAGAATTAACCAGATGCAAATGTTTGACACATGTCAAAGATAATTTTGATCTACACTTAACTCTCCAGAGTTCATTTCTGTGTGATAAGAGCAGATATTTTTTAATTTCCATAACTGTCTATTGTTCACAATGATCCAACGACTTTCCAATAAGAGCAGGAAAAGCTCGTGAGCCTTTATTTTGTTTATCAAGTTCAATGACTTAGCAGCAATTCGTTTGCAGAGAGCTATTAACCACTAAAGCGGACGACTAAATCTTAGTTTCAAAAATCTATTAGCATGATTTTTTTTATCAAAGTTTAAATGTTTTTCAGTGCAATATTTTGATACTTCCTGCAATGATCTTTTCTGGTCCAAAAGATGGTGTAATGTGTCTTTATTAATTAATTCTTTATTAATTTGACTCTTAAAATCAGAGATTATATTTGTAACTTATAGTTCTTCCATATACCTCCAATTTTCCATAATTTCCTTTGATTTTGGGGAATTGAATAAGCTTCTGATATTCAGAAAAATTGTTATGTATCATTTGATTCATTCCTCTTTGGGAAACTACAATAATTGATGCCTCTGATGTTTTCTCTCGGGATTTTTTTTACTTCTGGTTTTGACGAAACTTTACAATTACTGATGTGTTTTTATTTATTGTTTTGTATAATAATAATATTTTATAGCATTCTGCTATTGTTGGCAAAACAGCTTTATTTAGTTTTGAAGAATCACCAACTTCTAGTAATGGTAAACTTCGATTTGCTTACACACATACTCATTTTGACTGTAAAAATGATAATATACAATTTTTAAAACTCAATAAACCGTTTCAAATATTTAAAAATAAAGACTTAAAGTTTGAAAACGATGAAAGGAATTACACTAAACATTTTAAATATAAAAATATCAAACGAGATTACCAAAAAATCCTGTTAATGTACAATTTATGGTAAGAATCTATCGTATAAATCAAAGAAAATATAAATGGCCTGGTAGGGGACTCAAGAAGTTTTTCAAAATTAATGAAATTTTGCACGTGTATTAGAAGTACAAAAAGGCAACTTTTGGCTGCTATCCAAAATCAAAATTCCAACTTTCGATTTTTCACTCCACCCTATTGTGTATTCTATATTGACATTAATCAATGAATATATGGATACAACCCCTCTTGTTTTTGCTTCATTTTGAGAATAGCGGATTTTTGACTTATTCAATTGACGATTATTGTCAGAATTTTCAAGTTATGATTTTGTGACTTTCACAAAAGTTGCTCTATACATTTAGCTAACATAATATGCAAATGAAATTTTGATATCGTTGACGCATGCGCAGTAAAAAAATATTTAGTAAACCAACTCATTTTTTATACAATTTTCCTTATTTTTTAATTCTGATTACAGGGTACTGTGTGCAATGTTGTTTGTCATATTTTCTGAAAAAAATAATATTTTATATTAAGAACTCTGAAAATTATAAGGAAAAAACTTGGAAAAATTTCGGATCATTTTTATAAAAACCTTAATTACTCTGCGAGTATGCATGCTATTTGCATAAAAATGAACAAGGCTTATTACAATAAGGCATTCAATCACAATCTAGAGTTTGAGCGCTTTTGCTACATTAGTTTTGACAGGGTTATTCAAAAGATATTCATTCTTTTTTAATTTGTTGACGGTCCCTTTTGGAGTTTCGGGAAAAAATCTTCACGGAGATGTATGACTTATACTATTATATTTATACACTAAGAGTTTCGAGATGATTCCTCATGTATTTTTCTAGATATTTAGTAAAATGTCTAAAATCGCAAGTGTCCCATAATCAATGGCAATATAGTGTATAAATATATTACTTTATGAAATATTGTAATTAAAAAAATTTAAACTATCTAGATAATTTTATTAGGGTTGTAAGGGATATTCAGAAAATTCTGACACAATGTATGTGTAATATTTTTATAGCTGAATCATAAAAACTTTAGCTCGTAAAAAATATTAAGGAAAAAATAAAATAAAAATAATACCTGTTCAGTCAAAATTAATTTGAATTGTATTTTATTCTATAAAAAATTTATCTTCATCCTTTTTTTTATTTTATTTTTTAAAAAAGGTACCTTTTGCTTGATTTAAACTAATTTCATTTCAGGGTATTAGATCAAAAATCATAAACATAAATAAACAAAACAAGCAAACAGAAAGTGGGGTTGCGAGGGGGGTAGGAGAGAAAAAAAAATCTAATATTTCAAAACACGTGAATAATTTTTTTAATTTAAAATCAACTGGATTTGAAAATATTAAGTTGATAGCAATTAGGATGTCAGTGATTTTAATCAGTTAATTTAAATCAATCGATTTTTTTTTTTTTAAATCTTTGATTAAAATCAAAAATTTTTAAATGTTTAAAATGCTATAAAAAGTATTAAAATCTAAAATTAATTTGGAATTTTTCTACAGATATTTTGCCTTATGACTAAATGAAAAAAAATAAACTTTATAAAATTATCTTTAAACTTAATTCCTGAGAATCGTAAAGCATTAAGAACAGCAAGTTTGTAAAGGCATAAAAAGCATTTCATTCAAACATATTATTTTAATTTAATATTTGTAATGTCATAATTTCCTTTAATCAAGATGAACTAGTTCATCTTTGACTTTGTGCTTTTGCGGACACGTGTCTACCTCAGCTGATGACGAGCTGTATTGTTTTAGCTCAAAACATGTCTGCTTTGCGTTTTATTTTATGACGATTTTTACAAAGCCTATTATTTTAAATATCAATTATCGCTAGTGTATTCGGTGTTTTTTCGTTCTCAAAGACATAAGATCTTTGAAAAGATACAATTAAAATTGGCTTTTGAATCGAATTTTTCGAAGCGGTAGCACTGGGAAGAAAAAAAAAGTGTTCGTCACGTGACAAAAATCGCTAGTAACTCAAAAAGGCATTTAATTATGAAAAAATAGAAAATGCTATTCGTTTTTAAATAATTTCAATGATATGCATGTATTTTTATGCCTTTACAATTAAAAACGCATCAGAACATTTTTCAAAAAGTTTCCCATTGCTGAATATGGAATTTTGAAAATCAGTTATTCCATTATGGTTGTTACTATTTTTACAAAGCCTATTGTTTCTCGGAACCATCATGGAAATAACCAAGTCCAGCTACGGCCCGACTCAATTATGCAGGAAAAAATGAATAGTGTAAGTCAAGTCCAGGCTCAGCCCCGAGTCTGCTGCAAAAAATTAAACCTGGACTAAAACACAATTTAATTGTCCGATGCCGATATCTACGATGAATATGTTATATTTTTTTATTGATGTTGTCAAATTAGCTTCTTCTCTTGTGACACATTTATACTTAAATCGGTTCTGAAGTATACTGCTGGGTAAGTGCAAAATTTCTGACACATTTATTAACTCAATTTTGAATGTAAAGGAAGAAAATTGTGAAAGCTGGCTATGAAAGTGATATCTGATCGAAACGAGTTTTCCATTTTTTAATAAATAAATTGTCGACTTATAAGCAATTTTAATCATGTAGCAATAGAGTTTTCTCCTCTCTCTGGATAGTTTTTTCCCGCCTCTCGTCCAGAAATCGGTTCAAAATGCCAACTTTGAACGCATTTTCTGAAAGATCTCTTATGTTTGCCAAAAAATTTAAAACATGGAAAACTACTTTCGATTACATAGTTTTTGAATAACATCTGTTTATCTTCATATGTTTCTGAACAAAAATGAATTTAAACTTATGTCATAATTTTATGGATTTGAGAACAGTCTTATATTTCGCTTATGGTAAAATCGTATCCATAGAAAATTATTCATATGTTATCAGGTTCGTTTAAATTTTTATATCGGGCCAGTATTTAAAAAGCTGTTCTGCGTTTTTACCCTTGGTGAAAACTGTCCACCTCTCGCCAAAAAAATGTGGTTGTAACAGGCGAAACTTTATATTTCCCCTGTGTCCCCCGCTCTTGACCTTTGAGAGGATACGGTAATTATAGCGAGCTGCGTAATAGTAAATACCGTAATAGTAATCTTTTTTTTTTTTTTCCCCTCTTGGTTTCATTAATCCCCTTAAAATTTTTAAAGCAGTTCCGGTTATTAAAATTAGCTACAAAAAGCTCTAAATAGTGAGGTTATTTATAGCAAGGTTTAGGCTATTCCATGTGACAAGTTCTGCTCAGCTATCGAAAATGTTGTACAAAGAATGCAAGGTGTGGTGCAAGAGAGCGGTTGTCACAATGAATTTGGTCGAATTCCTCGTCGGGAAAGTGAATAGGGTGAATAAAACATGGCATTTTGTCCAAATTATTAATTTGTCAGTTTCTGATGGGGGGGGGGGGGGGGTTTCCGTGTACAGCGCCAAATTTCCCGCTATCGGCGGTGATTGGAGCTATTTTTTTTATATTTACGTATTTATTTATTTATTTATTGTTGGAATCATTTTTCCCATGGTTTTATCTATCCATTTATAAAACTTTGTGTCATTCCAGTTATTAGAACGAGCTGCCGGCCCGCCGCGGCGGCTCTGAATAGCGTAAGTTTAAAAAAAACACACACACTGTACTTTAATACATTTTTGAATGTAATTTAGATGTTAATGATAAACCAAAAAATTTACAAAAAGCAATTTTTTCCCCTTTTATTACGCTGCATGACACCCATGAGTCATAGCTAAGAATCAAAATTTTATTAATTTCACGCCTAATTCCGATATGCGATATCTCACGAAGAAAGTGCATATTGATTTGAAAACAACTGATTTTATAAACTGTTTAAAGCAATTTACATTGAAATATAAAGATTCGGAACGTTACACTATTGTCAGATATTGTTTGTCAATATATTCATGAACACAAATTTGGCATGCAAAATTTAAAAGATTTGCTGGAAATCGACAGAAATAAGTGTAGTAACAGTCCCGCTATTATGAAAATCCGCCTATTCCGTACAAAGTTCAGAAAAAAATATCGATTTTTTAAACTTAAAAACAAAATAAATTAAAAAGACGTTCGTGAAAAAACGTACATTTATTATTCTATAAAGAAATTAAATAGAGACATACATAGAGCCTAAGATCAGCACCGTGCGAAAGGGGGGGGGGCGAAGGGGGCGGTTGCCCTGGGCGCAGAAATTTAGGGGCGCCAAAATTATAATACTAGAAACGTCATTTTTGGCCTGCCAAAAGAAAAAGTTGGGGGATGGGGCGCCAAATTGAAACTTTGCCCCGGGCTCAGCTTTCTCTTCGCACACCCCTGCCTAAGCTTGTTAAAAATCAAACTGGAAAGAAATCTGGTTACTTACAATGCATGTTGGCCCCATTTATAGAATCTTCTAGGATCATTTTTAATCACTGCTAAACACAAAAAATAACTAATTTACAGAAACTTAAGAAGTAAACTCAATGATTTTTTTTATTTATTTATTTATTTTCTAACGAATATCGTATGAATCGACAAAGTGTAAGTAACTTTTTTTTTTTTTTTTTTTTTTTTTTTTTGTCATCGTTTACTTAAATTCATGTGGGAAAATGGCGTATTTATTGCGATGATAGTATAGCCATAGTTTTTATTTGAAGCGTGTTTTACATATTGAGAGTGAATTTTCACCACGAGCCGATCAAAGCTGTATAGAGTTGACACAGAGTCCCCGCACTCAATTTAAGCACTAACAAGTCAATACTTTGATAATTAAATTCGTCTATTCCGAGTTCTCACTAAACTGAACAGTCTTCTTCGGCCCCAATTAGTTCGGAATAGCGGGACTTTGCTGAACCTTGAACAAAATCTTTATCTGACAGTAGCAATGGTGCTGCCATCTAATGTAGCAAATACAAAGCACATAAAAATAGATTTATCTCTATTTTGCCTTTTTTCCCCAATCAACAACGCAAAACTTTCTGATATATTTTCAAATTCATTTTTTAACATAACAACATGATTCTTGCATCTTGCAAGCATGTTCATTAAAACGACTTGTAATCAAACAGTTTTTTTTTTTTTTTTTTTTTTTTTTTTTTTTACATTTTTTGACAAAAAATTAAAATTTGAGTTACAACATAAGTGATTCGATTACACAATTTCTTAATATGATTACTTGCGAATTTGACACGATTGTGAACAAAAATGAATTAAACAATGCATCCGAAAGTAGCCAGTTTGGATTTAAAAAACAGCCTTCCGACGATTCTCAAGAAAATAATCCCCTCACTTTCCCAACAACAAGAATCTTCCTGGCACAGACTCAGTTTTAAATATAAAAGCATTATATTTGCAGACATGATTGCTGAAGCGATTTGAAATAGAATATTTTTTCCTTTTCGATAAAAAGAAGAAAAAAATACATCTTGAATAATAAGTAATTATTGTTTTAGGACCAAGGTTGTAGAGGAGGGTATACGGTGGTATACACGCCATATAATTTCTGGATTTCTTAAAGTTCCGTACAGGGCCTGATCCGCACGGGCCTCCAGGGCCTCGGCCCTGGGCCCACCAATTTCAGGGGTCCAAATATTATGTGGCTGATTTTTTCCCCTTTAATCAAATACTTTTCAAAAATATTGTCTTATAAAATATTAAATGTAAAATTTAAATATTCTGAATGACTCAGTAGAATTTTTAGAAGTTAGGCCTTTTTAGGCACTTATCACCCAAAAAACTTTGTCACCTCATCAAATAAACCTTCTTCTTCTGAAAGTGTCGCCGAAAATGGGTAGATAGCGGGGGCCCAACTTCAGCTTGATCGGGCTCTGGTTCCATATATCCCCTGTTTCTAAAATAAAGCAATAGTGTATATTCCATACATGACATTCATAATTTTAACGTATACATTTTTTTTTAACTTATTATTATTTTTAAAGTTTATACTGTTTAGAACGACAGTTTTTCTGTCATTAATACATTAATACACTTTTTAGATGTTACGTTAATGACAAAATGAAATTTTATATATTTTTTCTCTATTACAGTGCGTTGATACCTACATGAACCATGTTCAAGAATAAAATTTTCATTAATTTAATAATTGATTCCAATATCTTACGGAGAAATCGCATGTTGATTTTTAGTAATTCTTAATTATCTGTTTAACTGTTGATTTGTTTGAAGCAGTCTACACGGAAATATATCAAAATTTGTAACATTGACAGACATTGTTTGTGAATACATTCACAAACAGAAATTGTCCTTGCACAACTAAAAGTGTATTCAAATCTAAACTGCTTATTTTCTAACTCATTTTTATTTTTATTTTTTTCTTTCTTTTTCTGAAACATATCCAACTAGCAAATTTTCTTATTCGAAAAATATAAGGTGCCGTGTTTGTCTATTTTTTGATAAAGGCAGAAATTGGCATGGATATTCTAAAAAAAAAAATGCTGCCAAAGTTTACGTTTTGAACCGAATTTCCCGAAGCGAGAGAGTTGGGAATGAAAAAAATATGGTCATACTGAGAAAATAATCGTTTATAAATCAACTCCTAATTAATCGAGTGAAAAATAAAAACACACGACCGCTTATAGATGTCTTCAAAATTCACGTCCGCAAGTTTTATGTTTTTATTTCTAAAAATGAGTCAGAAAATTTCGAGTTATGGAAGCTGAAATTGAAGGGTGGAAAAATATTTTTTGAGTACATCCTTAAGTTTAATAAGTTATTCAAACTGTATATGTATATGAGTTTTGTTATCAACTATATTAATATTTAATAATTAACAGATATATATTTTAATATTGTTATAAATGTTTGCTATCCCTGGGAATCAGGAAGAGAATAGCAATGGTGCTGCCATCTAGTGTAGGAAATGCGAGGCACATAAAAATAAATTTATCTCTTGATTTTTGTCTTTTTCCCTGCGTCATTACGAGGCCCGATTTACGCCTTGGAGGAGGGTACGTGTAAACATTATCTACTCCACTGCCCACTCACCCAATAGTACCATTTGGTAAACATAACAGCAAATAATGATAAACTCTGGCACGAACAATTAGGTAAAAACAAACACGTACAAAATAAAGCAAAAACAGTAATCAGTCAGGTGGCTCCAAGAAAACTGCGACAGTATCACAACTTTAAAGCAAACAAACCCATATAGAACAGAAAGCCCTCTCATTTTGGTTACCCAGCAGGAACATAATACTATATGGGAAATGTTATATGTTAAATGCTGTATGTTAAAAAAAAGCCTAGGATTTATTCCTTTCGCCAAATAAAAAATTTAAAACTGTCTGTATATGTCTTATGTCCTTTAGCAGTGTGCAGTAGTCGCACAATTTCAGATGTAATCATGGCCTGCAATAGGAGCCCCGCAACGAATATCATCAACGGTTCAGCAAGTTGTGCAATATGACATAGTAAGAAGCTTCAACCAACCCCGGCACTGCTTGTCCGTCCACTGTGTTGTGTTATAAAAAACAAAATAACAAATCTAAAAATTTATATATAAAAGGCCTGGGAATCTCCTAATGCCAAAAAATAAAAAAATAATAAAAACTGTTTTTATTTTTTATAGTCCACATGTGGTGTCCGGTAGTCGCACAACATCAGCTGTAACCCCAGCCCGCAATAGGAGTCCCGCAACAAATGAATTGCAACACGATGCATGTCAACAACGGTTCAGCAAATTGTGCAATATTACACAGTAAAAAGCCTCAGCCGCCTCCGGCACCACATGTCCGCCATTGTATAATACAATGCATCATTGTAATAAAAACATGTACAATCCAATCAAGGATATAAACGACATAAACTAGTGACAATCCCAACTACTAATGAGAGACTAACTCCAAATAAAGTCAAATAACCACGACAGAGACAAACTTCACTAGAAGTTCCACCACGCAAGTGTCACACTCCGAATTGGAGTGCTATCCCACGTCAGAGTCTAAATTCTAGCAGGAATTACACCCATGCAAGAGTTTAACTCCACAAGGAATAAGTATCATGACAGAGACAGCTCCACTAGAGCATTAATAATTAAGAATACCTGAAAAGGTAAGGTATTAAATTAGCTATGGGTGTTCTCACAGCTGTAATTAATAATAGTAATTAACCTTAGTCTATACATTAGCCTAGAACAGAGTCAAGCAACCTGCCAGTACTGAAAACACAGTACCCCCGACGGCAGTCATAAATAAGACAAACTCTCATGAAACAGAGTCAATAGTCACACAATAAGGCAACAAGTTGCAATGCTAACCACTACCCCCCTCAGGCTTAACACTAAGTTAAGAGGCTACTTCACTCAAATGAAAAGACCCGTTCGCTAATGCTAATCCTATGGGAGAAATTTATAAAAATATCTCGGTTGCATTTCAATATTTTTAGATGATTCTTTTTGCATTGGATAACTCAGATTGATCTGAATGGAGGTCGTTTTTTAGTTTTTCGATTTTGGTTGCAGATATTTTTTATGGGGTTGCTTTCGCTTTCCAAACCGGTTCCAAAAATGAAAGCGTCCCTGTAAAAAATAACTGTAAACAAAATGAAAAAAGTAACTAACGTTATCATACAGATCGATCTCAGATATCCAAAGCCAAAAAATCATTTAAAAATATTGAAATGCAACCGAGATATCTGTATAAATTTCTTCCATAGGATTAGCATTAGTGAATGGGTCTTTTCATTTGACTGAAGTAGCCCCTTAATCTTCTTCTAACCCATTATTATTTTTATTTTATTATATATATTTATATATATATTTAAATATTTTTTTACTGCCCCTATTTTTGGGTTCTTAATTATTATTATTATTTTTGTTTTAATCATTTAAAGCTCAATTTGATCACCTATAGCCACTATCCACTATTTCTAGTTTCTGACCATCTATCTCTTTTTCTTTCTTTCTTTTTTTTTTTTTTTTTTTTTTTTTCTTTTGAGGCAATTGGTTACCATTCCAATTCTTTACAGGGCTAATATAAGCAAAAACAGCCCAAGTGACCATAACATAGGATGTGTCACCCATCAACTGAGACAACTATCGGATATGACTAACCACTGGATATGACAAACAACTGATTCTATCAACTACCCAACTATGTCAACTTCTGGAAGTGACTATTTTCATAAAGCAGTTATTACACTTAGGTTATCAATCTTCGGGATATTCATTAAAATCTTACTCCCTCAGGTCCATAATAGAATGATGCCCTCTTCATAGCCACTAGAAATAAACTTTCAACTTTTTCAATAGAATATCCATAGGTATTATTATAAATAGCAACTTAAATTCCAGTAAGTTTAAATGTCGTAGCTATTCATGATACTATTATAATATTAATAACTATTAACTAATTATTTAATCTGCAGTGTTAACCACTTAACCTATACACTGCCACGTTCATACGAGTAACGCTACTAAGCAACTAGTTATAATTATAGTAATTTAGAACCTGATGGTAATTAAAATGTCTACAATACATCTAGTAATATTAGATAGCACCCTAATCGATCCTTAAGTAATTAGCATATTAGTTAGCAATAGTAGTATTATCTCCAAATAGTGATAAAGATTGTGTAACCATGTAATTAATGCTGTTCCCTTTCAGGCTTCTCTTCTCCTACTCTTTTTTTGCAGTCGACTAAGGCCGGCAATGAAAGGAGATTGGGAAGTTTTTTTTTCTTTATTTATTTTTCTTTATTTATTTTTATTTTATTTTATTTTATTTTATTTTACTTTTTTATTTAATTATTATTATTATTTTGGTATTTTATTATTTATTATTATTAATTTTTATTTATTTATTTATTTATTTTTGACAGTTCGCCTCTTTTTTTTTTTTTTTTGGTGTAATAGGACTCTGCCCGCACAAAATGCTGGACCCGCTCTAATGGGGCAACCCACGGAGCCAATTTCTCTCGGTGGGGTACGGTAAAAAGTTGCAGTTCTTGTCTCTTTTTCTGCAACGCTCTCGTCTGCCTTGCTATTCGACGCAAACAATTTTTTAATCAGCGGTACGACTTAGCTTTTCGGCCATTCTCTGTTTTTTTATTCCCCTCAAAATTGCCCCAACTTTCAGCTAAGTTCAGTACCATCGTTTTACAAACGTTTTACTTTACGTTTCAAAAACATCCAGTCCCATTTCGTCTAGTTTGATGAGTACAAGGTGTACGGCAACAAATCACATAGTTAACGCAATGTGCAATAAACCACAGTTTAACAACAAAGCACTTAACCTAAACAACCGACCCGGGTACTTGTCTTAGTGGTTCGCCACTTTGCCGGCTAAAATTCCATCATGTACGCTAATGGCGCCTGGTGCATGTAAAATCCGTCGTGGTGCAAAGTCCTCCAAGTTACCTGTGAATTATACTTCTGGAGGTGCCTTGCCAGGTGAAGGTCTCGTCACCTAATCAAGGTTCTAAATTACGAGATCATCTTGCGAAGCCATTTGCAGTTCAAACAACAGGATGTAACATTAAAAAACAAGCGAAACGAAGTATGCTCAACGACACTGCAGAAATGATGGCATGCGAAGCAAAGAAATCAGGTTTATTGCCGCTACGCGGCAATTAGGCGGTCGTCCGCCCCGATACCAGATATGTAACCCGTCTGGTCATCGGTTAGAAAGAAAGAAAGGCCCGATTTACGCCGGAGCATGCGGGGCACTTGCTCGGATGATTTTTGAAATGATGTATAACATGCCGTGTGATGCCGAATTTTTCGATGAATTAATTAGAATTTGATTTATAAACAATTATGTTCTCAATTCGATCATTTTTTTCGTTCCCAGACCTCTAGGTTTGGAAATGTCTGTTCAAATTGGCAACTTTGGTAGCATATTTTGCAATATTTTCTACATTTACCAAAAAATCCACAAACATTGCACATTATGTAGTTTCTAAATAAGATATTTTGAAAGTTTGGTGCATTTGAGAACAAAAATGAATTATAAATCTGAAAAAAAAGAAGTTTTGATCGGCCCTTAAGAGCCCACAATAGTCACAGAAAAATTGCTCAAAAAGACCCGGATGACCATGTAAAGTCTATGGGAGCGTTCTTTTCGAATATCTCGCTCAAATTTTAATATTTTTGCATGATTTTTTTGCACAAGATAGCTGAGGGCAATCCACAACCGGGCTAGTTTTTACTTTTTCGATTTTGGTTTTAGATTTTTTTTAAAAAAATACTTTAATTTTCAAAACCGGTTTAAACCGGTTCTGAAACTGAAACTATCATAATATAAAAAATATATAACCAAAATCGAAAAAGTAAAAACTAGCCCGGTTGTGGATCGTCCTGAACTATTTTATGCAAAAAAAATCATGTCAAAATATTAAAATTTGAACGAGATATTAGAAAAGAACGCTCCCATAGACTTTACATGGTCATCCGGGTCTTTTTCTGTAATTTTCCTGTGACTATTGCGGGCTCTTAAGTAATTTGAGAGTTGGGCAATTTACATTCGAAGAATAATTTAGCTTTGTTTAAAAATCAGCAGATTTCGCATAGTAAAGACGCAGCCGCCAGGCAATCTGGCATTAATAAAATCTATAAGAATCAATTCTTATGCGAATCATATTCTATGAATCCCTATTGTATCCCTATATTATCAAGACTTTTAGTTATTCATTGTTGCTACAATTTTTATTAGTAAAATGACTCTATGATTAGATGCCTGTTTTAAGTGCGTTCGTAATTATGTAAACAAGGTAGAACCCGTCGAATTTCGACGAAAGAAAATATTAAAGTGGAACTATTTAAATGAATTATAATAAACCTACAAAATTAGTTACGATAAGAACTGCACCATATAATTGTAAGTGACTCTTAAACAAATGATATTTAACCTAATGTTAACAAAATACTACTTCTGTAAAACTCAGTAGCAGAAATTGTTAAAATTAAGCTTTAATCATATATGTATGCTGTAAAAAATAATAAAGATCAGTTATTATGATGAAAAAGTTATCAATTAAATTATCAATTATGTTAGTATTCCAAAGTGAAAAAAGCAAAAATGTATTCCACTTTGACTCAATCATAGAATTTTTAAACCCATGAAATTTAAAACCGACATCATTTTCACCATCATTTTCGAAATTTACGTATGCACCTTTCTTATCTGTATACTGTTTTTTTTTTTTTTTTTTAATTGGTATTTTCATTCGATTATTTTGAAATCTTTTTAATTCAAAACTTGAAGTATCGATGTAATTAGTTGAAACGGATACTAAACCATTTATATTCTTTTAAGTGTATATAAAATGTTGTATATGAAACCAAAATTCATCGGGTATTATAATAAATGTTATTCTAGCCACAGCAGGTATTTTAATTTCAATTTTTTTTCACTTTTAATGAAAAAATAGCAACATACAGTAATCTGTTTTTCAGCTTTTTTTCTCACTTTCCTTTTAATAGAAATGGGGTATTTCTGTTGCCACAATTAGAAAAATCGCATTAAAAACTTACAAAAAAATTAACATTTCAAAAATACATTAAGATACAGTTTTCGAATAAACTTTATTTAAAAGTACATTTTTTTTTCTATATGACGGTGTAAAAATTGAAAATGTGCGATGTTTATAAGCTTAAAATTGTCAGTAGCAAAAATTACAAAACCGAAATTGAATTTCAAATTTCAAAGTGTTGCCATTCGCAAAATGACGTATGCGTTACGCACAGATATGTTTAGCCTTTATAATATAGATACGTTCGTTGCACCTTTAGTCGTCGTTCAATCCGTCTGTCCGCATATAACAGATCAAAAACTACCCAACCGAATCGTTTGAAATTTAAAATGCATATAATTGTTGCATAATTTTGTCGGGTCATTTCAAAATTTATGAAATTCGGATGTATAGTTTAATTACAGGGACAATCAAAAGTATTCCGTTATATTACGGTCAATGGGAAAAAATAGTTTCAAGTGCATTTTGATGATGTTATACGCTTTCGAACATAGTAAAATTGATATGCTGCATCTATGAAGTATATAATTAGATATACATTTTGTACATTGTGTAGTGCAAAGAATACTTGTGATTAATTCACATTGCCCCACAAAAGTGTTCCATTACATAATAGTATAGAGTGTAACATTGTTTGGGGCGCGTTTTAATTATATTAAACAATTTCACATTTTATGAAATTGATATACGTTACCTAGGTTTACTATAGGTTAATATAATAGAAAACAGGTAGTATTTACAGGGACACATAAAAAGTTTCACCTGCAATATTGTATCCGAAGTACTGCATACTATTACACTAAGTTCTGAATATTTTTAAAACTTCATTATAGTACGAACGCACCACAATTGCTACGCTTGACTTGCAATTTTCGACTTGCTTCGTTTAATTTTAACAAAAAGTTAACTAAGGAGGCTACAGGGAAGAACA
The DNA here is from genome assembly GCA_964019185.1 of Maratus speculifer. Taxonomy (NCBI): domain Eukaryota; kingdom Metazoa; phylum Arthropoda; class Arachnida; order Araneae; family Salticidae; genus Maratus; species Maratus speculifer. The sequence continues at coordinate 186,348,192 of OZ025298.1, read as the reverse complement.
AATTTGATAAAAAAATGTTATCCTTACTAATATTATAAATCGGAAAGTGAGTTTGTTTGTTTGTTTGTTCCGCTTTCAAGCCGTAACTACTGAACCGATTGCTTTGAAATTTTGCAGACGTAAAGTTAGAAGTCCGGATTAAATAATAGGGTAATTTTTATTTATTTTATTCAAATATTTTCCTTAATAATTCAAAATTTAATTATTTTTCATACAAAATCTATAGGCATTTTTCAGTTAAAATTTAACCATTTTCCTCTCCTGTTGCCAAGAAAATAAAAAATTGGAATAATAATTTTTCAGCGGCAATGAATTTTTAATAGAAAACTTCCACGCAAAAAACTATAATAAAATAATTTAAAAGAAAATAAATATGACGTCATGTTTGAAATAAAAATAAAAGGTGTATTTTTTATAATACATTTAACAAGGGTATTTGTTTAGTTAATGGGAATTTTTGTGTAAAATATGGTGACATAAATTAAAAGTAAAAAGAATGAAAAAGAATTATATTTTTAATAAAATGGTTCACTCATGAAAATGTGACGTCATAGTTGAAATAAAACAGGTACTTTATAGCAGTCGTTAAAAATACAAGGGGTATGAATATCAGTAGCTAATGGAGCGAGATAAATAATGACGTCATATTTAAAATGAATCAGAAATATTTTTTATTTATACTAATTAATAAGTTATAAGTTACATACAAATGAATATTTTTATTCAAAACTCATAATTATCAATGGAAGAAATTTTTTGTGGGGAAATGGTGGAAAATAAAATCACTGATTAATATATTTTTGGCTCGATTTTTTAACATTTTAGAACAAAGTTGAAAAGTTATTATGCTTTCGGTTTGTCTGTCTGTCTGGTCGCTTTCTAACTTTCGTAAATATACTCCGATTTCCATGAAATTTTTGGACGTTCTTAACGTTTACCTAGCACGAATACCTATTGAAAATAAAGTTTCTACCATGATTAGTTTATTTACAGGGATAGTCAAAAAATTTCCTTATATTACGGCATTATGGGGAAAAATCGTTTTAATTAAATTTAACGATGTTACAGCCTGTAGAACATGTTCAAATTTATATGCATTTACAAAGTGCACTAAAATATGCATTTTGTAAAGTATGTAGTGAAAAGGGCACTTACTATTCATTTACAGGATCAGACAGAAGAATTCCATTGCATAGGAATAAAGGGAGGAACAGTTTCCGACATATTTTAATTATGGTAAACGATTTCATGTATAATCAAATTGATATATGTTGCTGAGGCTTAATGTAAGTTATTTCATGCATAATACGAAGTGCATAGCATTTACAGGGACACACAAAAGATTTCAAATATTATATATTCTATCCGAAGTACTGTGGATGATGACTGTTGCATGGATGAAATGCATTTTGAATTATGATATGTGCTTTTAAGTTTCGCTAAATGTATGCATATTAAATGGAGAGTATAAATGATAATAGTATAAAAAGTTAAATTTAGATATACAGGGTTACACAAAAGATCTCGGAAAGGTTACTGAATATGAGCGTAATTTACTTAAAGGTGGTTTTTAAATAAAATATGCATTTTTATTTTGAACTGCATATAGTAAACTAAGAAATGCTTGTAGTATATATATAAAATGATAAACAGGGTCCCGCAAAGAACTGGATACAAGGTTGTCTTCGGATGATAATTTCTGAAAATGTAATTTAGGTAGTAATAAGAAATATTTTTGTTTGAAATAAATTTTAGAAAGATACTTTCGTGTATTAAAGGCACTTGGAAAATTACAGGGCTGAACAAAAGAATTCAAGAATGTTTCTATCTATTAGTATTAATCGCTGAAAGGAAAATTTTGACCAGCAAACAAATTAGCAAATAGGGATTATCAAAAGTTTTTTTACCATAAATTCGCGATAAAAAGTTAATTACACATGCTTTTCATCATCGAAATTTTTTGCTTGATTGATCAATTATTTCTTCTTTAAATGTTATGTGAACGAAGTCACGGGTAACTGCTAGTAACAGATAAATATAATACTTTCTAATATACTTTAATTCAAATAGTCAAGTTTTTTTAATATGTCATAAGTTAGTAAATATTTTTTAAAGCAAGATCCCAGGGCCCCCAGACTTTACTTATTTTCTCACAAGTAAAATGTATTGGATAAAGTAGCGTTAGTACGTGCTATGAGCGTAGTGATACCTGCTAGCTTGGACCGACGGCCAATTTACAGGTACCAGGTACCAAAGATACGTAAAAACACTACAAACTTTACTTATTTTCTCAGTCTTGATTTTTATATATGATGCTTAGGGAACTATTTCAATACTTTATGTAAGCAGCCAAACTAATTGCATGGGCCAAACATCCAGCCAGACATACATAAAGTGTCGCTTTGAGTATGAACGCGAGCGTGATAATTAGATAGTTTTATAACATAGCTTCATAAAACTTATGTTATTAATAGTCTAATGGAAGTCTTCAGTAATAATTAAGTAATATTTTAACCCTTAATTTTAAAAATAATTATAGCATATCAAAATGTGAATACATTTGAAATCGTAATCGAAATTATGAACAAATCGTTACTAATTTATAAAAAGTGGTTTTTTGGGGGGAAATATTGAGGAAATTGACGATTCTGAACAACAATCAATTTATTAAAATACTAGCAGGCTATGCCCGCTGCGCTGGTCCATTTTTCTAAACGAATCTTGACTCAAACAAAATGGTGATTTGAAATTTCGTTTTTAAAGCAGTGAATACCATCACCTGGAATGTCCTTCCGCAGTGCTGAACACGATGCCAGTGCCAATGGCATTGCGATATTGCACTATTGTATGCATTGGACAAAATTTGGGTAATTAAGTACTATCTCTCTTGTTTTATCATTTATAGTAGAGTTTGATATGAAAATGAGACCGTTATGACAGCAGGAATCAAAATGTGTTCTACTCATCACATTATTTTGTAAGAAAGAATTGCAATGATTATCAAACTCTATTAATTTTCATATCGCACATTATCATATGTTAGTTCTTAAACTCCCGAATCTGAATTTGCACTATGTGTAGATCTGTTAGCCTAAATACAATCTCCATTACATGTTGCGTTACATTTTTTAATAACCGTCCTCTCCTGGCAGGTCTACTACAATTTTCTCTCTACCTTGGTCTGTTCCAGCAAAGTACATAGCAAAATATATAAAAAAGAGTGTTTAACTTATATATTTATTAGAACAATGAAGCATAAAATGTGTGTTTTAAAGCTGAGTTATTTGAGTAAAATTAAAATTACATCAGTTTCATTGCCTCTTCATTTTTTTAAACCAGTTGCAAACATGTAGCTTTTAAATAGGGGATAATCTTTATGCTAAATTTAGTAGAAAAATAAAACTTCAGTTTGTAATCAATTCCATTATGATTTTGGCGTCAAACATTTATAACGATAGACTTGTTTCGTGTCTATTGTCAAATGAAAGTGAAGTTTACAATAATCTATAATTGGCATTTAATCTTATACCTTGGCGATAGTTCTTTTGGGGCGGGGGTTCGACGGGGTAATGAAGTAGTATTTAATAGTTAATTTTTGATAAAATTCTGTTGATAGGGCTTAAATGTCAATTAAAACTGCAACATAAACATTAAAAACAAAATTTTCTACTGTCTGTATTTCATGTATATTTTTTTCTTAGCCAATTTTAAAGTTTTTTTTTTTAACCTGAATGATTGATAAATTAATTGCAAATATTTTTTTTTAAATTCGATATCATTGTTATTCCGAAGATTTTTCCTGCGCATTGCTAATATTGCTTTTTTAGTGAAAGTAAAATAAATGCAGATGAAAAATACATAATAAGGCTAAAACCCAGAATTAACGACAGCTTGGCGAATGCCTCTACGGAGACTTGAAAAGTACGCGAGTTCTGTCAACTTAAATATTCAGATAGAATTTTAACAAATAATAGGTACTACTTTATTATTCCATAGATCAATTTCGCCAAATTATACATATTGCAAAACGATTCACCATATTATACAAACGGATATAACTTTTATTTTAAATAACAAAAGAATCAATAAATTACTAAAATATTTATGGAAATACAAATAAAACGTCGAATCAAAATATAGTTGATAACGTAACAAACGCATGTAACATGTTTAATGTCAAATGAATGTGACATTTACGATAATCCATTATTGACATTTAATCTTATATTTTAAATGCAGCAGTTTTTTGGTCGATTGGATAATTAAGTAGTACCAGATAATATAAAAATATATAACTAATAATGTAGCCAATAATATTTTGGCCAGGTGTCATATATGTATCACGTTGGCGCGATTGCAACAAAATTGTGATTTTATGGATTGCGTGGTAATCTGGTTATTGTTGTTTATTTACTAATAAACTGTTCCTTTACTTTTTTTTATTGTTTTGTTCTATAGTTATTAATTAAACTTCACTTATTTATTATTGTTTCCTTTTTAAATTCATAGAAAATAATTGAAAATAATATAATATGTAACTGGTATTTGAAAACTTAGTGTTTGCCAAACTGGTGTCAGATAAAAAAAAAAAAAAAAAAAAAAAACGCGCTAAGGTGATGCGTATATAAAAATGGAAAAAATGATTATAATAATGTAAACAAATAATTAAAAAATTGCCTTTACGATTAAAAAAAAAAAAAAAAAAAAAACACCAAGCAGTCGTTAATTCTGTAGTTGCATCAATAGTAAAATTTCTTTTCTTCGTTTGTTTCAAAATGAAAAACCATAAATTTAATAATCTCAAATAAAATAATATGACAAATTTTCTATAACATCGTTGATGATCTAGAAGTCTCCTTAATACATAAACAAAACGGCAAAGATGTCATATACGCCGAGTTTGGCGCGATAATTTTTTATGCTAATTTGGCGGAAACATTGTTTTCGAATACCAGTTACATGTGTATATTTAAATTATTTTATATTAGTTAAATAGTAATAAAACTTAATGAAAAAAGTTTAATTAATAAGTATATAACAAAACAATTTATACAATTTATAAAGTAAATAAACATTTTATTTATAAATAAATATTAATAGTCGGGTTAATATGTCAGACAAAATAATGCCAATTTAAAGTCTATTACTTACCTCGGTGATATATAATATCTGTGCCAATAAAACTTTCAATAATATAGTACATATGCTACTTGGCGGTGTTCAATTATCGAAGATTAGTCCAATATCATTTTAAATATTATCTAACGCAGGAAAAAATATGAAGAAAATTGAAGAAGAAATGGCTAATTAAAACAGATTTGTAAAATATTTTGGCACATATGCCATATATGCTGCACATTTGTGCATTTTTTTCTTTTTTTTACACAAATCTGGCGAAAACTTCGTTTTTAAATATCAATTACATATATATATATATTTAATTGTTTTCTATTATTTTAAAAAGGAAATAAGAATAAATAAATAATGTTTTGTTAAAAATTATAAAATAAAACAATTTACATCATTAAAAAAAATAAGAGTAAATAGTTTATTAATAAATATACATTAGCCGAGCTACCATATGAACATAAAATCGACGTTTTGTTGCAATCGCGCCAATGTGGTGCATATATGACATCTGTGCCATTTTTTTCAGCAGGCAATTTTTATTTCAAAATGTTGAATTTATCGATAGTAATAACGCGAAAGAATCAATAAATTACTAAAATATTTATGGAAATACAAATAAAACGTCGAATCAAAATATAGTTGATAACGTAACAAACGCATGTAACATGTTTAATGTCAAATGAATGTGACATTTACGATAATCCATTATTGACATTTAATCTTATATTTTAAATGCAGCAGTTTTTTGGTCGATTGGATAATTAAGTAGTACCAGATAATATAAAAATATATAACTAATAATGTAGCCAATAATATTTTGGCCAGGTGTCATATATGTATCACGTTGGCGCGATTGCAACAAAATTGTGATTTTATGGATTGCGTGGTAATCTGGTTATTGTTGTTTATTTACTAATAAACTGTTCCTTTACTTTTTTTTATTGTTTTGTTCTATAGTTATTAATTAAACTTCACTTATTTATTATTGTTTCCTTTTTAAATTCATAGAAAATAATTGAAAATAATATAATATGTAACTGGTATTTGAAAAGTAATTTATTTTCTATGAATATAATTTCATTTAAATTGCATAGATTTCCTTGTTCAGTTTGTAAATTTTAAAACTAATTTCCCCTGGAAGAGAATTTGACAAAATGGCGCAAAAAAAGTATGTTTGTTGATTACAATTTTCAAAATTACGGTGAAAAACTTTTGAAAAAGAATGACATTATTTTACAATATATATGTGTGTGGCAGAATTTCACACTGAAGCTAAAATTTAAATATTTGATTACAATTTTTAAAATATTAACTTATGTTTATTTAACTTACAATTGAATACTAAAATATACTAAAAAAAAAATCTCTTTTTGGAAAAAACAACTTTATTGCGACCTAATGTTAGACATATGCATTTTTGGCTTAATTAATAAATATCGTTCAAAATTCATTTAATCAAATTTTCAAGTTATTTTTTTTTTTATTCTAACGCAAGGATAAGTCGCCAAATGTTGCATCAAATGTAATAGTTCACGTTATTTTTTAAGCGTTACAAATATTATAGCATAGCACGGTAGTGCTATGCTATATTTATTTCCAATGCGACTCCGTAATGTTATTTTAATAGGGAATTTAACATTGAACGAGTTATTTACTAGACATTTTCCCACCTTTTGTACGCGCTGCCACAGATTTTCTTCGAAGCACCTAATTGAGTAAAAAAAAAAAAATTCCTCCAATCAAATAAAAAAAAAAAAGAAAAAGAAAAAGAAAATGAAAATCTTAGCGATCAATGGACATATTTCACTAGCCATTCAATGACAAACTCCCTCTCTATGAGAAAGGATCATTCCGTTTTTTAGCAGGTGGGGAAAGGTAGGAGGGAGTGATGTACTAAAAGTACATTCAGTAGTACGATTTCTTTTGATTTGGCTCCATTTGATAATTTGATTAAGCCTGCGCTATGTCTAATGATTTTACAACCAAAAGGCCTTTTTCAAGGCCAACTTCGATTCATTTTGATGACGACTCTGAACAGAATTTGGCTAACGAATAAAATATTGACCTCAGAAAAAGATGTTGACGATTTGGAACGGACTTCGGCTAAAGATTGCATGAATACGGATAATGTATTGACGCCAGTGGATAATATTGACCAGGACTCGTCACCTTTGGTTTAATTTCTTTTTTTTTTTTTTTTTCTTTTGAATTTTTCCATAAATTAGTATTTCATGATTATTACTTAGGATGTATCTGCTTACAAAAAAAAAAAAAAAAAAAAAAAAATCAAAACAATTCGAAAGCTTGTAAATAAAGTTGGGCGATTATTAATTTATTTACTTTTTTGAGAGGGGAGGGGAGGCACAAATGACACAATTTTAAGATATAAAGAATTATGAAATCTAATACAAAAAAATTTCAGTAATGGCTTTAGATATGTTACTTACTTTTATTTTTCGCCAATTTTAAGATTGTTTAAAGTTAAAGAATTATGAAACCGAATAAGAAAAAATTTTAATAATCTGCGTTACGTTACTTTTACGATACGTTATTTTTATTTTTCGCAAAAAAAAAAAAAAAAAAAAAAAAAAGCAATCTTGCTCTAATTTTATTTTTTTAATTTTAATAAGGAGAAGGAGCACTGCACTTAAACTAGATAAAATTAGTGATATTTCAATTTTAAAAATCCGATTTCAATTTAAAAAAATTATTTTATTTTAATAACCAAATAATTAATTAAACATAAAACAAAAATGACATCTTCAGTGTTCCGCTAATGTATTTTAATTTCAAGTTGATAGACGAAGCCACTATTTCAATTAACTGCTCTACCTTTCTGTACCGATCACTCCCTCCTACCTTTCCCCACCTGCTAAAAAATGGAATGATCCTTCTTCATAGAGAGGGAGTTTGTCATTGAAGGGCTAGTACATATTTCCTGTAGCATTTAATAATTTTTACGTGATTTAAAAAGAAATTTTTTTTGTAAGAATTAAAAACGGCATATTTAAGACTTCATATTGGAAGTGAAACGGAGATTTTTAAACATTTGGTACCAGGAAAAAGAATCATTTTCAGAAAATAATAAATATGAAGCATGATTTTTGTAATAAAGAGATATTTTCTAATATTAATTGCTGGATCAAGGCGATTTTTAATTGAAGAAATATAGAAAATTAGTAAATTAAGCTTTTTTCTATTTATTGTTTTTTCAAAATAATAGAAAATAACTTAAAAATATATATGTAAATAATGGTATTTGAAAGTGGGGTTTCTGACACATTGGCATCTGAAAAAAAATCGCGCCAAAGCCAGTATATGATATTTGTGCTGGAATTTTGTACCTATACCACAATTTTTATAATGTCTTCGCCTTATACGTTCGAAGAAAATCAAAATAAATTAAGGTAAATAAAAGTCTCCAAAAATAATAGTATTAAAAAATAATAGTAAAAAATAATAGTATATCATCCTTGGTACGTAATGAAATTAGTAAATCTGCAGAACTAGACCTTCAAACTGAATTCCTGGCAATTTTTTTAAGGCTAAACCGCAGAATTAACGACTAATTGGCGTAAGACTTTTCGGCACTGCAATAAATTAGCCAATTCTAACAACCTAATCATTCAAATATTTTTTTTAATTTCCAATTTGGCGATTTTTTAAAATCGCTCCTCAACTTGTAACATTACAAATAATTAATCATTGAATAAAATTTAATTTTGAATTAATTTGTATTAAATTTATTATTCCTATGATTGTTAAAATGATAAGAAACTTACACGATTTAATTTTTAAAACATCACAAAGAGTTTCTGTTGAAAAGTAGCTGTTTTTTTTATATTTCAAGTTAATATTTTTATAAAACTCTTTTGATGCATTATTTGTATGAAATTATAAAATGTAAACTCATTTGAAATATTCATAACGCTCTGTCCTTTGGCACAGATGTCTAATACTTATCACGTTGGCGCAATTTTTGAGAAAATTGATGGTGAAAATTTCGTTTTCAATAGAACAAAACAATTTATATCATTTTAAGGTACTTCTAGGTTATCCCGTCGACCAATTTCGCCAAATTATACAAATCGCCAAACTATAATAGCCAAATTATACATGTTGACATAATTTTTATTTTAAATAACGAAAAAATAAATAATTAGTAGAATATTAATAAAAATATTAATAAAAAGTCGAAATAAAAATCACTTAATGACATTTTAAACACGTGAATCGCATTAATGTCATTGAATGTGACATTCACGATCATCCATTATTGGCATTTAATCTTATAGTTTGGCGATAATTTTTTGGTCGACGGGATAACCTAGAAGTACCCATTTTAAAAAAGAAAGTACAAGAAAATAATTTATTAATAAGTATACAATGATAGCCGAGTTAGCATGTGAGACACATAATCGCCATTTTGTTCCAATCGTGCCAACGTGTTGCATGCACAGTGTATGCCGCTGAATGCCCCTTAGGCATTCTCTTGAGCTCACCCAACCCTCCACCCCCATAGTTCACTTCTAGCTATGGCCCTGGGTGAATTACATCAGTAATTGTGACACATACCGCATAAAGAAGTCCTGAAGATGATACCCTCAGTTAATTTTGAAATGAGTTCACCTGAATGCAATAGTTATTAAAAAACTTGAGATATTAAACAAAAACATAATTTGCAGAACAAATTAAAAAAATCAAGATTTATTTCCTACACTCTTTAAGCCCGAGAAGGGACAGATATTAAGATAATTGATTTATTCATTTCGACATTTAATATTAAATTTTGGTAACAAATAAGTTAAACCAAGTGAACATGAAAAAATAAAAATGCAATTCAAACAATATGATACTTAACCACCCTAAATCTTAGATTCCGTTCAAATGAAATCGAAATAAATCTAAGACTTTTTTTCCAAACTCAACTTGCAAATTTGTATTGCAGATTTTGTATTATGTTTACGGTAAGTGTAAACAAAATGAATAGGCAATCAAAAAAGCAAATGTTCAGAAAAAGTCGGAGATGTATTTCGATTTCATTTGAACGGAATCTAAGATTTAGGGTGGTTAAGTATCATATTGTTTGAATTGCATTTTTATTTTTTCATGTTCACTTGGTTTAACTTATTTGTTACCAAAATTTAATATTAAATGTCGAAATGAATAAATCAATTATCTTAATATCTGTCCCTTCTCGGGCTTAAAGAGTGTAGGAAATAAATCTTGATTTTTTTAATTTGTTCTGCAAATTATGTTTTTGTTTAATTTCTTTTATTTTTAAGATAAATATTTTTTTTTTTATATCATGTCTCATTAAATGGTTTTTCTTTACTATTATTATTATTATTGTTATAAATATTTATTTTATTATCAGTAAATATTTTCTGCCTTTATTTGCAAGATGTTTGTAATATTTCTAACAGATATATCCTTTTTAATTTCTTTAGTAATGATAATTTCCGCCAAAAAATAAGTACTGGCAACTCTTTCGTCAAAAATAACTGAAAAATACGAAATTTAGTACGAAAAATCAGAGTTATCCCTGTATATTTGTATCATAAACCTCCTCAAAAATATTTCCTATCGATTGATATAATCTGCAAAAAGATCCATCGGGTAGTTTTTGAAAACACCCGTTTGGAAGTTTCAGAACTTCTGCTTTATAATATATATGATAGTTTGTTGACGTCTTATAATAGGCAAAAAACATTAAAATTTGTAAATAGAAAATTTCAAAATAATTAATTTAAATATTACTCATTACTTTATTAATGAGAAAGTATGATCTATTTTTTTTTTTTTTAATCTTCATAATCGACATCGTTGAAGTTTCATAATTCATCATCAGTCCAATGTTAGTATTGAATACCTTTATCATCATCATCATTAGTTTCTTTTTCTGTAAAAATATATATATGTAATTAAGAATCAAATAATTACAAGTTTATATAAATATTTAAATTGAAAGTAGAATACCTAATTCTTCATGAAGCGATTCACTTACAAAGCCTGGTAGTTGGTCCCCATCAAGCCAGTTGAAATGATATTTATTATCTCCCAATGTCCACCCATTATTTTCAGAACTAAAAATAGCTAGTTCCTTATTTTGAGCATTGTTCTAGAGACTAGCGATGTAAATAGCTCATCGAAAATGCCTGCAGAAGCACAACTTTTGCACGGTGGTAAGTTGCTCGCATCAAAGTTTTTTAAATTTTTGCGATTGAACTCTTCATCAACATCGGAAACCATGTGAAAGATGATTAACAGTTGAAGTCTAGCAGCATCTATGTCAATTATTTCGCCCATATTGTGTTAAATACATTTTTCTGAAGCTCTAAGTCGTTGAATAAATCAAAATAATTGTTAAATCGTTGAATATTTATTTTCTTTTTTCCGCCCCTTTTTTGTTTTCGTTTTCAAGTTCGTATTTTTTTTTTCCAATAAGAATTGGTCTTATCAAAAACTTGCACGTACAAAAGTTTTAGATAATATTAAGAACATTTAGAAACAAAAAATTATTTGATTCTTGAGAACTGACGAATTTCCCCCCCCAAACCGAACTTTTTTTTCGACTTTTCAGCCCATTTTTAACTTTATCAAATGCCTGTCATTCATAAACTTTTGGCACATTTTTTAGAAGAATTATAAACTTTAAACTGATTCGATATCTATTTTCACTAAGAAGTTATGGCGTTTTTTTTCTGCGTTCATCCCCTCACCATTCCATCATCTTGGTCCGATTTTGCCCATTAACGAACTCGACCGAGATTTTATGGCCCTTGATTTTATGTATCGGTTTGGAAGATATTTGAGCAAAATTATAAGAGTTATCGTGCCTATAAAAAAGTTATATCGATAGATAGATAGATAGATAAACTTTTTTACTGGTGGTAGTTTTGGGTCTAGGGGTTATGATTAGTGTAGATCTGCAAAATGTTTTCAAAAATTCCAACATAAGAGCGATTTTGATTCGGCGATTTTGATTTATTCAACGACTTAGAGCTTTAGAAAAATGTATTTAACACAATATGGGCGAAATAATTGACATAGATGCTGCTAGACTTCAACTGTTAATCATCTTTCACATGGTTTCCGATGTTGATGAAGAGTTCAATTGCAAAAAATTTTAAAACTTTGATGCGAACAACTTACCACCGTGCAAAAGTTGTGCTTCTGCAGGCATTTTCGATGAGCTAATTACATCGCTGTCTCCAGAATAATGCTCATAATAAGGAATTAGCTATTTTTAGTCCTGAAAACAATAGATGGACATTGGGAGGTAATGAATATCATTTCAAGTGGTTTGATGGGGACCAACTACCAGGCTTTGTAAGTGAATCGCTTCATGAAGAATCAGGTATTCTACTTTCAATTTAAATATTTATATAAACTTGTAATTATTTGATTCTTAATTACATATATATGTAATAAAAAAAATGCGCCATTTTGCTCTCTCTGAGTTTTTAATTCTAAAATTGTGGAACATATTTTTATTCTTAGTTTCGTAATATATTAATCTTTTAACAGCTAAAGTCTTTTTTCTCTTTTTTATTTAACTTATTAATAATCTATTGCGTGTTACTCAAAAAAGCGGGAAATTATTTCGTAATCTTTCCTTTTTAGAATATTCTCGAGATTTTTAATTTTATTTTTTGTTGATCACGTGATTTGTGTTAATGCGCGAAGATGTTAAAAGGCTTGTCTCTTTGCGAGACGTGAAGTAATTCCTACCCGAGGTTCGCGCCTCCTGGGCCAATCAGAGGTGATCATTTTTTATTACGTAGATTCAGATTAATTCTGGTTGGATTTTTAAAATGATTGACGCGGGGCTAGCTTGTCGTGAAAATGTGGAGTTCTCATTTGGTTTTTTCAGAGCTCAGAATGCGATTGACTTATAAAATATTAGGATGCTGTTTCTTTTTCCCCGAAAAATTCTTGGAATGCAGCTTAATCACGAAGTTTTGGAATATTTGATGATCAGGCTATAACGATTATTTCGTTATATATTGGTTATTTTCTTAAATTATTCCTTTACACCCCCCGTCTCTGTTCAATTCAAAATTAGTTTTAAGTTGTCCTTCATTCCTTTTCCATTTTTCTTGCTTATTAATTCTCTAACCGAAAATCGGCAGCTGCTTAACTTTATCTGTGAGAAATACACTCACATATTATTCAACCGTTTAAAACAATTTCCTGATGTCTGCTATTTCCGATCGAAGCAATTCTGCATTACATTATAAGGAGATCATCTCTGTTTCGCAGTTGAAATTTATGCTTACGCTTCTTTTTCCTTTCTCGACAAAACCCTAAAAAGAATTTAACATCTGCGCAGTAAAATCTGATGTCCCTTCGGTGTGCCTCTGTGTTTAGACATAACAACACGTGTAACAATTTATCGTTTGGCAACCTTTCCTTTCCATCCCAGCTGGGAAACCAAATTGAATTCTGTTCTTGCTGGCTGCATTTTAACTGTTATTTGGCGTATACTATCCATTGTGCATGGGCGAACTTGTGTATATTGGCGATTTTCTATCATGCCAAAAGTGGCGGTTTGTTGCTATGTACGAAGCCACTTGACTCACTGCTCTCGTCTTGTGAAGTTGCTAATCGCTGTTCGGAGATTTTCTCCGAGTACTGTATGTGTGCCCCCTAGTAATACATGTCTAAATAAAGAGTAACTTAGCAATCATTGTGGGGTTTTTTCGTACATCCGAATCTGGACTACTATACGTAATCACGCTTCTTCTAAGTATTCTAATAAAATAGCAGCAGCTACAAAACTACGCTACAAGAATCTCTATTACAAAAATAACTGGTACCGTTTGACTTTTTCGTTTTTCCCCACATAAAAAAAAAAAATATGGAGGGGGGTACAATCAACTGCGACTTTCCTGCGGATGTGATGCATTTCGTTTCTTCTTTTTTTTCTTCTCTGCATCCCCCGGTAGAAAATGCTATTAGTCTTGCCTGCTAAGTGTCAACCGATGTGGAATTGAGGTACCCATCGTCACCTGCGGTCGACGTCGAAAAGTACAGCGCTGTTCCCGTCCTGAAATTCCTTTGCTGGACACCCCCTTTTCCTCCCCTGTGTGCTCCATCTCAACTGCTTTGGAATGTCTCCCCTGCGGCCAATTGTCACCTGAGCGCTGGGCGTTCCTTTTTTTTCATCTCCTCGCATCGTCTGTGTGATTTATGTGTTTTCATCGCCGGCAGATATCATCGAGGGCTGCATGTGCTCATTTTGTGCTTCTATACCAGTGTGTGTTTTGTGTCTTTAGTGAACGTAATCTACAGAAAGTTCATATAGCCTCATAGAAAATTTATGGAAACAAGTATTCCTGTGGTGTTATGCATCGTAAAGTCGTTCATCGTGCAAAAAAAATAGTGATTCATTCACGGGTGTCTGCAAGAGAAAGTAAAAATTTTGCACATGCAATATAAGTCTTCAATTCTGAGAAAATCCATCAGAAATAATTCATCGTATGTATCAGTTAACAGTGCACAAAATTAATAAATAAATAAATAAGAGAATTACAAAAATTCTCTAAAAGAGGTGTCACCACCTTCGATAAGTGCATATTCAATTACCTGTTTACAATATAAAATTTCTGCTAGTCTTCTGTGATAAAAAAAAGAGAAAAAGTGCACAACGAAAATCAACTTCGAAATAATCTACACTTTGAACGTGAGAGCAGATCTTGCCCCATTTCCCTAAGTTTTTGTGTTATTAAATTAGTAATCATTTAATTATTTTTTAAAACTAAATCAGTAAGTCAACCCACCTACTTTGTTTATTTCATCTTCTGCTTTCACATTCAAGACACAACGGTCAACATTTATGTTCTGGTGTAGAGCATTAATATAATCCTGTTATTGTGTTTTTGCAAAGATTTTTAATTTGCGAAAGCACGGTTACTGTTGTCATTTCTAGTTATTATTTTTGCTGACATATTATGCAGTTTTTATCAGTTATTTGCATTTATGTGCTATTATTTCATATTTAACGTCCCATACCCCTTTCGTTTTTTTTAATTTGTATTTAGATTCTCTAGTATGCTTAAATGAGTGTTTAACCAGTTTTGAACTTTTAATTACAAGGTTAAAATAAGAACATTCTTTTTCATCCAAAAAATATAAATAAATCAGAAGGTTTTGAGGTACAAAAAAAGGAATTTTTTTCCTTGTGTAAAGAAGTTAAAAGATTTTTTTTTCCTTGCTTGCTAACAGTTTTTGCGGTTTTCTATAGAGTTTTCTTTGCTTTATTATCTAGAGATAAAGTATTTTTTAAAGTGAAGGAATATATAGATATATGTTTCAAAGTGTAATTATTTTGTTATTTTATTTATTTTATTTTCTAAATGATTTACCTGTTGTATGTGCTTCCTTGCTTTACTGTCATAAAAGGTTTAAATAAGATATCTTTAAAGTGAGGTATATTTTAAAATCTATTTATTTTGCTAGTTTATATATTTTTACTAGCTAGGAAATTTACTTGTTTTCAATGTGCTTTAGAGTATAAGTCCGGTCTGTGTAACAATTTCTCTAAAACTTGTGAGCGTAAACAAAACAAAACAAAACAAAAAAACTGTAATCATGGCGGCAAAACAAATTCCGATAAATATCATTCAATTTGATGGAGATCCAGATTTACTTAAATTTTTCTTTGACCAAATTAGAGTCTGTGCGGAAATTAATAAATATAACCCACAGACAACAATTGCAATCTTAAAGGGAAAGTTAGTTGGGCCTGCACAAAAATTTCTAGCCCAAAACCCTGACCTGCAAAAGATAACAGACCTTGATTTGCTGGAAAAGGAATTTGCGTCATTTTTCGCCCCCCCCCCCTAGTAAATGTGTTGCCTCGGTTGAGTTGTCCAGTTTAGCACTTATGCCTTCTGAGACGATAAAAAATTTAGCCCATAGACTAAATGTTCTTGCGGCTACAGTATATGCAGATATCAACGACGAAAATGCACGCAACACTATCAAACTCATGAAATTTCTAGAAGCCCTTCCTTCAAATATTAGAATAAAATTACAGGAAGAAGGCATTAATGATTATAAAACAGCAGTTGAAAGAGCGCAAACCCTTCATGAAATTTTAAGGAATGAGAAAATCTTACATTCCTTACCTTCGGTACACAGACCAGAAAATCTCATTGAATCGCAATTAAAAGAAATCTCTGAGAAAATAAATGCATTATCTTTTGCCCCTCCTGATACTAAAACCGAAACTGAGCAAAAAAATCTGCAGACTAGACCAAAACATTCCGCGGGTGTTTCATGCTTCAAAAAAAATTACAAAAATCGGAGCTACACTAGACGTTATTCCCCACACAAGTTTTCACAAAAAAAACCAGTTGTTTGTCAGTTATGTGGCCGAAACAATCACGACGCTCTCTCTTGTTTTAAATGGAAAAGAGCAAATACTCAAAGAAAAAACAATTACACAAATTCCACTCCAGAATTTCAGGAAAACTGAAACAGAGATACAATTTTTATGCTGATAGTGTTGTGTCTCAATCTAATACTTCTACATCAGCAACTTTTCTTTTTGACCCTGTTTTACCTAAAATTTCAAGTTCGAGACTAGTTAATTCAGTAGGTTCCCAAACTTTTGACTCCATTAAGATAGCAAATAACACCAGTACACAAACAGAAAGTGATAATGTTCAGATAATTTGTAGTGTAAACACTATGTCACCATCCTTCCTCTTGTTAAAGCCACTATAGCAAACCATGATATTACTTTGTTGGCTGATTCTGGTAGTAGTATATCTTTACTTTCACAAAAATTATTTAATCAACTTAAACCTGTCTTAAAATATAAAAGACTGTCCACTGACGTCAATATTAAAACTGTCAATTCTGATGTCTCATTTTCCGCCTGCATCAGAACATCCATTAAGCTAAAACAAAAAGCGTTTTCACACCACTTTTATATTGTTGACATACCCGAGTCTTCCAGTTTTGAAGGCATTTTAGGTTTTGATTTCATAACGAGATACAATGTTGTCATCGATACTTTTAACAAGTGTCTCCATGTCAACAATAATTTCTCTGTTCCTTTAAAAAACAGTAAAGAATCTTCTGGAGAGAAACAATCAAAATCATGCAATTCTTTGAGTGATGTTGTAATGAATCAAGCGGTGTTCTTAACTCGAAAAATAATATTAGAACCCCAACAACAAATATGGTGCTCTGTTTACACTTCCAATAACATCAACAATAACAGAAATTATCTATTTGAATATTTGGCACAAACAAAAGAATTAATAGGAAATGATGCCATTATTCAAATGAATAAATTATCCAATAAAAGAAAGAAAACTTCACAAATACATCATTTCTTCTCAATAACACTTAAAAACACTTCTGAAAAGACCATTCATCTCCCTAAACACACAAAAATAGGTCAATTATCTGAGATTGAGGAAATTCGCGACTATACTTCTGAAATGTCTGACAAGCAAAATAACTCAGAACAGCACTTTGTAAATTTCATTCAGGCGTCTAATGAAATCTTACAAAAAAGAAAGCAGGATTTATCGGCTAAGGATTTTAATCTTACTCACTTAAATTCGAATGAAGCAAAGAACCTAACTAAATTGTTACTTAATTATTATCCTGCCTTTTCCAAATCATTAGACACACTTGGTCATACTGATAAAATTGTATCTGATTTGAAATTCATTAATGATTACCCAATAAAGACTCTTCCTTTCCCTCTTCCCCAAGCTGTGCAAAAGGATGTTTTAAATCAAATCAAACAGTTGCTTGATGCCAAAATCATTGAACGTCATTGTTCCGAATGGGCCTGCCCCATGCTCCTTGTTAAAAAGAAACCAGACGGTACAGGTATACAGAAATATAGACTCGCATTAGATCTCAGAATGGTTAATACTATAATTCAAGGTTCGTCCTATCCACTTCCAAAAATTCAAACTATTATTTCAAATCTTTCACAATATCGTTTTTTCTCTTCTCTCGACTTTCATCAGGCATATCATCAGATTGATTTGCCTGCAAAATTTCAAAATCAGCTCACATTCACTACAATGTTCGGTTCTTTTCGGTATAAGAGATTAGTATTCGGATTAAAATCTAGCGCCTCAATTTATCAAGCTTTAATGGACTCCTTACTTGATGAATTACAGTTAGAAGGTGTCTATACCTACCAAGATGATCTTATTGTTGGTGCCAATTCATATCAAGAAATGTGTGATAAGTTGGATAAAATTCTTGCAATATTAGTAAAATATAACTTAACGCTGTCCCCTAACAAATGCACTTTTCACAAAACCAGTTTAGATTATCTTGGATTTCACATAGAAAATCAAACTATTTCTCCTGTTCAGTCGAACATTGTAAAAATAACATCTTTTCCAACACCTACAACTAAACGATAATTAAAAGCACTCATAGGTGTCATTACATTCTACAAATCTCTGGTTCCATCCTTTTCTGAACTTGTGCAGCCTCTCATAAACTTAACTACTCCAAAAGCCAAATTTAAGTGGACAAGTAAACATCAAAAAATTATGGACACCATACAGAAGATATTCTTTAATCCACCCATGGTTAGATTACCTGATTGGAACAAAAAGTTCTATTTAAATACTGATGCGCCAAATATTGCTATTTCTGGCGTCTTACTACAAGAACATGATAAACAACTATTACCTGTTGCATACTTTTCAAAATCTTTAAAAGCATCAGAAAAAAAATATCCTGCACTTAAATTAGAACTCATGGCGATTCATAAATCAGTTACTGCTTTCAAATGTTATTTATACAACAGAGAATTTGTAATCCTTTCAGATAGTAAACCCCTGGAAAAGTACAACAAAACTACAAACCCGGCTGATATTATCTCTCGTTGGCTCATGAATCTCTCAGAATACACATACAAATTTCAACATATTCCAGGTAAAAAGAATGTACTTGCTGACTATTTATCTCGCTGTAACTTTGAAAATAATCAACAGACTTTAGCTACAAACCCTGAACTTATTCATGATACTCAACCCTTACCTATTGTAGAATGTGATACTCCACACTCGAGCTCGAATGATTCTAATATGCATGTTAACTGCCTTATTTC
The DNA here is from genome assembly GCA_964019185.1 of Maratus speculifer. Taxonomy (NCBI): domain Eukaryota; kingdom Metazoa; phylum Arthropoda; class Arachnida; order Araneae; family Salticidae; genus Maratus; species Maratus speculifer. Next base: position 186,328,955 of record OZ025298.1, on the reverse strand, counting down.
TGGTACACAAACAAATCCTGACCCTTTATTAGAAATTTCGAATGAAACATTTGCTACTGAACAACAAAATGACCCTACTTTGTCTGTTGTTTATAAAGAAATCTTAAAGAAAGGATCTTCTCAAAAATTTCCTAACTACTTCATTCATCCTGATTCGAAAGTATTAATGTTAAAGAAGGAAAATATTTTTAATGACACTTTTTCGTATCACATTATTGTTCCAAATTCACTTAAAAGCAAAGTCTTAACAATTTCACATTTATCTCATTTTGGCTTTAATAAAACTTATGAATTCTTGTCAGGTAGATATTTTTGGAAGGGTATGTATGTAGACACTTTAAACTTTGTTGCATCATGTATCAAATGTCTTCAAACTAAACATCACCAAACTCCACCCGCACCTTTGCAGCCCACATACACTCCCAGGTACCCTGGTCACACTATCAGTACTGATCTCCTTGGACCGTTTACTAATGGAAAATATGTTTTAACTATCACTGATCATTTTTCGAGACATATTGAACTCTTTCCACTTAATGACATATCTGCAAGTAAGGTTGTTAAATGCTTATTCTCTTACATAACCACCTTTGGGAGACCTTCGGTTGTCTTATCAGACTTAGGACCCCAGTACACTTCTCAGGTATATAACATTTTTAATGATAGATTGGGCATTAAGGTATTACACAGTTCTGCCTCGAGACCACAATCAAATGCGATTGCAGAGCGAATCAATAAGTCAATCAAATATTCAGTTAATATTCTTTTACAAGAAGGTCATTCATTCGAAAATGCTGTATTTATACACAAGTCACTTTATAACGGCTCCAAACATGCAACTACATTGTACTCTCCTAATTTTCTTCATTTTGGACGCGAACTTTCTCTAATTTTTGACACTTTTGATCAGTCGTGCAACCAACCCTTTCTTGATAAACATATTGAAGTACACAAATTACTTGATGATTTGAGTAAGATATATCACAAAGCTTATAACAACATTAAATCTGCTCAAGATAAAAGATATAAATATTACGGTCAGAAAGCTAAATTAAGATCCATTTTCTTAAAAGATATTGTATATCTAAAATCAAATGACAAGTTTAAAACAAAGTATACTGGTCCATATATTGTCACTTGTAAACATTCCCCTGTGTCATTCTCAATTAAAAGGTTGTATACTCCTGATAACACAGCATTTCGGGTACATATTGATAGACTTTTACTAGCACCTCCTCGTTATGGACATTTATTTGATGCATCAAGTCATATAAACAACACTAACTTTAATACGTTTTATCAACCTCACACATACAATCTAAGAAACAGAAGCTAATGTAAAAACACTATTTATTATTTTTTAAGTCATGTTTATGATACCACATATCCAACCAAAGAGCTCATGGTTGTGTGTATGTTGTTTTTGACTGATCTTTAACAATATCATGGCTGGTCCATCACTGTTGCTCTGAAGATCTCTTAGGAACAATATTAGGTATCATTGTTATCCTTTAACACTTAGATATGTCTTCATACTCACTTAAATTTTAGTTACTTTTTATTTTGTTTCCTTTTGCAGTACACCTAAAATTTCTTTGACAATATTCATTAATTCAATATTTTTCCACTAGCTAACCTCCCACTTAACAATCCCTGTACTATAAGTCAAACATATTATAGTTAGATAAACAGGTACTGTAGTTTAGAAAAGTAAACAAATGATTCATGTAGTTAAATAAAACACAGTTTTCATATATGACTTGTTCATCACCCCACTCGATTGTGACACATTTTTCGTCTCTCTTCACTCTAGGATTGTCTCCCCATATTAGTTTATTAGTTGTTAGATGATATACATTTTTTTTTGTTTTTTTTTTCTTTTTGAATTCTTCCCTTTGAAGTCTTGTTCCCGTTCAAAATTAATGCCCTAAGGGTTCAAGCTTCATTGTGTTGAGAGACAAAGTTTTGGAATTGAAGTTTCGATTCAAATTTTTGAATTGTGATTCCAATTCACAACAATTCAAATTTTTTTTCATGTAATTCGACGTGGGCTCCTTCAGAAGACCGCTAGTGCCTTCGGGGGAGCATCACAATTCCCTCCTCATCTAAGGCTAGGCCCTAAGCCGATGCCATAATACTTGTGTTGTACACAAGATTCAGGGTGACGCAAATTTTATGGGCGTGCTTGGAGCACCTCTTTTTTTTGTCATCCTATGCTTCGGCATGAAACACTTTTTACAAAAAACATTTTTTTTATTTTAATATACATCATATTACTCTTTTTTTAATTTTTTGAAAAATATAGTGCTATTATGTTATTTATGTGTATTGCCGTTTTACATTCATTTAGTATTAGTTTCATGTTTTGTGTATATGTTTCAAAATTTTTACTTGTGTCATGATAACAATCAAAGCTGCAGTAATATTTTTGTACTGTCTGAGTCGACTCAACTTCTACATATAAAAATACAGTACTAGCTTGGATCCATATACAGAAATAGTAAAAAAATATAGAAACTTTAGAACTGCTGACTGTTTTTGAATACAAATGTCTCCATTATCATGACGTCAAATTTCTACAGATACATATAAAAAAAAAACTTTTGCATTTATGTATGTTTTTATGTTATAATATTGTATGCTAGCCTATGCACATTGGACAGCAAAAGTTTTTTTTTGTGGTGCACCGGGTGATATATATAACGATTATTTCGTCATATATTGGTTATTTTCTTAAATTATTCCTTTACACCCCCCGTCTCTGTTCAATTCAAAATTAGTTTTAAGTTGTCCTTCATTCCTTTTCCATTTTTCTTGCTTATTAATTCTCTAACCGAAAATCGGCAGCTGCTTAACTTTATCTGTGAGAAATACACTCACATATTATTCAACCGTTTAAAACAATTTCCTGATGTCTGCTATTTCCGATCGAAGCAATTCTGCATTACCTTATAAGGAGATCATCTCTGTTTCGCAGTTGAAATTTATGCTTACGCTTCTTTTTCCTTTCTCGACAAAACCCTAAAAAGAATTTAACATCTGCGCAGTAAAATCTGATGTCCCTTCGGTGTGCCTCTGTGTTTAGACATAACAACACGTGTAACAATTTATCGTTTGGCAACCTTTCCTTTCCATCCCAGCTGGGAAACCAAATTGAATTCTGTTCTTGCTGGCTGCATTTTAACGGTTATTTGGCGTATACTATCCATTGTGCATGGGCGAACTTGTGTATATTGGCGATTTTCTATCATGCCAAAAGTGGCGGTTTGTTGCTATGTACGAAGCCACTTGACTCACTGCTCTCGTCTTGTGAAGTTGCTAATCGCTGTTCGGAGATTTTCTCCGAGTACTGTATGTGTGCCCCCTAGTAATACATGTCTAAATAAAGAGTAACTTAGCAATCATTGTGGGGTTTTTTCGTACATCCGAATCTGGACTACTATACGTAATCACGCTTCTTCTAAGTATTCTAATAAAATAGCAGCAGCTACAAAACTACGCTACAAGAATCTCTATTACACAGGCCAAGGTGAATGTGGGGAAGAACTTACGTAGTTTATGAGTTAATAAATAATGGAATTGAAAGACTCGTGGATTTTGTTTTTATACTGGGGAAATACCCCAATGCAACTCTTCCACTGCTTGCCAACTGCCGGAGCGACTACTCTGCTCGTGCTGCTGCTGATTTTTAGAAGTAACATTCTTACGAGTTTACGGAACATAGCCTTCGCTGAATTATTATTACATATATTTTTTACGGAAAAAGAAAATAATGATGATGATGATTATAAAAGTATTCAATATTAACATTAAATTGACTATGAATTATGAAACTTCAACGATGTTGATTATGAAGATTTAAAAAAAATAGATTATACTTTCTCATTAAAAAAGTAATGAGTAATATTTAAATGAATTATTTTGAAATTTTCTATTTACAAATTTTAATGTTTTTTGCCTATTATAAGACGTCAATAAACTATTAGTTTAATAAATTGATTGCTGTTGAGAATCATCAATTTCCTCAATATTACCCCCCACCCAAAAAAAAAAAAAAAAAAAAAAAAAAAGAGAGAGAGAAAAGAAAAGAAAACACTCTTTATAAATTAATCACGATTTGTTCATAATTTCGATTATGATTTCAAATGTATTCACATTTTGGTATGCTATAAATATTTTTAAAATTAAGGGTTAAAATATTACTTAATTATTACTGAAGATTTCCATTAGACCATTAATAAGATAAGTTTTATGAAGCTATGTTATAAAACTATCTAATTATCATGCTCGCGCTCATACTCAAAGCGACACTTTATGTATGTCTGGCTGGATATTTGGTCCATGCAATTGGTCTGGCTGCTTACATAACGTATTGAAATTGCTCCTTGAGCATCATATATAAAATTCAAGACTGAAAAAATAAGAAAAGTTTGTAGTGTTTTTACCTACCTTTGGTACCTGGTACCTGTAAATTGGCCGTCTTTCCAAGCTAGCAGGTGTCACTACGCTCACAGCACGTACTAACACTACTTTATCCTATACATTTTACTTGTGAGGAAATAAGTAACGTCTGGGATTTTGGTCTATTTGTCTTAAAAGCATTAGAGCCACTTGCCGAAACTTTAAAGGAATTAAACAAAAACATAAGGTACTACTTGATTATCCCGTCGACCAATTTCGCCAAATTACACAAATAGCCAAACTAATAGCCAAATTATACATATTGACATATGTATAATTTTTATTTTAAATAACGAAAAAACAAATAGTAGAATAATAATAAAAATACAAATAAAAAGTGAAAATAAAGTGACTTAATGACGTTTTAAACATTTTTATCTTATTTAATGTTACTGAATGTGACATTCACGGTCATCCATTATTGGCATTTAATCCTATGGTTTGGCGATAATTTTTTGGTCGACGGGATAACCAAGTAGTACCAAACATAATTTGCAGAAATTAAAAAAATACAAGATTTATTTCCTACATTATTTAAGCCCGAGAAGGGACAAATATTAATATACTAGCTGACCTGCCCGGCTTTGCCCGGTCCCGTGATGTTATTCAGTTTTCAAATGTGTTATTTTCTTTCTAAATAACCCTTAAACTCAAATTTCTATGACTTTATATCTTTAAGTCCATTTTGTCAAAATTTATATATTTAAACGGAAAAATCGCGAAAAGATATTGAATTGAAAGCACATGCTGTTTGGTATTTTATTTTCGATGTATGATTTTTTGGAAACTATGCGAACCGAAAGCGAACGAAACCGCGACGGAACACTCAGGTTTTTACTGAATTCGTAAAAATTTTCACACATTTTATTTAGTTAAAAAAAAAAAAAAAGAAAGAATTCTATCCATGCGAAAGTTCCAAAGTTTTTGAAAGTAATGTAAATCTGGTATCTGGTTTATTGAAGGCTATAAAATGCTAAAGTGCGGACATCTAGTTACTTTTAGCGTAGCAAAAATGTATTCTCCATGAGCCGGGATGTAATTCGTGTTTGTCGGTGTATTTGAACGGGTTAAATCTCATATTTTTTTTTTTTTTAAACAAATTGCAACATAGATTATGAGAATGTTTTAGCTTTAAGAATATATTTTCAGTTTGTCAGGGTCAGGGCATTTATAGAATTGCGCCCTGCAAAGGCAAAACCGCAATAAAACGGTAAGTTTTTTATTGATTTCGTCAATTTTTTCGCACTTTTTACTTTGTAAAAATTATTTCTTCTTGTCCGAACGTTCAAAACTTTTTAAGAAGGTGTAAATTTGGTCTATTGAGATGCTTTCAAAAACTTTTAGCGTAGAAAAAATATTCGCCCCACAAACACTCGAGTTAAGGCCTTAAGCTGGTTTCGTCACGGCCAAAAGGAGTTAAGGCCAATTGTACAAAAACAATGCTGTACCGCAAGTGAGCCGCCGCTAATTGCGGCAGTCATCGCCGAGCCTTTAACGGCTCGGCGATGACAGAATTGTTGCATTTACTTTGCCGGTAAACTCTTAATGGTCGGTTTCGGGCAAAAAAGTAATGGCCCTCCAACATCTAGAAAGCAGAGGGCTAATATAAACTGACCAGCATTTTTATTTTATGAGAGAAAATGTATATATTTTTGGTCTTTATTTCTTTCAAAAATTACTTTAAATCTGAGTTTTAATAAGAAGAGATTTATATACGAGATATAATTTACGAGATTTATATTTAAAACAATAAAATAGATGACATATTTTATTTAGTTTGAAAATATTTATATAAAAAATAAAAATTTTGCTCAAAATGTATATAGAATTCCAAGTTTTTTCTTCACCGGCACACTGTTGCATTCATTATTTATAAAAAAAAAGTTGGAAAAAAAAGAATAAATATTTAAAATATAGTAAAATAATTTAAAATAAATATTAAAACAGAAAAACGTTTTTAGATTGTCCCTAAAGCAGTCCATGTCCACACCCCCTTCCCTCCTCCCAATTACTCAGTCATGCAAAACTTTAGCATACATGCATAAAATAATTTTTAATCGTACATGCATAATATATTTCTAAAATTGTCGATTTCTGTATTTCTAAAGTTGGCTTAGAAATACAATTAGTTTCACATTTTTTTTTTTTTTTTCAAGGAAAGATCATTCTAAAATTTGAAAAATGGTGTTATTAGAAAAAAAAGAAAGAATGTATTTTGATTTATTTGCATCTGCAAGCGCGGATAGCTTTGCATGGATATATTTCAGTGGTCATACTGGAAATAATGAATATATTATTCAATTTATATTGATTTTAATAGCCAAAATAAACAGAACACAAATTTTTAAGAAATTGGAACAATACAAAGATTTAAATACAGTAAGATGCATTCATTGGAAATGCATATTATACAAAATATTTACAAGATATTTACTGATAAATGTGAATTTTTTTATGTATATATTTTTTAATTCTATAAAAAAGGTATTTGTTGCAAACAAAATGGATGAAATGGCATTTAATTTGTTTCAACAAGAATTTTTTGCTGAATGCTAGTCAGTAAAGAAAAAAGAAAAAAAAGGGGGGAGCATATAAACTCTTTCTAAAACGTAAATTTTTAATATGATTTCAAATATATATGCATTTTAAATAAAATTCCCGGGGGGAGGGGGATTTAAAAGGGAAAAAAAAATTCCCTGTATCTGTTAAATTCCTAACATTTATATGTATTTATTTGCTTTATTATATTTTTACTAAAAAAAAATACAGATAAAGCCATCTATTGTTTTTCATATGTCGGATAACCGTCTCTTTCAAACAAAACTCATTAAAGATCAAAACACCATGTCGCCACAATAAACGATCCGACGAGTAATCGCAAAAAGTGGTCAGATCTGTTTGGGCCTTAGGAGAATACATGCTCTCCTTCAAGGTCAACAAGTACGGAGGGGGATTTTTCCAAGAATTTTGGGCGGTGTGCTGATAAGCAGATCATTTCAGTTAAACCGTCACATAAGGGAAAGAAAGCGTGTTTAACGAATGCTACTTTCAATTTGGATATTTTAACACAATATAGGTATGTTTTATTATGCTTATTCATTGAAGAATTATTAATTTATAATTCATTATAACCTCTTGAGTTTTTTTTGCATCGACATTACGATTGATTGTTTCAGGAAACCTAATAGAAAGATAGGAAACATATTCATTTTTAAGACATACGTTTTTAAAAATGCAGTTGTATTTTAACAAATATAAAATAATATTTACTTTATACTCCGCTATTCATCGCTTATTCGTTATTTTAAAGTTTTGTATAAATTAGGAAAAGCAGCTAATTTAAAATTATATACTTTTAAGAATTTTTTAAAAGTTTGAAAGTTAATCATATTTTCATATAACAATTGTTGTTTTCTACTGTGCATGTCATTAAAAATATTGCAAAAAATAAAATAGTTTAGTTTAAATAAAGTTTACACTGATTCTTAAAGGTAAAATTTATTTTTCTTTTCATATATTAGAAGTGAGAAAGAGTGATTTCATGTCTCTTGTATAAAATTGTGAAAAATACCATTTAATAGATGTTTCTTTGACTTAAAAAAATTCTTTTTTGTAGAGGTTTATTCAATTATTTTAGATAAAATAGCTATCGGTTTAATTTTAGATTCTTAAAATAGCTTCTTTAACGTTGTAAGTAACATGACTGTGAATGATGGTTTTTTCTTTTTTTTATTTTGAGCGAAAAAAATTAACAATTTTTCATCGAAAATATTTCATTCATTAAACAATTAAATAAAATTGTCAGATCATTCAAAATTTTGATACATTTTCAATTACTGTAAATAATTCTCAGCTAATATGAAAAAATTAAAATAATATATTTTTTAAATAGCAAATATTATTGTTATGTATATATATATATATATATATGTGTGTGTGTGTGTATATATATATATATATATATATATATATATATATATATATATATGTAATGTTTGAATATTAAATTATTCGAATAAAATCTAAATGAAAATTCTTTTGTATATTAAAATGATGCAAAAAATATTCGACAGGTTTCATAATAATTCTTTAATGAATAAATATAATATATTGGTGACAGCCATTAACAGGCTACTTCAGTCAAGCAAAACGATTCGTTCGGTAACATTAATCCTATAGAAGAAATCAATAAAGATATCTCTTTTACATTTTAATATTTTGAAACGATATTTTTCCTATCAGATAGCTGAAATTAATCTGTACAAAGGCCGTTTTTTACTTTTTCTATTTTGTTTGCAGATATTTTTAATGAGAATGTTTTTATTTTCGGAACCGGTTACGAAAGTGAAAGCATCCTCAGAAAAAATCTACGATAAAAATCGAAAAAATAAAAAAATTGTCTACGAATCGATCTCAGCAATCTAATGCAACAGATAATGAATAAACAAAATAAAATAAATAAGTAATTTAAAAGTATTGGAATGCAACCGAGATATCTTTATAAATTCCTTCTGTAGGATCGGCATTATATATTGGGTCTTTTCGCTTGGCTGAAGTAGCCTCTTAAGTCTAAAAACCAATGAAAAAAAATAAAAAAAAAAATAAAGCATTTAACTTAATACATGCATCACTAACATAAATTCTAAATTTGTTCCATAAAATATGTTTGTTGGAAGATTGTTTAAATTATAAAGTGTTTTTGCATAAAAAAACAATATATTATTAATCATTAGGTACACTTTTCAAAAAAGTTATAAATTTACTTATCTTCAAATTTTTCAAAAATTTCCAAAACTTATAAGTTGAAAATGAATTTATTTGTTTATTATTTAATTATATGCTTTAAAAATTATTTTTAATTGCATTACATGTAAATTTTTAAAGCATATAATTAAATAATAAACAAATAAATTCATTTTCAACTTATATGCTTTGGAAATTTTTGAAAATTTTGAAGATAAGTAAATTTATAACTTTTTTGAAAAGTGTACATAAAGATTATTAGTATATTTGTTTTACATGCAAAGACAGTTTATCATTTAAATAATCTTCCAGCAAATATTTTTTATAGAACAAATTTTGAATTCATGTTTAAATATTAATTCTTACAAACACAAATGTCTGGGTGAGGGGGATCTCCTGGCCAGCCTTTATTTTTAATGGCCTTTAAAAGAATAATTGTGGCCAGTTTGTGGCTGTCTGATATTTTTAATAAAAACGTTAATGGCACATTTGTGGGCAACTTCTTGTATTCATGGCCATGATCTTGCGGCCGCGTTCTGGCCGGCGTGACAGTTTTTTGACGGAGCCGTTACGGCCAAAGATGGCGGGCCGTTATCAAACACTTTGGGCCACCGCTAACGACGCCTCTAGTGGCCCACCAGTTATGTGTTTGTTGGGTCTATACGTGAGTCGCAAAGTGCCTCCTTTTGACGGTGTATTTGAAAGGGTTAAATCTTATATTTTTAAAACCGATTGTATCATAGATTATAAGCATGTTTTTAAACTTAAAGAATATGTTTTTTGTTTACCGGTACCTATAGGATTGCGTTTTGCTATGTAAAAACCGCAATGAAAACGATCTGTTTTTTATTGATTTCATCAATTTTTCCGCGCATTTTATTTTGTAAAAAATATTTCTATCCGTCCGAACGTGTCGAATATTTTGTAGGAAGTATAAATTTGGTCTATTGAGAAGATTTTAAAAGATTGAGTTGAACTATGCACGTTACGATAATTTTAGCATGGAAAAAATATCCTCTCTGCGAGTCGAAAAGTGACCTTCTTTTGCCGGTGTATTTGAAAGGGCTAAAATCCAAATATTTTAAAACCAATTACACCATCGGTTAGAAGAAAGTTTAAACTTTAAAATTGTCTATTTTGTTTGTTTACATCTTAAAAAATATGCCCTGGAAGAGCATTGACAAAAGGGAGAAAAATGGTTTTGAGAAAAACGACTCTTTTTGAATAAGGTACCTGTACCCAATATGGACACCCTAAGGAAAATGTATTTTTTTCACCACCATTTACAAGTCATAGGACTCCAAAAATATGTGACCACTATCCTTGGACTATTGACTATAATTATTAAAATTAGCGATCTTGTAATTATTCTGGTTTAATTTAAATGATAAAAACAAAAAAATGTTTACAAGTGTCCATATAAGGATATACCTGTCCCTATTATGAACAGGTGTTACCTTATTGACTTTCTACACAGTGTGTATGGAAGAGGCACTTTTCCAAGGGATTTTAGAGGAAAAGGAATAAAAAAATGTATCTTAAAGTATTCCGAGGAGGAGGGGGGGGGGCAGTAAATATCTTCAGAACATGCATTTTAGAAAGGGGGGGGGCATTCTAGGTTTTTACCCTTCTAAGACCCATGCAAAGTCCCTTAGTTACTAGTAAATATTATGAAGTAATATTGTTGGTTTTGCTTAGCTTTATTGCATCTGTCTGCGAATTTAGATCTGTTATTACTCAGTCCTCACAGCAGGGACAAATAGAAACTTTTTTACCATGGGCAGTAAGTCCCACATAATCCTCATGAACATATCTGCCATATGTGATGCATGGTCGCATGTTTGAAAAAGCATCAATACAGCAAAAGAAGCAGTACCAGCTCTCCTTTGTTGAGGAAGTCATACCATTGGTACCTACGATTTCGCCAACAGATATCCTACTGGGGGGGGGGGCTTCTTTTTATTTTTCTGCAAAGGTTTTTTGGAGGAAAGTTTTTGGGGGCTTGTTCAAATAGCATCTTATAGAACAAAGATTTTACCACTTTGATGACTTTTCAAGTTATTGCTTGGTGTAACGAACTGTCGAATGTTGCGAGTATCTTTAATACTCATTAGGTCGCTGGTTCAATTAATACTACTAATTACTTAAAAATTCTTCATATACAAACTATTTACACATTATTTACATTTCGAATAAAGAATATAGATCCAGCAAAACACACGATAGGTCCGCTAAGATCACCGAAAAAACAAAACAATAACGATATTCCAGTGTTGCCAAAACGGCAAACCTAAAGTACAGTAGAATGCGCCAAGGAGACGCACGGCATCCGAGGTTATGGTGAAGCCGTTACAAAAGAATGCGCCATGGAGACGCGATATACAAGACTGTGGTGAAGCCGTAACATACCGGCCCCCGTTGATATGTGCCAACATTCAACAATAATACTAAATGTAACAACAAACAATTGCAAATAATAGAAATTTCAATTCTACAATCAATAATACAGTATTTTCGATAAAATACAATGTACTTCTTCAATATTATTGCTTAATATAAGTTTACCAAATGCAAAATAGATAAGTTATAATACAAACAATAATTACACTTGAATAGTATGCAAGATAGTTATCAAATTAACACTCAATATATGTAGCAATCTGATAAATTCAACAAGTTAATAATAGTTAATCAAGAATATATACAGACGAAGACACGTAAGTTTACACTTTATGTTATGAAGCTAAGCTACCAAATTATGCAGCTAAGAATTAAAGCAAATTTTAAATCTCAAATGAAATTGCTATACATAATAAACAGTTCAATACAAATATACAATAATGGTAACTATAATTATTTAAATCCTTCAAAATAACAGAATTCATCAGTTCTCTAAAGGAAGTGGACAAACTTTAGAGACACACCTCGTAACTATACCTGTTGATGTTTTTATATCTAAAACTCTGACTTTTTTGTCAGATCCATATGTTACTTTAATGACACGACCTAATGCCCATTTGCCAGGAGGTAAATTGTCCTCCTTTAGGATAACCATACACCCTTCCTTTAGGTTGTCCTTCTCAATATACCATCTATTCCGTTGCTGTAAATTAACTAAATATTCAGTGTTCCATTTTTTCCACAAAATTTGGGTCATTTTTGTTAATTTTTGCCAATGTGATAATTTATTATCATCAATTTTAGTCAAATTCGGTTCAGGAATTGAAGTTATGGGTCGACCTACCAAAAAATGGGCAGGGGTCAAGACTTCAATTTCATTTGGATCTGATGACAAAGGTACTAAGGGACGAGAATTTAGAACCCCTTCGATTTCGGTGATTAATGTCCAAAATTCTTCGAGCGTGACTCGAGAATTGCCCAAAGTTCTTTTGAGATGATGTTTAAAGGATTTCACCCCAGCCTCCCATAATCCACCAAAATTTGGTGCACGAGGAGGGATGAATTTCCAATCGACAGCCTCGGAAGCCAAAAAATTTGACAAAGCTTCATCGGGTTTGCATACAAGAGCATGTAATTTCTTTAACTCTTTATTTGTACCTACAAAAGTAGTCCCATTATCCGACATTATGGTTGAGCTTTTACCTCTTCTAGCAAAAAATCGTTTCAGTGTGGCAATAAATGATTCAGATTTTAAATCTGTCACTATATCTAAATGGATTGCCTTTGTGGCAAGACAACCAAAAATCGCGACGTAAATTTTATTATATATCCCCTTTCTCTGATTTTTATACTTAATCATAAAGGGTCCACAAAAGTCAACAGAACATTTTTGAAATGGCGGGCTAGGATTTACTCGTTCAGCTGGCAAATTTCCCATAATTTGATTTGCCCTTATTGGTTTGTTTTTAAAACACGTTACACATTTGTGAACTATTTTACGAGACAAGGATCGCCCATTTATTACCCAATATTTTTGCCGTACATGATGTAACAATGATTGTGGCCCTAAATGGAAAAATTTGGAATGAAAATATTCAAAAATCATTTCACTTATTTTATGATCATGTGGTAACACTATAGGGTGTTTCCTCTCATAGGTCAGACTGGAATTGTCTAAACGACCTCCAACTCTAATTAAATTATCGGAATCTATATAAGGATTTAGAAATTTGAGTTTACTGTTACCTGAAAGGCTCCTCTGGTTTTTCATATGCTTAAGCTCTTCAGAGAAGGCTGAATACTGTACCTGTTTAATCAGAAAAATTTCTCCAAATCTCAATTCACTTGCAGATAAGGCACCACTTTTTTTCTCCTTACCCTTTCGACAATTATTTAGAAATCTAAAAATATAACTAGTAATACGAATTAATTTCAAAAAATTATTAGTTAAAGAGAATAAACAATTATAAAAACAATGTTCAGTTCTAAGTGAAAAGTTAGTGTTTTTTTCAGTTCTAAATTCGGACTCATAGTCAGTGTTGTTTTCCAGTTTTACTGGATAATCTTCTGCATATTGAATTTTGTCCCGAAGAAAATTTGGTCCACTAAACCAAAATTTGCAGTTAGTCAGTTCTTTAGCATCTAGACCTCGAGATAGGACGTCAGCAGGATTATTTTCCGATGATACGTGTTGCCACTGATAAGAGTCGGTGAGGTCTTGTATAGCAGCCACTCTATTACTCACAAATGTTTTCAATTGGTGGGGAGATTTTCTAATCCATGCCAGTGATATTGTGGAGTCACTCCAGAAAAGAACAGTTTCTATTGGAATGTCAAGTGAAGGTACAACTTTATGCATTAATTTTGCTAAGAGAAGACATGAGCACAGTTCAAGACGAGGGATTGTCACTGTTTTTATGGGGGATACTCTAGACTTGCTACAGAGTAAATGTGCATCAGGAGAACCTTCAGTTGGTATATACTGGATGTAAATGGCGGCTCCATATGCCAAAGAAGAGGCATCTGCGAAGCCATGTACGACTATGCGCTCTTCACGAAAAATAAATCTAGGAATTTTCAAATTTTCTAATTCTGCAAGAGTGGAAACAAAATCACTCCATTCTTTTGCTATGGAATCTGGTAGTGGCTCATTCCAATCTATCTTAGCTAGCCATGTTTTCTGCATGAAGATCTTAGCCCTTGTTACTACAGGGCCAATTAATCCGAGTGGATCGAAGATTTTTGAAATCAAAGAGAGAACATCTCGTTTGCTATACAATTCCTTGTTATGAATCTTTAATTTATACAGAAAACAGTCACTTAAAGGTTCCCAGAGAACACCCAAAGTTTTTACTGAACTACAATCTGTTTGATCATCGAAATTATATTCGGTGGCAGCCATAGTATTAGGTTCAAGTAATTCTCGGTGGTTTGCACACCATTTGTGCAATTTCATATTTCCACGCTTCAAAAGTTCAATCAATTGGGACTTTAAAATTTTCGCCCTTTCGAGAGTCGATTCCCCGGAAAGAAGGTCGTCTACATAAAAATCTTTTAAAACGACTGACGATGCTAGAGGTAAGTTTGGTTGCTCATCAAGAGCTAATTGTTTAAGAGCACGAGTTGCTAAATAAGGAGCATTAGATGTCCCATAAGTAATTGTATTAAGCTTATAAGTATTCACTGACGCGTTAATATTGTCCTTCCACAAGATTCTAAGAAAATCTCGTTGGGATGGATAAATTAATACCATTCTATACATTTTTTCTACATCCGCTGTGAATGCATATGGATGTTTTCGGAAACGTATCATAATTACGAATAATTCTTGTTGAGGAATTTTTCCTTTTAAAAGAATATCATTCAATGACAAACCAGATGTCGTTGGCGTTGAAGCGTTAAAAACGACTCGCAAGCGTGTTGTACTTTTTTCTGGCCTGTAGACCCCATGATGTGGTATATAATAAAGGTCCTTTAAGGGTTTTGATTCTTCTACTAATTCCATATGATTTAAGTTTTTGTATTCTTCCATAAATTCCGAATAGAGAGGTTGTAAGTTCGAATCCTTATCTAATCGGCGCCAAACTTGATCGAGCCTTTTTTCGGCTAGTTTTTTGGATTCTCCTAAAAGTGTAGCATCCTCCATAGGCATGCTAACAACATACTGACCATTGGAAGTTCGATAATGAGTCATTTCAAAATGATTTTCGCAAAATTTCTCTTCATTACTAAGTGGAGAACTAGAATCATTAATATTTTCAATTTCCCAAAATTTTCTTAAGGATTCGTCTATTTTTTCATTGGTTAATAAACCACAATATTGGGAATCATCTAAGGAATTATTCACGACACCGCTAGCAACATATCCGAATACTGTTTCTTGAAATAACAAATTTTGAGATGAGCTGCGAATTTTACCCGATTTTAATACATCGAAGAAACATTGCGCGCCGACCAACAGGTCTATCTTCCCAGGGATATAAAATTCAGCATCGGCTAACGAGATATTTGTAGGAATATCAGCAATTTCTATACGAATAGGTGTAAGTGGGGTTATTTCTGTAATTTTTGGCACTACAAGAAATTCCAGTTCCCTTGTGAAATCTCTATTTTTATTTGAAATCACAGTTTTAATTTTATAATTTAATGTTGTGGTTGTGTTATTCACACCCGATATTTGAGCAAAAACCTTTGATTTCTTTATGCCCAATTTCTTTGCAAATTCAAGCGACACACAATTTATTTGGCTACAAGAATCTAAGAGAGTTCTTGCCTGGATAAAATTTCCTTTATTTGTTTTTATGTCAATAACTGCAGTTGACAAGATAACAGTTTTATTTGAAGCGAATAAGCAATTAGAAAGAATTTGCGAGACTGAAGGCGTCGGATTTGATTCTGGGCGACGTACTGTCTGATCAACACCTGGTTTTTGAAAATGAGTTTCATTACTAGAACCGATTTCTTTATCTCTATGTAATAAAGTGTTGTGAGGGGATTTGCAATGTTTACATAAATGTTTCGAAACACAGTTAGCTGCTAAATGTGATTTGTTAAAAGCATATGAGACAAAGTTTATTTTTTTTAACAATAGCAAATCTTTCACCAAAATTCATATTTAAGAATTTATTACATTTATATAGGGGATGAAATGAGTCACAAATAATACACTGTTTTTCAGAACTTGTATTTACTAAAAGGGATTTTGATTTTATTTCACTAGAAATTTTTGGTCTAGCTAAATTACTTCTATTTATGCTTTCGAGAGATTGGCTTCTTTTTTCTAAAAAGTCCATTAAATTGTCAAAACTAGGAACTTCAGATGTGTTTATTGACAATTCAAATTGTTTTCTTGTTTCCTTATCTAGCTTTTCTAAAATTATAGTTGTAAACAAAATGTCAGAGTGGTTATTTCTGTCAAATCCTAAATTATTTAGAGCCCTGATATTTTTGTTTATAACATCTAATAAACGCCTTAATTCTTTAGATGATTCATGTGTAATTTTTTTCAAAATCTAGCACAGCCTTTAAATGTATATTGACAACTATTCGTTTATTTTCAAATCTATTTTCTAACGCTTTGAATAACGAATCAAATGTATCATCTGGAGTTTCTAATAATTTAGCATCATTCCTTAGAGCGGAATGCAAATAATGTAATTTTTGAACATCAGTCAATTCTTCATTATTTGTAACAATATTATTAAACTCTATTTTAAACATGTTCCAGTCTTCATATTTCCCACTAAATAGCGGAAGTGGTATGTCAGGTAATTTAATTTTACAATTCCTTATCTTTAAATCTGAATTTTTAGTTTCTAATTTATTATAATGTAATAATTGATTGAAACTTACCTCTAGCTGTTCTACTCGTTCTTCCATTTCGACGAATGAAGCATCAATTTCTGATAAATCATGATCTTCTGGTGCTGTTATATAATAATCACGACGAAGTACATCGATATTTGTAGACAGTTTTTGAAGATTCTTAATTTTTGTTTCAATTTGAATTCTAGACAGTTCATCAGTTTTTTCATTTACAGAATTTTCTAATCTTGTTAACTGGGCTTTTAAAGAGCCTCTAGTTCTATTCAAGCTAATTAACGAAGCCATTTTAATTCAAATAGAACAAGGAGAACAAGTTCGAATTAAAAACGAAAGTCCTACCGGCGAGCGGACCAATAATGTTACGAACTGTCGAATGTTGCGAGTATCTTTAATACTCATTAGGTCGCTGGTTCAATTAATACTACTAATTACTTAAAAATTCTTCATATACAAACTATTTACACATTATTTACATTTCGAATAAAGAATATAGATCCAGCAAAACACACGATAGGTCCGCTAAGATCACCGAAAAAACAAAACAATAACGATATTCCAGTGTTGCCAAAACGGCAAACCTAAAGTACAGTAGAATGCGCCAAGGAGACGCACGGCATCCGAGGTTATGGTGAAGCCGTTACAAAAGAATGCGCCATGGAGACGCGATATACAAGACTGTGGTGAAGCCGTAACACTTGGCAACGTTGAATTTTCTTCTTTCTTACAGTTGTAGTCGATGGGGAAATAAGCTGTCCATATTGGGAACCGGGTGTAGTTTTACTAAATCTTGTACCAAATGAATAAGAAAAATTATTTTAAGCAAAATATGCATTAGCAATCGTAAATATGTTTTATTAACTTTCTAAAATACTCCACTTTTCAACATTTAATGTAATTTTACCATATCTAATAAGAATTTAAGCTTACAAGTAATTAAGATCAGCACATCTCGGATTAACAAGTTTCCTCCTAAATGGCAAACAGCGCGCTTTTTTACACTTTCCAGACTTAATTATATTTTCAACTGCTTTTCTTCGCGAAAATGTTTAGCCATCTCTCGATCAAAATTATTACCTTTAAAAATATTAGGGGTGTCCATATTGAAAGCCCTGTCCATACAGGGTACAAATATCTTATTTCTTTTTAAAGGGTTAACTGCAACATTATTTCGAATTAATAATAGCATTTGAGACTTAAAAGTACGATCTTTCGAAATTTGTCTGTCAAGTTTAATTGCGTCAAGCAGTTTGGTTGATTTGGATTTAAACAAAAAGATCCAAAAACAGAAATAAACGCCAAAAAATGCTTCTTCCGTTTAGGTGCGTAAAAGAGTTTGCACGCATGTGCAAACGATTTCTTTCCCCGAACATTTAAAAAATGGCTTTTTTATGAAAGTGTGTTCCACTTCGTAATTAATATATCTTAAATTAATCAAAATATTAAAATTCTGAGCTTCAAGTGCATCAGGAAAGGAATTGGGCAACTCTCATTAAAAAAATTGAGCCTTGTACATGCTGTAGGTTTTGCTAGCCATCGCAGACACACAGACAGAGCGTTTTGTTCTTTTATTAGTACATTAGATTTCATTTGGTTAGTTCTAGATTTAATGTTAGATTTTTGTAACAAATGAGCTAAGCAAAGTGAATATTAGAAGGTAAAAATGAAGTTCAAAGAATATGTTACTTAAGGGTGTATTTCGATTCAAACTGCTTATTTTCCGATTTATTTTTGAATTTATTATTGCTCTCAAAAACACCAAACTTTCAAAATCTCTTATTTGGAAAGTACACAAGGTGCCGTGATTGTTGATTTTTTGAAAAATGCTGAAAATATTGCAAAAAAAGCAATCAAAAACGGCATTTTGAACCGATTTTTCCCAAGCGGTAGATTTGGGATCGAAAAAAAAGGGTCATACTAATTGTCTGAGCGTAGCGAAGTCTTATACTCAGAGTACGTAACGATATTAAAAGTCAAAAAAATTCTTTCGTCAAGCAAATCTCAAAAAGTACGTGTCGGATTTCAATTCTGTTTGTTCCAGAAGGTACCTATGAAGGTAATCTGGTGAATGCACCTACTTTTAAAAATTATTGTCTGAGCGTAGCGAAGTCTTATACTCAGAGTACGTAACGATATTAAAAGTCAAAAAAATTCTTTCGTCAAGCAAATCTCAAAAAGTACGTGTCGGATTTCAATTCTGTTTGTTCCAGAAGGTACCTATGAAGGTAATCTGGTGAATGCACCTACTTTTAAAAATTATTGTCTGAGCGTAGCGAAGTCTTATACTCAGAGTACGTAACGATATTAAAAGTCAAAAAAATTCTTTCGTCAAGCAAATCTCAAAAAGTACGTGTCGGATTTCAATTCTGTTTGTTCCAGAAGGTACCTATGAAGGTAATCTGGTGAATGCACCTACTTTTAAAAATTAATTCCAAATAGTTTAAAAGTTACATTAAAAAACTGATAAAAAAGCACAATTTATTTGCATACGTCACAGAAATTTGCTGTGCGTGATTTTCACAAAACTGCATATATTTCAAGCGCTCCAAATCCTATAGAAGAGCTGTCCGCAAGATTAAAGGCGGGATCAAGGCATATGCCATCTAGCGGCAGGAGTGCATAACTAGAAGATTATTAAGTAAATTGCAGTTTCTTTTGTGTGAATGGCAACAAAACTTTTTTGTTTCTATAAAATGTTACTTTAAAATATTTCGTAGAATAAATTTTAGGTTTAAAATATTGTAAATAAATGTAGAATAAATAAGTGTAGTACGACTAAATATTAACATAAAATATACTAAGATGAAATATCATTTAACTATGCGATACAAATATCGCTGATTAAAATATGTTCGATTTAATTACGCTTTTAATGTAATGAAAGATGACTCATTAAATTTTATAAGTACTTGTTATATAAATGCAGAATTTTGAAATAGTGTCACATTTTAGTAATTTTTTGATGAGCTAAATTATACAAAATGATATACACCGTAGTATTTCATATGATAATATAATGTTTATCAATATTTAGAAATGTATAGAATTTAATACTAAATAAAATATTCAACTTTAGCTGCATTTTTCATTTACCAATTTCAGACGATAAAAATCCAATGTTTTCTTGGTCATGTCGACTTTTATTATTTAACTTGCAAACATTTCATTCTTTTAATTTAAAAACCTATTTTATTATACGTATATTCGGAATAACTTTAGTTTTAAATGTATGTATTAAATGTTGCCCAACAAACACATAACTGGTGGGCCACTAGAGGCGTCGTTAGCGGTGGCCCAAAGTGTTTGATAACGGCCTGCCATCTTTGGCCGTAACGGCTCCGTCAAAAAACTGTCACGCCGGCCAGAACGCGGCCGCAAGATCATGGCCATGAATACAAGAAGTTGCCCACAAATGTGCCATTAACGTTTTTATTAAAAATATCAGACAGCCACAAACTGGCCACAATTATTCTTTTAAAGGCCATTAAAAATAAAGGCTGGCCAGGAGATCCCCCTCACCCAGACATTTGTGTTTGTAAGAATTAATATTTAAACATGAATTCAAAATTTGTTCTATAAAAAATATTTGCTGGAAGATTATTTAAATGATAAACTGTCTTTGCATGTAAAACAAATATACTAATAATCTTTATGTACACTTTTCAAAAAAGTTATAAATTTACTTATCTTCAAAATTTTCAAAAATTTCCAAAGCATATAAGTTGAAAAGGAATTTATTTGTTTATTATTTAATTATATGCTTTAAAAATTTACATGTAATGCAATTAAAAATAATTTTTAAAGCATATAATTAAATAATAAACAAATAAATTCATTTTCAACTTATAAGTTTTGGAAATTTTTGAAAAATTTGAAGATAAGTAAATTTATAACTTTTTTGAAAAGTGTACCTAATGATTAATAATATATTGTTTTTTTATGCAAAAACACTTTATAATTTAAACAATCTTCCAACAAACATATTTTATGGAACAAATTTAGAATTTATGTTAGTGATGCATGTATTAAGTTAAATGCTTTATGTTTTTTTTTTTTTTTTTTTTCATTGGTTTTTAGACTTAAGAGGCTACTTCAGCCAAGCGAAAAGACCCAATATATAATGCCGATCCTACAGAAGGAATTTATAAAGATATCTCGGTTGCATTCCAATACTTTTAAATTACTTATTTATTTTATTTTGTTTATTTATTATCTGTTGCATTAGATTGCTGAGATCGATTCGTAGACAATTTTTTTATTTTTTCGATTTTTATTGTAGATTTTTTCTGAGGATGCTTTCACTTTCGTAACCGGTTCCGAAAATAAAAACATTCTCATTAAAAATATCTGCAAACAAAATAGAAAAAGTAAAAAACGGCCTTTGTACAGATTAATTTCAGCTATCTGATAGGAAAAATATCGTTTCAAAATATTAAAATGTAAAAGAGATATCTTTATTGATTTCTTCTATAGGATTAATGTTACCGAACGAATCGTTTTGCTTGACTGAAGTAGCCTGTTAATGGCTGTCACCAATATATTATATTTATTCATTAAAGAATTATTATGAAACCTGTCGAATATTTTTTGCATCATTTTAATATACAAAAGAATTTTCATTTAGATTTTATTCGAATAATTTAATATTCAAACATAACATATATATATATATATATATATATATATATATATATATATATATATATATACACACACACACATATATATATTTACATACATAACAATAATATTTGCTATTTAAAAAATATATTATTTTAATTTTTTCATATTAGCTGAGAATTATTTACAGTAATTGAAAATGTATCAAAATTTTGAATGATCTGACAGTTTTATTTAATTGTTTAATGAATGAAATATTTTCGATGAAAAATTGTTAATTTTTTTCGCTCAAAATAAAAAAAAGAAAAAACCATCATTCACAGTCATGTTACTTACAACGTTAAAGAAGCTATTTTAAGAATCTAAAATTAAACCGATAGCTATTTTATCTAAAATAATTGAATAAACCTCTACAAAAAAGAATTTTTTTAAGTCAAAGAAACATCTATTAAATGGTATTTTTCACAATTTTATACAAGAGACATGAAATCACTCTTTCTCACTTCTAATATATGAAAAGAAAAATAAATTTTACCTTTAAGAATCAGTGTAAACTTTATTTAAACTAAACTATTTTATTTTTTGCAATATTTTTAATGACATGCACAGTAGAAAACAACAATTGTTATATGAAAATATGATTAACTTTCAAACTTTTAAAAAATTCTTAAAAGTATATAATTTTAAATTAGCTGCTTTTCCTAATTTATACAAAACTTTAAAATAACGAATAAGCGATGAATAGCGGAGTATAAAGTAAATATTATTTTATATTTGTTAAAATACAACTGCATTTTTAAAAACGTATGTCTTAAAAATGAATATATTTCCTATCTTTCTATTAGGTTTCCTGAAGCAATCAATCGTAATGTCGATGCAAAAAAAACTCAAGAGGTTATAATGAATTATAAATTAATAATTCTTCAATGAATAAGCATAATAAAACATACCTATATTGTGTTAAAATATCCAAATTGAAAGTAGCATTCGTTAAACACGCTTTCTTTCCCTTATGTGACGGTTTAACTGAAATGATCTGCTTATCAGCACACCGCCCAAAATTCTTGGAAAAATCCCCCTCCGTACTTGTTGACCTTGAAGGAGAGCATGTATTCTCCTAAGGCCCAAACAGATCTGACCACTTTTTGCGATTACTCGTCGGATCGTTTATTGTGGCGACATGGTGTTTTGATCTTTAATGAGTTTTGTTTGAAAGAGACGGTTATCCGACATATGAAAAACAATAGATGGCTTTATCTGTATTTTTTTTTTTAGTAAAAATATAATAAAGCAAATAAATACATATAAATGTTAGGAATTTAACAGATACAGGGAATTTTTTTTCCCTTTTAAATCCCCCTCCCCCCGGGAATTTTATTTAAAATGCATATATATTTGAAATCATATTAAAAATTTACGTTTTAGAAAGAGTTTATATGCTCCCCCCTTTTTTTTCTTTTATCTTTACTGACTAGCATTCAGCAAAAAATTCTTGTTGAAACAAATTAAATGCCATTTCATCCATTTTGTTTGCAACAAATACCTTTTTTATAGAATTAAAAAATATATACATAAAAAAATTCACATTTATCAGTAAATATCTTGTAAATATTTTGTATAATATGCATTTCCAATGAATGCATCTTACTGTATTTAAATCTTTGTATTGTTCCAATTTCTTAAAAATTTGTGTTCTGTTTATTTTGGCTATTAAAATCAATATAAATTGAATAATATATTCATTATTTCCAGTATGACCACTGAAATATATCCATGCAAAGCTATCCGCGCTTGCAGATGCAAATAAATCAAAATACATTCTTTCTTTTTTTTCTAATAACACCATTTTTCAAATTTTAGAATGATCTTTCCTAGAAAAAAAAAAAAAAAATGTGAAACTAATTGTATTTCTAAGCCAACTTTAGAAATACAGAAATCGACAATTTTAGAAACATATTATGCATGTACGATTAAAAATTATTTTATGCATGTATGCTAAAGTTTTGCATGATTGAGTAATTGGGAGGGGGGGGGGTGTGGACATGGACTGCTTTAGGGACAATCTAAAAACGTTTTTCTGTTTTAATATTTATTTTAAATTATTTTACTATATTTTAAATATTTATTCTTTTTTTTCCAACTTTTTTTTATAAATAATGAATGCAACAGTGTGCCGGTGAAGAAAAAACTTGGAATTCTATACACATTTTGAGCAAAATTTTTATTTTTTATATAAATATTTTCAAACTAAATAAAATATGTCATCTATTTTATTGTTTTAAATATAAATCTCCTAAATTATATCTCGTATATAAATCTCTTCTTATTAAAACTCAGATTTAAAGTAATTTTTGAAAGAAATAAAGACCAAAAATATATACATTTTCTCTCATAAAATAAAAATGCTGGTCAGTTTATATTAGCCCTCTGCTTTCTAGATGTTGGAGGGCCATTACTTTTTTGCCCGAAACCGACCATTAAGAGTTTACCGGCAAAGTAAATGCAACAATTCTGTCATCGCCGAGCCGTTAAAGGCTCGGCGATGACTGCCGCAATTAGCGGCGGCTCACTTGCGGTACAGCATTGTTTTTGTACAATTGGCCTTAACTCCTTTTGGCCGTGACGAAACCAGCTTAAGGCCTTAACTCGAGTGTTTGTGGGGTGTTTTGTTAAACAAAGAATTATTGTTAATTTATTTGTTTAAATATTTAACGTTCTAGACAATAATGTTTCTAAAATCGTTGCTTGGACACTCTCTCTCTCTCTCCCTTTTTTTTTTTTTTTTTTTTTTTTTTTTTTTTTTTTTTTTTAACAGACAAAGCTATTTAGAGAGTTCATATTAAAAATTCAATCATAAATTTCAAGCTATTCTCTCAATCATGACAGATTAATCAAGTCTACGAGGTTTATTCCAAAACATTTTTGTTATAGTTTGTTTCGATAAAGTCATGTACATTTAAAAAAATAGTCACAATATCATTTTAATTTTGGGAGAAAAAGTACTAACTAGTACTCATAAGTACCATATAATGCTACGAAAAATATTGACTTTTACCCTAAAATTAAAATGACGATGAGATTTTTTTTATTAAAAATATATGTATTTAAAAAAAGTCTCATTATTATTTTAATTTTAGGGTAAAAGTTAATATTTTTCGTAGCATGATATGGTACTTATGAGTACTAATTGGTACTTTTTCTCCCAAAATAAAATTAAAATGATATTGTGACTATTTTTTTAAATGTACATGACTTTATCGAAACAAACTATAACAAAAATGTTTTGCAATAAACCTCGTAGACTTGATTAATCTGTCATGATTGAGAGAAAATTCAGTAAATATGCGCAAGAGATGTGGAGATAATAAACATCTGCGCATATATGACGTCAAACCCACGTCATCCTCAAGTTATGCACCCCTGCCGCTAGATGGCATATGCCTTGACCTCGCCTTTAATCTTGCGGACAGCTCTTCCATAGGAGTTGGAACGCTTGAAACATATGCAGTTTTGGATTTTCACCGGTTGGATATTTTCGTAGTTAACCGAATCAGTACATGGAGTAAATAGTAATCATTTACGCACTCAGAAATATTGAATGCAATAAAACATTTTAAAAATTAATCATGCAGGAAAATAAAACTGTTATTTTTTTTAATTAAAAAAAAAAAAAAAAAAAGTCATAAAAATTTTGATTTTGAGATTTTGTAATAATCTCTTAATAGCATTTTTTGATCGCAAAAAGAATGTTTTATGTATTTCGCGTGTGAAAATTAGAAACAATCACGTTTTTAAATAAAAAGTTTATTTTATGACATCATTTTCCCTTTATATTTATTTTTAATGCATGTTTTCTTTTAACTAATATTTTGTTTGTGTGTGGAAGTCAATTCTGGTCACTAATTTTTCGGCACGGATACCACAAGCGCATCAGATTTGACGCAATTTTTTTCAAAGCCCATTTGGCGAAAGCTCCGTTTTCAAATAACGCTTACATACACATTTTTAAATTATTTTCTATTTTCAAAAAACTTACAGAAATTAAAATAATAATAATAATTAATAACTATAAAAAGAAATATTTTATATAACTAGAAAAAGGAAATGAAAGTAAATAAACATTTTATGAGTAAATAAACAAATAATAAATAAATAAAGCCGGATTACCATCTCAGGTAAAATAATGCCATTTTGACGCCAATTATGTACCCTGGTGCATATGTGACATCTTTTCCCATTTTTCATCCATTTCCTGTTGGCATACAACTTTGAAATTTGGAATATGTATGCATACCTGGGAGCAATACTGGAATTAGACATGGATTTTTTTTTATTATTATTCGATCCAAAAAGGGGCAACGGGGGCTATTTTTTGAAGATTTATACAATTTATACTGCATAAAGGAGCCACTTACCTCTTTTTATATACAAGAAGAAGTAAGTGGTATGCAAAAACAATTATAGTATACATAAATAAAATACTTGAGATAATATACTAAAGATATAAGCACCGTGTTGTAAAATGAAATGAAGTGAAACTAATTGAACGCGTAAATTAAGAAAATGAAAATATCGTCTGATTTTGTTTATTATCTTTCGAAGAACTTTGACAAGTGTAAGAGAACGATTGAGTTCTCTGGATGTAATGATGGATGTGTCTTTTACATGGAATTAAACGACAATTTTTATAATATATGGACTTTTAGATTAATTTGAACTTAGAATAAGTTTATCTTAACAGATGAGATGATTTTAATTCAAGAGCTCCGCAGGCATCGCGTAGATGCAACCCGCAAATGAAGACTTGCATGGTTAGTAAGTAATTCTTGAACTAACCCTATTTTCGAATTCTAACATTCTGGTACCCTCGGTTCGGGACAGGAGTTTTTGAATTTCAATTAATTCTAAATGAAAAAATGAATCTGAGTAGTTTGAAAACTCAGAGAAAAGGACTGAGAGCTGCTTTTACTCTCACGTTTAAGAAAATTGAAACTGAATTAACTAAAGAAACATGTGAAATTAAAGAACTTTCTATTTTGAAAACTCAACTGTTTGATAAATTTCAACGGATGGACACTTGTCAAAGTAAAATTTCGGAAATATTGTTACAAGATGAGGACGAAAAATTGTTTACCGAAGATTTTGAAGGTGCTGAAGAATATCGAGAAAAATATATAGAAATATGTGCACGTATTGATGAAAAGATACAGGTTTCTTCATCTCCTGGCGAAGAAGTAAAACGCAAATTTAAATTACCGGAGATCGAGCTGAAAAAGTTTAACGGCGAACCAAAGGAATTTTTATCGTTTTGGAGCCAGTTCAAGAAAATACACGAAGACGATTCTATTGCCGCTGAAGACAAGATGCAGTACCTATTCCAATGTATGGAACCGAAATCAAAAGCGGAGCGTTTAATATCAAGTTATCCAGCTACCGCGGAAAATTATCCGAAGGCTATCGATCAATTAAAACAGAGGTTTGGACGAGATGATCTTCTTGTGCAAATTTACGTTAGGGAATTATTAACCCTCGTAATGAAAAATGCCACTGCGCCTAAAATGAAAGTTGACTTAGCCTCTTTATACGATGAATTAGAAAGCAAACTTCGTGCCTTAGAAAGTTTGGGAAGAACTCAAGAGAAGTATGGAGACTTTCTCATGCCCTTGGTTGAGAGCTGCCTGCCTGAAGAAGTTCTTTTGACCTGGGAAAGAAGTCGAAATCACGATACATATTCCAGTGAGAATTCCAGGACTTTAAAAAATCTGATGGACTTTCTACGCCAAGAAGTTCAAGGAGATGAAATGGTGTTTTTAGCAAGAAAAGGTTTTGATTCTATTGTTAGAAAAAAGAACATTTTATCTGAAATTATTAGCAAACCTGATCCAGCTACCGCATCTGCATTGGTGAGTATAGAAAATAAAGGTAAGAAAAACAATTGCATATTCTGTGATAGGTTTCACCCCTCTAATAAATGTTTTGGGGCTAAAAAAATGTCTTTAATTGAAAAACAAAAAATTTTGTTAAAAAAGGGGATTTGTTTCACTTGTTTGCAAAAAGCTGGTCATCTGAGTAAGAATTGTAATATTAAAAATAAATTAAAGTGTAATTATTGCCATAAACATCATTTTGAAATAATGTGTCCAGAACAAAATATAAATAATAATCAAAATGATACTTTGAAATCTGAAAATTCTCTTTCTAATTGTAGTAGAAATAAAGTTGTGTATATGCAAACGCTTGGCGTGCGCATTCGATCGCAAGGTCGCCAAAAAGTCGTACGCGCACTGCTAGATTCAGCGAGCCAAAGTAGTTACGTAAGCGAGAGAATAACGAAATCACTAAAAATGCATCCTATAAGAAAAGAAATAATTATTCACGCGCTGTTCGGGGGGGATGAAACGAAACCTAAAAAACATGATGTGTTTTCTGTAGAAATCAGTGAATTAGATGGAAATAATGCGTTTTGTTTTGAGGCATTTTCCGAAAAAAAGATTTGCGGATTTGTACCTAAAATTAAAGATTATAGAATATTAAATGAATTAAAAGGAAATAAAATAAATCTATCTGATGATTTTTGTAAGGAGTCTGAAATTGATCTTTTGGTGGGGGCTGATATGATAGGAAAATTATTGACAGGAAATTTAATTCAATTAAATTGCGATTTGACTGCCATAGAAACCAAGCTCGGTTGGACAGTAATGGGGAAACAAATGTGTGGCAAGAAACATAACGTTTTGACAACATTGTCTATGCACGTTAGAAATATTCCTTTGAATGAATTATGGGAACTTGAAACCATAGGAATTTCTGACCCCATTCAGAGTTTTGAAAAGCGGGAAAACTTTGATTTAAACGATTTTAAAGAAAAAATGAAAATTCTTCCCGATGGCAGATATGAAGTAGGGCTTCCATGGAAGTGTAATTTTAAGAATTTGCCCGACAATAAAGTTTTAGCTCGGAAGAGATATGAAAAAATGATCAATAAATTGAAATGTGGGGGATTTTTCGATGAATATCAGGAAGTATTTAAGAATTGTGAAAAAATGAATATTATTGAACGTGTTCCAGAAAATGAATTAAGTAATAAATGTCATTATTTACCGCATAGGCCCGTTATCAGGTTAGATAAGGAAACCACAAAAATACGCCCTGTATTTGACGCATCTGCTTCTGAGAAAGGGAAACCCTCGTTAAATGAATGTCTGCATAAAGGCATTAATCTTATAGAATTAATACCTGATATTCTTGATCGTTTTAGAATGTATCCTATCGGTATAACTGCAGATATAGAAAAGGCTTATTTAATGTTATCTGTTATGCCTAAAGATAGAGATTTTCTTAGATTCTATTTCCCATGTAATGAAGGACAATTGATTTATAGACATCGTAGAGTTGTATTTGGTGTCTCTTCTAGCTCTTATTTATTAAGTGCATCTATAATGCATCTTTTAGAAAATAGTCCTCCTGAATATAAGGAAACTGCTGAAAAATTAAAATGTTCATTTTATGTAGATAATAGTGTATCAGGTGTTTTTAACATTAATGAAGCTGAAATGTTTATTGAAAATGCAAACTTATTAATGTCTAAAGGGTGTTTCAATTTGCGTTGTTTTGAAAGCAATGTAGCTTGCAAGAATGTTGATAAACATACTGGGGATACTTCAGTTTTGGGGATTATTTGGGATTTAGATAATGATTCTTTGAAATGTTGTTTAGATTTAGAAACATTAACGTGTGAAAGGAAAATTACTAAGAGATTAATTTTGAGCATTGTGCAAAAGATTTTTGATCCTATCGGTTTATTCTCTCCTGCTACATTGCTTCCAAAATTATTGCTACAAGACTCATGGAAACAGAAAATTCCATGGGATCGAGAATTACCTTGTAACATTGTGAGTGCTTTTTTGAAATGGTTGAAGAATATTGATGTTTTAAAAGAAGTAGCTATACCTCGATACTTAGAAATTAATGCTTCATCTGAACTTCATGTTTTTGTTGATGCGAGTAAAGGGGCATATGCAGCATGTGTCTTCGCTAGATCAATAATTGATTCCGATGTCAAGGTTACGCTTGTTAGAGCGAAGTCTAGGGTTGCTCCTCTCAAAACTTTGAGCATGCCGCGTTTAGAGTTAATGGCTTGTTGTATAGGTACTCGACTTGCGAGTTCTATCATCAAGGCAATAAATATGCCAGGTCTGAAAATCACATTCTGGTCAGATTCTACTACCGCAATTTGGTGGATAAAGGAACATGGGAATTGGTCGGTTTTCGTGAGCAACAGAGTCAAAGAAATTCGACAGATGTCCAATATAGAGTCATGGAAGCACGTTCCAGGAAATTTGAATATAGCTGATATACTTTCACGTGGATGTTCTCCGCAGAAAATGCTTGATTCGCGATGGTGGGAAGGTCCTAAGTGGTTAAAAGAAAATCCTGAATGTTGGCCAATTGGCGCGATTGACTGTCAGCCAAAAAATGTTGATTTAGAAAGAAAAAAGATCGAAATTACGAATATTGATCTAGCTAAAGACGCACCCCTTTGGCTTTTAGATAATATATCTAATTATGATAAGATGATAAGAATATTTGCTTGGATTCTGAGATTTGTAAATAATTGCCGAAATGTTGCTAATAAGTGTAAAGATTCTAATCTTACTCAAAATGAAATTGAAAATTCTGAAAAATATCTAATCCGTTTAGTTCAGAGCTGTTATTTCTATAATAAAAGGTCATTAAATGATATTGTAACATTCACAGATGATAATGGAATTTTAAGAGTTAAAACTAAAATAACTGAAAGAAATGACCGAGAATCATTTTTGTATCCAATATTGTTACCAGGCAAATGTGAATTTACTAAATTATTGATTAGATCAGTACACCAAAAGAATTGTCATGCAGGTATAAGAACAATGCAATCTTTAATAAGAGAAAGATTTTGGATAATTAGAGCTAGAAGAACTATTAAAAATGTATTGTACGACTGTATTGCATGTAAACGTTTTAAGGTAAAGTCTTTGTCAAGCGAACCAACACCTTTGCCACCAGATCGCGTTACAGATTGTGCTGTCTTTGAAATTATTGGAGTAGACTTAGCCGGGCCGTTATTTCTAAAAAATGGCGAGAAAGTTTGGATAGCATTGTTTACTTGTGCCGTTTGTCGCGCGATTCACCTTGAACTAGTCAATTCGCTATCTTCTGATGCTTTCCTGCTAGCACTTAGACGTTTTATAGCTAGACGCGGTAGGCCCAGCACTATTTATTGTGATAATGGAACAAACTTTAGGGGGGCTTCCAATGAACTTTCAAAATTAAATTGGGATAAAATTTTAAAAGAAACCATGACGCATAAAATTGTTTGGAAATTTATACCTCCCACCGCAGCTTGGTGGGGAGGCTGGTGGGAAAGGTTAGTTCGCATTGTAAAAGAATTGTTAGTACGTACTTTAGGTAGATCTGTATTGACTTATGAAGAATTGAATACACTTATATGTGATTGTGAATCTGTGATTAACTGCAGACCTCTAACCTATATCTCAGAGGACCCACTGGAGCTAGTACCTCTCACACCCGCTATGTTTCTTACTGAAAACCGAAGTTTCAGCAATTCGGATATTATCGAATTAGATTCTCAAAGTTTAAGGAGAAGGTTGAATTACAGAGCTAAACTTCTTACCGATTTTAGGCAACGTTTTAGAAAAGAATACCTCAGCGAATTAGTTCAAAAACATACTGAAAAATATACACGTGAACCGCGAGTGGGAGAAATAGTCTTAGTTGGGGATGATAACAAAAAACGTTTATTTTGGCCTTTAGCAAAGGTGATTCATTTAATTCCAGGACGGGATGGTAAAGTTCGTGGTGTTAAGTTGAAAACTCAGCACGGCACGGTTTTACGTCCGGTGCAGCGCATCTTTCCTTTGGAAATATATTCGAATGAAATAATTGAAATTGCATCCAAACCGTCGGGTGAAGAGAAAACTAGTTCCAGTGAGCATGATGATCATGAAAATGTGTCTTCTCCTGATAGTGTCATACTTAAGAAATATACCTCTTCTGGAAGATGTGTAAAAGCTCCAAAGAGGTTGGATCTTTTTAATAATAATTGTTATGTATTTGAAACTCTCCCCAAGTTTCAAAGGGGGGAGGATGTTGTAAAATGAAATGAAGTGAAACTAATTGAACGCGTAAATTAAGAAAATGAAAATATCGTCTGATTTTATTTATTATCTTTCGAAGAACTTTGACAAGTGTAAGAGAACGATTGAGTTCTCTGGATGTAATGATGGATGTGTCTTTTACATGGAATTAAACGACAATTTTTATAATATATGGACTTTTAGATTAATTTGAACTTAGAATAAGTTTATCTTAACAGATGAGATGATTTTAATTCAAGAGCTCCGCAGGCATCGCGTAGATGCAACCCGCAAATGAAGACTTGCATGGTTAGTAAGTAATTCTTGAACTAACCCTATTTTCGAATTCTAACACACCGGGTTTGGCGAGATTTTTTATGCCAATTAGGCGAAAACATTGCTTTGATTACCAGATACATATAGCGTACATGATAAATAACATACATATACATAATAAATAACATGCTATAATAACACGTTATTTATTTATTTCAAAATGTAAAAAAAGGAATGAACGAAACATTTTCTGTTATTAAAAAAATAATAATAACAATCAATAAATGATAATATTTTTAGAACAAACAATTTATTATAACATTTATATGATAACCATGTTAGGCAACTGAACGCCAGTTTGGCACCAATTAGGTACCTCGGTGTGTATAGGGCATATATGTGCCATATTTATATGTAAAACTGAGCATCAACGTTTACCAAGTGTGTTTTCATAGTCGCTTATATCTTTTTGCAACATAGCGTACCTTCCGAAGCCAAAATTGCACAAAAGAACAAAAAAAAATCAATATTTGCAGTTTTTTTTTTTTTTTTTTTTTTTTTTTTTTCAATGTAATGCACATTTTGTAATCAGTAGGCTTGATAATCAGACCTTGTTTTTTTGCTTTAAAAGATGATATTTCATACGACGCACAGTGGGGCAAAAACCCAAAAAGCTGGCCAAAAGTCGAAAAATGAAGTTACGATTTAGGGAATTTCGATTGTACAGTTGGCTAGAATAATATTTGGAGAGTCAGAATCTGTATTTTAAAAAAGATTTTTGCTTTGCCCTTACAAGCAGCATCATTTCAAAAATGATGATTGAAGGAGTATCATTTAGAGCGAACAAAAACAGCAAAACAACAGTTCTTCTAAACGCGTGCTATGTTTTATAATATAATCCGATTTTAATGATTTGAAATGGATTCACACTATGATAGTATGTACTTTATTTGCATGCATTACAAAATTTATATTAAGCACGTAAAATTTAATAAATTCATTGTCATTTTTAATAAAAAATTTTAGAAAAAAATTTATTTTTTTGCTTTTAAACATCAAGAAGTTTAAATGTTCCACAGTATTCCGCAACGAAATTTAATGGAAATAATAACTTGGGCTATTGTCTAGTGATTCATAAAAAAACCAGCTGCCTAAAACTGCCTTTCTGCATTTCACGCATATTTTAGTAACCACAAGTAAAAATGCCACTTTTTCGGCCGCATCAAAAATTTTGAAATTGACTACTTTTTACATAATTTAGCGGATAAATATTTTTCAAATTTTTTAATTATTCAATTTTATAATAGTTTATTTCCTACTAGCTGTTCTGCCCGGCGGCGTTGGCCGGGTTCATCAAAAAATAGCAAGAATTGCGAAAAAACTTTAAAAATCATAATAAAAACCTCGAAAATTTTTAAAAATGCTGCACGAATTTCGTCTAAACTTCGTTGAAAAGAGATGGGCTAGAAAATTGAAGTTGGATTATTTTTACTAAAAAGGAAAAATCTTACAAATCGCAAAAAACATTAAAAATCTCATAAAAATATAAAACAAAATTCAAAAATTGTGTTTCAAAATTCGAATAAACTTTGAAGAAAAGAGATCAGAATTTAATAAATTCGGCCAAAAATTAAGCCTCTAAAAAATCGAAGCGGATCGCGAAAAAACGTAAACATCGCTTTAAAAATGGCAAAATTTTCAAAAACCACGGAACTCAAAATTTACTCTACTTGCATAAATGTTTTGAATCTAATTAATTTGATAATGTGAAAAGCATTGAAATAAGAAAAAAAACTGCCAAAAAATTGCAATAAAAATCTTTAATCGCACAGGAGAAAATTTATAATATTAGCGAAGAAATTAAAAACCGAATTCCTTTTCCGGATCTGAAAAAAATCGCCGTAAACTCAAAAAAACATACTGCATTAAAAATTGCTGTAGATCAAAATAAGAAAGCAAAAGAATTACCGTAAAGGATAAAAGTTTGAAACCAAACTCTTATTAGTCTAGAAATTTAAAATCGAATTCCTTTGAAAAATGTTAAAAAAAAAAAAAAGACTGCGAAAGCCCAAAAATTGCATTGAAAATTGTAATGAAGTCGTAAAACATTAAAAAATCCCTAGGGTAAAAATTCACTGTTATAAAATAAAATATTGTAATCAAGAAATTAACCACATTAACCAAAAAGTTTGAAATCGAAATCGATTTCCGGATTTAAAAAAATCGCCACGGAACTTGAAGAATGGCTAAAAATTACATTGAAAATTGCATTAAAAATAGCTAAATATATGGAAGTCAATGCTTAAAAAAATAATATTAAGGCAGGGCGGGGGGGGGGGGGGGGTATGATCGAAATCATTCATAAATTACAAAATCTAGGCATGGAACGCCAAAATCATATTAAGAGATAAAACATTGCATTCGAAACATAACTTCATTAAACAAAATGTTTGATATCAAAATTAGTTTCTGAATGGCAGAAAATCGCCAAGGAACTTAAAAAAAATGGCTAAAATCGTATCGAAAACTATATTAAAAATCGCTGAATTTTTAAAAGTCATGGCTGTAAAGAATTAATATTCAGTCGAAAATATTGTAATCGGAAATCGTTCATGAATAAGGAAAAGTCAACACGGAACACCTAAAATCCTCCAAACTAACTAAAAATTACATTGAATATCGCATTAGAAATTGGCAAAATTCATAAAAGCGTGGAGAACAAATTGTACTATTTATGCTAAAAGTTAGAAACCGAAATTCTTTTACCGATGTCAACAACTGTCACAGAACTTGAAAAATCACTATAAAACAGATCAAAAATCAGTAAAATTCAAAAATCCGGACAAAATTTGCCATAGTAAGATAAACATTTATATTAAATTCCTGCGGACATAATTTACCATAATGGGACAAAACATTGAAATCTGAACTCTTTCATTAGTTAAAAAATATCGACACAAAACTTGCTAAACATTTTATTAAAATACACAAAAAATCTGAATCATTGATATCAAAATTTACTACATTAAGCTACAAATTATTTAAAAATTTCTTTTCCAATTGTGAAAAAATCGCCGTGGACTCGAAAACATCTAAAAATTGTATTCAAAAATTCATTACAAATCGTTTCAAATTTAAAAATAGCGGGGACAACATTTACATTAATAGAGTAAAATAGTGTAATCTGAATTATTTCTTAATTACGAATGAAAAAATCGGCGCAAAGCGTGAAAATTAATGAAAACATTGCTAAAAATTGCATTAAAAAAATCACTAAATTTCAAAATTCGTAAATGTAGTGTAAATGTTTGAAATTAATTTCCTTTTCGAAATTTCAAAAAATAGCCGTGAGATTCAAAAAACCAATACAAAACCATTGAAAAATTCATTAAAAATCGCTAAATGTAAATACATCCCCTAAATAAAAAAATATTCTAGTCGTGTAAAACGTAGCAACCATTCTTTTTTACATGAATTACAAAAAAATCGACACAGAACACAAAATATATCAAAAGTCACATTGAAAATCGACAAAATTAAAAAAAGGTAAATGGTGAAATTTACTATATTAGGCTAAAAGTTTGAAACCAAAATAATTTTTTAATTGTTAAAACACCACTGTGGTGGGGATCGAAAAAAAAATAGTACTAAATCGCATTAAAAAGTTCATTTAAAAACGCATTGAAAAATGCAATAAATATCGTTAGTTATTTTTTAAATCGCAGTAATCAGAATTTCATCAAACGGATAAAACATTCTAATCGGAAATCTGAACTATTTGATTATCCGGTTGACCAAGAAACTATCTGGGTCAAATCATAAGTCGACCTGGGTCTACAATAATGACGGATCGTAAATTCCATATTCACTTGACATTAAACACGTTACATATGTTTGTTACTTCATCAAATGGTTTTTACTTCTTATTTTTATATGTATTTGTATTAATGTTTTTCTAAATTATCTCTTCTTTCATTATTTAACATAAAAATTACAACTATTTGCATAATTTGGCTTGTTTCACGATTTTTATAATTTGGCGAAATTGGTTGACAGGATAATCACGTAGTAAAAGGAAATCCTTTATAGATAATAAAAAATCGACACGGAACAAAACAATTCTTGAAAAATCGCGTTAAAAATCTCAAAAATTATATTAGATTAAAAGTTTGAATTCAATTTTTACTTCCGAATATCAAAAAATCACCATAAAACTCGAAAAATTTCTAAAAATTGCATTGAAAAGTGCATTAAAAATCACTAATATTAAAAAATCATAGGGGTCAAAATTTACTCTAATAGGGTAAAACGTTGTAATTAATGTGTCACACTATCCTTTGTTTACATTTTTTATCATGTATTATAAACCATTTTAAAATTTAAAATAAATCACATTGTTATATTTCCAAATTTTAACAAAATCGCGTTCTGTTAGTTCCATTTTTCACCACCAGCTAGCGCACTCTATTCTTCAAAAACTTTATCAAAACGATACTCTGTTAAACAACCTATCAGGTGATATATTACTCGAGGGGGTAGCGGTCTTAAGCAAGAATTTAAAATATTTTATGAAATTGCTATTCGAAAATAGTAGTAACTAAATTTTTGACATTTTAGGTAAATTTCGCAAAAAAATACTACTTATTGCATTCTCAACAGCTCAAGATTTTGATAGAACAACTATGAAAAAAATAGATGCTAAACGCAAAAAATCTTGAAAAAGCGTTAAAAATCACATTGAAAATCGCATTAAAAATCGTTAAAATCTAAAATTCGTAACAAACACAAAATTTAGGACTAAAAGTTTGAAACGGTTTTCTTTTTATCAATCTCAAAAAAAAATAAAAATAAAAAACGCAAAATGAGAAAAAACACTAAAAATCGCATTAAAAATTCGTTAAAAATTCAAAAATCACTGTACAAATTCCGAATAAACTTTGCTGAAAAGAGAAAAAAAATTGCTATATTGGGTTAAAAGAATGAAACCGTATTTCTTTCACTAATGGGATAAAACTGCAAAAAGAACGCTAAAAATCGCCTAAAAAATTATTTAAAAAAAAATCTAATAAAAAAAATTGAAAATCGGGCTTCGAGGTGCAAAACTGCATGTATAAAAGTACCTTCCCTCCACATTTTGTAACTATACGTACAGCAGACTCTTCAGAACAGCGCTGACACACACACAAACTTGTCTCTTTATTATTATAGATTTAAAAAAATAGCGTTCTATTAGTTCCATTTTCCACCACCAGGTAGAGCACTCTATTCTTCAAAAACTTTATCAAAACCATGCTCTGTTAAATAACCTATCAGGTTATATATAACTCGAGGGGGTAGCGGTCTTAAGCAAGAATTTAAGATAGTTTATGAAATTGCTATTCGAAAATAGTGGTACCTAAATTTTTGACATTTTAGGTAAATTTCACAAAAAAATACTACTTATTACATTCTCAACAGCTCAAGTTTTTGATAGAACAACTATGAAAAAAAAATAGATGCTAAACGCAAAAATCTTTAAAAAACGTTAAAGATCGCATTAAAAATCGTTAAAATCTAAAAATCGTAACAAACACAAA
Organism: Maratus speculifer; assembly: GCA_964019185.1. NCBI lineage: Eukaryota > Metazoa > Arthropoda > Arachnida > Araneae > Salticidae > Maratus > Maratus speculifer. Next base: position 186,291,418 of record OZ025298.1, on the reverse strand, counting down.
ATTTAGGGCATTAGGCTAAGTTTAAAACTATTTTCTTTTTATCAATCTCAAAAAATAGCCGCAAAATGAGAAAAAACACTAAAAAGCGCATTAAAAATTCGTTAAAAATTCAAAAATCGCTGTGCAAATTCCGAATAAACTTGGTTGAAAAGAGAAAAAAAATTGCTATTTTGGGTTAAAAGAATGAAACCGTATTCCTTTCACTAATGGGATAAAACCGCAAAAATAACGCTAAAAATCGTCTAAAAAATTATTTAAAAAATCTAAACAAAAAATCGAAAATCGGGCTTCGAGGTGCAGAACTACAAGTAAAAAAGTACCTTCCCTCCAAATTTTGTAACTCTACGTGCAGCAGTCTCTTCAGAACAGCGCTCACAGACAAACATCCTTCTCTCTTTATTATTATAGATTATATTGTAAATAAGTACTATAATCATAAGATTACATTAATTTGATAAGTAAGTTTAGTAATGAAAAAATGAAAAAAAATTCTCTATTAGTGATCCGGTAGAGTAACATTTTCTATCTTTATAGGTAGTTATTTTGTTTGTTCTATTATAATTAGGAGAATTATTTTGTCAATGGCTATATTTGCGAGATCAAACTACTGAGCGTATTTCATTAATGCGAGTAAAAATCATTATGAATATCACTTTCGTTTATATTAGTAATTTGGATTTGATTTGCAAGTAAGGATGTGATACCACATCTATTCTGAGTACATTTAAACAAATATTTACCTATGAAGATGGCAGGAAGTCTAATATATTTTTCTTTTCTTCCGTGCTAATAGAATACATAAATATTGCGAATAATTCATGAATCGTTAATTTGAAAATATCGAGATCTTTATTTTACTGATTTTATCGGGCCAATCAAGATCCATTTTTCTTTTTCAAGAAATACGGAAGCAACTGTCAAAGAATGGGATTGCATTAAATACAAGCAGAATCAACTTATTTCGTTTAATACAATCATTGATACAGAAGAAAAAGTCGTTAAAAACGAATTAGTGTAATACTCAACGTTGCTACCTATGTCAGACAGCATCAAAACAGCATCTTACCGATCTGACATTTTTTATTAAAAGTGAATTGAGATAATTTAGAATTCAGAATATCTAAGTTACATGCAAAGATGTTTAGAGAGGCCTTACACCTGGCAGACAATTTGATAGAAAAAATGAAAAGCTCGTACTCTGCATGAAAAGAAGAACACTGAAATTGCAAAATAAAATATGCAAAAAATATTTCGTTTACAATCAAGACTTCTCGTCGAGAAACTAAATCCCAGATTTGGAAGCACAAATGATGGAAATACAATTCAACGATTCTTTGAAAACGCAACTATTTGTTTCTAAACGAGCTTATACGAAGATATAATTAAACGCTTCTATGCCATAAGTGATTTCTTGTAGCCATGTTATTTATTTGATAAACTTCGAAAAATTTCCCTTACAAATAGCTCGTAGATTTGAGCAGCACCCTAGGTTCTATATGCTTACTTCAGCGCACAAACTACTTATTAATGACAAAGAAATAACATTATCTTAATTACTGCCAATTTGTCAAATGCCACAAGATACTCAAGAATCATGCAACAAACTGATCAAAAGGGATCGAGAAGATTTATCGCAAAGATGCAGTAGCGAGAAAAAAAGCTATTTTTACGTCTTTTAATGTCGTCAGATTCTTTCCTTTCCAGTTCAGGTAAACTATCGTAGAAGAAGTTAAAATCACTGATCCTAAGAGTCATAAGATCTTCCAATACCGCCAACAAGTTCTGCTAACTATTTCGACACCTTGACCTCTGAAGAATCTTTTTATTATACTACACTTGATTCTAAAGGTTAATTTCTGGAATATATTTTCGTTTTTATTTTAAAAATATAAAAATTAAATAGTCTAATGTTTTACTTTCCATTACCGTACTTAAATTTTGTTTAAATATGTCTTGGTTTTTTGAAAATTCCCTTTTAAGTTTACCTCGAAATTTTAAATTTTATTTAAATCTTATTGTTTTTACTCTTAATCTGTAATTTTATTTATTTATTTATTTTTAAAATTTAACTTTTGAATCCTAATTAGCATCTGAAAAGTTTACGAAATTGAATATAAATTGAATAACTTTCGAGACATTTAAATTTTTATTCCGCCATATTGTATCCGCCATTTTTTTTTCAATTTTGATTTTGTATTTTTACTTAGCATCTTCAAAAACACCTGTATACGAATTTTTGTACAATTTGATTAACATTTTCATATTTTGGCCAGCTTTTCGGGATTTTGCCCCACATTGCGACGTCTTTTTTGGATTCGTCGTTTTTCCATAGTTGATAGTATGCGTCTACTCGTTTTGTAACTTTTTTTCTAACTTTCTTCTTTATTAACAGCGACATTTGGATTTCCTATTTAAATAAAAATTCTTCTAAATACAAAGAATTTTGTTAAAATAAATAAATAAATGAAATGCGGACATCTATTGCTCTAAGCACAAAATTTTTCCTATTGAGTTAATAAAAATCAGTAAAAACATAATTTTTATGATATTAAAAAGGTGACTTATGTAATAACAGAGTCATGTATTATGTACGTTATGGATTAAGTATGAATATTTCTCCACCATTTATAAATAATAATAATAATAAAATAAAATGCGGACAGACCAAAGTCTATATTTGACTGAAAACAACAGCCATTTTCTAAATGCTTTAAAAAATGGCCAATGAAAAGTGATATTTCAAAAGTATTATGAAATTAGTTAAAAACCATTTATTTTAAACTAAATGAATAAAAGATTTATATTTTTAATAAAATAAATGGGATTTGAAAAATTATTGGAAATTTATCACCATAGATGTATCAATATTACAATCAGTACCTTGTATGCAAAATGGAACGATTAGCAATACTTTTTGCACCCGAAAAATGGTCATTGCTTTTTTTAAGGTTTAAAAATAGATTACGAAATATTCCTAAACAGAGATGCCAAGCCCCCGCTTATTGCACAGCAGAATTTTCTTATAGGAAAAGTTATTTTTTAAATCCGCAGAATGTTCCAATTTAATAAAACATTTTCTGTATTAAAATACCGGTATCCAAAATGCCGGAGACTTGGCACCTCTATAGGCACGCCTATAACATTTTAATTAATCACGGTACTTTTTTTAATCGGATTCAAATTTATTGAAGACAACGTTTTTTGGCCAAAAGCAGCTTTTTTCCACATGTGTAACTACGATACAATTCCTTGGTGCTGAAATAAAATGTTTTGACTTATGCTATTATTGCTTCTTCTTATTTATTTATTTGAATTTTTAATAAGATGACTCAAAATCGTGTTTTTTAAATGTACGGAAAAAAATGCATTTCGAGAGAGGGCGAAAAGAACAATATTTGGCGATTTATTACCTGCGTTTGGCTAAGTGTCTTACTACCTTGTATTTAATACTCTTCACAATACTTCACTGTTATATGGACTTAGGCGCTTTTATAAAAAGTTTGACGTAATTCGGGCTTAAGAAAGTGAGTTTTTTACTGAATAATACAAATAAATGAAAAATGAATACTAAGAAATACTAATAAAAGAAAAATGAAGCATTATATTAATCTATGTATATTTAAAAATGCATCTGCTAGCACTAATTAGATAATTTATGTGTATATAATAGGAGATAAATAACTTTTGATTCTATATTTCTATGCTATAAAGCATTACCGTTTGTGTGTTTTTCGTTATCATTGGGAGTACGAAGCCGATTTAAAAAATAATGTGGGTAAAAAATGTTGGCAACCATCTTTGTTGCAAAATATACTATATTTTGCGTAGGAACAATAATCACCATCAATGCACGAGCAAAAAAAGTTCTAAAATTGAGAATTCTTTAATGTTAAATATGACTAAAAATTTTAAAACTTTTTTTTTTTTTTTTTTTTTTTTTTTTTTTTTTTTTTTTTTTTGTAGCAGCTTTTAAGATATAATATTCTTGTTATGAACGATTTCTAAAACATTCGACAATTTAATTTCACAAATTAAACATTTTTTTTTTTTTCTAGAAAAAGTTTTAAACCCAATTTATTGAGAATATTGCAATTTCTAGGATACTGTTGGGGTCGGAAACTATAACTTTGGCATCACAGTAACTTATAAGATGTAAATGCTCGTTTAGGACAAATTTTTAAAAAAAGATTCCTTAACTCTTATCGACAACCTCATTTCATCCGTGGAAAACAGATATTCAACATTATAAGCTTTTCGGACGTATTTCACACCATATAAAATACACGCCATTCTCTTCAAACATAATAGTTTATGTTATTCATAGTTTCTCAAATCGGTGCGAAGCTTCTGTTTATGCTCATGACATCATATCAAAGAGTTATATTTCCAATATAGGAAAATTTGGTGTTTTATTTTCTGTATTACTTTTAACATTTTGCATATTTCCAATTTTATATCCATGCATGGTTTGCTTTTCTTTTATAAAAATAGTATATGCAATTTTATATACAAGATTTTGTAATTCTATAATTCAATATGCTTATTTTCATCATATTTTATCACAATGAATGACCTATTAAAGGTAACATCTCATTTTCTTTACTTATCGCAAGTTATTAAATGTGTATTCTCAGCAATATCGCTCAGACTAATCCCTCTGAGGGAAGTCCTAGTAAGGTAATTGTTTATAACTAAAATTCTAATGAATTGAGCGTAAAAAGACATCACACGGCACTTCATATGTCCCTTCAAGAATCCCCTCAGCAAGTTTCATTATTCTACTTTTAAAAAGGTGTCTGAAATTGTATCGGAAAATTTCGAGCTGTTGAAGGTGGAAAAGCGTTTTTCGAATACACCCGTAAACAAACCTAAAAACTTAGATTCCGTTCAAACGAAATCGAAATAAATCTTAGACTTTTTTGAAAGTTTGTATTTTAGATCTAAAATGCAACGTACCATAAACATAATACAAAATCTGCAATACAAATATTTGCAACTTAAATTTGGGAAAAAGGTCTAAGATTTATTTTAATTTCGTTTGAAAGGAATCTAAGTTTTTAGGGTGTTTAAGTAACATGTTCTTTGAACTTCATTTTTACCTTTTAATGTCCACTTAGTTTAACTCATTTGTTACAAAAATCTAACGTTAAATGTAGAACTAACCAATTGAGAATCTTAATATCTGTCCTATCTCGGGCTTCAGAGCCCGACTTAGACAGTGGGGGGGGGGGGGCCTTGGGGCAAACATTATTATGGGAGGGGGGACCCCTTCCATCTTAGAATTTTTCATGAATTACACTGAAGTGACTAAAACTAAAATTCATATCTATTTCTGCGTACACGAATTTCGTACCAAGTACTAATCACATATATATATATATAATAGAAGAAGAAAGATAATTTGAAAAAACTATAAAAAACAATTTTTTTTTTTTTTTTTTTTTGTGATAGAAATAAAAGGATAAATGTGAGTAAACTGTAAATGCACTTAATTCTTTCAGGTATTTTTGGTTATTTGTATCAACATTTTCAGGAACAAAGTACTCCCATTGATAAAATGCTCCAATGAATGATTAGCACTAGAATTTACATATAATTTATTTACAAATAGGAAAAATCTATCTTTTGCATACATAATAAACAGACAAAATTGTTTGTTTGGATAATAGCTTAAACTGAAAATAATGGACTACTAACGTACTATCTAAGAGGCTTGACATTTTGGGAGGAATACGAAACTATTGGCTTAAGACATAAAAGCAATTTTTTTGGTATATTTCAAATTACTATAAAATTTTAACTATTAGCTTTTTTGACGATGTAACTAGTACCTTAAGGGGGCATGGCGCACGGAAACAGAGAAGAAATTTTGGTCCCTTTTGGTCATTTTTTTATCACTGAGCACTCCTTTAACAAAAAACTGATATATGTCCTTGGGGAGTCTTCCTCAAATAGGGGAGCCCGGGGCAATTGCCCCATATGCCCCTGCGTTATTCAGGCCCTGTCGGGCTTAAATAATGTAGGAAATAAATCTTGTTTTTTTAATTTCTGCTAATTATGTTTTTGTTTAATATATCAAGTTTTTTGAAAACTACTGTATTCAGACGTACTCAATTAAAAAATAACTGGGTATATCATCGTCAGATTTTATTTCCAACATATCACATTACAATTCGTTGTGTATTACCCAATATTTAACCTAAAATCTTTCACCAATTCAGTAATGGAAAGTTTGGGCAAAAAGTTTCAATCTGAACAGTGGTGACCATCCCCCCAAACCCAATGACGCAAATCCCCCCCCCCCCCAAAAAAAAAAAATCTTCATACTTTAACATTTATCCCTTCCCTAAACAGCATATCAATTGTAAAATATATTCTACTTATAATCTACTGCACATTCAAAAGATAGCGAGTTGAGCATAGCGAAATGAGTTCTTATTGCCTTTATCTAGAATTTAAAGAAAGAAAACACAGAAACATTTCTGAAAATTCAGTGTTGAAATAATTTAAAAGTGATATTAAAAGAATCAAGATTTACAAAAGATAGCGAGTTGAGTATAGAAAAATTAGTTCTTATTGTCCTTATCTAGAATTTAAAGAAAGAAACACAAGAACATTTCTAGAAATTAAATGTTGAAAAAATTTAAAAGTGATATTAAAAAAATCAAGATTTTTTTTTACAGTAAAAAAAAGGGAAATATTAAGAATTTAAAAATTCCCTCCAAACTGTACTTTTTCTCAAATTCTCCCTCCACCCAAAAAAAAAAAAAAAAAAAAAATGTATGTCGTATCTTGCGTCACCAAAAACCCCTCTCTGGGCACCCCTGAATCTGAGCATAAAAATTCTTTAATAAAAATATTTTAAAAAAAATTACTTAAATTTAGTTACCCCAGTTTACACTCGAAAACGTTATAAATGCAAAAATATCTTTAAAACTTGACTGCTGTTATTATAACAACAATATCTATTACACAGTAAAACATTAAAAAAAAAGACAGCTTTGCTTAAATTTCTCTATCCTATATCCTTCAAAGAGGCGGTGTAAATCCAAGATTAAATTGTTACCTAAATGTAACTTGGGGTATTAATTTAGTATCAACATTACTCGTTTTCTGTGCCATGCAAAGAAAAGAAAAAGACAAAAGGCCTTGAGGAATAATTTTAGATAAAAAATATCATAATAAAGTTATGCTTACTTAACGTTAATTTTTTTTAAATTTATCAATAATTATTTTATATTTCTCAGTACCACAAAAAGTAATTGTCTATGAATAATATCTATATCACTTGCTTCTGTGTCATGCCAATGTGATATTGATGATGAAACCTGTAAAATAAATTCCCGTTATTTGCAGATTTATTAACTATTAAGCATCTGATGATTCCAATTTTTATTACTATTTGATTATCCCGTCTATGAAAAAACTGTCGTCAAACTATAAGAAAATGCCAATAATGGATGATCTATCGGATGATCTATAATAAAATTTAAATTATTGCCGCATTAACTTGATATTAAACACGGTACACGCTTTTGTTACGTTAATGATTTTTAATTCAACTTTTTATTGAACATTAATTTTTTTATTTAAAGTTTTAGAAATTTATTTGTTGCTTATATTTAAAATAAAAAATATGTCAATTTGTATAATTTGAGGAATAGTTTGGCGATATGTATAATTTGATGAAATTGGTCGAAGGGATAATTTTGAATATTCAAATGCGGATAATTATTACTCCGAAAACAAATGTCACATGAAATTATGCAGAAAAATAATCATTCTAAGCAAATTATAAATACATGTAATGCAATGCGCTTTCACGGCACTATCCTGAAGCGAGAGGTTACATCTTATCTCCACCAGATAACGCTTTTTTACGAAATTTTCGCTTTTTCACTGTTTGCAAAAATGTTTCGCTAACATCGTAATCTGCCTGAATCTCGCCATCTTCACTGCGAAATTACAAAGTTTTCACCACCATTATTGCGATTTTTCCAAGTTCACTGTAGCATATTTGCGCATTTCTGTGTAGTATGGGTCGTTGTAAAATTATTGTGTCAAACACTGTGTCATGTCATCTCTGTCTTCGTAAACAAAAAGTAAATTAAATATCTGATGTTGTAAATAGTTTACCATAAATACTGATCTCTTTCTTAGTTCTCGGTACTCAGCATGGCATCTGGAAATCCGAATACTGGCTATTATGACTGGAATACACAAGGGGGAAATGTTGATCCATCAGCTGGAGCTTACAGCTATGATTTCGGAACTCCCGAATTTGGTAATCAGCCACAATTTGGCCAATTTGATTATGATTCGAGTCAACATATGAAAGTACCACCTGCATCTGTTGGTCCAAATCATAGCATGTTTTATCCCCCGCCATCATACTCTGGTAGTATTTTGACCCCTGAAGCTCCTATCTTCAATGAAAGTACAACAGAGAATTATGACGATGAACCTCCTTTATTAGAAGAGCTGGGCATAAATTTTGATCATATATGGCAAAAAACCGTGGCAGTACTAAATCCGTTCAGAGATACCGATGCTTCAATCTTGCAGGAGACAGATCTAACTGGTCCTTTGGTGTTTTGTTTATGTTTTGGTGGCTTTTTGTTACTCAGCGGCAAAATCCATTTTGGTTACATATATGGAATCGGTGTTTTAGGATGCCTCTCTATGTATGCTTTGATAAATTTGATGAGTGAATCTGGAGTGTCATTTGGCTGCACAGTAAGTGTTTTGGGTTATTGTTTGTTACCAATGGTAGTGCTATCCGGACTCTCTGTACTGTCTCTAAAAGGAACTCTTTGTACTGCGTTAACTATAATTGCAGTATCTTGGTGTTCATTGTCTGCGTCGAAATTATTTGTTACAGCTCTAGCAATGGATCATCAACAGCCACTTGTAGCATACCCTTGCGCTTTATTGTACGGTGTTTTTGCTTTGTTGACAATATTTTAAATGTGTGGAAGTAAAATGTCACTTCGCACTGTCTGAATACAACAAAATATATTTTTTGGCTTGTATTATCTATCAAGTATTGATTTTCTTTCTTTTACCAAACAAACTGTAGATAATCTGAAATGTAAAAATGAGTACTATTTTTTATTAAAGATGGTTATTATTTATTGCATGTCTAAATTAGTGTAAAAAAAAAAAAAAAAAAAAAAAAAAACCTAGTCAAATATTTATAACACTTTGAAAATTTTGTATTGTTAAAATTAAAAATATATACATATACATTTGTATTTTACAACTAACATCCAATATCTTAGCAGGTACTAATTATATTGGCATGTAATTATGTTATTAAAAGTTACTATCTACAGATTTGACTATCAAATTGATACAAAAACTAGATTGATTTTTCTTTTCTTTTCTTTTTTTTTTTTTTTTTTTTTTTTAAGTTTATAAATGAATTTAGATACATGAACACTGAAATAAAATTTAAATTATTGTTTTGATGCATATTTTTTAAAGTTTTTTATAGGTTGAGTCAATCGAGTTTTCTTGTGTTTTATATGTTGTTTATCCTATTGTAGCATTAAACAGTTTTACTTTAATGAGTTTTTGGGTATTTCTGTAATTTTGTCCTTTTTCTACAAAGAGATATTTAAATCTGCCATGGATTAACTATTCAGAATATATATTGTGTTAACTGTGTTAAACTGTTCTAATTTTTTTTTTTTTTTTTTTTTTTTTAAATTTTGTACATTTATTTTTTGTATCCACTAAGTTTAAGAATGTTTTGAGATCCTACTCTGTTACTCTCTGACACATTTATGAAATCATTTCAATAGATCTGTGAATAAAAGCTATAACTTATGGTTATGCTTATTCATATTTTGAGAAAATATCCATTTTTCCTTTCCTTTAAAATTAAAATCATTACTTGATTATACTGTCACACAGTGGTGTAGAATATGTCTGATCTGGCAATCTAGTATTGGGGGAAATTTTAGCCATCTAGAGAATTTGCAGAAAAAAATATCCAATTGATTTTGATTTTAGCAATAAATTACATAATTCACTGATATATATAAAAAAATACACTACAAATAAAAAGATCTGTATGGCAACATTCACAAAATTGTTATTTTAATTAATGATATATTAAATCAATAAAATATTTCTAAGATAAAAATAAAAATCTATACAAAAATCACTAAAATTTTTAAAATAATAAGAAATAAACTAAAATGATAAAAAATAAGGTAATTAAAAAAATAAATTAGTAAAAGTAAAACTCAAGTAAATAATGGATAATGTGTAGTTAAATATGCATGAAAAATATGAGATGCATTTTCCTTGAATCTTTCAATAAAACTTTCCTTATAAAGGTACCCTATTATTTCAAATAAAAATCCTAGAAATTTTATTTCAAGTTTAGTCCAACCTTAATTACCAAAAAAGTAGGGATGCAACGGATATCCGATATCCGGCTGATTTTTCAATGTCCGAAATATCATCGGATATCCGAATCACAATCCCCGGATATCCGACTTCTCTATCGGATATCCGGCAGAATGCAACAAACCAAATATATATTAATAACAGTAATCGTTTGATCCCAAACAATGCGAAAAACTTTTGTTTATAATGCAAAAGATGAAATATTATTATAAGTTTCCTATCGATGAATAAAAGGTAATTCTCAAAAGTTTAAAGAATTGTCAGCTTTCCAACTATTTATATTTAAACTCTGTAACAAATTTAAAAGTTTACCTTTACATCTTTTAGAAAATTGTATCTACTTTCAGATTGTAAAACAAAATTTGAAGTCAAAATAGCAAATGAAGCTTTTGTGCAAAAATGTATAAAGATAAAAAACCAACATTGAGAGATGCACAAATAATGCATGAAAAGAATAGAAAACAGACGTTTCGAATGTACTATCGAGATTCTTCATCAGTATAAGACTCAGCATGCTAGAAAAAGCTAAGCTGAGCAAAGCGACAAGGAAGCAGTCTTATATGCCTATTACAGAAGCGAATGGTAATAGATTCGAAACAGCTGTTTGCTACCTTACATGCATTTCTAAACGTTGGTTTTCTATCTTCATAAAATTTGAAGTTGTTTATTAAACTGTGATTTTTCTTTCTTTCTTTTAATTTAAACGATGGGTTAATTGGTTTTTAAGTTACACAACTAAACAAAACTATTTTTAATTTAATTTCTTCTATCTTTCAAAGAAAAATTATTGTAATAATTTTTTTTTTGACGAATTCGTGTGTTTTAGGGATCAAATATCCCCAAAAACATGTTTATTCAAAACATCTGTCTGTCCCAGTGTCGCCATCATACTATCAAAAAGTGTATGAAGTTATGCATAGAATGATCCAAATATTTTGTGCATATTTTTGACTGTAACCAGCAGGTTTTTCTTCAATATGGAAACATTTCGCTGTAAGGCGTTGCTGTAATTGCAATTTTTGTGCCATTTTCATTGTTCTACCATCAAATACTGTATGAAGTTATGCATAGAATTGAACCAAATTTCTTTGGATACATTTCTGGGAATGACTGTCTGGTCTTCCTTCAATTTGAAAATAGTTTGCCTAAAGATGGTACTGTAATAATGATTTTTATAAAATAATTTTGATTTTTCATAATCCTTACAGAGAATTTGCGGTTTGTGCAGTAATGTGAACTTCGTATCTTTCTAAAATTGGCTATTCGCAAACAACTGATGTATAGCAGAACAGAAAAGAATATTGATTTCAATAAATAACATGATCGAGATTAACTCATTCTTAATCTAATTAACTGACTGCAGCAAAAATTCTAGATGAAAATAAAAGTTGGTATAGTACTGAACTAACAATATTGAAGCAGTATTAATGCAGTTGACTCTCTCTACAACGAAACTCTATCCAGCGAATTTCTCTATTTAACGAATTTTTTGTAGGAACGGTCAATTTTTTTTATGATTACATTAAAAATAATCTACATATAGCGAAATATATATCTCCATTTAACGAATTTTTTCAAAAATGTTCTTTTTTATATGTTCTGAAAACGCTTCAAATTATTTGTAGAGTAAATTTTTTTCATTGATTTCTCGTTTATAAGTCATTGCTACATAGCATCCTCTACCTTATTCCTTATGTCTAAAAAAAAGCATTCAACCCCCCCCCCCCCCAAAAAAAAAAAAAAAAAAAAAAAAAAAAAACTATTTTTGCATGGTTATACTTGACTTTGTTTTAGCCAAGGTGAGCTTGTGTTCTTGGAAAAGAGTGAAACATTTGCTTGCTATTGGAACAATTTGCAATAATCACAAAGCATCCTAAAAGATAAAACTATTCCATTATCGTCTTGAAAATAGTGTTTATTTCTTGGTTTGGATAGTAAGTCAGCAATAAGGAAGGAGTGAGGGGGCAATTGCAGAAAAGGTTGTTTTTTTTAGTAAGTTTTCATCTATCTAAACTAACTCTCATTACTTTTAGAGTTTATGTTTGTTGTTTGTGGCGACTTGGAATATTTTTTGTTGTGAGAGATCATTTGAATGAAGAATTGTTACTAAACGTGATCTATGCTGGTGTTATCTTCTACTGCATCTGCATAAAACTCCTTTGGGATAAGCATAATGCTTTCTTATAAAGTACAAAATTTTTTGCCGTTTTCTATTCAACGAATTTTTTGACTGAACGGTGGATTTCGTTATATAGAGACTCGACTGTATTTGTAAATAATTTTTGAAACATTCAGATATATGGAATAGAAGAGAGTTTTGGGATTGGTGCATCCAACTAGTTATTTTCATGATTTCATTATAAATATTTAAAATTAAAAGTTTTTTTTTTTTTTTTTTGCTTATAAATTTGAAAGTGATTTAACTTAAAGTAAAATTAAATGTAGCTTATTTTAAAACAGTATTAAATAATTAAAACATGAAAAAAATCATTAAGTAAACCCATGTTTGGAAATCACTCTTCAACCACTGGTATATTCATAAGTCTTTTTATGTTTACATTATAAATGGAAGCTATGTATTTCTTTGTGAAATTACAATTATAAAATAAACATATTGATATATGTGTAAAATTTGTTCTATAAATTATCTGCATTTCATTGTACAAATTATTAGCAATTATCAGCATTTCATTGTAATTATTAGCCATTATCAGCATTTCATTGACAAATAAGCAGAATATTTAAATGTTTGAAGTACATTTTTTATTCAATATTATTAATATACACATACAGGGCTTGAACTTTGGCATGGGATGGCTGGATTCATGCCTTAAAAAATCTTATGGCCAAGACATTCCTATTACCAAAAAAAAAAATCCCTTTTTGAATTTTTTTTGTTTCTTTTGTTAAATGGCGATCAAATCTCAGGACTGACTGACTATTTTTGTGATATTTTCCGCTATCAATTGGCAAATCTCACAGTTTTCTCTTACGGCAATTATACAAAATTCATGATTAGTTTTTTGCATTTGATTGAAAAACTTTGCAATTTTTCTCGCTTGCTCGCCTTGCAAACTTTTGCAACTTTTTTCTCGAGACCGATTGCCAAATTTCACAATTTTTTTCTCTCAACTGAATGTGACATATTTAGCTATTTTATTCTGCGACTGATTGGAAAATTTCCCTTTTTGTTTTAGTGACATTCTACTGAAATTAATAATTATTTTCCTGTGTCCAGTTGAAAAATTTGTGTTTTTTCTCTGTTACCTGCTGATGATTTTCATGATATTTGCTTGTAACAGGCTAACAAATTTCACAATATTTTACTGTAAATGACTGATGAATTTCACTATATTTTCCCACTGCCCAAGTTTATTGTTTCACTTGCTTCTTAATTACAGTTTTGTTAGGAACCGAAAACGTACTGCTAGTTTTCACTCAGGTCATTTCGTTTAGGATTATACAAATAATTTGAAACACGTGATAATTCCATACGTCGTCGCTCTCTAATGCAAAATTTTAGCACGTCTGCCATTTTGCAAGCAAATTTTGATTTTTTTTCTCCAACAATTCGATTAAAATAATTTTTAAGGCTGCGTCTGCGATTAACAAATCATAATCCTTGAGACAGATTACTTCTACTGTGATTTGTATCGGTTTGGAACTTCAACAATTTTGTTTATAAGTAGAAAATCGGAATCGTCAATTCAGATCTTATGCTTTAAATCAATTAAAGCTTTCTGTATGCTATTTTTCAAGAAATAAAATTGTTCAAGTACAGTTGCTTCGCTATTCTATCTAGTCTTGCAATCTAAAAGAAAGGGAAGTTCTTTCTCTTTTTCAGATTTAATATACTTTTGAAGAATTTCATTCCTTGTTGCAGATCGTTTAAAATTAATTACTAATTTTCGAACTTTTTTGATAAGTTCATTGATATACTCATCAGAGTATGAAAAGCCGTTTTCGTCTTCAAAAATTAAAACAAAACCCAATTCTAAACTTTCGGAAGATTCAATATCTTCATCTTTATCATTTTCTTCTAAGGCTAAATTTTAACTTCCGCAGCAAGTTTCAGTTACTGTTTTACTGGAAGAAGTTTCTGGTTCTGTATTTCGTTGGTTACAATATAAATCATCACAAACTGCTAATTGAATGCCATGAGCGAAACAAAGCTGTTAATCAGCTTCAATTTCTTTTCTGAGTTTCAGCATTACATTTGGTCCATCAGTTACGATAGCAACAACGTCTTTTTTGATTGAAATGTCATACTGTTTTAGATGCACATTGTCAGCATTTCTGTACACTTTTTTTCAGTGAAAGATCCATGTATGCGCATAAGCCCTAAATTACAGAATTTGTTTAAATTTATACTTCTTGAATGAACATTAAGTATTCATAAATCGTTTGTTTGCAATAGATGTTCATTCGTAAAAAGTCAAACTATTTTTCCCCGAAGTTTAAAAAAATTGTACATTTCTTGTAATTAACACCTTTATTATGAAACTGTAATTCACTACACGATTTCTAACTGATTCTGCAGATTTCGACAAATCATTATCAGTCTTCTATTTTCAACTTTTAGAAGGCAATTTATCTTCTGTGTAATCTTGACTTTTGGCAGGAAAAGAGGGTGTAATAAATTCTTTCTAAAATTTAGTGCCGTATAAATGTGTCGTATAAATTATTCGATATAGCGTACCATAGTAATGGTACGTCAAAATGACGTACCATATTGCCATATAACAGTAATGCCATACTGAAGATGTATCATTGTCTTTCCGATGAGCTACGGAATCCTTTTCATTTGACATCTTTAAAGCAAAGTAAATATGAATGCACGAAAAGCTAAGAAGTTAGCACATAATGGCAATCATACACAAATGCGACGCTTATCAGTAAAATCTAATTCAAAAATGACCTACGAAGTGAATAAAATTTCTACATACGCAGTGAAATCGAAATGAACAAACGAATTCATTTTTTCTGCCTAATAACTGTGTGTGTTACATCTATCTGGAATTCAAAAGATTTCTACTGTAAAAGATTTAATCGCTTAGAAATATATATAAAAATATTTAAGGTATATATTCTTTTTCAATCATGCATAAACTTCAAGAAAATTGATTTTTTCCCAATCAAAAGCGAAATTTTATACATATCTTTTTTAATTTCAGCTGAAGATTATGCCAGTAAAAAAACCGGACAATCCCGTAAATCCCGGGATTTTCTTCTGACAAATCCCGGGATTTTCGGGATTAAAAATACACTGGGATCCCGGAATCCCGGGATGCGGGATCCCGGGATTGTAATCCCTATACATAAAAGAAGGTAGTGGAGAGGAATGGGAGAAGTCCAATTCCTTTTTTTGAATAAAATGAGGACATTTGTTTATAAACTTGTCTTATCAAAAAAATCAAATATTGGGAAGAATCTCTCACTGCATTTATTGGATTTTATTGCAAGATTTTACAATGCCAGAAATACACCATACAACTAGTTTTTTAATGCAAATTTTAGTGGGGGTTTTTTTTTAATGCAAGTTCACCAACTCACATCCTCAAAGTAAATTACTAATAATATACAAATATTTTAATAAATATATTTAAAGAGAAATAACTGAAAGATTGAACAGAAAATGTTTTAAAACTTAAGCCACAGACATAAACAAAGGAAGTAAGCAAGAAAGATACACTTTTTAGTTTCAGAAACTTCCAGTGATAAAAACATTGGAATTTGATATTATGACACAGCCATTCACCTTTTTGCATTATCACTGAGGGTAAAAAATTTATGTTGTAAATCAATTGGTCTAATGCACTGAGCTCCTCAATTACTACAAACAGTTAATTCACTTATCCACTTTCTGCTGTGACCATATCACACTTTCAGTGTACAGAAGTACAAAGTCCCATACTTTTCTTCATATTCGAAGCATTTTTTCAAGCTTTTCCATGTATTTTATTTTATTTTTCTAATATCATTTTTTTTTTTTCTACAGCTTTTTAATATTTTATGAGCAATACTTGAGTTTTTTTTTTCTTTTTTGAGCTTACCTAAAATTTTATTTTTAATGAATACCAAATTAAAAATTTGCAATGAATTTAAATACAATTTATATATATTTTTTTAATAAATAATATATATTAGTGAAAACTGAACTTCGTTAATTTTTTAAAACAAAACCCATTTTAAAATTGTCTGCCTAATACTACTTCAGGGATTGAAGCAGGGATTTTTCTCTTAGGCCTATTTTGTGAAAAATAAGTTATTTTTGTTCATTTTAATATTTTTGCGAAAAATAAAAGCTACTTTTTGTGAAAAGTAAAATTTTGTAACAAAATTGGAAATCCAGTTATTGAAACCTGAACCAAGCATTTAATAACTTCTTTAAATCCTATTATTAAAGTTTTCTTTTCTTGTGAATTTGTTTGCTTTATAAATTTTACATTTTAAAACCTATCAATATAAAAAAAAAATGAAGAGTATGTTTTTTAAGGAATATAATTTTGTGAAGGGACCTGTTTTAATGTATACTAATCATAAGAAAAAAGAATGAAAACTGGATATTTCCTTTTCTTTGACAAATTGACATAAGTTATTTTGAGAAAACCGTTGTATTATTAAAATTACCAGCTCCACAAATAATTGGTCAGATAGTCAGGTTACTATTTGCATTTCAAATAAATGTATCAACCTACAATCTTTGTTAGATTATATGTTGCCGTTACTAGAACTAGACTATATTACAATAAGGGGGGCTTATATTGTAGGTAGGTGGCCATCTCGGATGCAGAAAGATAAATTAGTGCATATTCACATTATAGATACTATGGTTCTTATTAAACTGTTGTAATAATTTCCTTTTATGCTAAGAAAAGAATAAGATGAAAAATTTGAGTGAATAACTATTGAAAATTTAAGTATCACATTAGCTTCATGTGTGCAAATACGATGAGCGAGTGTTGAAACACTTTATTTTTGATACAATTTAGTAATTCTGTAAAACTGTGCAAGGCCCTCAAGACTAAATTAGATTTTTGAACAGAATTTCATTTGAATTTTCGGAACATAAATTTATTTAGTGACCTTGAAATCCTTTCCAGACGAGGCTCAAAATGTTTTAAGGAGGGCTGAGCTGCCCCCCCCCCCCTCCTTATCTACAGCCCTGTTTGTGCCTTATTATACTTTGTTTTATGGATGTCCCATATTTCCCCATTAGCAAGGACAAACTTACAATTTCCTTAAAAACTAAAATTGTTTTTGAATGTTATGTTTCTGTTATTCAGGAGCAATAAAAAGTGTTTTATCTTTTATTCTATAAATTTAAATTTTTGTGTAAAACAAAATTGATTTTCTTATTTTTATAAAAAGTGTCTCATTTTTTCTCACTCTCCTCTATATGTTATAGTCCTCCCACAATAGTCTGGCCATTGACCTTTAAAGAGTTTGTTGTAGTACTAATAAATTGTGACCAATACAAATTTTGCAAAAATTTTACTAACAACTAGATTTTTTAATTAAGATTACCGC
Source organism: Maratus speculifer (assembly GCA_964019185.1). Lineage (NCBI taxonomy): Eukaryota > Metazoa > Arthropoda > Arachnida > Araneae > Salticidae > Maratus > Maratus speculifer. The sequence continues at coordinate 186,273,469 of OZ025298.1, read as the reverse complement.
ATTGACTAATGAATAAAATTATCTTGCATTCCTCATCATCTAAATAACTGTAGAAGGACTGTGAAACGGCTGTCGATCTTTCAACGGCTTTACTAGAAACACTTTTACTGATAAGGATTGAATTATTGTTTCATGATATTCTAAATAAATCTTTCTCACAGACAAGTAGGGCTCTCAAAATCAGATGGGGCTTTAAATTATTATTATTTCTTTTAGCTGAACTGTTTCTTTAAAGCATGTGTTGTTGTGTTTAATATAAGAGCAAGAAAGAGCTTAATCCATTCTGTCCCCCATCTGATTATAGACCTAAATACACTCATTCACAAAAATGTTTATTATATTTTTTTTTTCTTGTTCATTTCTAAAACACACCATTTCTATTTCTTTAGTTTACATGTTTCTTAAAATACAATTCTGTTAGAATATTTTTATCTACATTGAATGTGCCAATAATATCTTCTTTAAAGAAATTTTCTTACAAAAAAAAATCTTAAATTAATATGCAATGTATCTGTATATATTACATTATTCTAATAACACTGTTTAATTCATTTTTACAGTTGCATAGTAAAAAAGTGCATAAAAAGTGAAATTTTTAAAGAATCTTAAAAGAATAAATAGATATTTTTTTCAAAATTTTTAAAAACAGAAATGTTTTAAAATGCTGAATGAAACCATCATACACAGAAAAAGTTTAAACACATATTTATCACATAAAAAGCTTGAAAATTGTACAATCTGGCAATCCTGATTTATGTGGTAGGAAAAAAATGTCTTGCTTGCACCAATCTTAGTAGCAATTAGCACTACATTTTTTACTGATCGGAAAACAGTTTATATATATTGAGCCATCTGGAAAGTTATGTGTTTTTTTTTAATGATAAATTTCAATAAAGAAGCACAAAAACAAAAAATTTTTTATTAAATTGCATAAACATAATTTTGTTCTGTGACTTTTTGCCATCATTCTAGAAACTGAAAAATTACCTTTTTAAAAAAGACATTAGCAGCTTTATTTGTAAAGGAGTTACCAAAGTGCTGTTTGGCAGTCTCCAAAGTAGTGAACTCCTTGCCATTAAGATAATTTTGAAGTGACTTGAAAAGGTAAAACTCTGAGGAGGAAGGTTTGGTGAATATAGGGTGTGACACAAAACCTAATAGCCATACTCAATAAGACATTCACTAACAGTCATCACAATGTGGGGCTCAGCTTTGTCATCTTGCAACACAACACCTCATCGATTGGTCAATTGTTTTTGTTTTCAAAATTTCCATTTGGGAACAGTATTTTTCTGAATTTATTGTCTGATTTGATGGCAACAATTCATAGTAAATAAACACTTTTCTAATACCACCATACATAAGCATTTTTTTTTTTTTTTGAGGGGTGCCAAATAGCAACTTTGCCCTGGGTGCATTTTTCTCTTCGCATGCACCTGGTTGTTGTGTTTGAAAGTTTTATTCTTGTTGAGAATAAACTTAATTCAAACTTTTTACTGCTACAGAATGTGAGATTTGGTTCATTAAGAGGCTACTTCCACTCATGGGAAAACATCTGCTCACTAAAATTTAAATTATGTCAGATTTTTTTTTTTAATATCTTGTTAGCATTTTTAATTTATTTATTATTATTATTATTTTTTTTTTTTTTTTTTTTTTTTTGCATTGTATAGTTTAAATCAAGCTCTATAAAACCCGTTTTTAACTTTTTCTATTTTGTTTACACCTTTTATTACACTGGTCAACAGCTGTTTTGGTGCCGGGGTATTTTTAGCAGATTTTATATGAATTTGATGTCCTGAATTCAAATATGGCATTAGTTTTTCTCTATCAGCTCAGTTTTTTAAGATAAACAACTTTTTGCGAAATATGTTTCATTATTTTAAGGTAAATCCATGTATTAAAAAATGTATGTAAAAATAAAATAAATACAGGATTTTTATTTTTTTTAATACACAAATGTTAGTTTTTATTATTATGATATACACATATTGAAATAATAATTGTTTAATTATATTGTACAAATATTTTTACTCACAAAAATACAGAAGAACGTCACTGATGAAACTGATACTCATTGAATGCTTCGGCAGCTTCTTTTCCGTGACATTCTGGAATATATTTTAGAACAGTGTCTTTTTAAACTCAAACTGTAATCTGAAACCCTTTGCATATCTCATTTTTTTTGGTAGCGGTCCTCCATAGTCTTAATATTGTGGTGAAATCTTTCGGGATGTTTATCACTTGTGCCTTCTTTATTTTCAAGAAAATGCTCTAAGTGGCAATGCAAATAGTGCACTTTAATGCTTCTAGTACACCCAAGAGATTTAAAACTATTATGCTTTTCATTTACCAGTTCTACATAGATTTCTCCTTTGCATTTGCCCGGAATGTTTTTGTGAACTGCCACAAAAAAGTCCAGGCTTTTTATTCAGCCTCATTCGTTGAATTTACGAAAGCAGGATCCTTAATTAGTTGTCTTATTTGTTGTCCATTAAACATTCCTGCTTTAATATCTTCATAACTCAATTCGGGTGTTTTTACCTTATATATGCAAATCATGACCCGTTCTTATGGAGAATTTACACAAACTGCTTCATAGGACAGAGCTTGATATGCAGTGCAGAAAGTATGATTTTCTTTCGCCCAACTAAAGTGTTATTAATGGCATTCTTTCTCCAACATCCATGTTTTCTTTCTTAGGCCTCTCTTTTCTAATCTAGTGGTGTGTTTTATCCCTGCTATCCCAAAAATAGAAAAACAATAGTATTTTGTGTAACTTCTTTGCTGTCCAAGGACAATCATCTGGAGGATATTTAGGAAGAACTAATTTTTCTAACAGTCCTCTAAATTCATGACAAAATACAAGATTGTTTTTTTAAGAGAAGTAGGGTAGTAGACAATTTTGTCTTGTGTGATAAAATGTAAGTTTGGCTCTTTGTTCTAATAAATTTTTGTCTTTTAATCTTGAAACCAACCAGTAATTTAGAAGCTTCTTTTAAAACATTGAAATCTCTTTTGAAATCATTTAGATCAACCTGGTTGAAAAATTCAGGCATTGATGACGTCTCCTCATAATCACTGTTACCTTCACAGCTATCTAAAAGATGATCAGAAGGACAATATTCATCCTCACTAAGCTCTGGTAGCTGATGAAACGTTGGGATCGGTAGTTCCTGTGAGTGAGGAAGTGGGGGTCTTGAAGACACTAAATCAGGATAAGTTTTCTTATTACAATTGTTTCGATTAATTCAAATAGTATTCCAGTGCTAGGTAGAAATAATAGTCATAGAAATGGTTTTGGAGTTCTCTCCAAACCATTGGTAAACCGAATTTGAGACTTATTCTCTTCCGTCAGCTTACTGTCATAAATGCTCTGTACAAGTTTTACAGACCTGTTGCGATGCACAGATTTTATCCTGATCACCAAGTCTAACCCAAAGTATCCAAGATAAGCTCTCTTTACAAAGTCAGTAACATATTTTCTGTGTTTTTTCAACTTTTATTCTCCGCATATGTAGCAAAACATATCTGGATGATTTATACAACTTTTTCTACTTGAACTCATTTAAATTCCATTCTACAACGCCAACACAACAATCTACAACACTACGAGTTTTACGTTAAATTGATACGAATTCTACCTTAAACACAAATATCATGGAAGTTCAAAAACTTTAGAAAGTCAAAGAAAGCCAGTTTTGTTTCCATGGAGCGAACTCTGAAACTAACCTTATCTCTTGGAGGCTTTTACATTTGGCTTTATGGATGAGCTGCGCGAAATCATAAGGATGCGCAGATCTTCAGTTTTGCTTGCACATTTCTTTTTTCAAGATCTTGTGGTATTTCAACGTCCTTCTAATCGCCTTGAGCGTCGTTACAGGGCTATGTACCATAAGGTCAGTTTAAGTGTTCAAGGTCACTTTAGTTCTAAAAAATCTTTAGTTCGCTTTGCATATCTAAAAAAGTAGAGCCGATAGAGAAAAACTGATTGCATATTTGGAATCAGCGTCCCAAAAATATCGAAAATCAGTTGTAAAATCTCAGGCACCAAAAAAAAAATTTTTTTGTAGGCCTGTGTTATTAAGGCTAATCTCAAATCCAAAAGGACAACTTTATGATATAAGTTTAAATTTATTTTTGTTCAGAAATGCATGAAACTAGCTCGTAGTGTTATTCAGAAACTATGTCATAAACTGATTCTTCTGGTTTTTTCTTTCAACAAATATAGTCAAAGTGGCTGTTTTGAACTGAATATCCACATGAAAAAATAACCACTCAAAGATAAAACATACTTGTCACATGATCAAAATTGCTTACAACTTACTGTGTAATCTATTTATCAAAAATTAAAAACACAGTTCAATTTCAAATTGTTTCGATAGTCAGGCCTTCTAATTTTATATCTTTCCATTAAAAAAAGAATTTGCAAGGGTGTCAAAATGTTTTGCACTTGTTGAACAGAACAACTGAGAACAGCCTTAAAATACATTTACTTTCAAAACAAGTTTATTTTATTATAGAAGCCTTTTTAGGCAGATATAGGATTTTTGTATCTGATTAATCTCTGATTCTGTTTGAATCCGATTCTTAATCTGAGGAATGTAATATTTAATTATTACCTTAGAATATATATACCATAACTTTTTTGGAAAAAAAAAAAAAAAAAAACAGAGGGCATAGTGTTTATCATATACCCTCCATTATATCCCTGGCTATATCTTAATTTTTCATCCATATTTAATTTATTTTATTCAGAACACATACGACTAACAATTTCTTAAATAATTCATGTACTACTATTCTAATTTATTGACTTACAAATTTTATGTAATAAACTTTTGTTATTGCTTTTTAAATACTTCGTGCCAGTGTATTGTGAAGTGCTCATCTTATCTTTGTGCATGTATTGTTCAATACTTTTTGTTGCTTAGTTCAAAATATTTAGTCTAGGAGAATGAATCAAGAGAGGGGATGTTTTTACATATAATTAATGCCAGAGAAAGGGGAAGTCATATCCATGGCAAATCACATGTAGCAGTTATACATACATATAAAACTTCACTATTGTTTAACCTTTTACACTCCAATGTTCCATAAATGGAACATCAACTTCAAAGTTTTGCAAAAAATATATTTTTATTCGTATTGTTTTGTAAAAATTAGCATTTGTAAAAAAAGTACGGATTAATTTTTTGGCGTCGGTATTTCATTGATATAATTAACCATGTCTGAGGGGGAAAATCGCAATTTAGGTCTTTTTTTTAGACTTTTCGTTGGGCAAAATTAAAAATTCTTATAAAATTCAAAATTGAACAAATATTTTTATAACTAAGTTTGATCAAGTAAAAATAATCATTTTATTAGTAGAACACAAGTTTTTTAAAAAAAGATGGATTTATATTGTTTCTTCTGGATAAGAAATATGCATGTTCCAAAAATGGAACATTGGCGTGTAAAGGTATATTTTTTAACATGGTTTAGTTCTTTGATTGCATTACGTGTAACTATTGATAAAAAGATTCCCAATACGAGGTGGTTTAGTAAGTGTCAACAAAAGATGTTAATTACTTTGATATACTTTCTTTTGACCCCACTCCACATCCTGTCTCTTAACCCCCCCCCCCCTCCCCCTTGTCTCTCTCACACACTCGTTCTCCTGAAATGGATCTGAAGTGGATTACTGACAACTGATGGGGTAAACATGTAAACATGCCTGTTTGTTGATAGTTAGACATTGTTTATGACTCAAATAAGCTAAAATGTAAAAGGTGACTTTGGAAAATAGCGTGATAAGGATTTTTTTATTATGTCACTTTACTCTAAGAATTTCTTCAGTTAGTTAAAATACGTCAGACAGACGAGTTGTCTCTTTCAAATCCGATTCGAACAGTAGAAGAGGCACAAGATTTTTTTATGAATTATCAGATGATTTTGAAGAGGAATGTATTAGCATTTGTCAATTAAATTATCATGCCATCAACACAAGAACAATGTGTTGTTTGCCAAAAGAACACTGCAAAAAATGTTCTGAATGTGAAAAAAGACTACATGTGAAATGCTTTCCTAACTACTATCGATAATAGATCAAATGTAGGACACAAAAATTAAAGTCAATATACATTTTAAAAGTTTTTAGTAAGTTTTTTCTCTTTTATATATTTCAGATTTTTATTTATTTGATTATTTTGCTGTGAATTGAAGTACAGACATTTTTATTATCATTATTATTTCATGTATCGTTTTTGTACATATTTCTTTTTTTAAACTTTGATAAATAATTATGAAGGTGCTTTCATATAGTAATTACTGTCCCTCATATATATAATAATTTTTTTTAAGTAAGTGGGAAAGCTTTTTGGTAGAAGCTTCGTAAGGCTTCTTGAGAATTTTTGCTGATTCAGTTATTGGAATCCTGAGTCAAACGAAGGCTAGGTGGGCAAAGCCCGGCTATTTACTTGCTTAACCTGTTTCACTACTGACAAATGCTTACATATTACAGTAGACTCCCCCAAATCCGCAACTCTCTAAAATCTGCACATATTTTATGGATGTAAACAATGAAACTTTCAGTTTGGATATTGCTACAAAATTTGATTTTTTAAATTTTGTATCAATTCCATATATTTTTTAATTTGTAATTTTCTTAATAATACTCCATTCATGAATTAAGAATTTTTTTTTTTTTTGGGGGGGGGGAGGAGAATTCAAGATATTTTTGATATCACTGGTAATCACAATCTTCTTACCAAATATATTTATGCATTAATCAAGATTTTTTTGGTTATTAAGCCTGGCTAAACTTGGAAAAAAATCCTTATTTTATGATATTGATGTGAATTAGTAATGTACTTTTATGAGGCAAGCTTTATTGAATAATTTAGAAAAATACATTTAATCTTTATAATGAATATTTAATCATGCATTACTGATTATCAACTTGACCTTTGCTATTAGTATGTTAATCATTTAAAAAATTATCTAAATTTTTATTGTTTTAGTTTATCACTCATTTTAATATTTTATTATAGTGTTAAGCATTCATCATAGTTCCAAACGTACTATTAATTGCACTCAAATTACTGTTTAAAAAATGTAAATACAGCAATGCCAGAAATCCGCGAAATTCTAAAATCCGCACAACTTCTGGTCCCAAGCTGTGCGGATTTGAGGGAGTCTACTGTACTTATAATCATGAAAAAAATTTACCCAGAAATAAAGTTTTTAATTTAAATATTGCTAATCAAATTTTATGAAAACATGTGAAAAAACAAAGTGTTTCCCGCCAATGCTCCATTTTTGGAACATGTTCGAAATCATACACAAAATTTTTTTTTGAGAAAAAAAAGTTACTCACAGTGCTTATGTTTGAGTTTTAATAGGATTTTTACCAATAAATAGTTTGTGTTGCCTTCCGATCATAGTGCAGTGTTTAAAAGATTAAAATAAATATGTTGAAAAATAGTGGTTAAACAACATTTTGAATACTGAATGTATGAAGCATTCAGATTAAGCTTTAACTCCTTTAGTTTTCCTTTCCCCCTAATATTAAAGTGCTGCATTGTCATTATGGACCTGTAAACATAGTGTTTATAATTCTAACACACTAAGAAGCGAGTTAAAATTCAATTAATGATTGCAAAATTGCATCTTTACATATAAAAGCTAGGTTGACTTAAATAAAAAGTGTAAAATTAGAATTACAGATAGAGGAATAGAATAGGAGAAGGAAAAAAAAAAAAAAAAAAACAGGCAATTGACCAAAATGATTTTATGAAAGTGAGAGAACTTACAGTAGAGAAGCACAGGTACCCAGCTAGTATCAAATAAATGTGATAAAATTGAAATATTTTATTTTTATAAAAAAATGCTTTGGTAATTAAGATTTTAAATATATTTATAGATTCTGCTTGTAAAAATTTTTGTCAATGTAAATTATGTTATTTTTGTGTCGTATTATAATTAGCTTTTTAATCAAACTAAAGTCAGTTACATAAACTAGTAAATTAAACAAGGTTGTTTGAAAGAACCTATATGTTAGAGCAATTATTTTAAAGATCAAAATTCTTAAAATAAATACCAATAAAAGATTTTACATTAAGTTTATAAGTTAACATAAAAAAACAAAAAAAAAAGTTACAACGAAGCATGCACAAGATTTTAACATTAAGAATAAACTAAATAAAAGATCATATAAATCAAAAGGTACTTTTCCAGTGCAAGGGCCTTGGCATCTTTTACAAAACTTCTTTTACAAAACAAAATTCAGGAAAATGGGATAGGTTGCCAAATGATATAAAAGCTATGAAAACAAATCTAATGAACTTTTACACATTGTTATGTATCTAATGTATATATAGGGGAGAGGGGGGCACATTTGAAAACTTTTTCAGAAAATCAATATATTTCTTATTGGAATTATATTTATTAAGTACTTAATTAAAACAATGCATTTCTTCATCATATGAACCATAAATTAAATATTTTCCAAAGAAATTAAATAAGCTGTGAGGATTTAAAAAGTTGAAAGACTTTTGTTCAAACCTACCCAATGTAAGAGGCCTTTGAACAAATGAATAAAATATGAAAATATTGAGAGTTTTTATAAAAAGTTGCATATGTTACAGAAATATAAAGTAATATGAATAAATTTAAATAAATACATTTTGACGAAATTACTAATTTGTTATACCACACTTAAATCCATAAAAGTTGATGTCGAAACTCATTGTTGATAAAACAAAGTGTCCCGTGTTTGGTTGTGAAAACTTTTTTACATTATCCTTGAAATAGACTAATGTGATATCTAAAATCTGATGCTTCGAGAAAATTAAAATTTTTCATTCGCTATTTTTTTAAGAGACCTGATATAAAATTCCATTATATCAGTTACAGAAACCAGGAATATTGTTTGGAAATCTGTTAAATCATGAATCATTATTTTGTAGCCAGGATTTGCAATTATCTAATAAAGGAATTTAGATTTGAAACTTTCCATCACTGATACATACAGAGGTTGGAACTTATTTGTGCAGCAAGGGGAATTGTTAGCAGTATACGTCCATGTTATTTGACATTCTTAACCTCTTTTCACATAAAAAAATCAGAAATAATAATATTTAGATACATTAACAACTCTTTACTTCATAGTTTTAAGTGTTCTCTTTAAAAATTATTTCAATTATTTATCACTAGTTTATTCGGTGTTTTTTCGCTGTTCAATGGTGCCCCATCACGCAGAGTTCAACATTACAATGGTTTATTCAATTCGGTTGAAGATTTTGAATAAAACAAATCTTATAAACTAAAGCTAATATCTTTATTTAAGCATTGAACAATAAATTAAAATTTTAGGGATAGAAGTTTTATAAACAAAAATCTTACATTATTTTTTTAAGTTTAGATTCAAAATGGAGAAAAATACATATCTTGTTTAGACAGTACTGTTCACATAAATTGGTACAGCTTTGTACAATTATTCCTTTGAAGAAGCAGTAATGCAATGCCATATACATTTTTTAAAAATAGTTTATTTGAAGGAAAATATTTAGAGTATTCAAAAGGTGTCCCTAGTTCAAACGTGCCCCCCACCCTCTACCCTATACATAACTTTTTTCATACATAATTTACCTCTATCTGTATATAAAATAAATAGCTTCTATTATATTAAATTATATAAATATTAAAAATTATTTGTGTATAAGAAAAAATGAATAGGTTGCCAGAAAACACATTGCCACATTTCAGTCTTTTGCCAAGGTCATTTTCTCTATCTCGCTATCCCCCTACACTAAAAAAAATATCAATCAAAATGTCAATCACATGCACAATTTAAACTAGAAAAAAAAAAAAAAAAAAAAAAAAAAAAAAAAAAAAGAGGCTATTTTAATAAGCATACTAATGCAATAAGGAAATTACACCTGGTTTGAATAGCTTTTATTCACAAAGTGATTTTTATAAGTATTTGCACATAACAATCATAGTGTATCTAAAAAATCCTTTTATATTTAGTAAAGCTTTCAGAAAAATGAATTCAATTATGCAAAATTTGCACTTGTAACAATAAACACAATTTTTAAAAAAACACGTAGTAAACATTATAAAGCCAACGAAAACACTTTTTAATTATCTAAAGGCAGTAATAAATTAAAAATATAAAATTATCACCAATGAAACTTTTGTAATGTGTACAATAAAGACCCTAATATAAAAAAGAAGCATCATTAAAATGTTTTTCTATGAATAGCCCGTGCATTTTCTTCATCATATTCTTTTTTGGAGATCCACATTTTCTTGAATGTGTCTAAAGATGCTAAAATTGATCCTCCTATCCACGTGGAGTACAATCTCTCTTGAGGTGCGGATATTCTGATCTTTATATCTTTGGGAGCAATTTTCTTTACTTCACTCAAAAGCCGATCACCAAACCCTTTAAATAATGTTGATCCACCAGAGAGCACAATATTTTGATACAGAACACGTCTCAGATCTAAATCAGATTTATGAATTGCATACACTAGAACTTCATGTAATCCTTCATCTTCTTCACCAATCTGATCTGGTCTAAAAAGGATTTCTGGAGCTCTAAATCGAGCTGGCCCAATTTCTAATGTGCTGCCATCTGGAAGAGTATATTGTGCCTTTTCTGTTTCCATAGTTTCCTCTCTGTGGGGATTACTAGCAAGGTAACAAGCTCTTTCCTTGATTGTTTTGACTATTTCAAATTCAGCTGTTGTACGGAAATTCCAACCTTCTTTTCTTAGTAATGTACGCAAATGACGAGTGACATCACGTCCTGCTATATCAACTCTCATTATACTATTAGGCATAGCAAATCCTTCATATATGGGAACAGCATGAGTAACACCATCTCCAGAATCTAAAACAACACCCGTGGTACGGCCGGTGGCATACAGACTTAACACAGCTTGCATCGAAATGAATAAAGCAGGCACGTTTAAGGTTTCAAAAAATATTTCTGCCGCCTTCTCTCGATTCCGTCTTGGATTTAATGGTGCTTCAGTTAAAAGTACAGGATGTTCTTCGGGGTAAGTTTGCAGTTGCTCTTTGGAATATATGTACTGCCATATTCTTTCCATATCATTCCAATCAGTTACAATCCCATGTTCCATAGGATATTTAATAGTCAGTAGGCCTCTATGTTCCTCAGCTTTAGGCCCAACAAAAACATCACCTTCAAGTGCACCTGCCATAACTCTAACATGTTTAGGCCTACCAATGTAGTTTGGAAAGTGACATTTTGGAACTTGATCTCCGGCAAATCCAGCTTTAATAACCCCTGACCCATTGTCAATAACAACAGGTTGGTTAATAATTACATCGTATGCTTCCATTTTTAATACTTTGAAAAATAAAACTTAGAAAAGTAATTGGAATTTTCTATCAAGTTTTATAATTTTTTATCAAAAGAGTTTAATTTTTGTGTTTCCAACTGAGATTGGGCAATATCATGTAAGGCTTTACGAATCTGCTCTAACAGAACTTCACCTGCATGAACAACCTTTTCCAATTTTATGGCTGCTTCTTTATTTTCTATGTCTAAATGTATTAAATCTTCATAAGATTCTTGAGTGATATCTTCACTAGGTAGACAATCAATCAAAATGTCAATTTCTTTAGCGGTATTAGCGATGAGTGTTGCAAATGTCTGGCAGTAGTCTTCCTTCACCTGTTCTGAATTGATAGGAGATTTATCAAAATCAGGAAGTGCACTTGGACCAGATGTAGCTTGAAGAATACCTATACTGTTGCAAACATTCTCTGCTTGGGCACATACAGCATCTTGTAACTGTGTAAGGCGATCAGCCATTAGTGTCCTGAAAAAGAAATTTGATCAAAACATTTGAAAGCATTCAAATGTAAAACTATTTTATACACTTCATTCTTAATTCAATTGCACACATTATCCATATAACTATTTAAAAACACTAAAATTTTTAAAAAGATACTTAGAATTATTTTAAAACAAAAAATAAAAAATATATAAATTAAAAAAAAAAAAAAAACAAAGGACTACAAAAATACATTACAGAAATAAGGGAAGAAACATGATTAGGATGCCACATCCACTTACAATTTTACTCTAACATTTAAATTCACTTATTATATGTTACCAAATTTTACCCAAGTATTTATATATTTTTTAATTCATGTATTTGATAAAACTGTGCAAGAACTTCATACAAGTTAGACGTTTTCAAGCTCTCTGAAAAATTACACTTTTTAACTAAAGACCCCATTAACTCCTAAATTACTCAAGTGATTTTGATAAACATTTTTGGTGGTGGAGTAGAAATATAAAATATGTGTCAGACAGTTTTAAAATTTTTCATTTTCAGAAAAATAAACAAAAATCTAAAAATTTGCCATTGCTCTAAAATAGTTTTTAGTTGAAAAAAAACTGTCTACTGTAAGTCTTGAACACAATCCAGTAAATATGGATTCCAAATTTCATCAAAATTGGTCAGGTAGTTTCCGAAGAAACGGGACTTAAAGCTTGCATATTTCCCGTTGATTGCATCCAGTCTTATCTTTCCTTAAGACAAGATTACAATTTTTTTAAAAACAATAATGCATGAATAATTAAAAGTTGTAATTTTTCCAAACTGGGCCAAAAAGTGTCCAGGCCAGGATTTAAAGAGGGACCTTTTGCTGAAGATGTCAATGATCTACCAACCAAGCTATCCCGGATAAATCTAGCAGACACGAAACCTATGACTATGATATCTGGTCTCTGTGAATGAATAAACCACAAGTAAAGGAAACTCCAAGAAACACTGGATACGCCTTTAATTATTCATGCATAAATATGTATCCAACATCCAATATTTTCTGGAGTTATACAATCTGCATATTATGAATGTATAATGAAATTTGTTGCTTTTCTTTTAATTTTGAATTTCTCAAAAACCTCACACTCTTAACATATTTAGAAGAAAATATATATATATCTTTTTTGTTTTTAACAGAGAATTTTATTTATGTTAATGAATAAATGGAAAATTAAATATATTCCTTTCTTTTTTTTTTTTTTCATTATAAGTTTAGTATATGGTAGAAATTTAACTATAAGTTTAAATGTGCTGTGACATAGATAGAAATAAGTTGAGAAATACTGCAACATAGTTAAAATATTACTAATTCAAAAATACAATTTGATTAGAACAGAACCGTTCAAGTTTTAAAAGTAAAATTTTCAACTAAAGCATCCGAAAAAATCTTTTTCCCTTCTTGCTAGACCCTTTATTTATCCTAATTTTGAAATATTTTTGGGATGTGCCTTCATTTATAGAGCATAAGCCCCATTTGCCTCATATTGGTTAAATATAGTGGAGCATCAATTATCCAAACTAATAAGTGACCGGGAATATTCGGATAAGCAGTCATTTAAGAAAAAAACAGGGTTATATGAGCATAGTGAAACAAACCGAGTGATTAATAAACACAAATAGGTATTTTGCACAACAATGCTTACAACAAGAAGGAACAAACTATCGAAGAAATCAAAGAAATCTGCATCCAAAAACTCCCTTTAGGTCTACATTTTAAGCAAAGAAAACCATCCAAAATTTTCCTTTTCTTCACAGAGGACATTCTTTTCCTTGCAACTGAATCTCTCATACATTTTGTTGAAAGCACGGCTGAACAGAATGACACTCTTATTGTTGCTCTACCAACTGGTGGAAAATTTGAATTTCTCCTTCTGAAATGTGTTTGGTTAAAAGAGGTGTTTGGATAATCTATGCTTTATTATAGTCAATTTCTTTTATTGTTATTATCATCATTACTTATTGATACTAGCTAAATAACATGGTTGCTACAATTTTAAGCATATCAACTACCTACTTAAATAAATTACATAAATATACCAGAAATATTTAAATGTACCTAAACTTTTGCTGCCTGTCTCTTGCATTAAACATGCTTTAATATTCTAATTTTAAAAGTTAAAACACAACATGAAACTGCACAAAGGCTATCAGATTTAAATTATCAACACATTTTTCTGAGTGAGCTGAGATGTCATCATATAACCTGTGCAATTAAAAAAAGGAATAAATTTGAAGTCAAATACATAAAAAAATTTCCTTTTATTTGGGATAATAAAATATATAAATAAAACAGGCCAAATCAATATGCAAAGTAAAAATAGAAAACTGTCATTGCCTAAATTTTAATAAATGAGGAACAAACTGTAGGGTCATTCCATGGTAATTTATGTTACATTTTGAAATATTTTCAGTAATTTTAGTCATATATAACACATACAAAATAATTATTTAAAATGTAAATTTGACATGGTTTGCTAATTAAATTTATGCAAAGCCAGGGTTGCAAAAAAAACCGGCTAAAATTACAAAAAGCCAGGCTGGTTGGCTTTTATTGATTTTAGCCGGCTTTTTTTGGCCAAAATTGGCCTTTTTTGGCCCTAATTGGCTTTTATACAGTGAAGCCTTTTTATTATAAGCAACACATTTTTAAGTGTCTTTTAACTAATTTTAATGATGTTTAATTTACTTTTTTGAGTTTAATAAATTTATTTATTAATATGAAAAATTGGGATTTTAATTACGATTCATTATGAGAAATTGGGTTATAGCCTAAATTTTCAATAATGAAGACCATTAATATTAGAATAACACATTGATGGAGTTGCTAATGGTTTATAGTCAGAATTGCATATATGTCAGCTAAATTATAAAATGGCCATACCAAGTGCTTTTTCCGATTTACATTGACCTTTAATCCTACCTTTGTTTTTCCATTTTTACTGCTTTATAAAATTAAAGGTTACTTAGTTACATGTTTTATTACCTAGCTAATTTTAAGAGTTATTAAAATGTCATGTTTTATTCACTATAAACATTTAGAATCATACACATAAAAAAATCACTTCTCACTATTGAAAATAGTATTTCGAATTATGCAGATTTCATAATATATTATATTTCACAATTTATTTCAGTCTTCTCAATTAGCATATGCATGAATATATTCATTCATGCAAGTGGGCATACATGCACTTTTAAATAACAAAGAGTTATTCAAAATTTTAATTCAACAAATTTTATTAGAACATTTTTTGTTGTTTAATTTTATGTAATTATGTATTAAACTTTCCTCAAATATTGAATCCTTCCTAATTTATCTTTCAACATTGTTCATTTTATGACTTAATCTTTACATATTGACATGTAACAATGTTTCCATGAATGCTTTGATCTTTGATGTGTTTCATTTTGTTAGTGTTCATTCTAGGCCATTTTTGAAGGGTGCAGCACCCTGCCCTTTTTAAAATTAGTAAAATGCACCTCTGATTTTACCCAGAGATTTTTGATAATATTTTTTTTATTTTGTAGTATTTCTAAATTTGTGTGCCCAAAAGTGATAGAATTTTTTCATTTCTTTAAGAAAAAGAACATGAAACTATTCAATCATGTTTTAATTTAATTGTATTTCTAATTTTTATATCATAAAATCATTCGAAATTAATGTTACTTGATTTATCATATTTAAAAATTATGTATTTTGCTACTTTCTTTTTTCCTATTCTAAAGGCAATAACAATTTTTTTTTCTCGCAAAAGTGCCCTTTTATGATGCAGTAGTGCCTTTTTTAGTGAATAGCACCATGCCCTTTCTATATCTATAGGGAACACTAATTTTGTCATAATTCCATTAAATATAATTCTTAAGTTTAAAACACATTTTTTGAGTATATTTTTTTTTCCAAGATTTATATTTTTCAGACATAATGCCTTCATAGTTGACTCCTAGCAGTTATAAAGACTTATTTATTTGAAAAATTAAATAGAAATTTATAACTTTTTTAGTAGTAAATTATTAAAAATGTATTAAAAATAAATCAATCCAAATTTAATATGGATTCATCACAAATTAACACTTTAAAAATAAAAGCCGGCTTTTTTCAATTTTAGCCAGTTTTTATTAAGTGGATAAAACCAAAAAAAGCCAGTCGGCTTTTTTTGGCCCAGCTTGCAAAGCCCAGTTTAGATGAAAATTACCTAATTTTGATGTTATTATTTCTTAAATTTTGGCAGTTTTATTTACTATGGTGCCATTATTGTAAAAGGAATCTAAGTTATCATATAAAGTGTAATTTTCATTATCAGTTTTTAGAAAAATTTCATCTAAATTGACCCTTAAATAGGTATTGACAAATTATGTTAATTTTACATTTGAAAATTTTTTAGTGTTATATTAATAAAATTACTGCAGTTAATTGCTCTAAATGTAACATAAGTTACCATGGTATGACCCTATATATGAATTATAATTGTTATGTAAAAATTTACTTGAATATGAGTTTACAACATTTGCAATAATCCATAAAAACTATTTCTTTGATACAACATAAAAAAAAATGTCTACAAAATATAGAAGAAAAAAAAAACTAATGTAAAATTAATTCAGATTAAAATTTAATTTGATATTTATGCAAATAAAATATATTTTTAAATCTGTTGGAAAAGACAGATTTCAGAAAAGGAATAGCTTTTGCAAATAGAAAATACAATAAATGCGGTGAAAAAGAAAATTTAAATTTGTTATTGTTTTAGTGCAAAATCCCCAATTGTTCTACATTTTCAGAAGATGGAGCATTTTTTTTATTATCAATTTGACCCACCTCAGGAAAATACATTCTCTGCAAAACATCTTTGCATGCTCCATATGAAAAAAAAATAGTGTTCATTCTAGGCCATTTTTTGAAGGGTGCAGCACCCTGCTCTTTTTCAAATTTGCAAAATGCACCCTGCCCTTTTTAAAACTAGCAAAATGCACCACTGGTTTTACCAAGAAATTTTTTATAAATATTTATTTTATTGTGTAGTATTTCTAAATTTGTGTGTCCAAAAATGATAGAATTGTCATTTCTTTAAGAAAAAGAACATCAAACTATTCAATCATGGTTTCATTTAATTGTATTTTTCATTTTTATATCATAAAATCATTCAAAATTAATATTATTTGATTTATCTTACTTAAAAATTATGTATTTTCCTGCTTTCTTTTTTTTCCCTTCTAAAGTAAATAAATTTTTTCTTGCAAAAGTGCCCTTTTCTGCTTCAGTAGTGCCTTTTTTAGTGAATAGCACCATGCCCTTTTTATTTCTAGAGTGAACACTAAAAAAAATATATATTAAATGAAAAATATTAGTAAAGCCAATATAATTTTTTTTATATAAAAAAAAGGACTCTGAAAAAAAAGAAAAAAAAAAGTTACAAAATAAATTAAATTTCAAACTGAAGTTAATTTAAAAAATATACATAATATGGTCAAGATATATGTGTTTGTCTATACAGTCAGACCTTGCTATCCCGACATCTGGTTTTCATGTCACTCTGCTTATCACGTCAGTTTTTCAAAATCGTATATACATTGCAATGTAAATAAACTCCCGATTTTACGACGTTGAATAATTTTCAACTCTGGATATTCCAACGGTTAAGGAAAATTGTCAATTTTTCATAATCCATCTTACAAGCATGGAAGTTAAGCGATAAGAAAAGCTTTTAGCCAAAGTTTTCTCAAAAGTGTCTAAAATACCATCTGACATGATAGAGAAATATTTTTCAACTATTTATCTGATTAAAAAACGCCACACACTATGAATGACAGAATCAGTGAAGGAGGGATTTCTTTCTTCATGTTCTCTACCCTCTAAGCACGATTACTAACCTACTGTGTTACACATATTCACTTAAAAAATGTTAAACATTTCATTTCCATGTTTTATTCATAGTGTTTTAAATTATTTATGGCAAAGTAGCAAGAAAGTCTAAGACAGTTCACAACTGTTCCAAACATGCTGGTTTCATCCAAGTTCATCAGGTATCGAGTGTATAGAAGGTAATGAAAAAGACATACCTCTTCAGATATTTTTAAAGAGTTGTTAGATTGTGAAATAGAAATAACGAGGGATGTCCAGAGGTACATCGATCGATTTTGATATGGATGTCACCACATCACTAGATGCAATGATTTCTGAAATTGCAAAAGAGAAAAAGATAGAAATTTCTTCAGACACAGGAATCAAAAGTGATATGGATTTGAATAAAATAAGCCTCCAACTACAACAGAAGCATTGCATTGCATTGAAATGATCAGAAATTATCTAATATCCATTTCTGAAACAACGGATATTGTTCAAAATCAATTGTTACAGGAAAAAAAAAAAACAGTAGGAAGGGCATCTAGGGATATGCAAACCTTAATTCGTCAGTATTTTATGTAACAATAGAAAAGAAAGTCATCAGAAATCTGATTTTTATTCTTTTCAATTTCGTTTTTGTGTTTAATAATAATGTTTCACTGCTTAAAAATGCAAGAACAGTTGTGAATTTAAATTAATTAAAAATACAGTTTTTCATAAACATATTTTTTTCCAGTTCCGGTTACCACAACACTCTGCTTATGAGGGAAGCGAAATATCTCACCACTCTGTGCGATGTGGCGAGAAAATGCTTGGCGGGACTTCACGATTAGCACCAATCAACAGACACAGGAGCAAACAGCAAACGGTAGTGTCTAAACAGCATCTCTAGGAATCACAAAACTGGTGCATGCGTATTTATCGTGCTCTCGCACTCGGCAAAGGCTATTTCTATTGTTTTTGTATAAAATTTATACAAAAACAAGGGTTTGAAAAAAAAAATAGTTTTTTGAATGTTTAAGTTACAAAAATATTTTTCAAAGTTTACTAATTAATATAATTAATAATTAATTATATAAATATATTACATAATTAATTAATATATAATATATTTATATAATAAAAAAATAATTATGTTATTTATATTTTTAAAAAAATGTCATTTTTGATTAAAACTACATGCATTTTGTTTTTCAAGGTGCAATTAATTACATAATGTAATTAGCATTATTATTAATAAATTATTACATATTCTTAATTTTATTATTTATTAATTTATTGTTATATAATAATATTAATATAATCATGTATGATTTATATTGAAAAATCTATTATAACTTTCTATAAATATTATTGGCTCTTTATATTGGCTTAGTATTAATTAATAATTATAAAGTATAGCAATATAATTAGTATACCTATTTTTCAAGAAGCTATGAACTTTGAATAATCATTATTGATAAAAAGTGAAAAAAAATGTTGGTTATGTGTATATATTTTGTAATTAATACTTCAAATTTAAAAACCAATTTAAAGAAAATCCCAAATGTTTAAGATTAATTTAGCATTCAGTATAAAAGCTTATTATTATTTATTTAAAATAGGCTAATTGTATAGCATGAATATAGTTATAATTAGGATATAATCAAAATATTTATTATTTTTATTAAGAAAAGGAATTAATTGTATAGTATAAATGAAATATGTATGAACATTTTATAATTGTTAATATTTAACAATATTTATTAAATCAATATAATAAATTGTTAATGATTAATATAATTAAAATATAATAAATGTAATATTACTAATATGAAACTAGAATTAAATATTTAGTGCAATTAAAATGATTTCAATGTTTATCAAAATCTAGCATTCTGCAAATCTAGATCATATTTTAAAATTGGTAGTAGAGACCATTTTTTTTTCCAAATATTTAAAAGAAGAATACAGTACATATCACTTTCGAAAAATAACATGTAATTCAATCTGAAATTAGATTTTAGCTGCGACTAAAATCTGTTGAATGAATCTTTATTTGCAAAATGTCCTGGAACTAATACTTGAATTACCAATTTTTCAATACTTGCATGGGTATTATTTTATTATCCTGTCGATCAATTTTGCCAAATTATACAAATCCCCTAACTATCTGAAAAGTTAAACAAACTGACATAATTTTTATTTTAAATAACAACAGCAACAACAACAACAAAAAAAAGACAAGTTAATAAACCATTAATAAAAATGTAAATAAAAAGTCAAATTAAAAATCACTTGATGATGTGAAACGCTTTTACCCTGTTTAATATCAAGTGAATGTGACATTTACGATCATACATTATTGGCATTTAATCTTATAATTTGTTGATAGTTTTTTTTTAATCGATAGGATAATGAAGTAGTAGTACCCTTGCATGTATACTTTATCAGACCTGTAACAAAAACTATTCACCAACAATTAAATTATTAAAAAATATACACTATTCTATAATAGAAATTCATTGAAATGAATAAAATAGTGTATGATACTTTGACATTATTTATTTAAACATTAAGCTAAAAGTACATAACAAAAAATGTGTAGTCAGATAAGCATGTGACAAGAATCTTGGCATTTATTTTTGCGTGCTTTTTATGATAGTTGCTGTTCAGATTCCGGAATATTTTTATTTAAAATAATGTCACCAGTTATTCATAGTAGTAAAAATATCAATGCAACTGTTAGAAATATTACAACTGATTTTCTACTATCAATGTTTCAATAGCATTAAAAGTATTTCATAAGAATGTATAGCATTAAAACTATTTCATAAGAAAGAGTCCAATATTATATATTTAATTAAAATTAGAAGAAAATAGGGGAAAGGGATATACTAACCCCTAGTTTCACATCCATCAAAACAACGATCTAATATAATTATTCATGTCTTTATTATTGCATATTCAATTTTTACAAGGATAGAATGGGGGAGAACATGATAAAATTACTTTAAAAAGGGGAAGAATCCTTAAAGTGACATTTAATATTCCAAAACAAAATATAAATATTTATACTTTAATTACTAAACATTAAAAACTCAAAAAACTCACAAAACTTATAAAAAAAAAAAAAAAAAAAAAAAAAAAAAAGCTTAAAAATACATTTTTGAGGGGTGGAAAAATGATACTCTTTATATTTCTAATAATGTACTGTTATTTTTATTTAATGTATATTTAATAATATACTCATATTTTAATTATAATATCTTTACAATACAGTTCAGTTAGTCCCTCAACCAATAATGTGTTTAAATCTTTTTAAAATAATCAGACGATGAAATTAGTAAATTTTTAGACTTTTTAATCTTATTCAAATATGTAAATATGCAATGCGTCTTTTAATAATTAATATTATAAAAGTTCACAATGAATTTGAGAATCTAAAATTTAAGTAATCTCTAAATTTAATATTAATTAATAATAATAAAAAAAAAAAAATATATATATATATCATAATGTGATTTTTTTTTATTGACCAACACACATAAATATTGAGTTATGTATAGTACATAAAATCCATAGCTCGTTAAATAATGTATTGTGAAAAAACAGTTTAATTTAATATTTTTAAATTTCATTACTTTAATAAAATAAATTCATTTACACGGAGTTGGAGTTCATTTTTATTATTCAAACTAGACGGTTGCCCGCCCTCAGTAGCCCGAAGACTATCTGAATTTCTTCTCGGTGTTCTGGGGTTTCGTTTGCATATCCTTTTTTATTGTTAATGAAGAGGTCTTCCATTTGTTCTTCCATCTGTTCTTCTTTCTGTTCTTCCATCTGTTCTTCCATTTGTTCTTCCATTTGTTCTTCCATTTGTTCTTCCATTTGTTCTTCAATTAATGAAGAGGTCTTCCATTTGTTCTTCCATCTGTTCTTCTTTCTGTTCTTCCATCTGTTCTTCCATTTGTTCTTCCATTTGTTCTTCCATTTGTTCTTCCATTTGTTCTTCAATTATATTCGACGATTCACTGTTTGAGAGCCTATCTGTCCTTTTATTTATAGAAGTTCAAAATGAAAAAAGATTTTCTTAGCAGACGATTTTTTCTGTGCCTCAAATAATTATTCAATTATTCAATTAATTATCCTCAGAATTCCTTTTATTTATAGAGATTTGTTATTATTGCACATTTCCAATGCAAAATTTGTAATCAATTTTGTGAATTCTTTCTGTGCACGTATTTTTTTGCTACGATTCTTCTAAGTTTAAATATAAGAAGTCTGTGAAAATTACAGTTTTGTGAACTTGCGGTGTAAATACACAGAATCTTTCTCATATACTGCTCGAGATCGCTCTTCTTTACGCGATCAACATAAACAGGACTGCTACACTCTCCGTGAGCGAAAACACCCTCAAGTATTTATCTCACAAATCCAGAAGTCTCGCCAAGCATTTTCTCGCCACATCTTACAGAGTGGTGAGATATTTCGCTTCCCTGCTTATGACAACACTTTTTTCTGGTTCTGAGCATGTCAGGATGATGAGGTTCGACAGTATGTAGGATATTAAGAATGCACTGAATAATGATTTTGCTTAAATGACGGATATTCAGTTATACAAGTATATACTGTATATTTCGCTAACTAAATATTTAACTGTTAAGCAGAATTAGTATTTAGCTAGCCAAAAAGTAAGGTTCGGCTAAATAGTAACTATTCAGATAACAGGTTTTCAGAATTTAAAAATATTAAAAAGTTAAATTGTAAAACAATTTTACTACAAAATATTTAACACATACTTCTATTTTCATTAAAAAAAAAAAAAAATTACAAGCAGATTTTACAGACACACACACCCATATATATATGCTTATTAACTATACATTAAAAAGGCTATTTTCAAAAATCATTCTTATTACAACATAGTCTATGCGGCTACTGCAGGATAAAGTCATAATAAAACACAAAATACCATTAAAACATGTTTATACCATATCAAAATGTGAGTTTATGTTTGCAGATTATACACTGGCAGATTTCATAGAGTGATAGTATTAAAATATTAAACTTTAGAACTATCATAGAAGTCAATTTCAATCATATTTGTAAATTTAGATTGCAAAATAGCATTACACTTTTATTAGTTTTACTGATGCATCTATTAATAAAGGATTATGTAATTTGCTCCAAAGTAGACCATATGTAGAAACATATTATTTCATTGAAACAGAGGTAGCTGGTGCTGAATTTAAAGAAAAGAAAAACTGATAAAATCTAGAAAGAAGCTCATCTTTTTTACCATAATCTGGCACCATTTTTGTGTTGAAAACTCATGTATAACACTTTCATTGAACATTGAAGTAGGATAATAAATGGGATGATTAATCTTAAAGAAATATTACAAAGCAAGCAATCAGAATGGACTTTCAAGTACCATCTTAAGGCATGCATTAAAATTTAAATCATTTTGATACATTTTAGATTACACACATGAAAATCTTTCTTCTTTACAGATAATTTCTATTCAGATCATTTTACACCTACTTAGAAATTCCTTTAAATCTGGTTCTTTTGAAATATATTAAAATTAGCATTTATCTTGGCATTCTCATACCCTAAATTAAATGATATATATATGAAAAAACAAGAAAATTTGAAAAGCACAACGGGCGTTTTCAGGTGAGCCTGCCTGAAAAAACATGGGAGGGTTTCTTTTGGCTGGGCCCACTTGGGTGAATCCCGATGTGTACTGTCGGGCCAGATCGTTCATGGATTTTATAGCCATAGAATTCAGTAAAGTTTTTTAAAAGTATACATTGTAACCAAATATTTTAATATTCGGTAGGCTGAACTGTTTTATAAATCATCCTAACCAAATATTTTACAATTTAGCGAAATACTGAACAGATACAGAATATTCAGTGCATCTCTCATAAAGTCATCTCTATATGTGCATAAATGCACACAGAACAATGTTATCACTAAGCTCAATTCATGCTCACATCAGTGATTCGTTCTTAAATGCAATAACTTGGTACATGGCCAAAGAACTATTTGATACAGCATTAAAATACAGTGATACCTTGGATAACCAATGTTTTAGCTAATCAAGATTTTTTTTTTTTTTTTTTTTTTTTTAATTCCTCGTTTTGCAGACTTGGCTAAAAATGACTGTTTAGGATGCAAATATAGTAGACTCCCTCAAATCTGCAAAGCTTGGGACCAGAAGTTTTGTGGATTTTTGAATTTTGCAGATTTCTGGTAATTTTTTTGTTTACATTTTTTAAACAGTAATTTGAATGTAATAAATAATGCAATCAAAATTATAATGAATGCTAACAGTAGAGTAAAATATCAAAATATGTAAATTAATAAACTAAAATAATAAAATTCAAGATTTTTTTTTAAATATTAAAAGCAAAGTTCAAGTAAACAACCATTAACGTATAATTAAACATTCATTATAAATATCAGATGCATTTTCCCCAAATTATTTAATGTAACTTGGCTCTGAAAGGTACACTGCTAATGCTAATTCACAGCAAAATCATAAAATAAGGAAATTTTATTTCAGGTTTGCCAGACTTAATGACCAAATTTTTTTTTAATTAATATATAAACATATTTGGTAAAAAGATTGTGATTACCAGTGATATCAAAAATAACTTGAATTTTTTCAGAAATGAATTTATTTTTCCTTCATGAAAAAAGCATGAATTTAGTAATAATAATTAAAATTACACATTAAAAAAATATGGAATTGAATAAAATAAAAAAAATTCAAATTTTGTCCCTGTATCTGAACTGAAAGTTCCATTGTTTATATCTGTAAATTATGTGCAGATTTTAGAGAGTTGTGGATTTGAGGAAGTCTACTGTAGTTGCATTTAATTTTAATTGAACCAAAATCATCATAATTAACAAAAATTCAAATGTTATTCCGAAATGGATTATTTATGGTAGCACAAGTATCACTGTATTTAATTTAATATTTTATTTACATTTTAAAAACTTCACCTAAAAAAAAAATTATTAGTTACAAAAATTATTTGAAAGACATTTTTTAATGATAATAAAGAAAACTGCACAAAGTTATCAGATTTAAAATTTCAACACAACTATTTTCTGAGTGAGCTGAGATATCATCATATAACATGTGCAATTCTAAAAAAAAATCCCAGTAGCAGAAATTATGGTAGTGTCTGCGACAGCAATGCAACAGGATGGAAATTGTCTGCGGGAGGGCATGTTATAATTTTCTTATGTACATTATAAATATAGTTCTTACTGATTAATATTATAAAAAGAAAACTATATTCCAATTATAATATAACTTGAATAAGTAAATGGTAAAATTAATATTTTTTGAAGAATTAGATTAATAATGAATACGTAAAGTGGTTCTTTAAGTTTGAAGTTAAGGCTAAATCTATTTAAAATTATATTGAAATATAGTGTACAGCTATTGAAAACAATGTATAATTTCTTACCTTGCCTAAGTATTCAAATCTACAGAAGAAATAAATACAATGATATTAAAGAAAAAAAAATCATTTATATTGTGACATGTGAAAAAGTGATAAAAGGAAAAAAACAATTGCAATTCTATTGAACAGTAGATGCTATACTGCCTCCTTAAATTCTCAAAACATTTGTTTACTTGTTAAATCATAATAAAATGTTAAAATATTGAATTGTGCTAAATTTAAAAAAGGGGGGAACAAAAATCACTTGAAATATCAAAACCTTAAATTTTATTCAAAAAGGCTACACATTAAAAATTTAAAGTCACTATTTCTTTACCATAAAGTATATATGTTATACAGTAGAACCTCAATCCATCGTTTTTCAAGGGGTGCGAGAAAAAAAAAAACGATGAATGCGGATTATCTTCAAAATACGAAAAAACACAATGTTTATACATTATTAATGCATGCAATGTATACAGTATACTAATACATACTAATTTTTTGCTTACTAAACTGTAAAAGAAATAAATCGAAGTCATAGAAAATTGGTATTTATTTTAAAAAATCAATAATTTTATTTGGTTTTCTGTTCATTTTTTTTTTTAATCAAATGATAAATTTTCAAGATATACAATTTTTTTCTGTTCATTTTCTGTAATTTCATATGAATATGTAAAAATTCATGCAGTTCAAAATGCCTTAATTGCATAATACAGAGTTGGCACAGGTGGCTGAGCTTCATCGGCATGAACGTTATCCCCTGCTTCTCTGTCATTATTTTAAGTTTTTGCATTATCACACTTTTCTCCTATGTTAAGACACGACATGTGGCAACATTGTGATCAATGGAAACATAATCGCATCCTCTGCAATATACAACCACTCTTCATCTGCATTATTGTCGCCATTATCAACATAAACAGCACAAATAAGTTATATTAGAATAGAAGAAATAATTCCAGTTTGTATGCCATATGGATTTGTATGCCTTTCAATTTCACTTCTGTGACAATTTTTTTTTACAACGATGCATGCGGGTTTCGTTAACATTATTTAAGTATATCCCTTTAAGACCCAGCTCGCACGATCGTGCGGGTTAGACATACATTTAAATTTTTGCTTCTGAAACAGTTGTATGTAATATAAACCCAAATTGAACGATTGTTCCGGTTAGCAGAAAGAGTAAAGTATCTTTTTTTATCAACAGATTGCGGTAGTAGTCCATGTTTTACTTTCAGGTGGCATGTCTAGCTTTGTTTACAAATACAACGAATATAGCTCATCATTTTATCTGTCGTAAAAAGGTAATTATCAATATATTTTTAATTGCTTAGATAAATATTTTTGCTTTAATGTCTAAATAAGTATAATATAATATAAAACATTAATTATAGACTATTTATTTTGCTCTTAGGACTCAAGATTTCATCACCCGCACGATCGTGCAACTTGGGCGTTACGTTAGTCAGTGCTACAGTAAAGGTAAGTGTTTTTCAATGTTCATTTTGATTTCTGTTTCAACAATTTTGATGACAGCCAAAATAAAACGAAGTATACTGTTTCATAATTAATACTATATTATTTTCTTGGGTGTTGTCATAGATAACCTCCCTTTTTTTAAATAATTTTTACTTTTTTTCTTTTTAATTAATAAATTTTTCAAATACTTTTTCTAATTTTTTTATGCAGTACTTTGTTAACTTTTAATAAAGCAAAATAAAATATTTTTTCAGATGTCTAAGCGGAAAAGAATTCTCACTCAAGAAGAAATATTTTAACTGATGAATAAATCAGATTCTGAGTTTAGTGATCTCTCGGATGATGACGATGTTACGGACAAAACATTTGAAGCAGATTTATTAGAAGGACAGTCAAGTTCAGATGAGCTCGATGAAGAAAAAATGACAATTTTAGATCATTCTTCCTCTTCAAAGTCTCCTGAATTCATCTTCCAAAGTTTTACCTCCAAGGCGTTTTCGGAAAATACTAAAAGAATGAAAAAAGAAAAAAAGGAATACAAGTGGACTGTTAAAAAGTTCATTTCTGTACCTTATCCTGGACCATTAGATTTCACGCAACTGCAATTATGTTTTTCATTTCTTAAATTGTAACAAAAAAAGTTATAGTCTTTTAGAAGAAATTAAATCGATATAATAAATAAAAACTTTAAAAATATAACAAACATTTTTAAATCAAATAAAATAATTTTTTTAAGTCGATAAGTACTTCTCCAATATTATTTTTTTCCTTCTTGTTTAGGCTTTAGAGCGAACCATATCCCATGTGTTGATGACATTTCAAGTCTGCGCAAGTGCAGGTTTGAAAACTGCGAAAAAAGTTCAAAAACACGTTGTGAAAAATGCAACGTTTATTTGTGTATGTCAAAAAAAAAAAAAAAAAAAAAAGTTTTAAAGATTTTTACTGTAAAAAAGTAACGAATCCATAAAATAAAAAATAATACATCAATAATTACCATATTTGTAAAATTTGTTTTGGTTCAGTTTATCTCTTCTATCCATTTAGAGCCAGATAATGTATAAAATCTTAACATGTAATAAGTAATGATTTCAGAGGAAAAGCTCAACCCGCACAATCGTGCTGGTGCGGCTTTCACAGAAAAAGCCCAACCCGCACGCTCGTGCGGGTACTCTTCACGCACTAGGGGGGCGAGAAAAATTTTTTAATTATTTTTTTAGGTGTCATTAGGGTTAGTATAGAGTTAATAACCAGTTGAATATAATATTTAATGATGAAAATGTTTCGGGTCTTAAAGGGATAATTTGTGCAGGGACCATAGAAATAAAACTATCAATGTGAGAAAACAATGAATGCGGGAACGATAGATCGGGGTTTCACTGTAGTTTTATAGCAGTGATACCTTGAAAAACCAAGTAAATATTATGAAAAAGAAATAGAAAATTCCGAATGATAATTTTTATAAATACACTGGATGTGTATCCAAAATTATTAAAATTTGCAGTGTTAATTTATGGTCAAAAAATGAATTCTGGTGCAAAAAAATCCGTTTTTAGAACAAACAAACAAACAAACAAAAAAAAACAATTTTGGGACAGCAAAATTAGTTTTCGGAGAAAGAGAAAAACAATTTTGTAGCAGCAAAAAACAAGAATTCTGTAGCAAAAAACTTTTTTTTATTATTATTTGGCGCCTCTTTAACGAAATTTTATTTTATTGGTGTGATTGCTTGACGAAATATGCAGCTTTTCCACGATATTTTAACAAAATTTACCATTTATTTTAACGAAATTAGCCTTTTTTTCACAATTTTTTGTAATGAAACTTACCATTTTTTTGTAACTTTTAAAGAAATCTGCTTGTTTTTCGCGATCTTTTGACAAAATCTGCAGTTTTATGCTATATTTGATGATCTTTTAATGAAATTTACCATTTTACCTCGATTTTTTAAACGAAATTTGTTTTTTCATGACTTATTCATGAAATCTTTCCTTTTTTTGTGATCTTTTGATGAAATCTGTCGTTTTTTCGTGATCTAACCAGGGTTGGGTTTTTGCCGGCAGAAAGTGGTTATAACCGGTTTTAACCGGCAGAAACTGGCAACAACTGGCATAAAGACATTCTGTGACATAATCTTTGATTTTTTTTTTTAGTAATATTAAATTTATTAAGTAGTTCATCCTTAAATAATTAGTACTTAAATAATTCAGAATAAATATATGCACACAAATAAAATATTGTGGATAGTTTTAATAAAAAAAAAAAAATTGATTTTCGAAAAATTGAGTAACGTAACAATTTTTTTTTTTTTTTTTGTTACATATGCATATGTAATTTATGTTTAAACAATTATTTTATACAACTCAATATTTTATACTCAACAAATTAAGAAATAATCTGGGGGGAGAAAGATTAGCAAAATTAGTCCTATGTTATGGAATGCTTCGTGGAAAAAATACTAATAGTATATCTGAGTGGTAATTTGTTTCTTCAATATTGTAAAATAATTGTACAAGATATTTCATTAAATTTTCTTTGTCTATGTTATTTTTTGTGCTTCAATTATTTACTTATATATTTTCACAAGAAATTGCATTATGTTATTTATTTAAGAATAATCTGAAAAGTAATTTGTTATTAAATCAGAATTTTTTGTAAATTTATTTAAAAAAAAAAATAGAAATTCAACTGTAAACAATAATATTAATAATTAAACTTGTACAGTATCAGGTTATTGTTGTGAAAGTTTGTTTTTCAAGTGAATGAAAATTACTGTTTTAAATAAGCAAGGTGTATGTATTTATATGATCATTTTTAAACGTTTTGATACTTTGAATAACATTCATAATTTTTTTTTTTAATTTTTAGCTCAATGGTTTACATATCAAATGTAAGTGTGAATTATGAATCATTGCTGAGTAAAGTTCTTATTTAGTACTGTTTCTTAGTTTCTGCCAGTTTTTGCCACTTACTGGCAGAAACCAGTTTCTGCCTTGCCGGTTTTAACCGGTTTCTACCGCTGGTTTTAACCACCCCGGCAGAAACTTGCCAACCCTGGATCTAACGAAATCTGCCATTTTTCAATATTTCTTGATGAAATTAACCTTTTTTTTTTCCACGATTTTTTAACAAAATTTACCATATTTTTGTGATTTTCGATGAAATTTGCCTCTGTTTTGCAATTTTTTGTCAAAATCTGCCGTTTTTCTGCAATATTTTGATTAAATCTATCTTTTTTCACGATCTTTTGTTGAAATCTACATTTTTTGAGATTTTTTTCATGAAATCTATCATTTTTTCGCGATCTTTTGATGAAATTTGCCGTTCTTTCATGATCTTTTAAATGAAATTTATTGTTTTTTCATGATTTATTGATGAAATCTCTCTTTTTTTGCCATCTTTTGATGAAATCTGACGTTTTTTTACAATCTTTTACAAAAGATACCGTTTTTTCAAGATTTTTTGATGAAAGATACCATATCTTACACGATTTTTTTTTACGAAATTAGAAGTTTCACAATTTTTTAACAAAATTTACTATTTATTCGTGATTTTTTTGACAAAATCTGCCATTTTTTTTAGATCTTTTGACGAAATATGTCTGTTTTTCTCGCGATCTCTGGATGAAATTCTCCATTTTTTCGCGTCCTGCCTAATTTCCCTCCCCCCCCCAAAAAAATAATTTTCTTTTCTTTTCCAAGTTGGCAAATTTGTCTGCAAGGATAAAAATAAATATGCGACGCACGTCACACACTTTCTGCTACCCGAAAAAAAATTGTGAAAAATCGGCAAATTTCTTCAAAAAAATCCCACAAAAAACAGCAGATTTCGTCAAAAGATTGCAAGAAAAACAACAGTTTTTGCCAGAAAATTGCAATTTAACGGCAGATTTCGTCAAAAGATAGCAAAAAAAGGTCAATTTCATCAAACGATCGCGAAAAAAAAGGCCAATTTCAACAAGCGATTGCATAAAAACTGCAAATTTTGTCAAAGGCACCGAAAAAAAAAAAAAAAGAGGATATTGCAAAAGTGGATATTTCTGTTCCCTGCCCCCCCCCCCTTTTTCTTTTTTGTAAATGATTTAAATAGTTTATACACACACACACACACACACACATGTTGCCATAATTAATTAGCACTACAATAGCACAAAGAATGTATTTACATAATACATTGCATCTTGCAGACTATTTTTGAAAATATTATAAGCATTGCAGACATTTGTTCTGCCACTGGGGCACAAGTATCAATGTACTTAATTTAAAATTTTATTTACATTTTTTAATAAGAAAGAAAACTGCACAAAGTTATCAGATTTAAAATTTCAACACAACTATTTTCTGGGTGAGCTGAGATATCATCATATAACATGTGCAATTCTAAAAAACACTTTAATGTGCACAAAATAAAATATTAATCAGCCCCTTCAGAAATTTTAGCCTAATTGAATCATGAAAAATGTTTGGATTAATTAAAGCAAAATAAATTTACAATAAAATTTTACTGGTAAGAATAATCAAGATTCTGAACGCCTTAAGCGGCAAGCACTTACGGTATATTTTGTTAAAAGATCGAAAAAAAAAAAAAAAGCAGATTTTTCAAAAAAAATTATGAAAAAAAAAAACAACAAATTTCGTGAAAGATCACAAAAAAACAGCAAATTTTGTAAAAAGATTGTTAAGGAGCAAGCCTGATTTATTGAAAAATTTCTGTTTTATCGCAATTTTTGGACAAAATTTGTCGTTTTTTTAACGATCTTTTAAGGAAATCTGCTGTTTTTACGGAATTTTCTGACGAAATTAGCCATTTTTTGCAAATTTTGCCGGAATTTAGTCATTATTTCGTGATTTGTTTTTTAGTAAAATTTGACTTTTTTCGCAACTTTTTGGTGTAATTACACGTCTTGTGGGTCCACTATTTTTTGCATTCCGTCGCCGATTTTTTACGTTATTTACGCGTTATAGCACGTCCGCATCATTGCTGAATGGCTGCGTTTTTTCAAATGCGTGGCAAGAAGGGAGCTTTTTTTTTTTTTTTTTTTTTAATGAGCGACAAGAGGGGCTCTAGTTTTTAAATAAGAGGCAAGAGGCGCGCTATTTTTTAAACTAAAGAGCAAGAGGGGCGGAGCGCTCTCCTGAAACCCTCTGGGAGAAACTCTGGTACATTATATATATAATATACATATATACACATATAAATTAAAAGTCATTTTCTTTATTCTGAAAAATGTTTGTATTCGGCCTAAAATTTGGCCAAATCACTATTCGTTCCATCCCTATTCATAGGAGAGGTTTATTTTTAGAATTTTATAATATTATGCCTATATATTACAACAACAAACAGTGCACAAAAATATCAGATTGAACTTTCAACACAGTCATTCAGAGTGAGCTGAGACCTCATCATGTAATTTGTGCAAGTTTCAGAAAACAATTATATTTACTTTACATTGAAATTTAAAAATACATTAACTGAATATATCACAATGATTCCCAAGCTATGGCTCGCAGCTGATGTTTTGGTGGATCTCGGAACATTTTTAATTTGTTATAAAAATACATGGATTTGGTGACACAGGCCTCAGACCCTTTCCTTGCAAGATCAAATTAGAAGGGAAAAAAAACTTATCAACTAGTCAAATATCCATAATTATTGTCAAATATGTATAAATTTACATTACTGAGTTCAAGGTAAATGTTGGTGGCATAAATACATATAAAATCACTGAAGTACTGCATTATGTACTTTTTTTGGTAGATTAGGGAGGCTGCGGCTCCCTCCTTGCTATGCTCAACAACCACCCACTTCATCCCTCTGCAATAATTGGTATCACCCAAGCATGAAAGTGGAAAATAAGAAAAAAGGTGGAAAATTTTTTTCATCTGCACATTTGGATAAAATCTTTATAATTTAAATGCATTTTAACAGTTATTTATATTCATTCAGTAAAATAATATATGTTATTTTCCTTTGTAATTTAGAAATTATTAAAAACAAACAACGACAAAAAAATTAAGTAAAAATAAATGTGTAGATTCATTAAGGGTGTTCTTAACTGATCTGCTCAACAAGCAAAAAACGTTTTGACACAAATTCATTTTTTAATAGAAAGTTATAAAATTTTAATGCCTGACTATGAAAGTGATTTCGAATTGAACTTATTTTTTCATTTTATGATAATTTAATTTAATTACTTATCGAGTTATAAGTTAATTTGATGACGCAATCACCCGTTTTTCTCCTCCTTTTCGACCGGAAATATGTTCAAAAGTGTCAACTTTGAAGGCTTGTTATGAAAAATCTATTGTTTATTAAAAAACAAAAAAATGAGTGCAATTAGACAGTTTCTGAATAACAACACCTGCTATTTTCATGCATTTACGAACAAAAATAAATTAATGCATGTGTCACAAAGTTGCCCCTTTTGATTTAAGAACACCCTTAAATCAAAAAAGAAAATTGAAGGCAGCATTATCCAAACATCAGAGGTGCCAAGGTTCTATAAAAGTTATCAGTAACCAGAGTTCAGAGAAGGATGGGTAGAGACGGGGGGAGGGGGGGGGGGGACAAATTTTCAAAAGTTAAAATTCTTTCTTTTTTCCCCACGATCTCTTGGAAATGTGTGCATTTTTCGCGATGTTTGAACGAAATTTTCACCTTTTTCGTGATATTTGGACAAAATGTGTGTGTTTTTTGCGATCTTTTGACGAAATGAGCGCGTTTTAATCGATTTTTCAAAAGCTCTTTCTTTTTTCGCGATCTTTTGACAAAATTTGCATGTTTTTCGCGATCTTTTGGGGAAATTTGCCCCTTTTTTTTGCGATATTTGGATCAAATTTTCAACTTTTCCGCAATCTTTTGACGAAATGTGTGCATTTTTCAAGATTTTTGAATGAAACGTGTGCGTTTTTCACGATCTTTTGACAAAATGTGCGCTTTTTTCGCAATTTTTTTGACGAAATGAGAGCTTTTTAAGCAATTTTTTTATGATATGTGCGCGTTTACGTGATCTTTTGACGAAATGTGCACATTTTTCGTGATTTTTTGACGAAATGTGCACGTTTTTCGCGATCGTTTGACTAAATAAGCGCTTTTTAAGCAATCTTTTGACGAAATTAGCGCGTTTTTTGACGAAATGTGCGCATTTTCGCGATCTTTTGATGAAATAAACGTTTTTTAAGCATTCTTTTGATGAAATGTGTGCGTTTTTCGTAATCTTTTAACGAAATTAGCGCGTTTTAAGCGATTTTTTGATGAAATTTGCACTTTTTTTTTGCGACATTTCAACGAAATGCGCATATTTTTACTCAATCTTTTCCCGAGATTATATATCAGAATTTGCGTTTTTTCAAGCGATCCTTTCATGAAATTCGCAATTTTTTTATCCGTAATTTCTATCCGATGGCCGTAACTTTTGTTGAATATCTGTAACAATTACCGACAAATCGTAATACTTGGCATCTCTGAAACATACCTTATGAAAATTTATATGAAATATAGATTAATTTTTTTTAAATAAATATTATTTTGAATGGTTTGACTATAAGATTTTATCCACCCCTTTTCTTAATGAACTGAATCTTTGAAGTGATCTTGGCTCCAGAAATACAATTCCAAAAATGCAACACTGGACTTAGTAAAAAGTTTAATAAACGTAACAAAATATTTTGATCCTAAAAGAAATCTTCTAGAGACTTCAGTTCCCCTTTAAGACACTTAAAAGAACTTTATTTACATCACTTACAGATAGTGTTGAATTCGGACACTTTTCTCCGGGAGGGTGAGGGACTTCTGTGGCTCTGGGGGGGGGGGACACAATAGAGTTCTGGGAGGGGGGGGTTACACTTTTTTACCATTGAAAACACAAAATTTCTGGGGGGGGGGCATTTGACAGCTTCGGGAGGGGGGGGGGGGAGAATGTCCCTCCTGGGCCACCCCTTTAATTCACCACTGCTTTCAGATGTTATAATAGAAACTTGCTTTTATTTGATGGTCTCCAGGGATTTGAATAGACTAACTGTCTTATTATAATTAAATTTTCCAGACCCCACCCCCAATGTGCTTTTAATATTTTCTTTCCATTTTTGCTTTTACACAGAAAACATCCAAAACTGATTTTAAAAAGGTGGAATTTCTCCTTTAGAAGGAACTCTTATATGCCTGTACCTGTATCACAAAATAATCCTTATTTTTTAGCCAACCCCATATGTAAATATTTCACATTTCCATTATGGATTGCTTCACAATCCCATATTTTCTATGCATTTAATTTTTAGATTCTACTTAAAAAAAACCCTCATTTTTAAAATTTGCATTATATCAGGGATGCTGCAGATGTGCTATAGCATGTAAAAAATGGAGCTTACGATGGATGCAAAAAAAATGGAGCTAAAAATGATGCGTCCCATGGGACATGTCATTTTCGTCAAAAAAAATCAGGAAAAAAAGGCAAATTTTGTTAAAAAATCGCAAAATAACAAATAATTTTGGATAAATTCCGTCAAAAAATTCGCAAAAAAATAGCTAATTCTGTTACAAAATCCCCAAAAAAGGCAGATTGCCTGAAAAAAAAAATAGCTAATTCTGTTACAAAATCCCCAAAAAAGGCAGATTGCCTGAAAAAAAAAAAGAAATTTTGTTCAGAAATTGTCACAAAATGGCAAATCTTGTGAAAAGATTCATGAAAAATGGCAATTTTCATCTAAGAATGGTGATAAAACGGTAACTTTGACAAACGATTGAGAAAAACCGGCACAGAATCGCAAAAAGCCGAATTTTGTAAAAAAACAGCGAAATAAAAAATAATTTCTGGCAAATTTCATCAAAAAATTCGCCAAAAAATGGCTAATTTTGTTATAAAATCTCCCCTCCCCACCCAAAAAAAGCAGATTTCCTTAAAAGACAAATTTTGTCTAAAAATTATGATAAAATGGCAAATTTTGTTTAGAGTCGCGAAAAACAGCATTTTCACCAAAAAATTGTGATAAAATGGTGACTTTCGTCAAAAAATCTTGAAAAAACGACACATTTCGTCAAAAGATCTTCAAAAACAAGGCAAATTTTGTGAAAAGATCACCAAATTTTGTCAAAAATCACTTTAAAACGCAATTTTCGTCAAAGAAGCATGGAAAAAAAAAAAATGCTAGGATAGAATTTTTCTGTTCCAAAAATTAACTTTCCTGCTTCTAAATTATTATTATTATTTTTTTTTTTTTTGCTGCTCCAAAAACAGATTTTCCTGCTTCACGATCTTCTTTTGATTATCCCAAATCTTTCTGAGTGAATGTAACTTAACACCCATTCATTTAACAAAAAATATTCTTTTACTCAAAAGTATTCTTTCTTAGGAGAAATATCTTTTTCAATAAATCAGTTTTGCCTCCTTTTATAAGAAATAAGAACAACAGTGATTCTTGTTACAGTAGAACCCCGATAATCCGGATCGGGTTTTTCGCTTTTTTTCAACTTTGAGAAGCGATTGGCGAAAAAGTTTTTGTTTTATTATTCAGAATACGACGATGCAACAAGTTAATGCTAAAGAAATTAGCCAATCGCTTCTCAAACTTGAAAAAAAAGCGAAAAACCCGATCCGGATTATCGGGGTTCTACTGTATCTTCTAAACTCAAATAAGCACTATTTTATAATTTAATTTGTATCTTGCACATTTATTTAAAAAAAAAAAAAAAAAAGAAAATTTTTCTTGTAATTAAAAAAAAAATTAATATTGGCTTTAATTATTTATACATTATTATTAAAACAATAATTATTGCATTTAATTTTTCTTTTGCAAATGAAGAAGTTCAATTTTTGTGTCTAAAAATATGACTTATTATTAATGGGGACCCACTTTTGTAAAACAAGGACCCAGGATTTTTAAAATCCATCGACATCACTTATGTGCTATAAAACTATCTTCAAATTTTAAACAGAATACCTGGTTATATTTCTACATTTTGTTCGAGCCCCCCCCCCCCCCCCCCCACAATGTGACAGACTATTCTTTATAATTTTTTATCATGTGTTATAATTTTAAATATTAAAACAGATTGCTTTAGATCGCAAAATTTTAACAAAATCATGTTCCGTTTCATTAGTTCCATTTTCCACCACCAGGGAGCACATACTATTTTTAACAAAACTGTATCTGAGCAAAACTCTGTTAAACAACCAAAGCCAAAATTTAAGATATTTGATGAAATTACTATTCAAAAATATTGGTAACAAAACTTTTGACATTTTAGGTAGATTTTGTAAGAAATACAACCTATTATACCTATTACATTCCCAATGATAAGTTTCTGATAGAACAATACTTACTGAAAAAACAGGGTGAGTAGCAACATTAGTCCTAAAAATAAGCACCTGTAAGCACACCTTTAAAGAAGAATAATACCCTGTTCACACCACAAACATAAGATATCTTAAGATCGCCGTGTTTGAAGTGGACCCTCCCGGAATTGGATGCCTGTTCACATTGAAAAACTTACCTAAGATATCTCAGCGAATGTCACTGTATCTCTGAACTGAACAAAGAGAACGTATGCGCATGCGCTTGAAGTAAAGACGACCACAACAGCCAATCAGTAAAAGCGAAGCTTTATAGCCAATGAGAGCGAGTGGTTGTTCCTGTATCTAGTCCGAGAGAGTTGAAACTCTCTGAGAGAGTTCCAGGCCTGAGATATCTTAACTATCCATAGTGTGAACAGGGTATAAGCACCCATTACACATGCACACATACACAGGGCTGTAACAAGAAGTGAACAATAGGAGGGGGGGGGGGGCTCATTTTTCTTCTCTCTCTGATGCAGAAAGATAAATTAGTGCATATTCACATTGTA
Organism: Maratus speculifer; assembly: GCA_964019185.1. Taxonomy (NCBI): domain Eukaryota; kingdom Metazoa; phylum Arthropoda; class Arachnida; order Araneae; family Salticidae; genus Maratus; species Maratus speculifer. The sequence goes on along the minus strand of OZ025298.1, from coordinate 186,236,009 downwards.
GGTACTATTTTTCTTAGTAAATTGTTGTAATAACTTCATTTTATGCTTATAAAAAAGTGTGAAGATAGAAACGTTGAGTGTATAACTAGTGCAAAATTAATCATGTTAGCTTTATATGTGCAAATAGGATGATTGAGTGTTGAAACCTTTTAGTTCCAATTTAGCAATTCTGCAAAAGAAAGGACCTCAAAACTAAATTAGATTTTTGAACAGAATTTCATTTGAATTTTCAGAACAGAAATTCATTTAATGACCTTTGAATCTTTTCCAGGAGAGACTCAAAAAGTTTTAGGAGGGGGGGGGGGGGCTGACTCCTACGCCTCTAGCTATGATTCTGCACATATGCGTCAATATCTAGTCAATCTTGAAGGAAAAATTTAACACTATTTATATCTGTCAACCTCTCAATATGATAAGTAGCAGCATGCCAATTCTTTAAGGTGGAAATTAGTTTTTTTTAAAGGCATAGAATCCTTAAAAATTAAATGTGTGTGTACATTCTTAAGAATTTAAAATTGAAAACTACCTATCTTTGCATGTGTGTGTTCATAGTGCATGTATACTCCAATGGGGCACATAGAAAACTAATTAATTCTACAAAAAATATAAAAAATTACTTTCATGTAAAATTTTTTACTTAAATGGCTCATTCCAAAAATAAAGCACCTTTTGGTGTCTTGACACTTTGTATTGTTATATTTTCTAAAATTTTGTTTCAAAATTAAATTTAAATATTGGAAAATATATTTTAAAGCTATTTTCCTTTGATGCAATTTTTTAATTTGAGATAAATTCTATTTATGTTATTCAAATAACTTTCTGAATAATTGTGTCCTGTAAAAAGCCATGTCCCAAGAACAATTTTTGATTTTTAAACCCTATTTTTTTTTACTATATGTATGGTTTAAGTTATCTTTCAGGATGTTTTCATGTTTTTGTAGTCTTTATATTATTCCTATATACTTTAAATATTTTTTTTTCATTTTATAAGAAAAATTCATGTGTCCCTTAATTTTTGTCCCCTGTGTTACCACCACCTTTTTCTTAATATTAAAATAAGAATTTGCAGCCTAAATGTTGTTAACAGTAGTCATTCATGTACTTTTAGAGTTAGCATTCATCCAAGGTAGTCATTTTCCTCATTTGTTAAATTTTGAAGAATATTATCTAAGAAAGGTGATTTTTGAAGTGTTGTGTTTTTTGTGTGTCCCCTGTGTTTCTATTGATTTATTTTGATTAATTATTAATTTTCTAGTTTATTCGCATTTAAATTGTAAGTCTTAGTTAAAAGAAAATATTCCATCTAACTTTACATTATTTCTATGAAAATAGTAATACATGAGTGATAATTTATTTAATTTTGTCTCTTGTGTTACAAGTCCCCTGTGTTACCATGATATTGGCAACCATGTTGTTAAGGGACAAAAAACCCCAAGTTTAAAAATGAAATGCAACAGAATATCTTGTTTTTTAATGCATTTGTTGGTCTATATCAGAAATACATTTTTAATTAATACATAAGTTGTTAAATTTTTTATGTTCAATTAGGATTTCCGTCCCCTTTGCTACTGACATTTCTTTTATCAAAACCCCAGCAGCAGAATTTTTTTCTGCAGTTTTCAACACAAATAAAAACTTTAAAAAAAAGTCTACAGACTAATCCCTTGCATTACAGTATATGCGCTCAAACGTCCCAAGTATTTGTGATATACATAAAAGGAAAGTATACTTTTAAAAAGAAATTGTCTTTGTTCTCAGAATTTTTAACACCATATATTGTCCGAAAGAGAGGGGAGGGGGGGCTTCCTTTTGACAAATTTTGCAAGTTTTTCACGATCTTTTGACAAGATGTCATTTTCGCGATCTTTTGACGAAATTTGCATTTCTTTCGCGCATTTTTGACAAGGTTTGACATTTTTCCGATCTTTTGACGAAAACTGTTGTTTTTTCACAATCTTTTGAAGAAATTTACCGATTTATCGTGATCTTTTGATGAAAGCTGCCGTTTTTCCGCGATCTTTTGACAAAAACTGCCTTTTCTTGCGATCTCCTGATGAAATTTATCGTTTTTAGGCGACCTCTTGAAGAAATTTGTCGTTTTTATGCGACTATTTGATGAAATTTTTTAAACTTTTTTTTAAAAAGAAATTTGCCGTTTTTCATGTTCCTTTGAAGAAATGTTCCGTTTTTTCGTGATCTTTTTACGAAAACTGACATTTTTTCGCGATTTTTTGAAGAAATGTACCGATTTTTGAAAAAATTTGGCATTTTTCATGATTTTTTGAAGAAATTTGGCATTTTTTTGCAATTTCTTCAGAAAATTTGCACTTTTTTCGTGATTTTTTTTTACGAAAACAACTGTTTTTTTGTGAGCTTTTGAAGAAATTTCCTGTTTTTTTGCAATGCTGTGAAGAATCTTTTCATCTTTTTAGCGATCTTTTGACAAAATTTGCTCTTTTTTCACGATCTTTGGACGAAATTCGCTTGTTTTTCACGATCTATGACGAAATTCGTTTCTTTTGGATGACTATTCATCATAATTCGCGATACATTTTATGTCTGAGTTTTTGGATTCAGGACTGAATTTTTTTTAATTTTTTGCAAAATTTTTAATAGTTGAAAAATAGTCTGCAGAAGTTCCCAAAAGTCTGCAACGTACGTTGCAGTGTTGTGCCGATTCTGCTCCCGGGATCAGAACAAAAAAAAAAAACTTTCTTATGAATCAATTTTATAAAATGCACTGGCTAATATGTATAAATAAGATTTACTATAATTTTATTATATTAGAGTAATTTTTACCAAGTTATATAAAGTTTTATACAGGGAGAATACAAAAAAGGGAACACAAAAAAACAAATCACAGAAAAAAACAAAAGATACTCGAAGTGTTATAGAAAAAAATGCGATTTTTGTCAACAAATAACAAAGAAGTGCAATTTGTCTAAAAAGTTTGAAAAAAATGCAGTTTCTGTCAAAGGTTCACACAGGAAAATCAATTTTCATCAAAGGATTGCGACAAAATGACATTTCTGTCAAAGGACATGATTTTTGAGAAGGATTACAAAAAAGATGCAATTTTCGTTAGGATTGTCGAAAAAATGCTGATTTATTCAAAGGATCGTGTAAAATGTAAGATTTTAAATAAAAAATAGTCTAAAATACACAAATTTCATTGAAAGAACGTTGAAAAAAAAATGTGAATTTTGTCAAAGAATTGCGAAAAAGTGAATTCTATTGAAGAAATTTGAAAAATGTGAATATTGAGAAACAATCACGAAAAAAAGCAAATTTTGGCAAAAAAGATCAAAAAAAATATGGAAGTTTCGTCGAAAAAATACAAATGTCAAATGATTGTGAAAAACACTCAAATTTTGGTGAAATATCGTGGAAAGTATGCACGATCATTTTGACAAAATATCATGTGAAAGACCTTGAATTTTGTTGGAGGTTGGGAAAAATATGCAAATTCTGTCAAAAAATCCCGTAAAAAATGTGAATTTCTTCAAAACTTTGCAAATAAAACTACAAATTTCATCAAAAGTCCATTAGGCTGTAAAAGTTCAACTTGTTCGTTGCTGTGCCTGTACGATGTCTGTATAACATATCATAAAAGTTTGGGGAAATTTTTATATGGATTGGGGGAAATGTTGAGAGTAAAAACATTTTCTGCACCCCTGCCAGATACAAGATCCTCCATCCAAAAGCAGCATCTTGTGGTGAAAAAAGAATTTAGCCTCTGTGGATGCCGACATGCTTGCAGCTACCTGGTGTGAAATTGACTATCGACTTTATATTCTCTGTGCAACGAAGGGAGTATACGTGAAAGTTCATTGACAAGGGTCATGAAACTTTTTGAGTCTATCTAACCATTTATGTTATTAATTTTAATCTATCTTTATTATTGTATGAGTTATTAAATAACAAAATGGGTTCAGGACTTTATAAACACCCTGTATATATATATATATATATAATCCTCTGAAATTTACAGCAAATTTTCTGAAAGGTTACAGCAAGAAATGGAGAGGAGGTCTATGTATATTCGCTATTCATATACTATTCGCTTTTTCAGTGGTTGACGAAACTCATGTTCAACAATCCTTTGAAGAAAATTGTATTTTTTCTCACCACCTTTTGATGAAATTTTCTGGTTTTCACGATTTTTTGATGAAATCCGTAGTCTTATCGCGATCCTTTGTAGAAATTTCTGCTTTAATATATTTTGATGAAGCCTTTCGGTTTCTTGATGAAATTTGAAATTTTATCGGAATTTTTCGATGAAATTTTTGGGTTTTCTTGCAGTTTTCCAGTGAAATTTGTGGGTTTTATTAGTGAAATTTAGAGTTTATCACGATCTTTTGTAGAAATTTGTGCATTTTCATGATCTTTTAATGAAAATTTTCATTTTTTTTTTCCGGGCGGGCAATATTTACAACTTACTTTGATTGATCATTTGACGATGTTTAAAACTTGATAGCTATTATAAAGCTCAAAAGTTTATCCATTTTATTAAGAAACTTATTTGTGAAAAAGCAAAAGATTTTTTACAAAATTTTTCACTTGTACATCACTAATTCCTATGAGAATCAATCATCCTCTCCTCATGGTTAATTTTCTCAAGTTATACTTTACAAACAGCAAATAAATAATCTCAGAACATTTTATTTAAATATGATTTGGCTTCTAATTATTTTAAATATATTTATATATGGACAGTTAAAAGTAGAAATTGTTAAAAGTTATTAATATGTTTTAAAAGGTCTTTTTAAGAATTTAATTTAACAAAATAACTTTGATTTCGACCAAACCGAATATTCGGTAGGCCGAATAGTTCTGTATTCAACCAAAATGAATATTTAGGCTGGCTTAACCGAATATTCGGTAACATGACCGAATACCGAAAATTCGGTGCATCCCTAGTTTAAACCTTGGTTAAAATCGACACTGTCACATGTAAAAAAAAATTAACAACCCTATTGACATATTTTTTACTTCTGGATAGAAAGCTTTTAAATAATAAAAAAATTCATTTTTTTTTTTATTGTTTGCGCAACACGATTTAATTTCCTTCATTTTATATATGAAATTAGATATTCAATCAAATCATTAAAAATACTTTAATACATGCAATAATTGCTTTAGATATTTTTTGTATTTTTATATCATTAAACAAACAATAAGTAAAATACTCTGAGGACTTTCATAAGCCATCCTCGATAATGTAATAACTTTATGTTTTGGCAAAAAAATAGTTTGATTTTCGTTTCAAGTCAAATATGTTTTGATCCGAAATTACGATTACAACTAATAAAACTCTGCTTATGATTCGGGAAACGCCCAATACTAATCAAAAATACCCAGAAACACATGTTTACCATTTATTTTTCTGAACGTCCTGAGTTAAAAGAGATGTTTTACTTGTATAAATGTATAATTTTAAATTTCATGAACGGTGAAATTGTAACACATTTTCAAATTCAACAGGGTGAGTCATACGATGACGCCAGCAGGTATTTAAAAACATATTTTCATGTATGTTATTGGTAAATAAATCAAATGATATTTAAGACTGAATGTTAATGCGAAATATTTTTTTCTGCGAAAGTAAACGGAAAAAAAGAAAAATACATAATGGTTTCTTTAAACATTTTATAACTTACTGTCATAGCAGCGGCACATTCACCTAATTCTAGATTTAAATTATATTTTATGTAGAAGCAACACAACGCGTTTTTCTGTGGAGATCTTTTTCGTTAACAGATATCACAACATCAACAACAGATGGCGCGGAGGCTTCTTTTATGGTTGGAATTCAGGTGATTTTGCGTTGTTAGCGAAACCGCATCGACCAATCAGAAAATCCGTTTACTTCAAATTTACAAATTCTTTAATTTTACTTCAAGAAAAGTTTACGAAATGCTGTTTTTTTATTGCTCAGTTTCATTACATTCAGCACAAAATCCATCTTTATCATGATCCGGGATCTAAGTAGATTTTAAGCTCTTAACAAAGGGCATTCAAAGAGAGAAGACATGCTTTTTGCGCTCCTGCATTTTTAAAAGCAGAGCCCGAAATTTTTGTCGTAAGACACACTGGAATTACGGTGCCTCGCTCTGTCTTATCTTACGCTCGATCGTAGGATGGGCGTTCCTGCGATCGATCGTAACTTCGTATTACGGTGCCTCAGCGTAAGTCCTCGCGCTTAAGCGTAAGTCCTCTTGCTCTCAGCCAATCAGAGGCCGTAGTCACTTTTGTTGTGGTTGCGCGCGCATCCATTTGTGTTGAAACTTACGACAGCTCACGAGCTGCCTTAAGTTTACGCCGCTACCATAATACACCAGTCTCTACGTCGATCTTAAGTGAGGCACCGTAATATCGCCCCAAGTCATCAATTCGGATAGCCTCAATCAAGAAGAAGAAGAAGATGCCAGTTTAAAGAGTTTTCCTCAACTAATTAGTGACTTATTTAACTAATTAAGAAAAGCAAGGTGTAATTAGACTGCAAAGTCCCACCGTAATCCAGCGGAGGAAGAAACGTCCAACGTCCGGTAGAAAAAGGGCAGCGATCGAGAAATTCTCCGGCCTTGATCGAGACCGAGACTCCCCCAAGGAAGGACGCGTCACCACGTGGTGACTTAATTAAAAAAATAAAGTATTGTTGTGTTACATTTATGAATGCTACTAATTATGCTTAGTCTTTTTACAGTTTTTCTTCGTAACATCACAATCGAGAGGATGTAAGAAGACCAGGAGGCCTGGCGGAAAGGAGCACATGACGTAAGTAATCCAAAGGTTAGCCAGGTTGGTGGCGGTCGCCCAGCCAGTGAGGCGCAGACGATATATGCCACGTGTAGTATCGTATGCGCCCCCCGTCACGGGTCTGATGACGATCAGTCGGGGTACGAGAAATAATTTACACTTGTGCCCCATCGCGTGGTAGGCCCATTCAACCCATCCCCCACCCCCACCCCCAATTTATTGGGGTGTAGTAATTAATTTCTGGTCAGCATTTCGGCATTTGTTCTGGTGCACAAAATTATAGTAATTCCAAATGGACCAGAACGTAGGGTGTTAATTTTCTTCTTCTTTTTTTAATTAACTTATTTTATTTATAACTACCCTCTATCAGAGCGCGAGTTTGCTAGATTTTACTTTTAACTATTATTATTCAATAATCTCCATTCCTTTTTTTATTTTTATTTTCTTTTTTTTACATTTGGTAATTTTTCTCTCTTATCAATATTATATCGTTAAGTTTCCTGTCCCCCCCCCTCTTCTGGCCAGAAACCCCATTCGCATTTATCGTCACTGGGACGCTTGCGTCTGTGCTCCCTCGCCTATTCTATAGTATTAAATAGTACAGCATCAGTCAAATCCAACTAGTTTCATCGTTCATAACATAGAATTCAGCATATCAGTAAAAACTATACAATAATAATCAATTCAATACACATCAAACTATCTTACGCTTAACCACAGTAGAATATACATCCCCATTAGTAGTTAATTATTGCCCAGTCATACTAATTTAACATCACCCTAAATATTCTTAATTAATAATTTCCTCATTTTATTCCAAAATTCAGTGATTCTACAGAGGCTAAAGTAAATTTCACTTACTCCACAATAAGCAGGTGCAATTTCCTAAGATAAGCTCCTCTAGCTCAGCACAATAGATTAAATTCCAGAGTTCCCCCACCTATTCATTCCTTCTTAGTACAATAGCATACCAGCCTTACTCATAACCCACCCCTTGTCATTCAACCTTCTTTCTCCAAGGACATTCTTTAGATAACAAAGAATATAGCAACAGGTGCCTCACTAAGGGGGAAAAAAAAGTCTCAATTTAGAGTCGTATTGAAAGAGATAAGGGCTCACTACTAAGTCATAGTCATAGATTTTCCAATAGTACCCCCCCCCACACACACACACACATGCACAACCTTAACTCACAATAAGCATTATACGCATTACATTACGATACTCATAGCATCAGTACCTAACAAGTATAAAACATAAATCAACAAGCACATTTTGAACGACACGTATAATACTCTCCTCATTCACATATACCCACGGACATCTCATACATTTAACAAAAACATTCTATCCTTGTGACACGTGAGATGCTCTTAAATATGTCTAAGACTAAAGTAGCATCCCCCACCATGCTCTTGGCCAAGAGTGGCAGGTTAACTGCTAGCACAAAGTCACCTTCGCAACAGTCAGGATTACAAAAAAAATTCACAGGCCTGATAACAAGTAGCAGCCGCATTACCGGAGCGAGTTCGATGGTCCCGGTTACGCCGGAAACTCAATCAGAAAAGAAAACCGACATCAAGAGGATCAAGAAAAAGCCGGAAGCAAAGAAAGTAATGATGGATATAACACAGAAAATCAATGAGCATTTTGCAGTACGAATCAGTAGCAGTGACAGCGATACGGAATACTCAGAAGATGAAAAAAGCACGAAGGCGAGTAACAAAGTAGAAGAAGATGAACAAGCTGTTATAGTTACCAACAGGATCTGGCTGCAAACAAAAAACTTATTAATATATGCAAATTAAATTAACTTCAAAAGGGCTGCAGGCAAGCAGTGTAAACTTTTAATCACGTTTTTAACAACCGCGAGCTACATATATCAACAACAAGTAAGTGTAGAGATGAGTTGAGTTGTAGCTTGTAAAATACAAAGATGAGATGTAACTCACCACAACACTTCCTCCACAAGCCACAACTTACATACCATTAATTCAATCATTAACCAAATCAAATGAAACTAGTCCTAGCAAAAGACAAAGTTCTTTGAACCTGACACAGGTCAGAGCTTTTGTCATGATGTCAGCCAGCTGTAACTTTCCAGGAACATGTTTTATAAAAAGTTCACCTTCAGTGAATTTTTCTCGCACAAAATGGTATCGCACATCAACATGCTTTGATCTTTTATGAAACTCTGGATTCCTTGCATGTTTTACAGCACTGGCATTGTCCACCAACAAGGAAGGAGTGACTAGAGTCGTCATGTCACTTAATAAGCGCTTCAGCCATATTAGCTCTTTTGCACTCTCACTTGCAGCAACATATTCGGCCTCTGTTGTAGACAGCACAACACTTCTTTGTTTTTGGCTCATCCATGAAATGGCACCTCCTGAAAATTTAGAAATCATGCCAGTTCTTGATCGTCTTGTTTTCATATCCCCTGCATAATCAGCATCACTATAAACTTCAAGATTGTTGGGAGCACACTTTGCTTTATATAATAAACCGAAATTGGCAGTACCTTTCAGATATTTAAAAATTCGCTTTACAGCACACCAATCTGATGATCTAGGTTTTCAAGATTTTCAGAGACAATACTTATAGCATATGATAAATCAGGCCTGGTTGCAATAGCAAGGTACATAAGACTACCAACAGCCTGACGGTAAGGAATTTCTTTTTCTATCATTTTATTACCTTTATCATCAGGAACATAGCTTTTGTCGCTAGGGGTTGATACTGGATTAGCACAGTCCATATTAAACCTTGCAAGTATTTTTCGTGCATAAGCATGTTGGTTCACAAAAATTGAACCATCACTACATTTTGTTATGTTCATACCAAGAAACTGGTTCAGAGAACCTATTGTGATCTTAAAGGTTTGAGAAAGTTGGTTAATAAATTCCTCCACTTCAAACTTGTCAGATCCAACAACTAAGCCATCATCAACATAAATTACAACAAAAAGTTTCTTTTTATCTCTATGTCTGATAAACAAGCAAGGAACAGCAGTGCTAACTTCCAATTTATGTTGTTTCATAAAATTTACAAAGCACTGGTTCCAACAACGAGGTGCTTGTTTGAGACCATATAAACTTCTGTGAAGTAAACAGACTCTTCCACTATTATCGTTGAAACCTTCTGGCTGTGTCATGAAGACTTCCTCCTGAAGTATTCCATATAAAAATGCAGTCTTTACGTCAAACTGCTTTAAATGCAATTCTTCTTTTGCAGTAACTGCCAAAATAGATCTTACCGTGTCATATCTTGCGACAGGGCTAAATGTCTCATCAAAGTCTATACCAGCTTTTTGGGCATATCCCTTTGCTACAAGACGTGCTCGGTATCGCTCCACAGTGCCATCAGGATTAAATTTCTTCTTCAGCACCCATCGACAGTTGATGACTTTGGAACCAACCAATTCCCATGTTTTATTTTCGTGTAGGGCAGACATTTCTTCTTTCTTGGCATTAAGCCATAAGTCACTTTCACTTGAAGAAAGAGCTTCAGCATATGTAGAGGGATTTTCAGATTCTTCTACAGCAGCTACATTTGCAAGAAGAAATTCTCCAGACTTCATGCATGTGGGCATGCTCCGTTGTCTGTCAGATTTTCTAGGTTCAGAATTTTCTTTTGCTTGGTTGGTTTCTCTTTCTTTGTCCTGAATTTCTACAGACTTCTCAGAAGAGTCTTCCCCTTGAATTTTTTCACATGTCTCAGATGAGTCTTCTCCCTGAATTCTTTCACAAATCTCAGAAGAATCTTCCTCCACCTCCACTGTAACAGGAGTTGTACAGAGACGTTCAGGCTTGAAACATCAACAGGCATCACGAGATTTTATGATTTTATTTTGAGAAGGCAAATATATTTGATAGCCATCTCTTTTGTTGACATACCTCACAAGGTGACCACGAACACTTTTGTTGTCAAACTTCTGTCGAAAGTTTTTCGGTATGTGAGCATAACATTCTGTTCCAAACACTCGCAAATGATGCAACGTAGATGTTGGTTGACCAGTCCAAATTTCATGAGGACTCATGTTTTCTTCTGGTGACAGCCCAGAATGGTTTAGTAGATACACTGCAGTTTCACATGCATTGGCCCACAGTGATCGAGGTAATCCATGTAGTGAACATGTAGAAAGCATAGAACGTGCAAGTTCAACAACTGTCCTATTTTCTCGTTCTGCAGCTCCATTTAGTTCAGGTGTGTATGGTACTCCTAGATTAAGAGCTGTACCTCTTTCAGCAAGGATTTGTCGAACATCACCACAATCAAATTCACCTCCTCCATCGCAACGCAATTCTTTCACAGAATGACCATGATTAGTAGCTTCATTGAGAAATATGCGTAAGCAGGAACTCACTTCATTTTTGTTTTTCACAAAGAAAATTCTACGATATTTACTATAATCATCCTTGAAAGATACATAATAGCATGCACCACTGAAAAATCTCACAGACATGGGGCCATTTACATCAGCATTAATAACTTCACCGATTGACGTGGCTCTATAGGGTCGTGATTTGAAAGGTTTTCTATGTGCTTTGCCAAGAGCACATCCATCACAGAACTCATTTGTTATAGCATAACTCATGTCACTCAACAATTTTCGAACATGTCGTTTATTCTGATGACCGAGACGCTCATGCCATAATTGCAAAGTTTCGGATTCTGTAGCAATGCTTATTTCAGCTGGGCAAGCTGGAACAACAACTCTCATAGACATAACATATGTACCATCTGTCCATGATCCAACAGCAACAAGTTCATTACTGCGATAAAAAGAAACATGCCTATCAGTCATTTTTACTTCCACACCATGCTTGGCAGCCTGTTGGACAGAAAAGAGATGCCTTCGCACATCTGGAACATACCACACATCTTCCATGTGTGCATCATACCACTTGCCATGGATAAACACTTCAATGTTTATTTTACCAGATCCATAAGCATAGATCTTGCTTTTGTCAGCAAGTGAAATTTCAATAGGCACAGGAAAATGTTTATAAGTTGCAAAATATTGCTTATTTGCAGTCATGTGGTGAGAAGCACCTGAATCACAAATCCAAATATCTGGCTGAGTAAAACTTTCACTAGCACTGAATGCACCTTTGTTATTTTTTGATGACTGATATCTATCATTGAATTTTTTCTTTGGATGGTCTTTACATAAATGTGCAGTAGATCCACATTTAAAGCAATGCTTTTGTTTGCTTGCTTTGATATTACCTTCAGAAACAGTTTCAGAAATACTTTCAATATTTCTCACAGCTTTTTGTCTCGAAACAGGAGCACGAGCTGCAAATGCACCATAGTCCACAACAGCAGTAGTTTTAACAAGCTGTTCAATCGTGTAATGTGTTTTAGTATGTTGTCACTAGATGGCAGCACATATGTACAACTCTTAACTAAAAATAAATACTTCAGCCGGCAGTCTGAGGCAGGAGGCCATGCTGATAGCATGAACATGCAGTTATATTGTCTAATGTCATATCTGAAGCAATCTATTATATTTATACATAATTAGATAGATATATTCACGCATAATACTTAACGTGGTGTCAGAAATAGATCGACCCATGTATTTTTTCTTAAATTGAACAACAACGAAAGAAAATTTGAAACATGGCTGGAAGTTTACCTACCATTGCTGCATTCGAACCGGGCTCAAATCCATCCGAGTCTTGGCGATATTGGAGGCAAGATTTCGAGGATTATATTGAAGCATTGAAATATGGAAATGAATCAGAAAAAACCAAAACAGCGCTTTTTCGTCATGTTGGCGGTGATGAGCTAAAGAAACAATTTCGTGCCTTTGATCTGAAACCAGTAGGAGGAGCCAATGAAATAACGTTGAAACAAATTTTGGATGAATTTGACAAATATTTTCAAGATTATGTGAATGAAATATATGCATCATTTAAATTTCTAGAAATAAAGCAAGATAGTGACGAAAAATTTTCGGACTATTATGCACGTTTACGGAGAGCTGTTATTGAATGCAATTACGGTGATCTTGTCGATCGAATGCTACGTGATAAAATTATCCAAGGGTTGGCTGATAAATCGCTACAAGAGCGATTAATTCGCGAAACTAGCAGAAAGAAGAAAACGTTGCAAGAAATTATTGCAGAATGTAAAACTGCTGAACATAGTAAAGTGCAGGCCGCGGAAATGTGCGATCAAGTCAGCAGATTGAATGTGGATGCAATTAAACGGAAGGAGAGCCGCGAGCGATATCATAAAAGAGAAATATTTTGTAAATATTGTGGCAGATCTCATGAACCAAAAAAATGTCCAGCATTTGGTACAAAATGCAGAAACTGTGAAGGTAAAAATCACTGGTCGAAAGTATGTAAAAAAAAAGTAAACAGTCAACAGGTGCGTCAATTACATGCAGTGGAGCAGAATGATGACAGTGATTCAGAGTTTTATTATTTAGGTGAACTGAAATGCATAAATCAACTTGAGAATAAAAATTTAAATTCTGTGTGGTTACAAAAATTAAAAGTAAATGGAAACGATATTGTATTTAAATTGGATACCGGTGCTCAGGTCAATGTTATTCCACAAAGTGAAATATTAAAATGGAGTGAAAAGCCAGTAGTGAGAAAATGCAAGCAACCTATACTGGATTACTGTGACAATATTGTGCCAATTCTAGGTGAGTGTTTTCTTAACTGTAAAACTTTAAAAAAAGATATGATATGTAAATTTTTAGTAACCTCTTTAGATGCTAGTCCAATATTAGGGCTTGAATCCTGTGAGAAACTAGAACTTATCCAAAGACTTGATAATGTTATAAAGCCTATGTATAATTTTTCCCATCAAAAACCCGAAGATATAATCCAGCAGTTTTCTGATGTGTTCACAGGAAGTGGTCGTTTAAACCGTATTGTAAAAATAAAATTAAAAGACAATTATGTTCCCCACATAGCAGCCCCCCGTAAGATACCACTAGCTCTACATGACAAAGTAAAGAATGAGTTGCAAAATATGGTCGAATCTGGATTAATTGCTAAAGTGAGTGAACCTACAGAATGGGTAAATAATATGGTTGTTATTAACTCGCCTAAAAAATTGCGTATCTGTTTAGATCCAAGGCCATTAAATGAGGCAATTCGGCGACCTCACTACCCCATACCAACTGCTGATGGTCTTATCGCACGGCTTCAAGGATGCAAAATATTTACTATCCTGGATGCAAAGAATGGTTTTTGGCAATTGCCATTAGATACAGAATCTTCATACCTAACTACATTTACAACGCCTTGGGGACGGTTCAGATTTTTAGTTATGCCTTTTGGGCTTAACAACGCTGCAGAAGAGTTTCAGATGGCTATGGAGGAGATTTTTGAAGATATGCCCGAAGTAAGTCCTTATTTTGATGATTTAGCCCTTGGTACATCCTCTAGTGAAAATCACTGCCAGTTATTGCATAAAGTTTTAACTCGTGCTCGAGAAGCAAATCTTAAATTTAATCTTGCCAAGACCCAGTTGTCAAAATCTTCGGTAAATTATTTGGGTCACATATTATCTGACAAAGGAATAGAGCCAGATCCTAAAAAAAATAAAGACTATAACTGAATTCCCTATTCCAAAAAGTCGTGAGGACTTGCAAAGATTTCTTGGCATGATAACATATTTAGCTAAGTTTTCTTTCAAATCTTTCAAATCTAACCCATTCACTGAGACAGCTTTTGAAGCAGGATACACAGTGGCTGTGGGATGAAAATGTTCAACGGGATTTTGAACTAATAAAGAAAACTCTAGTACAAGCTCCATGTTTACAATATTTTGATAAAAACAAAGCTGTAACAGTTTCAGTAGATGCCAGCAATTATGGCCTGGGAGCTGTTTTGCTTCAAGATAGTAAACCTGTTGCGTATGGTTCTGCATCATTAACTGAAATACAGCAAAGGTATGCTCAGATCGAAAAAGAATTACTGGCTGTAATATATGGCCTTGAGCATTTCAATTATTATACCTATGGAAGACCTGTGGAAGTGCAGACAGACCACAAGCCATTGCTAGGTTTAAGCAAGAAGCAATATGATGCCATATCACCAAGACTTCAACGTATGCTCCTCAGGCTTAATAGGTATGATTTCAAGCTTGAATATGTCCCTGGAAAACTTCTTCTAATAGCCGATACACTTTCACGTGCTCAATTAAGAGAAGAAAATTTTATTGACGAGGAAGACACAGTCCAAAGTGCTCAGATAAATCTGCTATCACATGCAACACCAAATAAGTGGAAAGAATATGCGACATTTACAGCTAATGACAATGAATTGCAAGATGTTCTATACCATATAGAAAATGGGTGGTGTGAAAGAATAAATACAAAAAATTTTGCTAAACCTTATTGGCATTGCAAAGAAGAATTGTACTGTACAGATGAAGGTGTAATCTGTCGAGGTAAAAGGCTGGTTGTTCCAAAGGTAGCAAGAGCAGAAATACTGCAAAAATTGCATTTGACACACAGAGGTATAGTATCTTGTAAAGTAAAAGCAAGAGAATATTTTTACTGGCCATCAATGAGCTGTGACATAGAAAATTTTATTGATAAGTGTAAAACTTGCCAACAGCATCAGCGTAACAATCAAAAAGAAATTCTGTTGGATCAAGATGTTCCAGAAAAGCCATGGCAAAAGGTTGGTTGTGATATTTTTTATCTAAAAGGTCAGCAATATCTTTTATTAATTGATTATTTTTCGAAATATCCTGAAGTCCAAATAATTAAGAGAAACGATGCACCAAGTGTTATAATTGCTTTCAAATCTATTTTTGCTAGACATGGAATTCCAGAGGAGTTGGTCAGTGATGGCGGACCTCCATTCAAGTCAGATGATGTGCAAAAATTTCTCAAAGAGTGGAATGTGGAACATAACCTTACATCACCATATTTTCCTAGAGCCAATGGTCAAGCTGAAAGAGCCGTGCAAACAATTAAAAAATCCTTAATTAAGGCATTACAAGATGGGAAAGACCTATATATGGTCTTATTAGACTATCGTATTCAACCATCACAAGATCTCCCCTCTCCAGCTGAATTATTGATGGGCAGACGACTTAGATCTCTCTTGCCATGCCATCCTGAAAAACTTAGGCCAAATTTTCCATTAGCTGAAGCAAAAGAGTCATTAGAGAAACGACAAATGATTCAAAAGAAATATGCTAACAAACATAGTACAAGACTCTCTAATTTACAAGATAAAGCTAGAGTTTGGTTTCGCCAGAACTTAAATGAACCATGGAAGCAAGGAACTGTCATTCAGATTGGTCCTATGGTAATGTTTATAGAAGAAACAGATTTTATATTCGCCCTGATAAGATTGAATTAAATCAAGCTGCAAAGCCTGTGAGATCAGTGGAAGATTTTTATCCAGTAATTACAGACCCAGTGAGTGATCCTGTGCAAATCTCAGATAGCACAACAAGTAAGTCGCAAAAAGTGTTGCCTCAAGGGACTGTACGAAAATCTTCTAGAACAATAGTGAAACCAGAGCGTTATAGAGACACTTGAACTAACTTTACTAAATTAAATAATTCTAACTTTAATAATTTTTCAATATACATTATTTTGTTATTTTATTAATATTTAGTTTAATTCCAATCCTAACTATATTTTAATTTTAAATATCTTTTCCAATATCCAATATTATCTTGTTCAATTATTTTTATAAAATGGGCATGTAATGTATTTTAGTATGTTGTCACTAGATGGCAGCACATATGTACAACTCTTAACTAAGAATAAATACTTCAGCCGGCAGTCTGAGGCAGGAGGCCATGCTGATAGCATGAACATGCAGTTATATTGTCTAATGTCATATCTGAAGCAATCTATTATATTTATACATAATTAGATAGATATATTCACGCATAATACTTAACAAATCGTACATAGTTTTTCCACTAAATTTTTTGTAGTACGTTTTTCCGAGTCTTATGACTCCCAAACATTATTAAATTCTTGGTACTCTGGACCCACGGTCAGAAGAATTTTTCCATGTAGCAATTCTGGTGGAATGGAACTTGAGCCAATACGCGACAGTTCATTGTTCATTTCTGTATAGATTCGTTCAACTTTAGCAGCATGTGTTGCAACATTATCGGTTGGTTCTTTGCAAAACTGGAAAAATTGAGTCATAAGTAAATTAAGCCTTTGAATGCTACTTTGTTCAAAAACACTTACTAATTTGTCCCAAATGTCCTTTGCACTAGTATAAGTCATCACTAAATCAGCTACAGATGGACTTAATGTGCTTGCAATGAGTGCGGCAGCTTTAGCGTTATCACGCCGCCATTCAATCACCTTTTTATTTGCATCCGCATCGTCAGTTACAGCGACCGGACAAACACGAGATCCTTCAATAATCGAAGTCAGATCATATTGTTCAAAGTGCATTTTCATTTGCCACTTCCACTTGCTCCAATTTTCTGCACCTTCTAGTTTATCAATTTGCACCTTTAGCTCAGCCATGTTAGCGCCACGCGGTTAGGCCTAATTCACTAAAGTTCGTAAGTTTTTCAAAACACCAGTTTTCTTCACGCAGTTTTAAAACATGCTAAGCCCATAACCTGTTATAGTTACCAACAGGATCTGGCTGCAATCAAAAAACTTATTAATACATGCAAATTAAATCAACTTCAAAAGGGCTGCAGGCAAGCAGTGTAAACTTTTAATCACGTTTTTAACAACCGCGAGCCACATATATCAACAACAAGTAAGTGTAGAGATGAGTTGAGTTGTAGCTTGTAAAATACAAAGATGAGATGTAACTCACCACAACACAAGCAAGAATCACAAGACAGTGCTCGCTACAAGATGAAGAAGGAAAGAGACTCAGGAAACAGATACTCGAGTTCTGTGATCAGGATCCGGATTTAGGAAGACAAAGGAGTCCACAGGTGGAAAAAGCCATAAAAGCTATCAACTTTCTCCAAGCGGTCCAACACAGATGCTCAAGGATCCCAGCGGGCACAAGCAAGGTAATGGACAGCTGCATAAATGTGATTTTCAATACCATTATGGAAATGGAAATCAGAATGCAGACGGCCAACGTAAGGGTTGAAGTAATTGAAGAATTGCGTCAGCCCAACGTGGTACCACCGGCTGGTCCAACAATAGAAGAAAGCAGGGAGGAGATGGTAACCAGGACCCAAACCAAGCCCCCCAGGGGATACGCGGAAGCGGTCAAGGCGGCCACATCCACCCTGATCATCCAAGCCACCACAGAAAGAGAAACAGAAGACGTAGAGAAGCAAATAATAGAGACAACCTCGGAACACCATGACAGTGTGAAGAAAGTGAAAAGGATAAAGAGCGAAGTCAAGCTTATCTGTGAAAACGAAGTGGAGGCTAAGAAGATAAAGGAGACAATCAACAGCAACTCAGAAGCCAGAGAAGCAGTACAGGTAAAGACTGCAAGCATAAGGAAGAAAAGGATAATAATATTCAACATTCCGGATTACGTTACTGAAGAACAGATACAGATGAAGCTGCGAAAGACCCTGGGACTTGGTCCACAATACAGCAAGGATGCAGTCACTCTGCTCAGGCCCGTGGGGGCCCGCGAGGGGAAGAAGCACCAACCAGTCCTCCTCCACGAACCGCTAGCAGACCACTTGCTAACGGTGAGAACAGTCTGCCTGCGGTTCAAGGAATGCCCCATTAAAAACTTCATCAGCATCACGAGGTGCCATCAGTGTCTCGAATATGACCACGTGGCAGCTGATTGCAAGGGGACCCAGCGGTGCTCTGTCTGCGCGGGCCCACATGTGTACACAGATTGCAACAATAAAAGCAAACGCTGTTATGTGTGCACCAAGTACAATGAAATCAACGGCCACTGGATCCATGCTCTTAAGCCAACAGATCACCAGGCCAACTCCGGGAAGTGCTGGGTACATCGAACGCTGCTACGTGTCAGGCAGATTCAAGTAGAAAAGGGCATGGCACTCACAAACGGTCACCAGGTTATTTACGGGAGGGTAACCATTGCCACATTTGGCGGCAAGGATAGGATCGAACACATGACCAGCCACGACCATGATATGAGACGAAAACATGACGAAAAGTACAGCAGATATCATGGTCGTAGGAAGTAACACAATTATCACGCGCCCCGGGAGCGCAACACAAAATTCAAGGGTTACCCCCCCCCCCCACACACACACACAACACAACACTCAAACTCATTTAGTGACTCAGACACGATCACACCTACTGCATCATTAAGCATACAATCACAAGACTCTTTAAGCTTTATCCAAATAAACTTACACGGCAGCAGAGTGGCCACTAGCATGCTAGCGGGATACGCTGCTACCAATAATATCCACATAGCACTAATACAAGACTATCATCAACACAAAACAAAGGAAACCATAACAGGCTTTAACCGCAACACATGGAACATAACAAAAACAAAATTGAATAGATCAGCCATAATAACAAATACAGGCACTACGCCAATCACCATCTTATCAAAA
The DNA here is from genome assembly GCA_964019185.1 of Maratus speculifer. Taxonomy (NCBI): domain Eukaryota; kingdom Metazoa; phylum Arthropoda; class Arachnida; order Araneae; family Salticidae; genus Maratus; species Maratus speculifer. Next base: position 186,216,746 of record OZ025298.1, on the reverse strand, counting down.
GAATTTACGACGGCGGTCAAGTTAGAGAACAAAAACAAATTATTCACTATAATAAACACATACGCACCCCCCTCGCTAGTGGACTTCTCCGTCGTATTGGAGGAGATAGAGGAGACCTTGAAGTTGGCGGACGGAGAAATTCTGCTGGCAGGGGACTTTAACGCTCACTCGACCGCTTGGGGCTATGATGACATAGACCAAAGGGGTCGAGATCTCACAGATTTCCTCCTGCTAAATTCACTGTTCGTCCACAACCCCCTGGATGCCCCACCGTCCTTCCTCACAATACGTGGGGGAAGGGAATTAAAAGGCTGGCCAGATCTGACGATAGCGACTGTCGCCCTGGGCAACGACATATGTGATTGGCAAGTTAGTGATGACGACTCACAAAGTGACCACAGATATATTAAATTCACACTAAACAACTATGAAAACATCGACTATCAAAGACATGGCTTACAAACAAAAATAGGTAAACATGCAAAATTTGACAAAAACATCAGAAAAATCAGAAACAAATACATAAAAGAACTTCAAAGAACCACAACAGAAGAACAACTGGACAATGTAACTCTGAGATTACAAAATGAAATCACATCAATTGCTTTTGCGTGTTATAAAAAGAAACGCACACCTGTGGTCACTGCCCCCCCTTGGTGGACGGACGAAATCAAAACAGCGAGGAACAAGGTTAGGGTGCTCAGGAGGAGATACCAAAAACAACCAGATGAAGAACTAAAAATAAAACAACAAATAGTATTTAAAAGAGAAAGAGCCAAACTTATATTTCAAAATGTGACATTTAATAAAAACTGAAATTAATTCCATAAATAAATGATTTAATGTATTATGCATTTATTTTTAATAATTAATAATGCAGAGTTAGGACAACTCAAATATGTAGGGGAGAGAAAAGCAGTTTTCTATACGCACGCACACACATACATTGGATACATATATATTAAACAACATTATGTATTTGAGAATACTTTTAAGCACAAAACACACTGTAAAAACAGTGTTTATTTCTGTTCTAAATTATAGCTCGGAACAAAAGTATATGCATCTTTATCTCTCTCTCTAATCATATATTGGGTCATTCGGAAAATGGTGTCTGTTTGGGAAAATCAATTCGTACCGGAAAAATTTGCCCATTACTTACTATATATTAGATATCGGAAACATTATCTAATAATTACATGATAGACTTTTTCGGTACTAATTAATTTTCCCAAACGAACACGACTTTCCGAACGACCCAATATTTCAATCAAACGTCTCTATTTTTCAGGGCCGAATATACGAATTTCTTTTACAAATTTGCGCCATCGTATTTAACAATAAATAACAGCCAATTACTCAAGTGATTTGGAATTATTATTTTTCAGTTTTCATTAAATAGATTACACTTTAAGTTTCAATTGATATTTATCTTATGGTGGTTTTTATCAAACTGTCTCCTTGCAAAAATTGGCTTACAATGGCAACTTGGACGACTACTCTGAAAATTGTTTTACTTTTAAGAAAAAGTGCAGAAATACTTTCTTCGTCTCTTAACAAAAACACCTGTAACATTTTTGAATTTAAGAATAAAAATGACTTTATGAATGTGTCAGTAAATAATAAATTTCGATTTGTAAAATTGTTTGAGTAACCTAACATATTGTATTATTTAAATTTGAAATAATAATTGTTTTATCTCAGAAGCACCAACTTTTTAAAATTGTAGTGAAATGGTAGAGAATCGAAGAAATGAATGGACAGATCTATTAGGGAAGGGTAGTATCCCTTGTAAAAAATTCTATAGCGATTTCTAAAGGTTCTTTTATTTCTATGTACTCCCAACTACCTGGAGTCAATGTTCACGAAGGATTTAATTTGTTATGCTGTTAATTAGCTGATTTTTATTTATTTATTTTATGCAGGAAAATGTATGAGTTTTTTTAAACCTACCTGTACCATATTGTATGGATATTTGCGCTTGAATCCCTTAAGAAAATTAAATAGTAACATTTTATGAAAGAGAAAACATTTTATCATAAAATCAATGTTAATTAAATTATATAGTTACATTTTTCCTTTACTTCTTTACTTTACTATTGATTAATATTATGTCATTCCTTGAAGATGTTTCTACTTTAAGATAAAAATTATTTTTATTACGCCATATAAAATTCATTTAAAGCGAAATACATGCAACATGGTAATAATTTCCTTCGCTAATTGCTACTAGTAAAATCTCACAAAAGAATGAAAAAAGTAAGACATACATGTATATTAAAAAAATAATTCTGTAAATTTCTTATTTGAAATTTAAATCTATATTATTTAAATACGAAGTATATAAATACGAAGTTTGATGGGAGTTATATTGATAAATGATAATTTTTCATAGTAATTACATTTCTTTATGGTGAATAACACCTATAATTTTTGTGTTTGTTCATTGGCTTCACATATTTTTATTATTCTTTTATATGTTCATGAATGGTGAAAAGAAAAAAAAGACATCAAAAAGCGTATTGGGTTTTTAAAAGGACCCTCTTCCAAAGCAAACAAGTAAGCATAACAAAAGAGAGAGAAAAGTCCTAATGCGTGACATTTGCTATTTATTGCAATCAGATCAAGTTTACATGAAACAGACGACTAACTGTAAAGGAAACAATATTGTAAACTAGTTCACCGTAATTTCAGAATCCCCTGGTTTCAGCCAGCCTTCTAACGATAAATTTCGTATGGTGACAGTTGTACAAAGAGACGAATCTTTAGCCAGTGGCGCAGCGAGGGGGGGGGGGGGGTTTAAACCCAAACCCCGCCAGAGCCATGACAAAAATACAAAAATTTCCACTTTTATGAACCGTATCATAAAAAAAAAAACTAAAGTTAGAATTTTTTTGTTTTGTTTTCGAAATCTGCCGCTTTATTGAGTCAAATTTTATTTAAAAATATGACTCGTTTAAGCGGCAGCAATGTATTTTCTTTGAAAAATAGGGAAAGCACATAGCAACAGTATCAGTATCGAAAACTGATCACTCAATTTTGGAAAAGGCCGGCATTCATTTAATACTATTGGAAATCAGCCGAAGGCTAAAAGGAATGGTTATTTCCTGTCGCTGCCAATGCCGTCTCGGGTTTTTCAATACTGCACCACTGGGGAGGGGGGGGGGGTCTTAATTAGTTGCATCTGTTTCTTCCTCTTTTTTTGGAAACGGGACTGGACTCTCGAATTCCAGGAAAAACACAAAAACACATGCTCACATTCTTTGAAGGATAGACTTAATTCCACAAACATTGTGTTCTTAGTTGCTGTAGTGCTAAGGTTTTTTTTATTGTGCGTTTCGCTATGGAGGATATTAAATCCTCTTCAGAGAAGAAAATTATGAAAAAGATGGATATAAGAGATCATTTTTTTTAATCTTTCGAATTCCTTCAAGCATTCTTGAAATCCAGGTATGTTTGGAAAATATATAATTCGTTTATATTTATGTTTCTGGAAAGATATTAACAGCGCCGTGCGAAAGGGGGAGGGGAGGGCGGTCGCCCAGGGCGCAGAGATTTAGGGGGCGCCAAATTTCTAACTACTTTCTATTTACTACTACTTTAAAGGGGCTACTTTCAAACAATTTTTTTTAATTAATATTAATTCTTATTTAAAAAACGCCCGAAATAGGCAAGTGGGTAAACGGAAAAAAAGTTACCTGAAAAACAGTTATTGGAAAAAAGGTGATATGACTACAAAAGCGAAAAAAATGTTAACGGAAAAAAAGGGACATAGAATTGATTTTGGAAAATTATTATTGATTTTGGGAATTCATTATTGATTTTGAGGATTCATTGGTTAAGTATTTAGAAGGGATCAGGGGGATGCTCTTAATTTAGGTAAATGGTTTTTTCGTGTTGAATTAACTGTTTTGGTTCAGTTTTTGGACATATGATAACCCCCCCCCCCCCACATCCGTAACCTCTCAAATTAAATCAATAGTTTTTTACCCAGATTTATCCGATTCACTTGGAATTTCGGACATAGGTTCATTATGATAAGACGTATCTCTAATTAGTTATAGGGTTCTTTTGCTTATTATAAAGGGAGGATGGTCAATTAACCCCCTCCCTCCACAAATTAGATAGATCGGTTTTTATGCAAAATTATCCTATGTATTTCAAATTTTAGATAGAGATTCTTTCTGATAAGGTGAATCCCTGAATAGTTTTAAGAGTTTAATGAGTAAGTATAAAGGGGAGAGTGGACGGGGGATAATCCCTCTTAAATTAAATAAATGGCTTTTCACGCAGAATTATCCGATTTGCTTCGAATTTTGGACACAGGTTCATTATGATAAAACGTATCTCTGATTAGTTACGGGGTTATTTTCCTTATTATAAAGGGGGGAAAGCAATTATTTCCCCCTCAAATTAGATAAATCGGTTTCATGCAAATCGTTGTTTTAACCGACGTATTTCAAATTTTAAATATAGGTTCTTTCTGATAAGGTGAATCCCTGAATTGGTTTAAGGGTTTAATGGCTAAGTATAAAGGCAAAAACGAGGATAACTTCCCTTAAATTAAATGAATAGCTTTTATGCAGAATTATCCGATTTGCTTCAAATTTTGGATGTAGCTTCTTTATGATCAAGCGTATTCCGGATTAGTTATGAGGTTCTTTTGCTTATTTATAAATAGGAAAACGGACGATTGTCCCCCCTTAAATTAGATAAATTGTTTTTTATGCATAATTATCCGATGTATTTCAAATTTTTGATATAGATTTTTTCTCATAAAGTGGATCCGTAAATAGTTTTAAGGGCTTAATGGCTAATTATAGAGGGGGAACTGGGAAAAACCCCACTTAAATTACATAAATGGCTTTTTACGCAGAATTATCCGATTTGCTTCAAATTTTGGATGTAGTTTCCTTATGGTAAGGCGTATAAGCTAATGAATGTAGTTAAAATAGGGAGGGATGCAGCAGTCCCTTCAGGAAACTCTTTCGGGGAAAGAAGCTTGCTTTCCCCATTCGACGTTTCCCCATTCGATGGAGGGATCCCCTTCCGTCGAATGGGGAACCCAATTTTCTCCCCCAAGGTTCCCTCTGCTTTCGGTAGAAAATGCGGGCGGCTAGTCTCTTAGGAAATTTGTCGATCAGGGGATTTCCCGGTAAAGGTTTGACGCAAAAATATTCAAGTAACATAAAAAAGCGAGTTGAATGCAATTGAACGCAAATAACAAATAAAAACAATTTTTCTTTATTTTTTAATTTTATGATTGAAAACTATTATGTCAGAAAACATTATAACACATTTTACCTTTTTTCTTATAATGATTAATTTCCATTCATTTTGCATTTAAAACTGGTTTATTTATTTATTTTTTATTTGTGAAAAAAGTAATATACTAAATCATTTGTTGTAATTGTCATTTTAATTTACGCCAAATATTTATCATTTAAAACTGGATTTTTACTAATTAATGTCCCATATTACGCATCACAAAATATAATATAAAACATAAAAAAAATATATGTTAGAAAACTTTAATGTACAAATTATATTGTATGTCACGAACGAATGAACTAGTGAATTCATTAATTTGTAGTAATAAAAATAGTTGTTTTTTATTACTAGCTTATGTTAGTAATTAGAAAGTTAATTGTTTAAAAACCTGTAGTTCTTGATAGATCTTCAGGTTTGAACGCTTAAAAAAATAAAAACAGATTTAAATTAAAGGGAAAAAAAAACGATTTTAAGAAAAACAGGATATTTTTTTCTTTGTTACGATATTTATAGAATACTGAAAAATGCTATGCAGCAACATAAATCACAATTTTAAATGCAAACAGCTATTGAGGATATATAAACAAACACTTAAAACTATTCAGGGATTCACTTTATGAGAAAGAACCTATAGCCAAAATTTGAAATACATCGGATAATTGTGCATAAAAAATAATTTATCTAATTTAAAGGGGGGGATAATCGTGCCCCCCTCTTTTTTAATTAGCAAAAGAACCCCATAACTAATCAGGGATACCCTTTATCTTAATGAACCAACATTCAAAATTTGAAGCAAACCGGATAATTCTGCGTAAAAAGCTATTTATTTAATTTAAGAGAGGTTATCCCCCATGCACCCTCTATACTTAACCATTAAACTCCCAAAATTCTTCAGGCATTATATACTGTGACGACGTACTGACAACTTTAATCGTGGCAGAAGATAGATAGCGAACTCTTATTCTGAAAAAGTATTCATAGTTGAAAGTATCTTCATTCAAAAGCTGTTAAGAACAGGTTCTATTGACCTCAAGGGATATGCCTAGAAAATAATTGCACTGGTCTAGTGGCAATGAGCTGAGGGGGACACTGGGATTATTGCGTATCGAGAGGGAATGAAAGTAGTTGGAAGAGAGACATGTGCTGGTAATGTACAAGAAAGTACATTGATGTAAGATGGCTTAGACGTGCTAAGCGAAATGTAATATTTGAGTGTGGCTCCTATGTAGTTGTAATGTCGTTTTATTTATTTTTTTAATAATTGGTCTATGGTTCTAATAAAGAACTTGAGGAAATAAAAATGTGCTATTGATGAACTTAACAAATAAACCAACTTAGTAAAGAGAAAATCAGGGCGCGACACCACAATACTATATATAAGCCTCGTCAGAAAGAACCTATATCCAAAATTGCACACGTTGGATAATTCTGCTTAAAAACCATTTATCTTATTTAGGGCGGAGTGGAGTGGGTAATCGTCCATTTCCAAAACTAATCAGGTAAGCATCTTTTCAGTATGAACGTTTATCCGAAAATTGAATCAAAGCAGTTAATTCAGCATGAAAAAAACACTCACTTAAATTAAAAGCCAACCCCCGACCTCCCCCCCCCCCTTTCATACTTAGTCAATAAATCCCCAAAATCAATTCCTTGTCACTTTTTTTTCGGTAACATTTTTATCTTGTCCCTTTTTTCCGGTAACTTTTTTTTCCGTGTCATTTTTTTCCGCTTTTGTTGTTTGTCACTTTTTTCCGATAACTCTTTTTCCTAGATTCAGGCAAGTAGATATCATGATTAAAAAGCTATGTAACTGAGAAATGTTCTTCATTCTTTGATAAGATCTTTCAGAAGACTATTCTCACTGTTGCCAACTTGTACGGTTTTGCGCGCGGATAAAACAATCGCGGAAAAATGCAAATTTCATGAAAAGATCGCCGAAAAAGCACACATTTCGTTAATATTTTGTGAAAAAACGACAATTTCGTCAATGTTTTTGTCAACGAACTTTGTCAAACGATCGCCGAAAAACGCGAAGAAATTTTTCCTGTGCGGATCGCGGAGAAAACGGCAATTTCACCAAATATTGCAGATAAAACGCTGATTTCGTCTGAAGACCGCGGGGAAAACGTCGATTTCGTCTAAAAATTTCTGATATAATGACGATTTCGATAAAAAATAGGAGGAAAACCGCAGTTTTCGATAAAAGATAGCTTAAAAATATTTTGTCAAAAGATCATTGAAAAAAAAGGCCGCTTTCATCAAAAGATCACGGAAAAAATGCCGATTTCGTCGAAAGACAGAGGGGATAAAACGCCGTTTTCAAGAAAAGATCGCGTAAAATTGCAAATTTTGTCTAAAGATCATCGAAAAAAACGCCGATTTCATAAAAAAAACACTGATTTCGTCAAAAGATCGCGGAAAAACGCCGATTTCGACAAAAGATTGCAATAAATCGACGATTTTGCTAAAATATCGCAGATAAATCGCTGATTTCGTCTAGAGGTCGCGGAAAACGCCGATTTCGTCAAAAAAATGCGGAAAACTGCCGATTTTGACGAAAAATCGCATTAAATCACCGATTTTGCTAAAATATCGCAAATAAATCGTTGATTTCGTCTGAAGGTCGCGGGAAAAAGCCCATTTTGTCTGAAGATCGCGGATAAACCCTCTTAAAGGGGGGGGACTCGCGGAATCCTCCCCCCCCCCGCCAATTTCCGACAAAAAAATTTCTACCAGAATCACCCCTGAAGCAACTCTATCGCCCCCCCCCCCCAGAGCCGAATTCTGGCTGCGCCACTGCTTTAGCTAATAAGCTAATCCAGATTTGTTAATTTGGAGCGGTGTGGAATAATTCCTACAAAGCGAAAAAGCGGGGAATCCAGAACTCCTCAATTTTTGACAGGTCTGTTAAAGAGATAGAGAAAAAAGCTTTTTTGCTGTTTCCAGACTAAAACCTAAAACTAAATTCAGGGGTAGAAGGAGAAAATTGGCAAGAAGGAAGAAAAACGGAAATTTCATTGTTGTATTACAAAAAAGCTTTTTAAAAGGAAATACTGAGTGATAAAATTATCGGAGTGACCGAAATGGCGCATTTCATTTTGACTAAAAACTGGAAAAAATATGTTTTTTTTTCCTTTGTTTTCTTAGAAATTTAATGTGGAGTTTTGCGCTAGGTCGGGCAAAACTTTTTCCAGGTCGGGCTTTGCCCGACCTGGCCCCCCTCTGGCTACGGCCCTGAATTTGGAATATTTTGAAATATATATATATATACTAATTAAACTACTCGTGTACGTAATAAATGATCAGTCAAATTTAGCGGCAGAGTTACAGTAGAAAGTCTGAGAAAAAATTAAATATTTTTGAATAGTTGGCGTGGAAAAAAGAATGTATCAAGGGATTTAGCGAGCAGTACTTTTTTTGATACTACTTGGTTATCTCGTCGAACATTTTCGCCAAATTATAAAAATCACCAAATTAATAGCCAAGTTATACATGCTCACGTAATTTTTATTTTAAATAGTGGACAAACAAATAAATTAGTAAAACATAAATAAAAGTATAATTAGTGGAATTAAAAACCACTTAATGACGTTTTAAACATGTGTATCGTGTTTAATGTCATTGAATGTGACATTCACAAACATCCATTATTGGCATTTAATCTTATAATTCGGCGACAGTTTTTTGGTCACTGGAATAACCAAGTAGTACCCTTTTTTTTTGGTCAAAGGCAAATGATTTTTAATGTAACTGAAAATTGTTTGTTAATGAATTTTTATAATGTTTGTAAATGGTATTTAGTGAATTTGAACTTAAACAATGAGAGATTTCGATTCATATATTGTATTAAACCTATATATTGCTTGTTGCTCAAGTTGTTTAATTTATCACAAAAAAAAAATCAGGGTAGATAAGTTTTTGCCACAGACAGAAGAAACCTGGTTAAAACTGTCCTGGCAAAAATAAGTTTTCGCCAAAGTGGTGCCAAAAATAGTCTGTCCATTTAAATTTTTCTCCCCAAAAAGAAAAAAAAAACTTAATACTTGGTTTAAAAATCAATATTCTAAATTTATTTTTGACCTTTATGTAAAATAAGTATAAACATGCATTTTATAAAATATAATGAATCTGTTCTTGGTGTGTAAGAGAGAGGGGAAAAAAATCTAATTTCTGAACAAGACATAACAGAGAATTTTTTCAATATAATTTTCCATTTAATTTAATTATATTTTTAATCTGTAACATACTAGTTTCATCAGGTAAAATATTATAAATTAGTCTAACCAAAGACTTTCAGACTAACAGAGAATTTTTTCAATACATAATTTTCCATTAAATTTAAATATATTTTTAATCTGTAACAGACTATTTTCATCAGATAAATAATTATAAATTAATATCAAAGACTTAAATATTTCACATTTTTAAGACTTATTACATAAAACAAAAGTAGCAAAGTTATATAAAATCTTTTGATAATTAAAAATATATATATTAATGTCTGACAAAATAATTTACTTAAGAAAAAAAAATTAGGCATCAGATTTTTAATTTGGTTCTTAAAGTGCTAAGTATTGGACTGAATTCTACCTATTGTATAAAGATTTAAAATATTTAAAATTACTTAATTATATTTATTAATTATCGAATGAAATAAAAATATTAAATGATAAGTTATTAAATTTAATTGTTTATACCATTATTATCCTTATTAGCTTATAAATTTATTACACATTAGAGAAAAAAAAGAATTTGCCTTTTTTTCCATTTCCTCCCCGTTTTTTCCAGTTTTTGCCGGCAAAAATATCAATTTTGCTTTAAAAAAAATTTATTAGTAGTAGCTTTTTAATTACTGTTACCATAAAAATCTACAAAAAAAAAAAAAAAAAAAAAAATGACAATTAGAATATAAGGGAATTAATAGTACAAATGTTCTTGTGGTCAACAAATAGTAGGAATGTAAGGAATAAGTAGAAAGAATGGAGAAATGGGCATTGATAATAGAAAAAATTATGCAATAAAAACTTTTTAAAATAGCTTAAAAATGATTTTTTTCCGTAATTTAGAGAATAAACGCGGCTTTAAGAAAATTTTGAGTAAATTATTCAATGTTTCCAAAGAAAAAAAAAAAAAAAAAAAAGACTTTTCTTTCTTCTTTTTTCCCCGTGTTCGCGATGTTACCGATCGCAAATCAAACTAGTTGGATGGGCCAATCCCAAAACTTTCTTCTATCTCATACGTAGAGATGTAAATTTTCCGGAAAAATATAAGTGGCAGAAAAAAACTGGTTTTTTACCGGTTTTTTTCGGAAAAAAACGGAAAAATTGATTTTTCATGACTGTTTCTCCCAAATAAATTATATTTTCTTAGAGAATATAAAATAATAAACATTTTTTTCCCATTTATATGTATTAAATGAAAATTATTTTCACTTTATATTACAAAATAAAAAGAAAGTAGCAAAGCCTGCTTTTAAAAGTTTAGCTTTTTTTGCCACAGCCTAAGAATTTTTATTAAACACTATTGTTTGTTACATAATATCTCTGTTGAAATGATTTTTCAGTTACATGTTTTACTACCAATTGACCTAATGTAAAAACAAAGCCAATATATCTGCAGTTTGGAATGAAATAAATTATGCATTCCATTTACATAAGTATAGCTTTTAAGTAAATGATACTAGTTTAAAGAAATTCTCGCAGTTTTGTCATTATTATGAATATCAGTATTCAAAAATTCCATTGTTTGTTTAAAAAATGTACATTTTTACATTATTATTATTATTTTTTTCTTAGAATTATAATTTCATTTCCTTTATTTATAAAATATGTTTAGTTTTGGTATAGCTTTCCAATCTCAACTCAAAAAAGTTTTGATTTAGTTTTATAATCTAAATTCAAACAAAACTAAGTTTTACTCTGGCTTACTCAGGTCTGCAACTGAAAAATAGTGTAGGATTTATTGACTGTTAGATTTTTACTCACTAAAACCAAAATATATATATATATATATATATATATATATATATTTTTTTTAATTCAATGTAATTTTTTTTCTTTTTATCCTGAAATCTGTTATTCTATCCTTGAGTAAGAAACCATATTCAATAATGTTTCCACATGGTAATTTTATATTTCTAAGAGTGGAACTCAAAAGTTATGAAAACAGAACACTACAAACAGAAAATACTCACTATTTGAGGAATTAACGAAAACAGTTACATACAGAGATAAACTTCTACTGTGCTTTAGAAAACTACAAAAATGAAAGTTTAATCAAGAGGGGAAGTATAATTTTGAACACAGTTACTTGTAATAAAATATGGGGAGTTTTCTTCATCGCAGTTGTACTTTTCTAATGCAAACTGCCCATGTTTTTGCAACATTACTGTACATTATGAGCGCAAAATGGAGGTCAATTTTAGATTCAACACCTTGAAAAAACATTCAATTAATCAGCTATAACGAAATCTTGAAAAATGCAGCATAGTAGTGCCACCTATAGGGCAATTTACGCCAAAAACTAAACAACATTAATACATATCAAACTATCTGAAGCTGTAGTTTGATTTAAAAAAAAAATCGTCCTTGAGGTAAAGCTATTGCGATAATCATGAATAATGCAGCATAGCAGCGTCATCTGTTGAGCAATTTACACCAAAAAGTAATGAGCACGAAGTTCTGTCAAAGATTAATTTAATCTGAAATTTTATAAAAATACATACATTAGTTTGAGATAGAACTATTGTGGAAATTATGAATAATGCAGCATAGCAGCGCCATCAGTTTGGCGATATACACTAATAAATAAACATCTCAAGTTTATATCAAGGTGTAACTGAATCTAAAGTTTTGTGAAATTATGTGCATCAGTTCTTGAAATAGAGTGCCCATAAAATTTGTCACATACAGACTCACAGAGTGACAAATATTTTCCAAAAACCATCAAAACATGTTCAGGACCTTCTAAAAACGTTTAAATACACCAAAAACTGGAAGTCAAAATTTTCACAAATTCAATACTTACTACCTGAAAAGATAGATTAAAGTTATAAATGCATACTTCAAAATTTTACGTTGAATTTTTAATTTTATCATTTTCATTAATTGGCATATTATTGCAATAATTTTACACATGAATTAATTTTTAAAAAGAGAAGTTGCATTTAATTACATATCTAGATTTTTTTCCTGTAATCAAGTTTTTGTGAAATTGTGAACTTTTTGTATATACTTGTACAAAATATATTCAGAATTTTTGAATAAGAAATTATTACTATATTTAGGTTCCTATTTAGACATTTTTAATAAGGTTATTTACATACATATATGCAACTTAATAAGATTCAGCTGCTGTATGGCATGAGAAGATGCTATGGCATGCTCAGAGATTAGATTACCCACATTAAAATTTTCATGTGAGACACTCAACATAAAAATAAATAAAATAAAAAGTATAAGAATGTAGCTATTACAAAATTTTCACTATATTATTTCAACAATAGAATGATAGGCAGATTTTTTTTTCAATATCAGGGAGGACCTACTTGCCTTACCAAAAAATAATCATATACAAAAAATTTAGTTCAGTTCTAGAACTAACTTCATACACTTTTATGTAATGCAATATTGAAAATGACATAAAATTCGTTTTTGCAGTGCCCCCTTTCGGCGGATTTTTTTCAGATTCAGGGCGATCTAACTAGCCATAGCCATACACTTACATAAAAAATTTCGTTCAATTCGATGCATAACTTCATATACTTTTGGTTGATACAATATTGAAAATGGCACGAAAATCGCGATTGCAGCGCCCCCTTCCGACGGATTATTTTCAAATTCAGGGAGGACCAACTAGCCATAGTCATAAACATACACAAAAAAATTAGTTCAATTCGATGCATAACTTCATATACTTTTGGTCGGTACAATATTGAAAATGGCACAAAAATCGCGATTGCAGCGCCCCCATCCGGCGGAATATTTCAAAACTGAAGGAGGACCTGCTTGCCACAGCCAAAAGCATTCACAAAAAATTTAGTTCAATTCTATGCATAACTTCATACACTTTTTGATGGTAGAATGGCGACATACACACAGACAGACGGACATGGGCGTAATCTGACGGGGGCGAGGGGGGGCATATGCCCCCCTAGTTTCCCAGGGGCAGGGGTAAGACCTACCTTTTGCCTCTCCAGTTTTTATATTATTTTGGGACAATTTTACATTTCGATTTTCTTTTCTTTTTTATTTAACCATTTATGCGCTACATTTTGAGTGCAAATTAGAATATATACTGGATAATTTCAAATACCCAGCAGTAACATTTTTACGTTCATATCAGTAATTTCCCATATATATTTTATACGTTAGTAAAATTTTTAATAACACAGTCTATGTTTAATAAAAAATATTTCCCCTGCTCTTTTTTTCCCTCCAGAAATTCTGAACCTATGAGCCATTTTTTATTTTAGGGTTATTTGTATGCATGCGTGGGGTATATCTCTTGACTACTTCACGAGGCTTTCATTATTGTCATTTCATTATTATGCTATCTAACCTCATGATTATATGAAAGCACCTGACTATATAGTCGACTATTTCAAGGTATCAGTCACATACTAGAAATTCATAGGGACCAAGGGCGGATCCAGCCCAACCTCCAGAAGGGAGGTCACAACTTTTGACAGATGATTTAATGAAACAATTTTAAAATACAGTAAATCTTGTGAAAACGGAATTACGATAAAAAGTAGCAAATTTCGCCGATCGAGCATGAGGAAAATCGCGATTTTTGTCGATTAGGCACGGAAAAAATACGAATTTTTATCGATCGGACGCGAAAAATCTCAGATTTCGTTTACCGGGCAAGGAAAAAAAAATCTAAATTTCTTTATAATACTTGAAAAAAATGCAAATTTTGTTCATAGTTTGTGGAAAAGTCGCCTGTTTTGTCTATTTACCGCTCAAAAAAAAAAAAAAAAAAAAAAAGCAATTTCGTTGACCGGGCGCGGAAAAATCAAAAATATCGTCAACTGGACATTGAATAATCGCGAGTTTTGTCTATCGGCCTTCGAAAAATCTCGAATTTTGTCTGTATGTTTTAGAAAAATCGCAAATTTTGTCGATCGAGCACAAAAAAATCGCGAATTTTCTCAATCTGGAACGAAATAATTGAAAATATGTTAATAGGGCACGAAAAAACCCCAATTTTGTAGATCGCTTTGTAAAAAGCGCGAATTTATTCGATTGGGAACGGAAAAATCCCGAATTTTGTTGATTGGGACAGGGCCGTATCTAGAAGTGAACATTAAGGGGGGCTCAAGAGATTGTAGGGCGGGGGGGGGGGGGGGGCTCATATATATATTTTTCCTCTCCCGCTGACGCAGAAAGGTAAATTTGTGCATATTTACATGGTAGGTACTATGTTTCTTATTAAACTGTTGCAATAACTTCACTTCATGCTAAGAAAAGTATAGGATGATGAAAATTTTGAATGTATAACTGGTTCGAAATTAAACATCATGTTAGCTTCATATGTACAAATAGCATGAGGGAGTGTTGAAACACTTATTTCAGATACAATTTAGTAACTCTGCAAAACTGTGAAAAGGTTCTCAAAACTAAATTAGATTTTTGAACATAATTTCATTAGGATTTTCGGAACAGAAATTGATTGAGTGACCTTAGATTCTTTTTCAGGGGGGGGGGGGGGGCTCAAAATATTTTAGGGTGGCTGAGCCGCCCATAGCGCCCCCCTTAGCTACGGCCCTGGATTGAGAATAAAAAAATCGCGAATTTCGAGTTGATATGGAACGCAAAAATTGCCAATATCGTGAATCGGGATCTCGAATGTAGTTGATTGTCTTGGTAAAAAGAGCGATTCGGATGATTGGGTACGAAAAACTCGCGAATTTTGTCGATTCGAAATGAAAAAATCGCTAATTTCGTTGATAGGGCAAGGAAGATTTTGTCGATGATGCGCAGAAAAATCGAAAATTTTTTTGAGCGCTGCAGAACAATAGCCAGTTTTATCACTTTATCGTGAGAAAGAAATCACAGATTTCATCAATTTACGGCGGGAATAAAATGCAGATTTCATCAGTCAGTTAAGAATCACGAGTTTTCAGGGGGGGGGGGGGGGGGTCCGGTGCGGAAAAATTCGTATTTCATGGACAAGAACGGAAAAAGGCGCGAATCTCGTCTATTGGGCATGGAAACATCCCGAATATGTTCGATCGCTTTCGTCAAAAGCGTGAATTTAGTCGATCGGAACGAAAAAGTCGCAAATATGGTCGATCAGTTTCGTAAAAAGCGCAAATACAGTCGATCGGGAATGAAAAAAATCCCGAATTGCGTTGATATGGCGAAAAAAAATTGACAATTCTATCGATCGGAAAAGAAATTATCGCGAGTATGGTCGATCGGCTTCGTAAAAAGCACGAATTCGGGCGATCGAGTACTAAAAAACTCGCGAATTTTGTCGATTCGGAACGAAAAAATCGCTAATTTTGTTGATAGGGCGCGGAAAAAACACAAATTTTTTCGATGATGCGCGGAAAAATTTTAAAAATCTTTGAGCGGCTGCAGACCAATCGTGAGTTTGTCAGTTTATCGCGAGAAAAAAAATCACGGATTTTATCAATTTACGGCGGGAAAAAAATGCAGATTTCGTCAGTCAATTAAGAAACGCGTATCTCATACTTCGTGCGCGGAAAAATTCGTATTTCATCGAATAAGAACGGAAAAATGTGCTAATTTCGTGGATTGGGCACGGGCAAAATCGTGAATTTTGTCAATCAAGTGAAGAAAATCGCAAATTTCGCAGACCATTCGTGGAAAAATCTCAAATTTCGTCGATCACACCCAAAACGAATTGTGAATTTCGTCGATTAGGCATGGGAAAATTGTGAATTTCGTGGATAGGCTTCGCAAAAATCGAGAATTTCGCTGATCGGGTATGGAAAAATTGTGAATTATGTCGATCAGTAGCGGAAAATTCGTGAATTTTCTCGATCAGTTTCGAAAAAAGTGCTAATTCTTTCGATTAGATGTTATTTTGCGTTCCTGTTTTAGCACTTTTTACTTAAAATGTACAATGTACATCCCTCTATGAAGAGCTCCAGGGGGGGGTCATGACCCCTATGACCCCCCCTTGGATCCGCCACTGATAGGGACAATAGAACTACACTGACTAGGGAACTGCAAAAAGTGTAAGTCACCTATTTTGACGAAAGTGGTATCGTTGGAAAGATCTCATCGAGTGCAGTAAAAAACTCAATAGAACTACCCGTCGCAAATGAGCCGGTTTCGAGATATCCAACAATTTATATCACGTAGCTAGTAAACACTTAATGGTGGACCGCAAAAAATTTTAGTCTTGATTTTAACGAAAGTGGTATCGTTGAAAAGATATCATCGTAAGGATTAAAAAACTCAATAGAATCATTAGTCGGAAATGAGACGTTTTTGAGATATCCGACAATTTGAGTCACATTGCTAAAGCACACTGCTGGGAAACTGCATTAAATTGTTAGATATTTCGGAAACGGCTCATTTCAGATGCTTACTTCCATTGAGTTTTTTACTTCTAACAATGATATCTTTGCAAAAACACCATTTTCATAAAAATCGAGAAAACAATTTTTTGCGGTCCTCGATTAAGTATGCACTAAAAGAGTATGCACTAGCTGCGTGACATAAATTATGGGATATCTCGCAAACGGCTCATTTCCGACGGGTAGTTCTATTGAGTTGTTTCTCCCTCATGATGATATCTTTTTAACGATACAACTTTCGTTGAAATCGAGACTAAAATTTTTTACAGTCCCCCATTAAGTATGCACTAATTACGTGACATAAATTGAGGATATCTCGAAAACGGCTGATTAGCGACGGGTAGTTCCATTGAGTTTTTTACTGCTCTCGATGAGATCTTTCCAACGATACCACTTTCGTCAAAATAGGTGACTTACACTTCTTGCACTTCCCTAGTGAGTGTCACTGGTAACACTGTTGGAACACAGGATGGTGAACACGTTCTGTTTATAAAACAAATCCCATTTAATAAATTTGTGTCATTTTAAAGTTCCTAAATGTAAAAACATATTTATTATAATAAAATAAGTAAAATGGGATGGCTAAAAAATTATTGAAATTACAAGTCTAAAAATTTAAAGGAAGATATTGCAAGTACTCTCCTGATATACCCGAGACTTATAGTATAAATATACGATAAATAGTTGAGTTATTAATTCAAAATCAGAAAGAACTCACATCGCAAACTCATCTTTTACCTTCCCAGTGTTCACGAATGCACAGAAACCGACTTTTTCATGGTTCGTACGCTTCGGAAAAAAAAAAAAAAAAAAAAAAAAAGGAAAAGTGTTGAATAAAAAGTATTCATTTTCAAGGAATGAAAAGTCTTTGAAATTTCCCAAAAATGTAACAGTCCCTTAAGTTTAAAATAACGAGCATCATCATCGGATATGAAAAAATTTACTAATTTCCATGTGATTTGTTCCAAATCTCCTGAAAATTTAAAACATTCAGTGATGAAAATTAAAAAAAAAAAAAAAAAAAAAATTGGTCATCAGACCGAAAATTCGGACATTAAAGAAGTTTACGGCAAAACATCACGAATTTCGAGAAATGAATGCTAAAAAATATGAATTTTTTTAATAGCTTGCATAAAGAAATCGATTATTTCGCAAAAGATAACTGAAAAAATGCGAATTTCGTCAAAAATCGCGGAAAAACGCATATCTTATTAAAAAGGCGCAGAAAAAAACTCATATTTCGTCAAAAATAGAAGGTGGAAATTCATAAAACGATTGCAGGGAAAAAGGCGAATTTCATGAAAGAATCGCAGAAATAATGCAAATTTTGTCAAAGCATTGAGAGAAAAAAACTAATTTCGGAAAGAATCACGAAAATGCGCAAATTTTTATCAAAGAATCATGGTAAAATCGTGAATTTCGCCCAAGAATCGTATAGAAAAAACTAATTTCGTTAAAAGATCGCGGGGAAAAAACACGAACATTATCGAAGAATCACGAAAACAAAAAGGAATTTGTGAAAGAATTGTGAAAAAAAGCGTAATTCTTAAAAAAATTACAAAAAAAAAAAAAAAAAAAAAACAAAAAAAAAAAATGCGAATTTAGTTAAAATATCGCAGAAATAAAGGACATTTTGCCAAAGAATCGTAAAAAAAACCGCAAATTCGAATTTTGTCAAACTTATGGCAGAAAAAACGCAGATTTTGATAAAGTATCGTGGAAAAACGCAGATTTTGTCAAAGAATTGCACACATAACGCAAATTTTGTTGAATATAGTAAGGTAACGCAAAATCTTTTTTGTTAAAAAATCGGGGAGAAACGCAAATTTTGTCAAAAAATATCGAGAAAAAATCGCAAATTTTGTCAAAAATATCGAGAAAAAAATCGCAAATTTTGTCAAAGGATCGCGGAAAAACACGAATTTTTTCAGATAGTCGCGAAAAAAGACCATCAAATTTTATCAAAGAATCGCGAATAAATGCAATTTTCGTCACATGATTGCAGAAAAACAGCGCAAATTTCGTTAAATATCGCGAAACAAAGCAAATTTCATCAAAGGATCGAAAAAAAACGCAAATTGTTGTCAAATGATCGCGGGAAAAAGGCGAATTTTGTCAAAGGTTCGCGAAAAAATGCAAATTTCTGACAATTGATCGCGTAAAAGCGCAAACTTCTGTAAAAGGATTGTTAACCCATTAGTGCCTAGCGTCCCTTTTTAGGGACGCTTCAAAAGGTGCATTCAGCACTGTTTTTGACACCGGTAAAAAAGAAAAGTAATAATTATTTGCATACAGTCGGCCCCGCATAAACCGAATATTGGCGGTTCCAGAAAAAATATTCGATTAAGCGGGGTATTTGATTAAACAGGGAGGCATATAAATGTAATATTAAATGTGTAATAAAATGACAAAATTATTAAGTATAGACCAGAGTAAGAAAATCTTTAAAAACTTTAATAGAATAATACAAACTGAAATAAAAACAAAATGACAAGTAAATACGCAATAGTTCAATGACACATGCATTTTGTTTACATTACATTTAAAGCAGATCATGTGAATTGGGTCCAAATTTTGTTATTAGAATTTAATTTACGTAATTTATACAGGTTTAAAAAAGTAGATGAAAATGGTTTAGGTAAAATTTTAAAGTAAAAAATGGACGAGAAAATTTTTTTTTTCGAATGGTATCGCAATTACCATTTTGAGCCTCTAAGTGACAACTCATTATTATTAAAGGACTGCTTCAATCACGCGAAAGGATTTGCTCGCTAATGCTAATCCTATAGAAGAAATTTATAAAGCTATCTCTATCGCATTTCAATATTTTTAAATGATCTTTTTTGCAATGGATAGCTGAGATCGATCTGTACAAAGCACGCCGTCGTTTTTAACATTCGATTTTTATTGCTGATATTTTTAATGGGGACGATTTCAGTTTCGGAACCGGTTTTGAAAAAGGAAAGTGTCTCCATTAAAAATAACTATTAAAAAATCGAAAAAGTGAAAAAAAAAGTCCTTTGGCAAACGGAAGTAAGCAAAATACAAAATTGATCGAAACAGGGCTCAGCGCAACTTGTAGCCTCAAAAATAGTGGAAATAGTGACTGAAGTTCCTTCAAAAAAGTGACCAAATAGTGACTAAACAAACAATTTTGATAATTAAGTACAGTATAAATGATGCCTGACAAATTTTTTAAATGTATTTGAACCCTTTAAATATTGATTTACTTAAAAAAAAAGAAAAAAACTGCATATGAAGCATCTTTTTTTGAATGAATCCAGTTTTGCCGCACTGGTTAGGTAAAATCGGGTACCTATTTAAAACTCCGGGAAAATTTGTTTTAGTAAAAAAAAATTATTGTTTAATACAGTAAAAAAATACATTTTTGTTATATTTAACAAAACAAAATTGCACACATGTTTTTCCACGTGTTAAAAATAAATCTTTAGTCCAAGATTGGAAAGTAACCTCCTTTAAAAAATAAAGATTATAAACATGAAAAAAAAAAAGCTAAAATAATTATTCCAGAAATAATCAGCTTAAATAATCAAACTTCCTCGTACGGAACAATTTTTAACCAAATCGACATAAAAATCCATGTTTTGTAGAAATTCAGTGATGCCGGTTGCAGAGGTTTGCACGGGCCGGGCCGATGGAATGAAGACAAAAATTCAAACGGGCCGGCAAACAAAATAAACGGGCCAATCCGGCAAACAAAAGAACGGGCCGGACCAATAAAAAAAAAAATAATAATTAAGCAGTATTGAACTTAGTTGTTCTCAAGATGTCTAGAACAGACACTATGTTTTGTAAAAGTAATAGCGATAATGAAGTTTTGTTAACGTAATCTTTGAAAATATACATAAGATGGTTCTTAATTTCACTACTCAACAACGCAAAACTTGACACATTTTCTGAATGATTTTTAACTGCAAAGGTATAAAATTGACAAGCCTGACTATTGAAGAGATTTGGAATCGAATAGTGTTTTCCATTTTTGGAAAATACATTAACTATCGAGATATGAGAGATTCTTGTCACGTGACTGCAGATTTTTCTCCCTTTTACGCTGTCGCTTCCGAAAATTCGAATCAAAATGCTAACTTTTCAGTATTTACTCAAAGATGTATTGCTGGAAAAAATGGATAATGGTATTCAATTACATATTTTCTGAATAAGAATACCTGCTAATCTTATGCGTTTCCGAAAAGAAATGAATTCAGAAATGTATCAGAAACTCCCATTGGATTTGAGAAAACCTTTAATGAATGATCTAGAAATATTGTCATAAATCTACTTTTTATTCAAAAGTAAGTTCAAAAGTAATGATGTTTTAACTTTCTTTTTTTTATTCTAAACTATAATAATTTTTTAGTGAATTCTTACAGAAATGTTGAAAGTTTCAGAATGTAAGTAATAATTAATGTTGCTACTGTGTATTTTCTGTAAAATATACTGTAAAATCAGCCCATAAACATGTATGCAGTATTCTTAAAAAAAAAAAAAAAATCTTAATTATATGTTAAAAATCTGAATTTTTTCGAAATAGTAGAAATTATGTCGGGTCTGTTTTCAATGATTTCTGTATGGGCCGGGCCGAACTTTTGACTTTTACACCGGGCCAAAATAAGTTTAGTTCGGGCCGGGCCTGGAAATTCCGGTTCATGCAGACCTCTATTAGGTCGAGGCTAAGGACAAATTTTAAACTTTTTTCCGGGTTGGGCCAGTAATTGCATTCTACGGACAAGCTGGCCAAACTTTTAAGTTTTTTACCGGGCCCGGCTATTATTTTCTGCACAGTCCGGGGCGGTCGAGCGTGAAATTTCGGCCAATCCACACCTCTAGTTTGACTGCTCCTAGTTCCTATCCAAAAAACTTTAATTAATACAAAAAAGATCTTTTATATAAAAATAAAAGCAAAATAATTCGAACATATGCTCAAAAATTCTCTTTTGCGCAATATATGTGATATAAGAGACACAGAATTGCACCATCTTTACAACCAACCAACCAATCAAATGAGTCGAGAGTCGACTCTTTAAGTCGACTCATCAATCAAGTGGGTAGACTCCTTGAAAAGAGTTAAAATACCCAACCCTAAGGACGATTCACATACAGAGATCGTCGTCGTAGTAAGATCGAACACACTTGATAAGTAACAAATCACGTGCAACCCCATATGAGGACAGTCTCATGTCGGGAGAAAGGGGTGGAAAGTAGACAGAAACATTGGTTCTTCTTTTTAGCAGGAGACTGAAGAAGATTTCGCAACAAAATGGATGTGCAAAAACGGCGCATCTGTTGCAAGAGCCGATTCGCCGCCATTTTGTTGCGAAATTTTTTTCATCGGTCTGAGATTTTCGAAGTTTTCTCCAAAAATAGTGGAAAAAGTGACTTGAGATCAAAAATAGTAACAAAAAGTGACCAATGCGAAAAATAGTGACTTTTAGTGAAAATAGTGACCTGTGCTGAGCCCTGTCGAAATTACTGTCCAATTTATTTCATCATTTTTGAAATTAATTCGAAAAAATGAACAGGAAGGGAACTCTCTTGACCAGTCCGTTATACGCCTGCCAGGCAAAATCCATGCTGTGGGTTCTGGAAATTTCTTTTCTGTGTAACAACCGAAAACGACAAAAAGTGTGGAGGAAATTCCAATTGAAACGTGTTTTTCACGCCCATTTTTCAAATTGTCTCACTCATTTGTTATTCGATTAAGCGAGGACATTTTGTGAAAAGTATTCGGTTAAAAGGGTTAAAAAAATATTAGCCCAATGGGATTAAATTCGGTTCCGGAAGATTTTATTCGAATAAGCGGGGTATTCGATTATCCGTTACCCGATTAAGTGGGGAGGACTGTATTTTACTTAAATGATGCATTTTCGTGATTAATGAACTAAATTTAAATCTTCTAAAAATAGTGGTGTCAACCAAATAAAATTTACGCAAAAGATGCTGGGCACGAATGGGTTAAAGAAAAGCTGCACATTTTGTCAAAGAATTGCGAAAAAATGCAAATTTCGTCACAGGATTGTGAAACAAACGCAAAATATGTTGAATATTGCAAAAATACGCGAATTTTATAAAAGGATAGCGTGAACTGTGAAAATATGAATGCGCCACGCCGCATTTTGTCCAAACTTTTAATTTTTACACCGGGTCAGGTCAAAATGACTTTCGTTCGGGCCGGCCAGGCCCAGATCTCTGCAAGACTTTGGCAAATTCTTATTGAGTTTTTTTTTTTACTTTTTTCCGATTGAACAATGCATCAAACGTAACAGATTTAACGGTTGTACATTTAACATTTTAAAATATCTTTTTAAAGACATAAAATGAGTAATTTCAGATTTTTATATTATTTTTTCGTACATGGTTGAACTTTTAATATTTTTTCCTTTGAATATTAAAATTTTTAAACATTTAAATGTATGTGTGCAAGTGCGATGAAAAAAGGGGGGGGGGTATAATTTTCTAGAAAAGTATTTCGAGACTTTTGCCCCCCTAGTCTTAGAGCCCAAGTTGCGCCTATGGACAGACAGCCATTTTGTAAAAACATGTTTTTTGGAATCTCTGACCCCTAAAACGTGTAAATCCATCGAAAACCGGAAGTCGAAAAAATTTTCGATTACAATACTTTCTTCTATTGAAGATAGAAGAAAGTAAAAATGCAATACATCATGAGTCACCCTTTTCCAAAAAATATGGTGACTGGAGTAAGCAGGAAGGAACAATAAATGCTTGCTTTTATTGCACTTCATTGTAGAAACAAAGTATTGGAAAGCCAGTTTCTCTGAATTTCAGAAATGAAATGTTTCTTTAGTTGGTACATTTTAGTTCAGTTACAAAAACTACAGAGTTTTCCATCTGATATTTTTGATCCCCTGTTAGTGCAAGATTTTCCAGTTCCCATTTATGATCATTTGCATATTTTTAAAATCTTTTTTATTATTTAACCAACAATAAGTGCGATATTTTGCAATTTCCGTTCTTATGACAACCGATAACACATATTTATTGGCACACTTTAAGGCATATTCCGTAAACGTTTGAAAAAAAAATGAAAGTTTAAGAAATCTTCCAAAAAGGGAAAAAGTGAGAAATTATTTAAATTCTATTCTTTTATATTTAAAAAGGACCCCGTGAATGTGTCATTAAAACCGCAATGTTTGAGTGTAGAGTTTTCTTTCTTATTAAAAAAAAAAAAAAAAAAAAAAAAATCTGATATATTTTTTGATAATTTACCGATTTTGTTCAACTTTTCCGGAAATTGCAATAATAGTAAATTAGACTGTACTAAATTTGTATAAAAATATTATAAGTTATTGAAAAGTTACAGCACCCAACAAAAAGGTCCACTACAAAGTAACTCTAAAGAAAAACAAGTGCTCAGATGTTTCTCGAAAGTCAAAATTATCGGAATAAAGCTGCGTTCACATTGCAATACTCTTTCCTTCAACTGAATTCTTGGAAAAAAGTGGAAAAATCTTGTGTAGCATCCATTTGCGGTTTCTTCATAATAAAGCGGAAGGGAGCGAACAAAAGAATCGGGAGATAAGCAATCCACCCTACTTCACGGAAAGATTTTTCTTTTGTTGGACAACCGTCCCTTTCTTGCAAACTCATCAAGATCAAAAACACCTCATCGCCACAACAAACGAGCCAACACCGAAATTCAAAAAGTGGTCAAATGTGTTTGGGCCTTAAGAGCATCTGCTCTACATAAATACGTTTAGTTACACAGAAAGGAATTGGGAACTAAAATGGCCTATAGAGGTGCTGCTCGCAGCTTTCGATACAGGATAACTGTCCCTTTAACTAATGTTAAAGTCCCATTGAACGAATTTTTCATTATAAATGTATTTAAAAGTTTTAGATATTCAAATTCATATAATATTTACTTCGTCATATAAGACAGAAAACAAATGTCACAGGAAATCTGAAATTATGCAAAAGAATAATTATTCTGAACAAATTAAAAACGCATGAAATGGGACCGTTCAAGTATTACGTAAGCACTAAAGGGGGAGGGGGGAGTCCAGAGTCTGCTTATTTTTGCTGACAAGGGGGAGGGGGGGTTACGACAATTCTTACGTAAGCATTAAACAATGAAGCAACTGCAATTCAAATTCAACAAGCAAAGTATGATGGGGAAAGAGCGTTCTACAGTCCGTTCGAAATCCGGTGTTTATTTTCGATTTTATCCTTTGCTTATCCATCGGCAGTCGCGTGACCCGCATCACCCACTCGCCCTTTGTCTTGATTGTCGTCTGTTAAGTTGTGTGCCAAGTCAAGTACATTGCAAGACTAGAAAAACACAGGAACTGGTGTGGCTGGGTTCTGTTGCCAGGGTAACTGGTCAGTTGACTTTATTTTAGGTACGTTCGGTATTTTCTTTTCTCACTTCAATCGGTCATGGAATTCTGAGAATTTTTGCAGAATTTCTGTCTTTCCACTCCTATTGTCGAATTTCCTTCTCTACAGGTTTTGGAACTTTAGAAAGTAGAAAACCTACTTGGGGTTTTTCTTCACTTGGATACACAGCACAGATATTTATTGTTTTAGTTCAGTTGCACAGTGAACTTACATAGTGAATTTTTAGTGAAAGAGTATTGCTTTTAGTTCCATAGTGAATTTAGTCGGATTTAATTATGGATACTAACATTGGCAAATCCTTATTATATCAGAAACTTTATCAGAGCTTTAAAAAATCTCGAAATGATACTCCTACCCAAGTTGTGCAAAAAATGGCGAATGATGTTTGGCGACGTTACAAAAATGAAGCAAAGTGTGACAAAGATCTTGAAAGGCTTATTTTAAAGAAAATTGAGGAAGAACTGCAGATTGCAACCAAAAATAAATCAACTTTTTTAACTTTTTTATTAAGGTAAGTGTTTAATTTTATCAAACAAATATTAAAATATAGACAATGTTGAAACATGGGTTCAAGGATCCTGGACATCAGATTAAAATATGAACACCAAATTAAACTCCAACATTTATATGATTCATGTCAAAAATTTTAGTTATGATGCTTAAGTAAGTTAAGACTTCTTGTATATCTTCTTTTATTGTTCAATGTGATAAATAATATATATATTAAAACCATTTTATATATTTTGATATCACAATCCCTATATGCCCATATAAATTTGCAGGATTAATAATGTAATTGATTGGTAACTTTTTATAAGTCAAGAAGTATTGATGTATAAACTATCATAAAATCTTATGTAAGCAAAGGGGGGGGGGGTCTAGCATTTGCTTATATTTTCTTACAAGGGGGGAGAGGGGGTACAAAATGACTAAAAATATGCTTATGTAATACTTGAACGGTCCCAATGCAATGAGCTTACACGGTGTTATCCTGAATGGAGAAGTTGCATCTTTTCTCCACCAGATGGCGTATTTGAGCGCTTGAATCACCAATTGTGCTTGGATTTTTTTTTTCTTTTTTAAAGAAATTAAAGAAAAAATATTTTTGATGGCGGGCTTACAAACTGATATACATTTCGAAAAATGAAATTTGTTCAAAATAGGAGCAGTGTTTTCTAGATTTTACAGTATGTATTTAAAGTAAAAAAAAAAAACATAAAAAAAAATTTCAAGAAAAAATTCTGGATCCAGAAGTTTTGGAAAATCGGTTCTGTAATATAAATATTTTATTCCTACATATTTTTTGACAATAATTAGTTATTTTAATAATTTAATTAGTCTAATAATTCAGTTTTTTGCCGTATTTATGCAATATTTTGGATGTGTTATCGCCTCCTTAATAAGGCAAAATAATTCCTTTTGATTGTGGCGTTTATGATGGGTGCGGCGATTACGCCAATTTTTTTCAAAACAATGTCAATATTTGAGAGTGTGACGATTACACCAAGTGCGGCATTTCTTCCCTAAATTACGGTAAATATGATGTTTATTTGGAAAGTAATATACTACTGGTCCATGGAATAAGTTATGAATCATTTGGTGAATACACTTTCCCAAATATTTCTGCTTTTTCAGTACTTAAAATTGCTTCTGATCTTGTTCCAAACAAAGCCATATATTGAAAAAATTCAATTCCATCTGTCATTACCGCATCCCTTTAAGATTAAAAGGATTAGTTTCTAGAATCTTGTCAACCCAGTAACCTATTAGATTAGATGAAACCCCTCCTACTATGAAAGATGGGAAAGTATACTAATTTGCTCAAATGTGTGGGTAGATTTTTGGAGGAACAAGAACAAAATATTCAGTTAGTATATAAAGAAAGAGCATGTTTACAAACAAACACTTCCATGAACAAATCTACAACTTCAGTTTTGTCGTAGAGATCATTATAGGAATTGCCATGGTGACATAGGCTAATCATATCACAGACCTGTTAAATGGAGCCCAAATCAAATTGCCCAAATTCTTGTGTACAGTAGAAGTCATAAACAGACAGGTGTTTCTTGCCACCTCACAGTAATTTAAATCAAAGTAATATCAGCTGCCCCTTTCTTATACCAGAAAACAAACAAAGGAAAAAAAAAAGTATTTCAAAAAATAAATGAATATAAAAGCTATGCAAATTAATTACAGTAGACTCGCAATTTTACAACCTTTACAGGACCTTGGCAAATGGAACATTAAATCTAAAGTTGTTAATTTTGGATGATTACAATGCAATTTTAAAATACGTAATATTTCAATGTAATAAAAACTACTCATTTATGCAATTAAAAAATATTTGCAGTAATTTTGGGAGGGGGGGGGGGGAGAACAATTTATTGCTCTAAAAAGGATGTCTCCACCCCGGGACACACACTGAAATCTACACTCAATAGAGCTGAACAAACTCTGAAAAAGTCAGAAAAAGGAAAAGTTTTGTTAAACGATTTTCTTTAGATATCTTGGTAAGTTTGTATACGCTGCACAGTTTTTTCATATACTCGAGAAGGTTGCTAAATCAAGATTCGGATTAGTTGTAGGTCGTTAAAATGAGCAATGAAAAATACTGTTAATGTTGGAAAATGGTCAGGATCTCATCCAATGGTCGCTAAATCGTAAAGAATCACTGAATCGAGGGTCATAAAATCGCGAGTACTGTACTAATTTATAATTTCTTAAAGTGAAATGCTGCTTCATAAAAAAACTTTTTACATAAAGTACTCATTTTTATTGAGACGCCAAATTGAAATGATCTAGAATAAACTAGTTCAGACCAATGAATAGCAAGCTAAACTAGTTTATCCTATAAACATTAAGGTCAAACTAGTTTATCCTAAAGCCATCAGGATAAACTAGTTTGACCTAAAATCGAGTTTGTTTGGTAACACATATACAAAATAAAAACTTATTAATCTTCTCACCACCACAAATTGATATATCCATTCACCTTGCTGCAAATTTCACTGCAATAGAAGCATTATTTAAATCAATACAATTCTATAGATATAATTCAGTTTTAAGAAATTCAGTTATGGTTAATATTCTGAAGGCTTGTATACCCATACATAATAAAAAACATGTATATCATATTGGGAAAATAAATATTAAAGTTTTTTTTAAATGTACAGTGAAAACAACATTACAATTTTGCTCTGTTTATTTATTTATTTTTTTTTTTTTTTAATGTACAAAAACACTAGATATTAATAAAATATTCACAATTATTTATCATTTGTATATACTATTTTTAAAAATTATTAAGTAATATTTAAAAGGAGGGAAAAGAAGTAATTTTCTACTAAGAATAATGTTATTTTTGTTAAAACTAAAAGTTCTCAATGAATTTGAAATCAGTATAATGGCTTTGCTGAAATTATTATTTTTGCAATCTAGAACACATTTGTAAAGATGTAAAACAGCCACAAAGACTCCACTTAAATAATAACATATATATATATATATATATATAATGAATTTTTTTGTGAATGTTAGGAAAGAAAAAGAAATGACTGCAAATAATCTTGTTTATTTATGAATTTTTTTTTTTCTTTTCTTATAAAAATATTTCAAACATTTGAAAACAATGTTTCTTGGATAAATAAAAAAAAATACATCAGGAACAAAACATGTTTTGTACATGAAACATTCATAAAGCTATGTTTATAAAAATATATGAATATGTCCATTTACTGCTCCAGTTCAGATTTAACAATGGATTCCTCTACAGTTTTCCTTAAATGTGAAATAACTTGTTTAGGATCCTTACTAGCAATTATTGCAGTACCAGAGACAATTAGATTTGCACCAGCCTATAAAAATAATAAATTAGCTTAAATTTAGCATATAAATTACTACACACATATTCACAGATATGAAAATTCTTACAAAAGAAATTCTTCCAACTAACATAGCTAGTAATCCCCCCCCCCCCCCAATTTTTTAAAACTAGCATATGCCAATTGAAAAAAAGATAAAATTATTGAAATACTAAAGAAAAACAACATAAGATTTTGAGGATTTTTAATGCATTTAATCTTTGCAAACACCGGGCTAGTTTGTAGCTAATTTTTTTCAGGAAACCACACAGTAAGTGATTAATTGCAACAATGCATTGAATTTTTAAAATCAAAATACGCAACTTTTTCAGGATGACTGGCTATTTCATTACTCTATCAGGACTATACTTATCAATAGTCATATCACTGCATTTAACCATCATTTGATTAAGTAATGTATTTTTTCAATTTTCTTAAAAAACTGTCAAACTTGGTATTTTGAATCAAATTTTCCAAAGCGAGAGAGCTGGGTAAGAAAATAACGAACATACTGAGAAAATAATTGTTTATAAATAAGTTCTTATTAGATGGGTAAAAAATGAAAACACACAGCCTCTTATAAATCTTTTGGAATATCACGGCAGCAAGTTTCATATTCTTCCCTTCAAAAAATAGTCCAAAACAGTGTTAAAAAATTAAGAAATACACAAAAAATAAAATTTAAAATATTGATTTCCTAATCAAATTAAAAAAAAAATTTGAATGCATTCAAAGTTTTAACATTAACTAGCAAGAAGAATTTGAGATCTCAATGATTAAGGGATACTTAAGTATTAACGCCACCGCAGCAGAAGTTGCGCTAAAGAAAAATCTTGTTGTTCATACATGCATGCAGTTATCATTTGGATTCCTTATTACCTTGTTGTTTGCTGATTTTTGACGTCATTTTTTTGTGCTATGAAAATGCGTATATCGGATTTTCCAAAAAGAGACTGTTTTGAATTTATGTTAAACTCTATATTGGCCCATTTTCCACTGAAATCCGATTGACTACTTCGTTTTTTAATAAAGTGTTTAACTTAATGATTTGTCGCAAAAATTTTAGGTGTAGATTGGTGGTATTTAAAAACTGCCAAATCTGTAGCTGCGGTGGTGTTAATACGTAAGTACTTCAATGATTAAGGAGGCTCAGGGATAGAAAACTTTTCAAAAAATCGATTTTTTTATGATCTAGTTTGATTATTCAATTAATTCTTAACTCAATGCAAAAAACCGCATAAAAATAGTTGCATTTTTAACGGAGTTTTAAGCATTTATGTATCAACACTTTCATAGCCGCACCCATATAATTTTAACTTTAAGTCACATTTTCTCAAAATTGGATTTTTGACGACTAACACCAAGATTTAAAAAAAACTATTTGGCTTAAAATTTTTTTTGCATACATATAACGTCATTATCTATAGAGTGAATTAATATATTTTAGATAGTTTAATATTTTGAGTATTTTTAATGAGAAAAAAGTTGTATTTTTTAGGAGTTTTTTTAATTTTCAAATTTGAGAGATTTTTTAATATTTTTTTTTTTTTTAAGTGATAGTTGTATCCTTAATTCATTCTATAGATAATGATGTTATATGCATGTAAAAAAAAAAAAAAAAAAAAAAAAAAAAAAATACACCATTCTATTAAAGTTTTTTTTAAATCTTGGTGTTAGTCGTCAAAAAACAAGTTTTGAGAAAATGCGACTTAAAGTTGAAATTATATGGGTGCGGCTATGAAAGTGTTGATACATAAATGCTTATAACTCCAGAAATGCAAATATTTTTATGCAGTTTTTTGCATTGAGTTATGAATTAATTGAATAATCAAACTAGATCATAAAAAAATCATTTTTTTTTAAAGTTTTCAACCCCTGAGCCACCTTAACATCCATAACACAATAAGATATGGCTTATCATTTAAACAAATCAAAATATGATACAATGTCAAATTTTTGAAGTAAAAATAGTTGACTTAATAAACCAACGAATCAATAACACACACACACACACTCACACAAAAAATCTTAACAAAAGATTGTTACTTACTTCGGCACACTTAACAATAGTATTTGGTCCTACTCCACCATCAACTTCAATATCCAAGCTTTTATATGCAGATCTTAAAAACTGTACCTAGGAAAAATTATTTAAAAATAAATATATAAAATTCTATGTATTAAAATTCATAATTGTTTCCATCATTTTTTAGCATAATTTTCAAAATTCTAATGTATTGTTTAAAATATTGCACTAAATTTTGAATTTTAACTTTATTTTTTTTCACTCTTCCTGAAATAAAATAATAAAAATAAAATTAGAGTTCAAAATTTAGTGAGACTATACTGAATAATCCATATAGAATTAATACTAAATAATCTAAATGGTATATATATTTAAAAAATATATACTAAAACAAAATAAAATAACTTAAGCTTCAAATCAGAAAATATTTATTTGTTGGGTATTAAGAAATGCACCTTTGTTAAATTTTGTATTAAAACTGTACTGAATGGTTGAATTCTTTCAATTGATATCTAACATTTCCTACAGATATTGCAAGATTAATTATAAAAAGCTAAGATAAAATTTTTTATTTATTTATTTTTTTAAATTCCCCACTTTAATAGAATAGTTGCCTATTTGAAAGAAATATTAGTTTTAGGGTTCTTTTCATTCAGAAAAGTCTCCTTAGTCTTCTGGAGCTCAAAGTATTTTAAAAGCAAATAGCAGCCCTGCAGTAACAAACCTCATACGTTGTTCATTTGCATTCATTTAACATCTCTAACAATGAATAACAATTGAAATAACAATTGTGCAAATTGTTGTTCATTTGCATTTGTATTTTTATCTTTTTTTTTTTTTTGCATTGGATAGTTGAGATTGTTCTGTATGCTGGCCATTTGGTTTCAAAACAGAAAGCATCCTCATAAAAAAAATCTGCAATCAAAATTGAAAAAGTAAAAGAACAGCTTTTGTATATCAGCAATTTCAGCTATCCAATGTAAAAACAACAGTTTAAAACATTGAAATGTAACCAAGATATCTTTATAAATTTCTTTCATAGGATTAGCATTAGCAAAAAAGTTTTTTCGCTTGACTGAAGTAGCCTCTTAACCGGGTAACCCTGGGATGAGTTAAACTTTTTGAACACATGGAAGAAGTAGTGCAATAATAGATTAATGAAGATTCAACATTGAAATATTACAAAGTTTAAAGTGACAATGATATTGTGTCATGCATCGATTGTAGTTCAGAAGAAAGGAATTTTGAAGAATGTCATGAAAAGGGTGAAGAAAATCTTGTAAGTTACTTAAACTAAGTCACATTGATGCATTAGTACACAATAAGGAGTTACTTAATTACTTGGAGAAAGAAGACGAAAGCACATCTGCTGAAAAAATGATGCTGAGAAATTTGTGTAGTAAAATTTGTCAAAAAGTAAAGGGAAAATGAAAACAGATTGCTTAAAGTAGCGATTACTTTCCAAAATTTGTAGTTTTTAAAACAAGTAGTTGTAGTTAAAATAAATAATAAACAAGATGTAGTTTGCTACAAAACTAAAGTAATTTTTTATAACTCTTGCACATGAGTACATATCAATATGGTATTTTTTTTATTGTTTAAAAACTTTCTTTAACAAAATTGGCCATTATAATTAAAAATGATGTAAAATGGAAGAAGATATTATAAGTGCAATTTGAATTAACTTACTTTAGACATCATGTCATCCATAAATTTTTGACCTCCAAAACCTGGTTCAACAGTCATAATAAGAACCAAATCTACAGATTTTATTAAGGGAATCACACTCTCTACAGGAGTTGCAGGTTTCAATGCAACACCAGCCTAATAAGATAAAGTTAAAAATTAATTTGAATAAATTAAAACATGCATACATATGGCACTTTTTAAAAAGATAATAAAGCAGCAATTCCCTAACCTTACTACCATGCAAAACATGCAACCAACTTTAAATTTCTTAATTATTTTTGTTCTTTTTTTGCATGTAAAACTTTTTATATAACCAACCCTAAGGAAAGGATGAACTTTGTTCCAAAATACAAAATTGCACACAAAATGACAATGCAGTCAAACCTCATTAAAGCAAACATTCACAATTTTTTTTTTTTTTGCTCCTGTTAAACATAGTTCATGCAATACATACTTTAAAAATCTTATCTATTCTGTGTTATATATAAGTATCTTCAAAATCTGCAATCTTATTGATATTGATTTTGCTTCCTAAGATTGATCCATCAAGAATATGTATCTAAACACAGGATATCTCCCAATTTTTTCAGAGAATTGACTGGTATTTACATTGCATCCAAAGCTACGGACAGTCATCTTGATTTATTTTTTCAAATTAGAATTTAAGTCATAAATGCCACAGCAAGATCAGCCTTTAATTAGCATTACATACTTATTTTTCAATCCTCAGTGCAATTCTTAGAATACAATTAATCTTTTGAGTGGGTAAAATAAGTGTCACTCAAAAGTGGGTAAATTCTTTTAAATTTACCTCTTGTTTAACTATGAGATCTTTCTGACTCTCTAAAGCTCTATTTAAATCCAAAGCAGGTCATCATTTCTGGCACATTCAGGAAATCATTTTCAATCTCACAAGTAGACGACCAACTTTAATAATCACAGATTTTCATTATTTTAATATCTATATGTTGTAGGGCAGAGATCCCTTAGCCTCAGGTTTAATGGATTTTATAACGCTCCTTAGTTCTTGAAAAACAGGGGGGCCCAGGCCCAACATTATGACTGGGGATGCATCGAATAGTGGTTTTGGCCGAATGCCGAATATTCGGCCTACACTACAGGAATACCGAATATTTGGCTAGCCAAATAGTAACTATTCGGCTTGTCGAATAATTTTACATTTCAAAGTTTAAAAACATTAAAATGTTAAATTTTAGAACAGTTTTATATGATATTTAAAACAGAAATTTTCATTTTGATAATCAAGAGCTTTTTTCAAGTAAAATTTATGCTAAAGAAAATCTGCTTTGAGTTACTTAAGAAGAGGATAGTTATAAAACATTTTTAATTAATAAAATTTTTAATTTCATGGATTCGTCTGTGAAATAAAACAAATGAAGAAAATTTTCTTAAATTCTAAAACAAACATTTTAAAATAAAAGAGAAATTGCGAAAAAATTGTACAGGATCATATATTATTTGTTTGTCAGGATAAGACTAAAGTAAAAGTAAATAAATAATACAATCTATTTAAATTTTATATGCTGACAACTCAGCAAGAATAACTGTTCTACTCCCTTTTATTAAGCGAGGAAGTTTTTAAATACATCTTAGATCGGTGTCTGGAGTGGGCGATCCTTTTCAGCAATTGTAAATGTTGTTCTTAAAATCTTAGAGAGGAACAGATTATTTACTGGACAATGCTCAGGAACTTGCATTTGTACAACTGTCCTATGAAAATCCTTGTGATTAGTTAATTTTCTTAAATAATATTTAACACGTTCGATGCCGCTTACATGAAGATGTGATGATAGTTAATGCCGCACTGTAGAAGTGGATTTTTCCCAGAAGCTGATTTACTTTTTATAACAAAGAATCAGTGAAAGATTTTCCCGTGCCAGTGCATGACTGGCTATTCGACATCACCCCACATCATGCGCTGGCACATGAGTAGCTCCTTAACATTGGCGCCATATCACACACTATCGTTTGCACATTCGCTGCCGCTCACGCGTTAACAAACAGCAAATAAATAATGTAAAAGCATTATCTTTTATTTAAATATATGATTCGGTTTCTAACATTCTATTCTATTTATTCTGAACATCTTTATAAGTTGAATGTTAAACATATAAGTGTTATAAGATTTTAAAAAATATGTTTAAAAAGTTCTTTTAAGTATTTGGTTGGCTGAATATTTTGATATTTGGCCAAACAGAATATTCAGCAACATGGCTGAATACCGAATAGATACCAAATATTCGGTGCATCCCTAATTATGACGCAATTATAATTGTATTAACTTTAAAAACAAATGGGATAGTTGACTGTGGCTCAGGTGATATAGAGTTTGCTCGCTGACCAGTGGACCCAAGATCGATGCTCGGTTACGCTATGTTTGTCTTTCGCATTTTTTGTTTTATAATTTAATCATCATTATTAAAAATCCTAATATTGCGCCTTAACTACAATGTTAGTAAAGGTTAAAATTCAATATTTGTATTAGTAGCCAGCAGCCACTAGAGACTGAATGTTTAGTAGCCACTATTGTCAAGTTAGTGGCCACTAATCATAGATGTCATTGAGAAGAAAATAATATTCTGATTAGAATTTACACGATAAATAGTTAATAATTATTTTATATGTAAAGAAAAGCATAACTTCATTCAAACTTAGATTTTTTTCCCATTACAGATAATGAAAATGGGGATTTTTTTCCCATTACAGATAATGAAAATGGGGATTTTTTTCGACCACTTGATGAATTTAGTAATATTTTCCGCTATTGGGCTATGGATTTTGCGATTGTTTGAAGAAATTTGCTGTTTTTTTCATAATTTTTTGACGAAATTTATCTATTTTCACAATTTTTGTACAAAATTTGTTTTTCTGCGATTTTTAAACAATTTTTTTTTTTTTTTTTTTTTTTTTCGACGGAATTTGCAGTTTTTTCGCAATTTTTTGAGATCTTTTTTTCGCGATTTTTTGACGAAATATGCCATTTTTACGTGATCTTTTGACAAAATCTGTCGTTTTTTGTGATATTTTGATGAAATTAGCTTTTTCTTTTTTTTCAATTTTTGACAAAGATTACCTCTTTTTTTTTTTTTTTTTTTTTTACGAAATTTGCCGTTTTTTCGCGATCTTTTGGCGAAATATTCCAATTTTTCGTGATCTTTTGACGAAATCTGCCGGTTTTATGCGATCTTTTGATGAAATTTGCCTTTTTTTCAATTATTCACAAAGATTACCGTTTTGTCGGGATTTTTTTACGTAATCTGCCGTTTTTAGTGATTTTTTTTTTTTTTTTTTTTTTTTTTTACGAAATCTGCCTTATTTGCGATATTTAGACGAAATCTGCCGTTTTTTGCGATATTTTGACGAAATCTACCGTTTTTTCGCGCTATTTTGATGAAATTTGTCGTATTTTCATCATTTTTTGACGAAGTTTACTTTTTTCTTCGATTTTTTTTACCGATATTTGTCGAAATCCTTTGATTAAATTCGCGTTTTTCCGCGATCCTATGACGAAATTAGCGATTATTCTTCAAAAAAATTGACAAAATTGATTATTTTCGGAGATTTTTTGTCAAAATTCGCGATATATTTTGTCCTAATTTTCGGATTTATGACCGATTTTTCTTTCTGAAATGATTGATCGCCATTCTGGCGATCAGATGCATAACATATTTCGCCAATTTTTCACATTTAGTCGCCATGTGGCCGGTGGCCGGAATTTTAACCTTTAAATGTTAGAATATTTAAACATACAGCATTTAATATAAAAATTGCTTATTAAGTGATGTAAACCCCCTCAAGAAAAAAAAAAAAAAAAAAAAAAAAAAAAAAAAAAAAAGAAGAAGAAAGTGTTATGAGGTTATGACCCCCCCCCCTCTAAATGAAGGTCTGGATCTCCCCTTGCCCTTGAAAATACACAATCATATTTTAATAAGTCAAACATAGATTAAATATCCATAAGAATAATGCATTAACTTACTCTCAATTAAATAAAACTTACTCTCATTCCAGCTTCTTTTATCTTTCTAACAACTTCTAAAGGTGCTTCAGTTGCTTCAATATGGAAAGTGTACTGTTCAGCACCAGCATCAGCAATGGGCTCAATCCACTAAGTAGAAAAAGCAATCAAAATGGGCTTAAAGCACATAGTACAACACAGGGGCGTACTGGCATGACAAAAAGGGCGGTGGCAACTTATACTAACAGGGCGCCAACTTCTAATCAAAAGGGCGCCAATTACTATTTTAAAATATTTTAAACCTTTTTTTTTCTTTTTTTTTAAAGGGTTGACATAACGGCTAGAGACTTATCTTGAGTGAAATAATTTGTTTTATTTAATGATGTGTCCTTTATTTATAGATTAAATGGATTGTAAATAAATCCAACTTAAACAGACTGGGATTTATGAAATTGTCAGAAATTGTCATGTGTGTTTCTGAAACGCCCTTTACCTTCTTTCCTTCTCTAATTTGCGTCCCAAGTAATTTGGCAATAAACTTCCTTTTAAGAGATATATTTAATTTTTATAATCCGCCAAATACAACTTTTTTTTTAAAAAAAAAATATCTATATTAATAACAGAAAAAGAGTTAATCTCTCTCAATGTATGTATGCGAGGGGAAAAAATCGCTAAGAAAATTTGCAGCATGAAAGATCTGAAAATTCAAATGAGGATAGTCCAATGCGCAGGTCTTAATGCATCTGAATCTGAATTTTGCTTTTTTAAATAATTGGATCCGATATTAATTAAACTCCACGGAAAAAAAAAGAAAAAAAAAGTCGTCCTATAAAATGTTAAGTCACTGAGCACCAGAAACCACATTCCGAAACTCGAAGGCAAATAAAATCCAATTGCGAAAATAATGTTTTTTAGCGTTAACAGCATATTAAAATTTTATGAAGATTAGTCAATCTCAATTTTTATGAAAATTAAAGCCTAGAATGCAATTTAAAGAAAAAGAAAGCATGAGACTGAAACACATGATAACTGAAACTGGGCCGTTTACAAAGCTAGAACACCTCTCATGCCTGGAAAAAAGGAGTTTGAAATCAAACCATCTTTTCAAGGGTTTAAAATAAACAATACTTGTTTTCGAGGGTTTTTTTTTTTTTTTTTTTTTTTAATACATAAATATATGAATATACACAATGGTGTAATTGTGGGGAAATTTTTTTTCACAAAAATCAATTGCATCAATTTAAAAAGCGATTTCAAACAATTACTCTATACTGAGAATAATAATACAATTAGATCCTTTAGTGTATCCCTGTAAATAAACAATAAAAAATTTTCAATTCGTATTCTTTGTAGTGTATCACAGTAATATATGTCGATTTAATTGTATTTGAAGAAAGGGAACACATTAAAATACACTACAAACATTTTTTTCTCATATGAAATATTCTAACGGATTATTTTTGTGTATTCCTGTAAACGAACTGTGAGTACTATAGACACTCCATTTTCATTAATAGGCTACTTCAGTCAGCTTTCTAATACTATTTCTAAAGAAGAAATTTATAAAGATATCTCGGTTGCATTTCAACCAGTTCCAAAAATGAAAGTGCCCTTTAAGGAATTCCGTGTATTAGTTCTTGAGATATGACTATAACAGAAATCGTGTAAATCCAATAAAATGCACCATAACAGCTTACCTATTGGATAATTTATACCAAAACCTAATTAGAAACAATGTGTCACTGAATTTGAAGTTTGGTAAAAATCCATGCATTAGTTTTTAAGATTGAGTTATTGTGAAAATCGGGGGAAAATCCAGCATAACAGCGTCACCTGTAGAGAGATATACACCAAAGCATAATCAGCAGCAATTCATATGAAGGACTAACTGAATTGGGCGTTTGATGAAAATCTGTGCATTAGCTCTTGAGATCGAGCTATAGCGGAAATTGTGAAAAATGCAGTATAGCAGCGCCACCCGTAGGGCGATTTACACCAAAAACTAATCAGCTCTAATTTACATCTGAAACCACCTGAATATAATTTTTTATGAAATTCTGCGCATAAGTTCTTGAGATAGAGCGCACACAGTATTTTTGTCACATACATACAGACAGAGTCAGAGAGCCCCAGACAGACATTTTGTAAAAATATGTTTTTCGATAGTTAATCCTTAAAACGTATAACTCTGTCGAAAACCGGAAGTTGGAAATTTTCTCTAATCCAATACATTTTTCTTGTAAAATAGAAAAAAGAAAAAAAAACATTTTAAACTATTGAAATGCAACCAAGATATTTTCATAAATTTCTTCCACAGGATTAGCATTAATGAACGGATCTTTTCGTTTGGCTTGACTTGAAGTAATCTCTTAACACATTTAAGGCCGCCGCACTCATTTGAATACAGTAATTTTTTTTTTTTTTTTTTGGGGGGGGGGGGGGGGGAGGGGGCACCCTACAAAAGCAATTCGAAATAAAATCTTTCTAAGATTCTTTTATTTTCGATGAGGGTGTACTAGTATTTTTAAATTAATGAAAATGTGGGTAGTCATATTTTCTTGTGATTTAGTGTCAGTTGTAAACTACTTATGAACAAATCGTGGAAGTAAGTACATTATCGTTTTTTAAAATCTATGTAAAAAAAATAGTGTTTTTTTTTTTTTTTTTTTTTTTTAAAGCCAAGTGTGTTATAACGGACAATATGAGTTAAAATTTGTGCATAAAATATTGAATACTAAGATTTATCACTTAGTTTTATCTTGTTTTAAAAACTTACTGGCTTTTTTCATAATTTTTGTTCTTATGGGTGATTTTCAAAATAGGGGACAATTTCAAAAATGAAATCTTAAAAAAATTACTGTTAGCAAAATTTCTGAAAAAAATATGTGTTGTTAATATAGTATTAGGTATACTTTACATGTAGTCAGCAGAGCTAAATATTTAAAAATTAACTTTTAAAAAAATAATTAGTATTTTTTGAGCCATGCTAATGACAAAACAAATTGCATGGAATAAATATATTAAGAAATTTTTATTTTCTTCCTGTTTAAATATTTTTTTTCTACGTTTATTAGCCTTCCTTTCCAACAAATAGTTTCCATTTTACATATATACATATAAGGAGAATAAAAACATTACCTAAGAGTAAACTTTGTTTACATGAACAACATTCTGACACTAACAGTGTAAGAAGCTGTCTTAGTGATTTTCTGACAGATTTAATGCATATTTTAGGGATAATAAATGTAATACCTAAATTTATATGTAAAATTAAACTTTAAAAAGGATACAATATAAGTACTCGTTACATTTATGCACATAGGAGTCTTTAGCATGGACAGAAAAACCATGCTAATGACACTGATATTTGTCCTCGCTAATGACAAATTTTAATTTAAATAAGATTATGAGCCATAATCTAATCACAATGCAATAGTCCTTTCTGGGGCTTTTTAAAACACAAAAGTTCTATGCAAATAAGTAAAATAAAAATTTTAACTATAAAATAAACGTGAAAATTATTATCCATTCTAATGACATAAAATTGATGTACTCGCCTAATATTTAACTTCTTTTCTTAAAATACAATACATGCTTCTATTTTCAGGCTGGAATAAAATGGCTACTTGTTGCCATGGAGAAACTTTATATTTTCAAAGTATTGTCATATGTGAAAATGAAATTTTGATTAATAAACAGCTGTTATAGTATGACCTTGTTTTGAAAACAGAATATGGAGGACAAACTTTAATTCTCTTCTTATATACTATAATTTAATTTTTAAAAAGAAATTTATTGGATAAATCCTCTCCTTGATTAATTTAAAGAAAGAATAACATTTGTTTTATTTTATAAACATGATATTAACTCTTAAAAAAGCTAGTATATACAAGGCACAGCTGCTGTGGACATCCATGCTAATGACATTTTGAACATTTATTCTGTTATTTTAAGGTGTTTTTAACTAAAAAGTGAGTAATTCTTGAGTGCAAATAATGAATAATATTAAAACAAACATATCTAAGTATAGAAACATGACAGAAAACCTCTCAATTTTTTTTGTATGCTGAAAGACATAAATTGTCCCCTATTTTGAGAATCACCCTTATATCATTGTTTGCCTTATCTTTAATACCATAATAAAAAATATTGCATGTTTCTTTTGTTTTATTTCTCTTCGACCTTAAATGGATTAGGGAACCTTCTATAGTAAACCATATATTTAAGTGACATGGGAATCGGAATTTATTTGTATTTGATGGACAGGCTAATCGAAGTCATACACTTTTCAACTATATTGGGAAGTGTCAAAATGTTGAATTTTAAATTTTTTTATTATTGGTGCAACTTTTATAAAGATTACACACACATTTGAGCAATATTGCCAATATTTAATAAAATATGATCTTAACTTTGCGGGAGGGTGAGAGAAATATTTTAGATATTTCAAAAAAAAAAAAAGAAAAAAAAAAAAAATTATAAATTTGTTTTCATCCCATGGGCACATACACAGCAAAATCCATGAAGAGGAACAAATATGTGCTTGTAATAGATTACCAAAACTTTTCTTTGGCAAGAATCTTGCATAAGACAATTTCGAAAAATACCAATATTAAAAAAAAAAAAAATGTAAAAAATAAGATGCATAAAAAACCAGAAATAATTTATTATTCTTTTCCCCCCAGTGTATTTAATTTTTCCAAACCACAGTTTTAGATAATTTTGAATGCATAAATGTAAATAAAAATCAGAGCTGAAAATAATTTTTAAAGGGATTACAGGGGGACAGATGATTTATCCTTTTTCTTTCTTTTTTTTTTTCAATGTTTATTTATTTTAAATAATTTGAATGGAACAATCTTTATTGTTTTTCCAAAATCACCGGCGAGAAAATAAATTAAATTCGAAAATTCAGAGATAGGTAATTGCTCTTTTCTGTCACCCCTTACCCTATTGTGGACGCCCATGTTTTATCCCTTTCTACAAAAGAAATCAGAAGCATCGTCAAGTCAACACGTGGCTTACGGAGCAACTACAGAGTGTGAATCCACTCCGCTAAATCTCCAACGAAATTGATGAGAAACATAACTTGATATGCTTAACATGGTGAGATGGTAGAAGTGCATATAGGCTGATTTCGCATTGGTCAGAGCCGTTAAGCCCCTCCCTCTGGTACTTTCAGCCCATGCGGGACGTGCTGAGCGACTTTGCCCCAAGCCCATACCGACGCGAACGCCGGTACAACACGTGGCAATGTCCGGTCGTTCAGGCAATATTAAGTTTAGGTTCAGCAAAAGCGATTCCTGACACAGAAAAACAAAGACCCTAACAGGGACCACATATTTTTACTACTACTTTAAAAATTTTTAATCCTGGCAAAATTTAAAGAAATTTACAATTAAAGTTAAAATAATTAACAGTTAAAAAGTTAGTTTAAGTTTTGCGAAATTTTTGACACGCCGTCCATAAAGACTAAAGTCTTACGACCTCTGTCTTCCTGAGCGACGATGCTAGTATAAATTTTTTCCAGGTAATTTGCAAGATTAAGAAAAGAATCTATTTTAAGTTCGGTTTTTATTTTCTC
The DNA here is from genome assembly GCA_964019185.1 of Maratus speculifer. Lineage (NCBI taxonomy): Eukaryota > Metazoa > Arthropoda > Arachnida > Araneae > Salticidae > Maratus > Maratus speculifer. Next base: position 186,174,407 of record OZ025298.1, on the reverse strand, counting down.
TAAGATTTCCACTATTTTTTGAACGCCGTTTCCTAACTCTTCCAGCTGGAATAATTGGACTGGTTCCGGTGGCGACCTCTTGGGGTCCGCCTGCGCAACTTTTTTCTTAACAGGTTTAATTTTATTTTCGGAGTTAACAATTTCTTTGGGGTTTGAATTTTTATTTTTAGCGGCTTCGGCATAACTTTTCCTAAATTGCAGTTTAAGAGGATACTTTTTGCATCCTTTGAAGTTCGCCGGGTGTTGCGATCCGCAATTAACACACAACGGCGGAGGTTTTTCCGTAACAATTTCCGAGTTTTCGGCATCTAATTTTTTCCGAGGACATTCAAGGGATTTGTGGGATTCCCCACAACCTACACATTTGGGTTCCATGAAGCATTGCGTGCTAATGTAGAAAAACCCCTGGCAATTCCAACACTGCGCGGCTTTCCTGGGAGCCCTATAATTTTCAATATCAACTCTAATTTTAAATAACGATTTTAAAGCTAGGATTTTCGTAGAATTTTCCCTCTTCGGCAGATGTAACAGGAACAGAGGCAGAACTCTGTTGTCTTTTCTACTAGTCATCTGAACTGCCTTAATAACGTCGAATCCGTTTTTAGTAATTTCCCTTTCTAAGTTATCCATTTTGATTGATTTTGGTAATCCCCTGACAACCACCTTCAAAGGGGCTTCAAGGTCCGGACTAACATAAAATTGGAACTTATGTTCCTTTAGAAATTTAGCAATTTTTTCTTTAACTGCAAAGGTTTGCGCATTAATTTTGAGCCAACGACCCGAAATTTTTACATCGAAATTTGGATCGCAATCATTTTCTAATTGCGCCGTAAATTCAGTGACGTCACTGATATCCCTTACCATAATTGGTTTGGCCGAAATTTTCCTATTGGCTAACATTTCGCTCTCTTTTACATGAACAGGCTCAGTGATGACACTCTCAGCGCCATCTGTCGGATCTGCTTGAAAATAATCATGATCCATGTCCTCAGATTCTGAGGGCAATTCGGTATTTACGGCCGAAAGTAAGTTTTTTTCCAAGACAATGATATTATCAGATTGCTTGATTTTTTTTGGACTCGGAACCACTAAACCAGCCGAAAGAGCAGTGGCGGATTTCTTTTTCTTTTTTTTAGGTTTTTTAGTTTTAGTTATATCTCTAACTTCCGATAAATTTTCCTGCGTTTTAAGCGTAATTGCATTTACAATCTCTAAATTTTCCTGAGGTTTAGAATAATTTTCCTGACTTTTAAGGTAAGCCTTTTGCTTTGCCCTTTTTTCAAACTCTTCCTCGCCTCTTTCTTTACCGTGATAAGAAATTAGATTTTCCAACTTGTAAAAACCGTCAGAGTCATAAGCCTCAAAATCTGAATCGTTAAGTTCCCTAATATTTAATTTTTGAAAATAGCACGATTGATATAGATCGGTAGTAGGATGAAGAAGTTCCGGATAAGTTTTAAATTTAGTAGCTGAACAACGCTTATCGCCCGAACAAATGGACATATTACCTGCATCAGCATCGCCGGGCATACTGCCGGCGTCGAGAGAATGCAGAAATTCACTGCAGCAAAATGGTGCTCCGTACAAGACAAGAGGTGGTGCTGACACTCACGCTGTTCAGAAGCATATTGATACTTGTAAGATATATAACATTTGAAACTTATGAAAAGTTTAAGACATAACATAAACATATCATATAATTAACATTATATTATTAGTAAAAACTTAGTCTTTTAAAATTACTTACATTTCTCTTGAATCGAACGTATTATTTCCAATTGGAATCAATAATTTACTATCTGTGTGATTGAGTTTGGTAAAGATTTTAAAATATTTGAGGTCTTTCCAGGCTCCCTGTAAGTTTATATTTTGTTATTTTAGTATTCGAAAAACGAAGAATCAGAATTCAGAAAAGAGCCTTGTCCGAAATCAGTCTAACACTTGACATTTCTTTTTCTTTCTTTTTTTTTTCCCCTTTTGCCAAAAAGAGATAATTTTTGGGAACTAATCAGGGTATAATTGACAGTGTGAATGATGAAAGAAGATCTTAGAGGAAGTGGGGGCATATTCCGAGGGATAGTCTCTAAAACGATTATTATGCAGCCAACAGGTGTATGTGTGTCGATTGATGGTCCATAATCCTTACTAATATTATAAATCGGAAAGTGAGTTTGTTTGTTTGTTTGTTCCGCTTTCACGCCGTAACTACTGAACCGATTACTTTGAAATTTTGCAGACGTAAAGTTAGAAGTCCGGATTAAATAATAGGGTACTTTTTATCCCGGAAAAAATTGATATTCCCGAGGGAAAACAAAAATATAGTTTGCTTGATGGATGGATTGGAGATGGCGCTGTGTGTCGTTTAAAACAAGATAAAATAATGCGATAGATGGCTCTGGGTGTTTTTAAAACGTGGTAACGATGTGCAGTAGCTGTATAATAGTTAGGTTAGGTTAGTTTAGTGCTTTTTTTTCTAAGTCGATATCTAAAGTAGTTATTGTTTTTTCGATAGGTAATTACGTCGCTTTGTTCGTCGTTTAGATTGTTATAGTTTAGTTTAGGATTTTAGTTTAGTTTAGGTTTATAGTTTACTCATATTTTCACAATGCCTCACAAACGTAAATCTAATTTGTCGAGCACTTCATCTAAAGCTCGGGCAATGAAAATTGACCGATCTCAAGAATCGTCTCTCCATACTGAATTAAGAAGGCGCGAACAAGCAGAGCGTCAGGCTGCTTCGAGAGCTGCTGAGCTACCATCTCAGCGCCAGCAAAGACTTGAGGAGAAAGCCGCTCGCCAAGCTTCTTTGAGGGCTTCTGAGAATGATATTCGTACTCAAGTCCGTTTATTGCAACAGGCTCAACGTCAGACAGCATTAAGGGCGTTAGAGTCACCTCTTCAAACGCAGCTACGTTCGGAAGAGCAAGCAGAAAGACAAGCTGTTTTGAGAGCTAACGAGACGCCCCTTGAAACACAGCTTCGTTTAGAGGAGCAAGCAGAAAGACGAGCTATTTTGAGAGCTAATGAGACGCCTCTTCAAACGAAACAACGTTTAGAGGAGCAAGCTGGGCGACAGGCAGCTTCCAGAATGGCGGAGACTCCAGAAGAGTCTCTGGCGAGAAGAACCGCGCATGCAGAAATGCAAGCTGAACGGCGTCGAGCTTTTATGAGAAATACTTGGTCTGTGTTTAATAATACTGCATTTGAATACGATCCCTTGATCGATTACAAAAGCCATTCCTTGGTCGTCATCGGATTAATGAATAAAAAATGTAGGTTTTGTGATGCCCTTAAATGGAAGGACGAAACGGCAGGTCTCTGTTGCGTCAATGGGAAAGTACGTATTCTTACATTGGATGCACCAGAAGAACCCCTCAAAACTCTTCTTTTATATGACTCCGATGAGTCACGGCGCTTTTTAAATAGAATTCGAAAATATAATTCCTGTTTCCAGATGACATCTTTCGGGGTAGACCAGGAAATAATCATGCCCGGATTTTCACCAACTTTTACTATCCAGGGCCAAGTTTACCACAGGATCGGTTCTATGCTTCCCGCGGCCAATGAACAACATAAATTTCTTCAGATATATTTCATGGGAGATGAAGATAATGAAGCAGATCGGCGATGTCAGTACATTCAAGGAGTTGAGAGGGAAATCGTACTAAAAATCCAAAGAATGTTGCATGAGCACAGTCGACTTATTAATACTTTTAAAACGGCGTTAGACCGCATGCCTCACGAACAATACAAATTGGTTATTCACGCAGATCGCACTCCGCAACATCTGCACTGCAGCAACTGATCGCACTGCAGCAACATCATCAATGATGTTGCTGCAGTGGTTTGTGGTGACTTTTCTTCATCACGCGACATTGTTCTCCGAGCGCATGATAATACTTTTACATGCGTACCCGATACTCACAAGTTCTATGACGCCCTTCAGTATCCTTTAATTTTCAGAAAAGGCCAAGAAAGTTATCATTTTGAGCTGCAATTAATCAACCCAACTACAGGTCAACCCATGCCTAATAAAAAAGTATCCTGTATGAAGTTTTATGCTTATCACATGATGTTACGTGAGAATGATTTTAACTTGCTGCCCCGTTTCAGGCAAATTTTCCATCAGTTTTTAGTGGACATGTGGGTTAAAACCGAGAGCGAGCGCCTCCATTATATAACTCTTAACCAAAAAAAATTACGAGCTGAACAATACATTCAGCTGCTACCTGCAAGATGCAGTAAGTAACGATGCCAATGTAAATCCCAGTGATTTAGGAAAGATGGTTATTCTCCCATCAACTTCTATCAACAGCCCGCGCTACTTTCACGAATATACGCAAGATGCTTTTGCATACGTACGTGTTCACGGCCGTCCCGATCTCTTTGTTATATTCACCTGTAACCCATCTTGGAAGGAGATAACCGATGAGTTAATGCCAGGTCAGAAACCAATTGACAGACACGACTTGATAGCGAGAGTATTCAGATTAAAAGTACATAAACTTATGGGTGTCATTACCAAAGGTAAAGTATTTGGCGACGTGCAATGTTATGTGTACTCCATCGAATGGCAGAAAAAGGGGCTGCCACATGTTCATATTTTGATTTGGCTCAAAGAGAAATTACGACCTACCCACACTGACAATCTGATTAGCGCTGAAATTCCTGATCCTACAGAAGATAAGGAGTTGCACGACACTGTGGTTAAAAACATGATGCATGGTCCCTGTGGCATTCGTAACTCTACGTCACAGTGTATGAAGGAGGGGAAATGCACAAAAAAGTACCCGCAATCACTTATAAAAGACACTATCCACAATGAACAGGGCTATCCGTTATACAGAAGATCACCTGAAGACGGGGGCCGAACGGTTACTATCAAAACCCGCAGCGGAGCTTTTGAAACTATGGACAATAGTTGGATTGTATCGTACTCGCCAATTTTATGTAAACTATTTAATGCCCATATAAATGTAGAGGCCTGCGGTTCCGTGCGCGCTATCAAATATATTAACAAAGGAACCGATCAAGCCGTGTTCAATTTTATGCAGGAAGCTGGATCGTCTGTCATAAAGGAAGTGCAAGCTTTCCAACAGGGGCGTTATGTGAGCAGCAATGAGGCAGCATGGCGACTTTTAGGATTCCCATTCCATGAAAGGCACCCCACTGTCACTCATTTGGCCGTGCATTTAGAAAACGGACAGCGTGTGTATTTTAATGAAAGCAATTTTTATGATAGGATGGCGTCTCCGCCAAAGACAACACTGAGCGCATTTTTCCATCTTTGCCAAATCTACCCATTCCCCGATACTATACATGGAATGCCTCTAGAAAAGAGTGGAAACGTCGCATTCAAGGCAGCCCAGTAGAAAACTGCCCCGGGGTAAAATCAGGGGATGCTCTTGGTCGTGTATATACTGTTCACGTGTGCAATTTTGAGTGTTTTTGTTTAAGAATGCTTCTGCACCATGTTCGTGGACCAACTAGCCACAGGGACCTTAAAATTGTGAACGGTCAAGAGTGCGCAACATACAGAGAGGCATGTGAAGTTCTTGGTCTGTTGGAGAATGATACTCATTGGGAGGAAACCATGATAGAAGCACTTCAATGCAGATCACCTACAAAAATAAGAGAGTTGTTTGCAACCTTGATCTCAACCTGCGATGTTTCTAATCCTCAACAGCTATGGGAAAAATATAAAATTGATATGGCAGAAGATATTTTAAAAAGATTGCAGATGACACATCCGGACATCACGTACAATGATTTTATTTACAACGAGGCTCTCACTAAAATAGAAAATAAAACTATGGAAATAATCGGTAAAAAATTGAGTGAATTTGGAATGACTAGCCCACAACGATCATAAGAAAGCGTAACTGACATCGCCAGAGAGCTAGATTATAATGCTACTATACTGCAACAGCAAGTAAATGACATGGTCCCACAATTGTTACCCGAGCAAAAAACTGTATTCGACGAAATAACACGTTACGTAGAGTCAGGGAATGGCGCACTTTTCTTTCTTGATGCTCTGGGGGGCACTGGAAAAACTTTTTTGCTGAATCTTCTTCTGGCTCATGTCAGAAAGGATAAAAACATTGCAGTAGCCGTTGCTTCCTCTGGAATTGCTGCCACGCTGCTCACTGGAGGACGAACTGCACACTGCGTTTTGAAACTGCCTCTAAATCTTGCTCAAGAGGAATCCCCAATCTGCAATTTTAGTAAAAATAGTGGTCGGGCCGCGATGCTGCGCCAGTGTAAGCTGTTAGTTTGGGATGAGTGTACCATGTCGCACAAAAGAGCTATTGAAGCTCTCAATAGGACTTTGCAGGATATAAGGGACTGCAAAAGCATAATGGAAGGATTGGTAGTCTTATTAACAGGTGACTTCCGGCAAACACTGCCAGTCATACAAAGGGGGACTCCAGCAGATAAAATAAAAGCTTGCCTAAAATCGTCCAAGTTGTGGGACCATGTCATAAAGTTTCAATTAACCACAAACATGCGAGTGCGATTATTCAACGACATTCAATCGGGTCATTACGCGGAAACATTGTTAAAAATCCGTGATGGGAAAATGACAGTAGATGCAGAGGGAATGATAACTTTAACGGAAGAGTTTTGTAATGTTGTGGGCAGCGAATTGGAGTTGGTAGCAAAAGTTTATACTGACTTACACGATTATATAAATGATGACCAATGGCTCTGCGAACGCGCAATATTAGCACCAAAAAATGAAACTGTCACTAAAATAAATGAAAATATTTTGAATGAAGTTATGGGAGAAAACACTGAATATTTATCTGTAGACACAGTGATAGAAACAGAACATAGTACCTCATATCCTGTGGAGTTCTTAAATTCTTTGGAATTATCTGGGGTGCCTTCTCATAAATTAAAACTAAAAGTAGGTGTTCCGGTGATGCTCATGCGTAATCTCGATGCCCCTAGACTGTGTAATGGTACCAAGCTGCGTGTCACTCAGCTTAGGCGGAACATTATTACAGCCACTATTTTAACTGGCGCAGCAAAGGGTGAAAGTGTACTCATTCCTCGGATTCCGATTATTCCAACAGACCTCCCATTTCAATTTAAAAGACTACAATTTCCTATAAGGGTTTCATTTGCAATGACCATTAATAAAGCACAAGGCCAAACTCTAAGGGTTGCTGGAGTACACTTGGAAAAATATTGTTTTTCGCATGGTTAGCTCTATGAAGCGTGTTTCCGGGTTTCCAGAGCCCAAAATCTGCATGTTTTTGCTCCACAAGGGAAAACATATAATATAGTGTACCATTCAGTTTTGGTTTAACAACTAATCGTATCCAGCTTTACATCGCGCTTCTTACATTTTTCCGTGGAAATGAGAAGTTTTCTTATAGTTGTGCTTTATACCGCAATATAACTGAATTCCACGTGGGCGAAGCCGCGGGCTGAAAGCTAGTGTGTTATAAAACGGACTCCTTTTAATCGCACATGCTAAACAGCTGTTGTTAATTGTCGTTTGAGGAAAACCATCCATGTGGTACTACTTTGTATACTGTGGTAGTGGTACAGTATACAAAGAGGTCGGTTTAAAAGCTGATTGTGGGATAGTTTTCGTTTAGAAAATTCCAAGTAAAAATTCTATAAGCTTCTGAAGAAGTACCTTTGTATCTCATTACTAGGGATGAAACAGCAAGTACACATAACTTTCTTTGTGCAATTCTTTTCAATTTGTTTGAAACAAAAAAACAGGTTTAAAATTTACTGCCTTACTTTCAAAAATTGAATTTATTAATATATTGTTCTTTTAAGCATTTAATAAATTAGGAAAGTCCGCATCCCTTCGCATAACTCTTGTAAGTAAAAAGAAAGTGGACGAATTTCATGACCTCCTTTAAATCATGATTTAAAAATATAGACAATACATTTTTAAAAATGACAACAGTAAGAAAACGATTCTATTTTAGTGCAAAATATATAAAACTAATATTTTTAAAGGTATCTATAACATTCAATAAGCGAAAGAAGCGTTAAAAAACTTTTAAATATACGGTTAAATTATATATATATTGTTGTTTTTTCATCAAAATTTATAAACTTCGACATTGTATAAACAAGCCATAAGAAATTTCGACTCTAAAAAACATTCCATGAAAAACATTGCCCTTAAAAAAGAAATCTGTTAAATCCAGCATTGACATTTTTATTAAAAAAAAAAAAAATTATATAGCTATTTTCGAATAGTAATATTTGGCTTACCAAATGACAGCTTAAATAAGGCTAATATTACTATTCGGAAATAGCAGGCATACAAACGGACGGACAGCAATTTTTTTTTCTGAAAATATTTTTTTTTTTTGGAATCTTTAGTATCTAAAACGTGTAAATCCGTAATTTTTTTTTTCTGATTTTCAAAACGATTGCAAGGTTTACCATATCTACGTATGATGAGTAAATTAAAATGGCAAGGGCGCCATGACTGCCAAAGCCGCATCTGTCAGTAGGTCGAATTAAATGATTTTTAAGGTATTTAATCTTGTTTAATCGCTTCCATTATCTCAATAAGTAGAAATTCCAAAATACCTCGCAACCATACAAAACGGCCAATTTTTAAAGGAAGAAAATACTCTAAATATGAGAATAAATCTTAATATCAGTTTTTTAGAAGACTTCATTTGTGAGGGCGCTTGAAAGAAGAAAAGAAATCTGTCTAAGGGCGCCATGACGCCTATGTCAATATGTAGAATAAAATGATTTTTAAGGCACTCAATTCTGTTTTATCACTTCCATTAGCTCAATAAGTAGAAATTCCAAAATACCGGGCAAACCTACGAAGAGCTCAATTTTCAAAGGAAGAAAATATTCTAAGTACATGAATAATTCTTAATATCAGTTTTTTAGAAGACTTCATTTGTAAGGGCGCTTAAAAAAAGAAAAGAAATCTGTCTAAGGACGCCATGACGCCCACAGACGCCTATGTCAATTTGTAGAATAAAATGATTTTTAAGGCATTCAATTCTGTTTTATCACTTCCATTAGCTCAATAAGTAGAAATTCCAAAATACCGGGCAAACCTACGAAGCGCCAAATTTTTAAAGGAAGAAAATATTCTAAATACATGAATAACTCTTAATATCAGTTTTTTAGAAGACTTCATTTGTAAGGGCGCTTAAAAGAAGAAAAGAAATCTGTCTGAGGGCGCCATGACGCCCACAGATGCCTATGTCAAAGTGCAGAATAAAATAATTTTTAAGGCATTCAATTCTTACCTTTATGTATGTAAATTGCCTTGGAAAAAAAAAAAAAAAAAAAAAGGGGGAAAAAAAAGGAGAAAAAAAAGAGAAAAAAAAGAGAGAGAAAGGGGAAAAAAGAGTAAGAGGAAAAAAAAGAAAAAAAAAAGGGAAAAAAAAGGGAAACAAAAAAATAAGGAAAGAAAAAAAAAGAAAAAAAAAGGGAAACAAAAAAATAAGGAAAGAAAAAAAAAGAAAAAAAAAGGATTGTTTATTAGATTTTCTAAGTTGCTTATAATTATTACTTCGTGCTAGGGCACGTCTTTCTCTTTTATTCTATTTTGTATTTTTTTTTAGGGCCCGTAGTTCGAGCCTTTTGTCTTTGTATTGATTTGTCTGATGCTGACAGGGATTGTTTTCCTCCGAGGGGTAACACACCTATGCCATATTTTAGTTGGTGCCTCGGATGGGTGATCAGGCATTCAATCCTGTTTTATCGCTTCCATCGGCTCAAAAGGTAGAAATTCCAAAATACCGGGCAACCATAGAAGGCGGCAAACACAAAGAAAGAAAATAAATCAATAATTCTTTATATAAGTTTTTTAGAAGGCATCAGTCGTAGAGGCGCCGAAAAAAAAAAAGAATTCTGTCCGAGGCAGAGGCATGCGAAGAGAACACTGCGCCCGGGGCAAAGTTCAAATTTGGCACCCCCGTCATGCAAATTTTTCTTGTAATAGGCCAAAAATGACGTTGTAATATAAAATTGATGCCCTTGGCAACCGCCCCTTTCGCTCGGTGCTGGTCCTAGGGCGCTAAGAAAACCAAAGCCACCTACTGATATAGCTTTAAAAAAAAAAAATCTGTCCGAGGGCGCATGTCTACCAAATAGCGGGCAACAATTCAAGTCGCAAGTACTTAAATACAGAACACATGATAAATATAACACATAAAAAACAATTAGAAGTTTTCAATACTTTTCTTAGAAAGCATATCGTTGAAATGTTTTGGAAATATCATTTTTTTTCTCTTGCTGCTCAGAAAACATTATTTTAAATATGCATTAAAAAAAAAAAAAAAAAAAAAAAACTTGACTAGGGGCGCACCGGGCATTTGCCTCGTTGCCCGGTGGGCCAGTACGACCCTGGTACAACATAACTTAAACCAAACAATTTTGTTGTATGACAGTGTTCTGCAGTATAGGTGTAAATTAATGGTCACCACTCGCCACATGACGATTAAAGTTGTAAAAGTGGCGATAAAAAATCGGCCATCGATCGCTACCCTAGTCGCCACTTGGCGATTAAAAAATCTCATTAATTTGCTTTGTGAAATACAACTTTTTTCATGGATATATGCATGTCTACTTTGTTTGCATCTAATTAGTGAATTGTTTATATCTTTAAATTAAAAATCAGCCATCGATCGCCACCCTAGTCGCCAATCAGCGATTGAAAAATCTTATTAATTTGCTTTGTGAAATACAACTTTTTTCATGGATATATGCATGATACATGTCTACTTTGTTTGCATCTAATTAGTGAATTGGTTAATTTTAATTCTTTAAATTAAAATCGGCCAACGATCGCCACCCTAGTCGCCACTCGGCAATTAAAAATCTTATTAATTTACTTTGTGAAATACAGCATTTTTCATGAATATATGCATCTCTACTTTGTTTGCATCTAATTAGAGAATTGGTTAATTCTTTCTTTCTATCGGACGCGAGCATATTTAGCAACTTTGTTGTATTTTCTATATTTTGGCTTTTTACTATGAATTTACTATTTGGGTTATGTTTTCAAGAAATAGTTTTTTTCCTACAAAATATAGTCATCAATTTTAATTCCACATGCATTTCAAATAAATTATACCATTTTTACCTCTGAATGCAAGATTTTAACGACGTTGCTGTATCTTAATTCTTTTACTTTTGCCATATGCTCACTAATTGTACCAGTAATAGTTGGCTGGTAATTTTTTTTTAAAATTATGATTAAGGTTTATGTAGGTGTCAAGAAAGATTGAAACATTATAGCCAATTACTTTAAAAATATAGGACAAAACTAGCACTCGCCACTTAGGCGAGTAATACTGCAAATTTAGCATCTGACTTTACTGCTATCAAGCAGACTTCCTCCCCTCACCAACACATTGGCACTCTCTGATTTTGCCTTAATAAGACATCAGGAGTTTTGAAATCTCAGCCAAAGCAAAGAATATTTATTTTTAAATACAATTTCCTTGTTTGATTTATACAATGCATTAATATATATTTAAATATAGTTTATTACTTATAATTTTATCTGCAGTATTAATCACCAATTCATATTTTTCCATTCAGTGGAACGACATTTTTATTTTTAACCAAATATGTGTAACTTTGTAACTCACTAGCCGCTAAATAGCCATTTTGACATACTTTTAAAAAGTAGCTACTAACTTTTAAAAAGTGGCTGTTCTGAAATTTATAAAAAAATTTCTGAACAGTTACAGTAGAAAGGGACTCCTCCTGTCAGCTCAAAGCATGCAGTTTTCACGCTAGCGCTTGACTTTTTTTTTTTGTGATTTTTTGACAACTATTAATAACTTGTTTATGTGTAGATGCAGGCCCGGACTGGCTCCGTTGGGGGCCCTCGGCTAGAGACTCAAAAGGGGCCCCTTACCGAGGAAATTATTGTGAATAGAATGGTAGAATATGTAACATTTGAAAATTAGGCTTAAAAACCATATTTAACTATTTTGTCACTTGGAAAATAATTGAGCAAAAAAGTTATCTTTTTCTGGTAAAGTCTACTTACTTTCACAATAAATATTTATATTATTTTATATATGGTACCTAAACTAGTTCCAAGGTAGGAAAAAAAATACTAATTAATTAAAAGTCGCGTATTTACTTAAAAAGAGAGGAGTATATATTTTTAGATTTAAGCATCGGAATTACATCGTTGAAGCCATAATATTTTAAGTGCTACTGTAATATTTAAGTAGACAATAAAAAGGGACACAATAATAATAAAAAACCAAGTATATTGAAAAAAGCAATGTTATCTTTAATTTTGATTTAATGGGTACATATTGTAAAAAATATTTTTTTAAATTTGAAACAGTAAAGAAATGTTATGTTATTGTGAACAGTTGTTGACTAATCTTACAGCTTGTGTACAAGGTATGGTTAATGCAAATTTGTGAGCTACATACAGGTTGGTAAACATTGTGAGAGTCCAAAAACAACAGAAAAGGAGCATGATAAACAATAAAGACATTTTTTCTTGTCAGAGCAGTAAGTTATTCATGCAGATTTTCGTCGTCTTCAAATTCAGATTCTACATCGTCACGCTCACAAATTTCTTCCGCACAATTCAGATTGTCTTTTTTTCTTTCAATGTCAATTTTTTCAGCCACTGTAAAACTTTTATATTGATCTGCAAACTGTTTCAGTTCTATCAGTAACAGACTTCTGTCAAACAAAGTCTAGAAATGATAGAAAGAACTTCCAGAGGAAATTTATCATACATTACCAGGTTGTTCAATAAGTTTTGTTGTTCGATAAGAAAAACACAATGTTATGGTTCAAAATACACTTTATTATTCAGTATAATCTCCCTGAACATTAATGCACTTGCTCCAACGATCCTCCAATCTGTGGATCCCATCCCTGAAGTGAGATTCCGGAAGGTCCGCAAAATACGCTTCAAAAGCCGTTATGACCTCTTCATTTGACGAAAAACGCTTGCTACGCATAAATTTTTTGAGTTCTGGAAACAAATGGAAGTCGCTGGGGGCCAAATCTGGTGAATACGGCAGATGCTCCAACAATTCGAACTTTAATTCATGGATTTTAGCCATTGTCAAAATGCTCTTGTGACACGGTGCGTTGTCCTGATGAAAAAGGATTTTTTTTCTTCTGCAAACCGGGTCTTTTTTCACGAATTTTTTCCTTCAACTGGTCCAAAAGGTTGCAATAATATTCAGAATTAATTGTTTTACCAGTTTGCAAGTAATCCACAAGTAAAATTCCTTTCGCATCCCAAAAAACTGATGCCAGAACCTTCTTGGCCGATTTCTGGACACGAACTCGTTTCGAAGCCGAACAACCAGGTTCACACCACTCTTTAGCCTCTTGTTTTGATTCTGGATCATGGTGATAGACCCAAGTCTCATCCATAGTGATGAATCGACGCACAAAATCCACTTTATCCTTTTTAAAACGCTCCAAATGTTGTTGAGAAAGTCGCATTCGAATGTGTTTTTGTTCCATTGTTAGCGAATGCGGCACCCATTGTGCACACAGCTTTTTAAAACTCAAAATTTCATTTAAAATATGACTCACACTGCCTAATGAGATGTGTAGAACCTCTACTAAATCCCTCTCAGTCAATCGACGATCTTCCAAAACCATATCCTGTACTTTGGCTACGATTTCTGGTTTTGATGCGGTTTTTGGACGTCCTTCACGTGGATCGTCTTCAAGGCTTCTACGACCACGTTTAAATTCAGCAACCCATCTTTCTACTGTTCTAATTGAAGGTGAACGTTCATTATACACTCTTAACATTCGTTCGTGAATTTCTTTTGGTGCTACACCTTCCAAAAATAAGAATTTTATCACTGCACGATATTCAGTTTTTTCCATTGTCGAAAATACTGTGAAACGGCGACACTAACTGGCTTGTAAACAAAGAATGAATTGACTGATTGAAATGAACCTTCACATACGTTGATAAGAAGAGTGAATCAACAAAACAAAAACAAATTTGGACTAGTAGCAACGCCCTCTCTTATCGACCGACAAAACTTATTGAACAACCTGGTATGATTTTCTTAAATTTCTTTGGGTCTAACCAGGAACAATTTTCTAAAATATCTTTATTTGGACTAAATCGATACTCGTTCTGGCACAATCTAAAATATTGAAAAAGACTTATTTATAGTTTTGAACAGTTGAGATTCCTCAGGCATGAACTTTTTCTTTGAAATTCTTTTTTCTTTGAAATCTAATTCTACTTCTACATCAATAATGTTATTTTCTAATTTGCTATTAATTGTATTTGCATAATATTTTGTTTTTGTATACAGAATCTGAAAGTGTTTATCTCTCATTTTGTCCTTTACTTGTATAAGCAGCTTCTCTACCAATTTCCAGGCTGTAGAATAAGTCAATTGTTTTACTTTGCAAATATTTTGAAACAGGATATGTAATAAGAAATAAATCTAGTAAAACTATAGTAATAAATAGGTTTTCAAATATGGACCATTGATCGATCAAATTTCTTGCCATGAATTTAGATTTATAGTCAAAACTTTCGTTTGATATTTCTTTTAAAACGGTAAAAAAAATTAAATAGTTTCTCTGAGTTTACTCTTTCCTCACTTCGTAAATATCCCTCGTCGATAATAGAAGAAAGAGCTTTATGCTTATTCCACCACCTCGTGGCTCCTATTTTTCGCAACCTGTTCAGTTTTTGATGAGCGGTATTTATTTTTATTTATCTTATTTTATTTTATTTTATTTTTTTTTTCCTTTTCCCATGCGGCCGTTCTTTTGTAAAAAGAGTTGAGGAAAACAGTAGATTCTTCAACCAATCCAATTAGGTTTTCGGCTTGTAGCAATGTTTTAAAAATCCGCTACAATCAAATTCAGTACGTGCCCCATACAATGAGTGTAAATAAGGTCTTCATTTTTCTCCATTATTCATTCAGAACAACTACTATTCGAAAATAGTGGAAACTACTCTTATAAGTTAACCTTAAGACTGTGAAAGCTGATAATTATAATGAAACTTGGAAATGATTTCAAAAAGCTATGAGCAATAGTAATTGAGTTATTAAGAAAAGGCTCAGTTTTTTCACTAGTAGTCAAGCCCAGCAGATGGCCATTCTTTTGCCGTTTGGGGAATGAAAATGTTTTTTTTTTTTTTATGATTGTTCTAATGAGTTTATAATTAATATCAAGATTAATTACTGGCTGATTTTTACGAAATAAACATCATTGAATGGAAGACAAAATAGAGTACACGGAGCCATGGCTTAATTTCTGGCAAAAAAAAGTACTAGAGCCCTAATATTCTGCAGTACTAACAAAAGTAGCGTGCGATCCGCCGTCACTCCAATCTGTATTTGTAACTTCAATCATCTCCAAATGGTAGAATACGAAATTTGGTCAAAGTTGTTACAGTCATTTTTTAGATAAAATTGGTTTAATCTAAAAGACTCAAAAGTGATCCACTAATCGAAATTTTTCGAACATGTAACCTAGCCCAATAGTTTTTTCGTTCCAAAAAAAATGTTGTATACAAAATTTCGTTAAAATCGACCCACCCATTCTTCAGATATAACTTGACTATGAACCATTATGACCCCTATAATCGAAATCTCACGAACATGTGACTTAGCCCATTAGTTTTCTCGAGTCAAAAAACTGTTTTATGCAAAATTTCGTTAAAATCGGTCCTGCTGTTCTTTAAATATACATAGCTTGACCCAGACCCTTTAAGACCCATTAATCAAAATTTCTTCAACTTGTGACCTGGCCCAATAGTTTTCTCGTGCCAAATAACGTTGTATACAAAATTTTTTTTAAATCGATCCACTCGTTCTTTAGATATAGCTTGACCATGACCCATCATAATCCATAAAAGACTATTATAATGAAGTCTCTTGAACATGTGACATAGTCCATTAGTTTTCTCATGTCAAAAAAACTGTTGCAACCAAAATTTCGTTAAAATCGATCCTGCCGTTCTTTTAATACAAATAGCTTGACCCAGACTCTTTATCATCCATTAATCGAATTTTCTCAAGCATGTGACCTAGCCTAGTCCAATGATTTTCTCGTGCCGAAAACAATAAAATACTAAATTTAGGCAGAATCATGCAAGCTATTTTTAGATAAAATTAACGTGATCCACAATGACCCACTAATCGAATTTTCTCAAACATATGACTTAATTCAATGGTCTTCTTGTAATCGCAAAATACAAAATTTGGTCAAAATCGCTAAAGCCGTTTTTTTAGATAAAAATGGTTTGACCCATAATGATCCAAAAATGACCCCCTATCTGGGATTTCTCGAACATGTGACTTAGCCCAATAGTTTTCTCGTACCAAAAAATGGTTGTATACAAAATTTCGTTAACATCGATCCAGCCGTTCTTTCGATATATATAGCTTGACCAGTAGTGGCTCGTCAGGGGGTGCTGCATCAATTTATTCACACCACTAAAATTGTATGGTAATTTAAATTTTATTTAATCAACAAAATTTTTCGAATAAATAGTACTAAAGATTCTGTTAAATTTTAGTGGTGTGAAAAATCTGATGCAGCACTTCCTGACAAGCCGCTACTGAGCTTGACCCTGACCAATTATGACCCCAAATGACCAATTAATCAAATTTTCTGGAACATGTGACCAAGCCCAATGGTCTTGGTCCATCTGGCCGTGCTCTAACTTACGTAAATATACTCGAATTGCCATGAAATTTTAGTACGTTATTGACGTTTACTCTAGCACGAACTTTATTGAAAATGAAGTTTCTACCATGATTAGTTTAAATACAGGGAGAATCAAAGGTTTCCAATTACAATTACGGCCTATGGAGAAAAATTGTTTCAAAGGAATTTTAAGAATGTTATACCCTGTCAAACATTAAAATTTATATGCTTTTATGGGGTACATTAAAATATTCATTCTATAAAATATAAGGGGAAAATACAGCTATTATTTATTTACAGGGCCACACAAAAGAATTCCATTAGATAATGGTAAAAGAAGGAATTGTATGTGACATATTTTAAATATATTAAACTGTTTCATGATAATAAAATTGATGAATGTCAATGAGGCTTAGTATAAATTATACGATACTGCCTTCCCTAATATAAAGTACATAGTATTTACAGGGACACACAAAAGATTTCAAATAGTACATTCTTTCCAAAGTACTGTATATGTATCCTATGATAGCTGATGGATGAATGAAATGCATTTTAATTATGATTTGCGCATATAAGTTTCACTAAATTTATGCATATTATATGATGTGTATAAATGCTATAGTTAATATACAGGGCTACCCAAAAGAGTTCGCCAACATTACTGAATATGAGAATAAATTACTAAAAGGTGTTTCTTAAATAAATTATGCACATTTATGCTGAACTGCATTAAATTTATTAAGAAATGTTTGCAGAATATAGATAAAATGATATACAGGGCCACGCAAAGAACTGAGTACATGGATCCTATGAATAATTAGAGATGTAAATTTTCCGGAAAAATATAAGTGGCGGAAAAAAACTGGTTTTTTTTTGGAAAAATTGATTTTTCATGACTATTTCTCCCAAATAAATTATATTTTCTTAGAGAATATTAAATAATAAACATTTTTTCCCATTTATTTGCATTAAATGAAAATTATTTTCACTTTATATTACAAAATAAAAAGAAAGTAGCAAAGCCTGCTTTTAAATTTTAGTTTTTTTTTCCCCACAGCCTAAGAATTTTTAAAACACTATTGTTTGTTATATCATATCTCTGTTGAAATGATTTTTCAGTTACATGTTTAACTACCAATTGACCTAATGTAAGAACCTGAGCCAATATGTCTGCAGTTTGGAATGAAATAAATTATGCATTCCATTTACATAAGTGTAGTTTTTAAGTAAATGATACTAGTTTAAAAAAATTGTTGCAGTTTTGTCATTATTATCAATATCAGTATTAAAAAAATTCCATTGTTTGTTTAAAAATATGTATATTTGTACATTATTACACTTTTTTCTTACAATTGTAATTTTATTTCCTTTAAAAAATATGTTTAATTTTGGTATAGCTTTCCAATCTCAACTCAAAGTTTTGATTTAGTTTTATAATCTAAATTCAAACAAAACTAAGTTTTTGTTTGGCTTACTCAGGTCTGCAACTAAAAAATAGCGTAGGATTTATTGACTGGTGGATTTTTACTCACTGAAACCAGAAAAATATTTTTTTAAAGTTTAATTAAACGTAATTTTTTTCTTTTTATCCTGAAATCTGGTATTCTATTCTTGAGTAAGAAACCATATTCAATAATGTTTCCATATGGTAATTTCATATTTCTAAGAATGGAACTCAAAAGTTATGAAAACAGAACACTATACAAATAGAAAATGCTCGTGAGGAATTAACAAAAGCAGTTACATACAGAGATAAATTTCTAGTTTGCTTTAAAAAACTACAAAAATTCAAAGTTTAATCAAAAGGGAATGTATAATTTGGAACATAGTTACTTGTAATAAAATATGGGGTTTTTTTTCATCGCAGTTGTACTTTTCTAATGCAAACTGCCCATGTTTTTGCGACATTACTGTACATTAGGGTCATCCGGGGTAAAATGGGTATAAAATCAGCTTTTTTAATTTTAATGTTTCATGGCAAAAATATTATGAAATAAATTCATGTTTTTGTTCAATATTTTTGACATTGTGTATCTTAGGTCTAAATTAAACATAATTTGTGTTTCCATTTTTTTTCAAATTTTTGTGTAAAACATTATACCTATTTTACCCTGGTGTATATACCCATTTTACACCGTGGTTTGGGGTAAAATGGGTATGCACCGGGGTAAAATGGGCATATGCTGGTTAAAGTTGAATAATAAATTAAATATACTTAAATATACTATAATTAATGTGTAAACCATTCAAAAGTTTTGTACTTTCATCCTCTGAATCATGTGTAAACTTGGAAGGAGAGTGAGGGGCTTCAAAAACTCCCCACTTCAATTTGCTCACATTTTTTTCTTGACATATAAAAACACTGTTATGAAACTAATGTAAATGTAAATAAGATGAGAGTAATGACAAATCCTATCCTCCAACACATCAATTTACGCACATGCTGTAAATCGTGTTTCTCTTTAAAAGTATTTTTTATTTTTTTATTTAATGCAATTCAAAAGCAGATAGATATCAGCATGAATATCTGTAGGAAAAAAAGGAGAAATTAAATTACACTGGAAAATCAATGTTTAATCAAAAGCAATTTATGCAAATAGGTATAACATAATAAAAATTTACACGCAAAGTGTATATTAGCAAGGACTGTTGCAGCTTGGTTGAGATAGCTTTCTGACAATTTGGATGCGTTCAAATCAGCAACATCGCCTTTCTCAGAAAATACATAAAATAATTCAGCAGATGACTTTGTTGCAAACTTTACAGTATTTTCACCTTCATCAGGGATATCAATAATAAGACCTGTGAATTCTTGAACAGACTTCTTTACATGAAATTTTACAGGGACTCAATCACCAATCACTGGATTCATTGCAATGAAAATCTATGGTTTAACATCTATTTTATGGGTTGCTTCGATTATTTTAACTGTTTGTACTTTTTTTGTGTTCCTAGTGCAAAGACTTGCAGCCACCTGCTCTGTAGTTAAAACTTCTCCTACCATTGCTTGTACTCTCTTGTGTTTTCTCTGAGTTTTTTTATATCCTCGACAGTACTAGAAAATGTGTTTTAATTTAATTTCGCGATATTTTTCTTACCTTGTGTTCCCGTACATTTAATCAATTTTCATGTATTTTAATGTCACCCGAAATAGCCTAATTAATTATATAAATAATAAATTGATGATATAATTTATAGCCTAATTTCATATAACAAAGCATAATTTCAGTTTAAAACATAGGATCAATAACAATTTGCCCTCAAAGGTCTTTCAACTTTGATCAATCTTCATATATTCATATCTTGACCTATACCCATTTTACCCCATATGACAAAAAATGCTATAAAATTTTTGTGAGTAAATAAATTTACTTAATTTTACAGTTTTCAGTTAGAAGAATCCTTCTTCTGTAAATATCAAACAGTTTATTCCTAAAATTCTTCCAGTATATTTTTCTGGAAAGAAGTTTTTCAACCACTAAAAACACTTTGTTCTATCTTCTGATAAACAAAATGGTTGCCAAGCCCATTATATGCGTAGCCAGTTTGTTTTTATAAGGTTTAAGTATTGTCAGATATGTAAGCACTTTGTTCGTAATTTTAATTTTTTTAAAAAATTTGTCTGATAAAATAATAAAATAAATTAATAAAATATACCCATTTTACCACGGCTACCCATTTTACCCCGAGTGACCCTATTGAGGTAAAATGGAGGTCAATTTTAGATTCAATACCTTGAAAAAACATTCAATTAATCAGCTATAACGAAATCTTGAAAAATGCAGCATAGTAGTGCCACCTATAGGGCAATTTACACCAAAAACTAAACAATCTTAATATATATCAGGAACTGTCTGAATCTGTAGTTTGATAAAAAATCGTCCTTTAGTCCTTGAGATAGAACTATTGCGATAATCATGAATAATGAAGCATAGCAGCGTCATCTGTTGAGCGATTTACACCAAAAAGTAATGTGCACAAAGTTATATCAAAGATTAACTTAATCTGAAGTTTTATGAAAATACATACATTAATTCTTGAGATAGAACTATTGTGGAAATTATGAATAATGCAGCATAGTAGCGCCATCAGTTGTGCGATATACACTAATAACTAAACATCTCGAGTTTATATCAAGGTGTAACTGAATCTAAAGTTTTGTGAAATTATGTGCATCAGTTCTTGAGATCGAATGCCCATAAAATTTTTGTCCCATACAGACTCACAGTGTGACAGATATTTTCCAAAAACTATCAAATCGTGTTCAGGACCTTCTAAAATATTTAAATACACCAAAAACTGGAAGTCAAAATTTTCACGAATTCAATACTTACTTCTTGAAAAGATAGAAAAAAAAATAAATGCATGCTTCAAATTTTATGTTAATTTTTTAATTTTACCATTTCTATTAATCGGCATATTATTGAAATAATTTTGCACATGAATTAATTTTTAAAATAGAAATTGCATTTAATTATATATCTAGATTTTTTTTCATGTAATCCTGTTTTTGTGAAATTGTGAATTTTTTGTAATATATACTCAAAATATATTCAGAATTTGTGAATAAGAAATTATTACTATTTTTTACAGTCCTATTTAGACATTTTTAATAAGGTTATTTATGCATATATACAACTTGATAAGATTCAGCTGCTATATGGCATGAGACTTTTTTTTCTTCAATCACTGCATTTGCGAAAGATTCAATTTGTAGATTAAACTTTTTTCTTAAATGTCTATTTTCAAGAGAAATTTTGCGAAGGGTCTTGTGTTTCAAACAAGAAAAAAATGTGAAGGATCTTTTCAAGTCTTCTCAAACAGATTTCTGCTCAGAGATCAGATTACCCACATTAAAGTTTTCATGTGGGACACTCAACATAAAAATAAATAAAATAAAAAGTATGAAATGTAGCTATTACAAAATTTTCACTATATTATTTCATAAATGAAATTTCAATTTTTCCAGTTCGGAAAAATTGAAAAAACAGCCTTCGGATAAAAACTGAAAAAAAAAAAAAAAAAAAAAAAAAAACGTTTTTTTTTCCCAATTTTTCCGAGCATTCCCATCTCTATGAATAATATTTTATGAAAAAGTGATTTCAGTTGTTTTAAGAGTGTTTTAGTTTAAAATACATTTTATCTTAACACTGATGTGTAATAAAAGTATCAGGCAAACTTACAAGGCTGAACAAATTATTCAAGCATGTATTTCCATCTATTAGTATAATTTGCTGAAAGAGAAATTTCAAGCTACTAGGCATTTTTCGCTAAACTAAATTTCCCCATTATATAGTATGTATATTAGCTGACAGATCAAATACAGGGCTGTTCAACAGTACTGAAATACATATTTTTCTATATTTGGTTTTTTATCCTTATTTACCTAAATAACGAAGTTTTGTTAAAGATTTCATGGAGCGTTGGAAAGTGCTTCATAATCTATGCTTAACGCATGTTTTTTCTTACTTGTTTTGAGATAAAATTTACACACACACAAGATTTAGTTACATTAAAGTCCAGTTTAACCCCTTTGGGACCGGTGCCTTTTACGCAAATTTTATTTGGTAGGCACCACTTTCTGAAAAGAAGGTACCTTTACTTAAAGAATCACGAAAGTGCTCTAATTAAAGGAAGTAAACCAGGGTTGGCACGGTTTAAACCAATTGGTTTTAACCATGGTTTAAACCACGGTTTAAACCAAATGGTTTTTTTCTCAAAAAAACCAATTGGTTTTTTTAGATGAAATCTAATGACATTTTCTTTTTTTCTTTATAATTTACGTGTTTCAGATTATTGGACATAAATAATTTCTACTTTTAACACTTCATTTCAGTAGTAAGTATTATATATAGTGGGTTTAGGTCTTTTTTTATGCATAGAATTAAACCAATTATTTTTTTCTAAAAAAAAAGAGCAAATCGTTTTTTAGAAAAAATTTAATGACATTTTCTTTTTTTCTTTATAATTTATGAGTTTCAGATTATTAGATATAAATAATTTCTATTGTTTTTTAGAAGAAATCTAATGACATTTTCTTTCTTTATAATTTACAAGTTTCAGATTATTGAATATAAATAATTTCTACTTTTAACAATTACAATTTATTTCAGCAATAAGCATTAGATATATTAGGTTTAAGTCATTTTTTTATGCATAGGATTAAAATCAGTATGCATTGATGAACATATCTATTTCTCTAAAGAAAAAACTTTAAACATGTGAATTGATCAAAGATAAAATAGATTCAATATTCAGTATAAAATATTTTTTTTTTTTTTTTTAATATTGCAAATTATTTAATGCAATTAATAATGTAACACAATGATCTTTTAAGATTTTGCACAAGCTGTACAAGAAATTTTTCTTTTGGGAGATTATCTTGAAGAATTAAAAGCAAAGACTGGTTGCTAGTTACAGCATTTTAATAATAATTTTTTTCCCTCTGCTATCTACTGAATCTAACGACTAAAAATGTTAACTGCAAATTGTCACTCAGAAAGAAAAAATCCTAAGAAGTATTTGTAATTTATTATTTGAATAATTGTGGAAAAGAATATTTATCAAACTCTAAATGTTTATTATTAGTAACCAAAAGATTGTTTATAAAGATTTACAGGGCATCAATGGTTCACTGTGATGAACAATCAAAACTTTCAACATAAGGCTGTTTGCTAAAACTGTTTAAATTGAAAAATGATTTTTTTCAATTTTCAGCATAAATTCAGTTTAATTATTAAATTTAAATTATTTTAAATGAAGCTACACTGCTTATAAACCAATAATGTCTGTTTTTATCAGTAAATATGCATGTATATATAATAAGAACGGATGTTTTAAAAAAACCTGGTTTAAACCAAAAAAACCTGGTTTAAACCAAAAAAACCGGTTTTTTTGGTTTTTTTCAAAAAAACCTGGTTTTTTTCCAACCCTGCATTTATTTTTTTCTAGTGAGAAAAACAAGGTTTATATGTTCTTTTTGAGGGTACATGCATACACCCATGGTACCGAAAAAGTTAACACAAAAACGGTTTTAATATTCTCATTTGCGGGATAAATGCATTTTTTTAAAACCAGATTCCTCCGAAATACCAAAGAGCACATAAGAATTATTAGCATTTTGAAACTCTTTTGGAGATTTTCAGCTGCATTATCAATCCTGGTTGGTGGTCAGCAGAACGCAATAAATATCCGTAGGGAGGCTTTGACGTTTTGAGCCGCTTGTCTGTCAATCGCTTAGGACACCACAGAGATCCATGAGTCAACCAGCAGCCCTCATAACAACGAAATATGGCATCACTAAGTAGGTTATCATAAACAAAAATAAATTGGCAATTGCTTAAAATTTATTGTAAACTCGATTGAAAAAAAAAAAGATTATTGATAATAGTCAAACTACTCTGATGTAATTTTGTGAAAAGTAATTCATTCACTATTTTTGGGTCCCCTCCGGGGCCCCCTTGGGTTGGGGGCCCTCGGCAATCGCCGACCTGCCGAGTCCGGGCCTGTGTAGATGTAATAGTTTTCTTATTTATAGAACATTATGCTGCATAATATCCATATTTTAAACTAAGCTTAAAAGCAACATTAGCAGTTTAGCACGAAAAAGAAAATAATGAGGAGGATTGGGACATGCTCGCAAAGAAAGCAATGGAACAATTCTTTTTTTTTTTTTTTTTTAATAAGATAAATGTAAATTACTACTAATAATATACAAATATTTTAATAAAAATGATTAAATTTAAGGGAAATAACTGGATCATTTTCAAAATAAGTACAATTTAGTGTTTTACTGTTGGGTCATTCCCAGACTTGTATAAAACCAAAAACTTTCTGCGCACATAATTTTGGGTCAAAAACTTTCTGCAAATTAATTTAATTTTTAATAAAATTATGCATTATATTACTGTGGCAGAAACGAAATTTGCTTTTATTACGTAATTCATGGGTGTCGTTTGCGTTTTCGACACAATTCATAGGCGTAATTCATGTTTATTATTAGGGATGGGACGAATAGTGATTTGGCTGAATAGCCGAATACCGAATATTCGGCCAAATTTTAGGCCGAATACTAACTTTTTTTTCCCACTAAAGAAAAAAAATTTTGATTATATATAATTTAAAAAATAGGCACTCATTAATAATTATTACTCTTAAATGTGCTTTTAAATGTATTCTGAAATTTGAAACACTTATTTTAACACAAAAAAAATGAAAAATTATGAAATTGCATCATATTCTTTTATCTTCATGTACATCAAATTGATTTTCAGTAAGTCAGGATGGTAAAATATTTCCATTAAAATATGAACATTGTATTTCACTTTTACTATCAAATGATACTTTTATCTTTTCTTGCATCCAAAATTAATAACATTCTTAATATCTCTCTCTCAGAATTCACAAAAGAATATTTTCTACCTTTAATGAAGTAAATTTTATCATTAAGAGTTTGTGTCCCTAATAATAAGCAAATTCGTAAGAATGAGACTGTTTAGAAATCAGTTGTCAATCTTTAAATTACAAATTACGTTAAAGCAAAAGGTTATGCTTAAAGTAGAATGCATATGTTAACAAAATCTTTGACATTTGAATCGGTGCATACAATATTCTACTTATTCAACAAGCATTAAAAGGATAAACATAAATTGATAACAACATGAATGAAGGAAGATGTAAATTAAAAATATATACATAATAATGTTTCATATTTAAGCCAGTAATTATGCAAATAATTATTTAAAAGTGAAAACTATAGAATAAAAAAATTATTTTGTTCAGCATTTAGAATTTATGTTTAAATATTTATAAAACAATCTTCATAAAGCAAGTTGTGTCATCTAATGTTTCTAAATCTCTAGTTTGACACCAGTTCTGTTTTCAGATGTATTATTGTATTTGGATTAGTAATATTTGATAT
Organism: Maratus speculifer; assembly: GCA_964019185.1. Lineage (NCBI taxonomy): Eukaryota > Metazoa > Arthropoda > Arachnida > Araneae > Salticidae > Maratus > Maratus speculifer. The sequence continues at coordinate 186,148,831 of OZ025298.1, read as the reverse complement.
TTAATTTTGAAAATAAATCTTCGTTAATATACCTAGTGAATGAATTTTTTCATTTCTCACTTCATAGAAAATAAGTTATGAATTTCATAAGAGCCTTTTTTTACATGTGCATGGAATTTGCAGGCATTAATAAGTATTCGAGTGTTTTAAAATAAGGTAGTGTTTCTTTTTTTTCGATAAGTGTTTTTATATCTTGAATTGTAACATATCATTTTCTAATGAAGACATTTCCTGTACAATTAAATCTCCAACTTGGACAGCATTTTCTAAAATATCACCAAACTTTATAGGAAATACAGAAAGGCTGTATATTTTTTAGTATCTGAATAACTGTATGTTTTGCAAGTAAGAATGAAAATGACTTCATAAATGAAGTAACCAATTTGGATTAGAAGGAAAAAAATTGCAAGAAATGAAATTCTTCAAATTCTAAATTTATTTGGTAAGATATCTTTCACTATTCGGCGAGATTTCAGCAATATTTGGCGAGATATCTCTAAATATTCGGCTATAGGTATTCGGCCGAAGTATTCGGTCAACAAGCCTTCAATATTCGGCCAACCGAATATTCGGCGAAAGGGCCGAATATTCGTCCCATCCCTATTTATTATGCGATTCATGAACGTAATTTGCGTCTTTTGAGAGATTTATGGACGCGATTTGCTATTCTTTTTTGCAATTCATGGACATAATTTGCATTTTTTGAGCTACCTGTCGATGATATTTGCGTTTTTTGTGTGATTTATGGACATAATTTGCTTTTTTGAGTGATTTTTAAACATGATTCATGTTTTTTTAGCGATTTATGAACATAATTCGCATTTTTTATACGACTTTTGAACGTAATTCGCGTTGAATCAAGGTCGTAATTTGCCTTTTTTACACGATTCATGGACGAAATTTGCGTTTTTTTATGCGATTCATGCACAAAATTTGCATTTTATACACAATGCATGCATGAAATTGCCTTTTTTTGTGCAATTCATGGATTGAATTTACGTTTTTAGCGCAGTCTTTGGACGAAATTTGTGTTTTATAAACTGTCTATGGACGAAAGTTAAGGTTTTTCACGCAATCCTTTGTCGAAATGCTTGTTTTTTACACGCTTCTCTGTTGAAATGCACATTTTTTACGCAAATCTTTCTAAAATTCACGCTTTATATGCAATTCTTTGTTGAAATTCACGATTTTTTTCAAGGTCTTTTGATGGAAATCACATTAACAGTAAATAATTCGTACATAAAATTGAGGGAATATTTTATTTTTTGGTACAAAAAAAAGTTACAAAAATAATTGTTTCTTTCCTAAAATTTTCTGCAAAGTTCATAAAACTTTCTGCGCACGGCCTGCGTCTATATTATGCAACTCTGGTCATTCCATGTCAAATCAACCAATGGTCTGAACCTTGACATCTCAGAAATTTACAATTTTTGGTACAGTGGTAGTATCAGTCAAGTGAATAAGAAAAATCAAAATTTCTGATTTTTTGGGCTTTTATTTTTTGAGTTATTGACTTTCAAAAAATGAAAAAGTGCTGAAAATTGACTCCACTTTGACACCTTTAAACGGCTGTAGACAAAAACCTATTTGATTTAGAAAGCTCAAATTGGTGTCATTCTCTTCTGCTTTTTATGATCTTTAAAATGATATATGACATGATTAATTTATTTAAAATTTTAATTATTTATAAAAAATTTTAAAATTTAAATTAAAAAATTTTAAAAACACCCCTTTTAATTTTTTTGAAAAAAATATATGCTTTAAAGACATTAACTGACTATGTGTATGCCAACTTTCATAATGGGATGACCATGGGTTCCTATGCAAATTAATATTTTTGTATCATCATGTATGCTAAATTTGCTATACTTGTTTTCCCATGTTAAAAAAGTGACTGTAAATTCATTGATTAAGGTTTGAATATTACTATTAATCCATAAAGTAGTTTTTGTAATACAATAAACATGAATATTAAATCTATTAAATATAATATCAGGTAATAACAGTTTGAGTTTTGTTTATGACGGCCATAGAGATGCCAAGTATTACGATTTATCTGTAATTATTATAGATACACAACAAAGGTTACGCATTATGGGCATCAAATAAAAATTACGGAGAAAAAAAATTTTGGAATTTCTTCAAAGGATGGCTTAAAAAAATGTGAATTTCGACTTAGGATCACAAGAAAAACTATGAATTTCATTGAAATATCATGTAAAAAAATGCTAAATTCATGTCATGAAAAAAGCACAAATTTAGTCTAAAAATCAAGAAAAAATGTGAAATTAGATCTAAGGATTGCACAAAATATGCAAATTTCATCCAAGGTTTTAGTAAAAAATATGAATTTTGACAAAGATTTTGCGTAAAAGCGAGAATTTAGTCAAATGATCGCATAAAATGTTCCAATTTTGATAGAAAATCGCAAAAAGCAAGCAAATTTCATTAAAAAATCATGAAAAAAAAAACATACTTTTCGTCAAAAAATGGTGGAAAACGCACAGATTTCCTCAAAAGGTCATTAAAAATATGCAATTTTTGTTTAAAGATCATTAAAAAATGCATGGTTTTGATTAAAAAATCTCGTAAAATGTGCATTTTTCACAAAAAAGATCGCTAAAAATATGCAAATTTCGTCAAAAGATCGAGAAAGACGTGCAAATTTCACCAAAATATCACTGAAAAACGAGAATTTCATCAAAAAAGTAGCAGAATAAATGAATGAATTAACTTTTGAAAATTTGCAATTATTCCCTCCCCTTTCCCCACTTCATCCCAGAACTCTGATTACTGGTAACTTTTAATGAAACTTGGCACCTCTATGTGGCCAATTATCAGCATGTGGGATATAGGCCCCCAAGGGATGAGGGTACCCTCCATGGGGGTTTTCTTTAGGGAATCTTACATAAGGTTATCCAAGGCTCAAAGAAAATCACGGAAAGCTCTGAACGGTTAGGCCGACAGCCGCGATTGGATTCGAACCCAGTCCCTGCCGTCTACGAGTTTCGAGGGCAGGACCCGCAGCCACAGATAGGGCAATAACAACTTGGGAAAAGCTTGTTTACTTAATGATAATAGAGTAGGATACCATTACATGGTTTACTATAAAAATAAAGATATGCTAAAGAAAAAAAATATTTTACAGGTTCTCCATAAATCATATTACATAAAATTATCTCTCCATAAAGAATTTCAAGTTATCCTAAGTTAAAATCAAATCTGGTTTCAGATCACTAAAATTGCACAAATGTTATACATATTTTATCAATCTTCCATGGAATTTAAAGTTTGAGGTGTAGTCATTGAAAGGGGGGAGGGAAATTAACACCTGGAATCTCATTGAGCGTAATTCATGACTCTTCCAGGGATGAAAGTACACTTAAGCCATTTTGTAGCAGCTTTGGAGCAGCAAAAATCGAATTTTGGAGCAGTAAAATCTATTTTTGTAGCAGTAAATATCGGATTTTGTATCAGCAAAAATATAATTTTGTAGCAATAAAAGCTGTTTTAGGAGCAGATTGAAATATTCTAATGCTAATAAACTCTTAACAATTACAATAATTACTATCTTGAAAAATATTTTTACATTTGAGAGAATAAATATTCAGTATAAATTTCTCCACACATTTCAGACCTTTAGGAGAAATTTGCAGTTTTTCGCGATCTTTTAACATAATTCACGCTTTTTTACAATATTTTGACCCTGTTTGTTCGTTTTTTAAATAGATTTGCGGGTTTTTTTTTTGTTTTTTTTTTACGACCTTTTGATGAAATTTGCACATTTTCTGAGATCTTTTGATGAAATTTACACGATCCTTTTGGTATTTTTTTTTTCTTTCCCACATGATCTTTAAAAAAATTAATGTTTTTTTTTTCATGATATTTTGTTCTTTTTATGGCGAACTTAGATATCCTTTGACAAAATTCGCAGGTTTTTGTGATTTTTGGACGAAATAAGCTTGTTTTTCAGAATCCTTTACAGAAATTTGCATTTTTTTTTTTTTTTTTTTTTTGGCTATTTTTTATAGAAATGAACGTTTTGTCACTATCTTTTGACTGTGTTTTATTCTTTTTTTATATAATATTAACGATTCTTTAGCAAAACTCACGTTTTTCTCGCGATCTTTTGATGAAATTCGAGTGTTTTTCGTGATTTTTTGATAAAATTTGCGTATTTTTCACGATCTATTAATGAAATTTGAGTGTTTTACGCTATATATTGACGAAATTCATGTAGTCTTTGCGATCTTTCGATTAAAATTATCGCGTTTATCGCGATTTTTTGACAAAAATTATCGCCTTTTTTTTGTAATTTTTTGACGAAATACACTTGTTTTTCGGGATCCTTCAAAGAAAATTGCGTTTTTTTCGCGATCTTTTCCAGAAATTCATGTTTTGTTCACTCTTTTTTTAGATATAACGATTCTTTAGCAAAACTCACGTTTTTCTTGGGATCCTTTGATGAAACAGGGGTGATTCTGAGTGAAAGTTTTTCTTTTGGATATTCACATCGCATTTTCGAAAATCGGGGAGGGGAAGGGGGGAGGAATTCCGCAAGTTAAACCGATCTTCAATCGAAATCGGCCTTTTTCTGCGATTTTCAGACGAAATCAGCGTTTTATCTGCAATATTTTAGCAAAATCGGCGATTTATTGCAATCTTTTGACGAAAACGGCGTTTTCCCTTCTTTTTTTTTATGAAATCAGCATTTTTTAAAGATCTTTAAGCAAAATTTGCATTTTTACACGATTTCTTTTCTCAAAAACGGCGTTTTATTTCCGCGATCTTTTGACGAAATCGGCGTTTTTTCCGTGATCTTTTGATAAAATCGACTTTTTTTTCCAATGATCTTTTGACAAAATATTTTTAAGCAATCTTTTATCGAAAACGACGTTTTTTCTGCGATCTTTTAATGAAATCGGCGTTTTCCCGCGATCTTCATACGAAATTAGCGTTTTATCTGCGATGTTTGGTAAAATTGCCGTTTTTTCAGCGATCCACGCAGGAATTTCGCGTTTTTTCCGTGCACAGTGAATACTGCAAGTTACCCCCTCCCCCCGATCTTCAGACGAAATCGACGTTTTCCCACGGTCTTCAGACGAAATCAGCGTTTTATCTGCGATGTTTGGTGAAATTGCCGTTTTTTCCGCGATTCGCACAGGAAATTCGCGTTTTTCAGCGATCTTTTGACAAGGTTCTTTGACAAAAACATTGATGAAATCATTTTTCCACGAAATATTGACGAATTGTGTGCTCTTTTTGGCGATCAACCGAATTTTAAATTTTCGGAAATTTCAGACGAGAATCACCACTGCGATGAAATTCGAGCGTTTTTCGTGATTTTTAGACAAAATGTGTATGTTTTTCGCGATTTATAGATAAAATTCTCATGATCTATTAATGAAATTCGAGTGTTTTCACGATCTATTGGTGAAATTTGAATGACGAAATTAGCGAACCTTTGACAAAATTCGCGTAAGTTTTTTGAAATGCTTAGAATAAATTCGTGTGTTTTTTTTTTTTTTTTTTTTTTTTTTTTGCCGAAATCCGAGCATTTTTTTGAGATTTACTGGAACAAGGAATCCTCCTACCCGAAAATTTTGGGTTTTCAACGGTCAGAAAGTGCAATTTCCTCCTCTATTATGTCCCCCCCCCCCGGAGCTACAGAAGTTGCTCCCGGAGAAAAGTGTCTGAATTCAATACTGTTTTGACTGTGTTTTGTTCATTTTTTAACGAAATAGCAATTTTTGACAAAATTGTATTTTTTTTTATTTTGTAATTGTTTGATAAACATGTAGCGGATCTTCGTACGCGCTTTCATTCTGCTTTCGGTTTTGTCATCTATCAGTAGAATTCGCCGAGGAGAGAAATAATTCACCGCCGACTCGGGAAAGACACACAACAGGAAGATACTTAATTTACAGAAAATATGTACAACACATAATAGGCCAACCCCCATTGGTTGGGAATAAACATATTACGGCAGCTGTCGTTCGTCACCCCAGTCACCCCAACGCGCGCGCTGTACGTCATATGACGTTCCGCTCCGAACTCTGCGATCGGCTGCGATGAAAATGAACGTAGGTTGACTCGAGGAAAAAACAACTTGCGGTTGTTAGCGGATCCACGATAAAACTCCGCAAAACATCGCGTGTTTTTAGTGACCAAATTCTCATGTTTTTCGAAATTTTTCGGCAAAATTGGCGCATTTTTCGAGATTGTTATCAATGTTTCTTTGTTTTTTGGCGAAATTAACAGTCTAAAAAAAGTTATTTGTTGTTGTTTCTTCGATCGACGAAATCGCGCTAAACTTCATTTTGGCACTAAGTGCCTTTTGGCGCAGGTTTGGCGCAAAATTGAAAAAAATAGCTGTTTTGTAGCAGTTTGGCGCAGAAAAGCGGTTTCGGCACAGTCTGGCGCAAGTCTTACATATCCCTGCTCTTCATAGCACATATGACTTCACCAATTTAAAATATCAGCTACACAATATTTCATATTTTATGTTGTTAAAAATTAGAATTTGTTTATAATTAAAAATTAAATATATAAATATACAAAAAATATCAAGGACTTTTAAGATAGGTAATTTTCCAAATAAAGTGAAGAGAATTTCATTTCTCCATCACTTAGAGTATAAACCCTCATACACCTTGTGTGTTATTAAAAATAACTTATTTCAAATAATTCATTTTGAGAGAACATTAAGTAACTGAATGAAGTCTGCAGCCAACAATCAAGTGATAGCAAGTATAATTAGCTATTCATGTTGAGAGTATGTTCTTTTCATGTTAAAACTTGTTATTCTGTTGAAACTTGTTCTAAGTATAGCAAATTTAGCATACATGATGATACAAAAATATTAATTTGCATAGGAACCCATGGTCATCCCATTATGAAAGTTGGCATACACATAGTCGGTTAATGTCTTTAAAACATATTTTTTTTTTTTTTTTTTTTTAAATTAAAAGGGGTGTTTTTAAAATTTTAAAATTTAAATTTTTTTATAAAAATTAAAATTTTAAATAATTAATCATGTCATAAATCATTTTAAAGATCATAAAAAGCAGAAGAGAATGACACCAATTTGAGCTTTCTAAGTCAAATAGGTTTTTGTCTACAGCCGTTTAAAGGTGTCAAAGTGGAGTCAATTTTCTGCAATTTTTCATTTTTCGAAAGTCAATAACTCAAAAAATAAAAGTCCAAAAAATCATAAATTTTGATTTTTCTTATTTACTTGACTGATACTACCACTGTACCAAAAATTGTAAATTTCTGAGATGTCGAGGTTCAAAAACATTATTTTTTTGGTTGATTTGATATGGAATGACCCTGTTTTAAAATTTATCATATTATAAATAGGTAAAAATTTCAAACCTATAAATGTTGTTTATTTCATAACAATCTGAGTATTAAAGTAATCTATATAAAAATAAAATAAATTAGCTAAATAAAAATAAATTATTGACTTTTTAATGCGAACCATGTTTGACTCAAATCCAAATTTTGATTTTCAGCATGTTATAATTTCTAATAACTATTTTCATTGATTTGCACATTTTTATTTTGAGAACAATATAAATTTTGAGTATTTATAGCAATATCTGTTTGAAAATCGGTTTTAATGTAGAATAATTAATGAAATAGGTCTGTCTTACATGTCTTGTATCAGTGTTCTAACAATTAACATTTTACTGTTTTAAAAATTACCCTATGAATAAAATTACAGAAATTATTATTATTATTATTATCATATTAACAAAACTGTTTGTAAACAAAATAGCGAAAAAATTAGCTACCTCCAAGTAGTCTACTTCTTTAAAATGAGAAAAAAATATTCCTAAATCAACTTGGTCCTTTTATTCTGTGCCACTTGTCTAACAAATATTCTATTAAACAGATAACAATTTTAAATCATTTTTAATAAATGAATTATAATAATAATAATAATAAAAAGTTTTATTTAACACCATAAATCATAATATTATTATTTTTAAAAGAGAAAATAATAATAATAAATATATATATTCCTTAAGAAATGTCACTGGTCTATAGCACTGGTAAATAAAAATATGTTAGGGGAAAAATGAGCAAAAAATATTTAAATAGAAAAAATCTTTGTTAGACCAGGAATTATAAATATACCTGCTCTGGATTAGCAACCATCATATGCATGTCAAAGAAAGCATTAGGAAGCTTTGTTTTTAAACATTTAACAACAGGATGCCCAAATGTTAAATTTGGCACGAAATGACCGTCCATCACATCAAGATGTAGATAATCCGCACCGGAATCTAGTAAACGTTGAGACTCCGAGTAAATGTCTGAAAGATCAGCATTCAATATAGATGGGCCGATTTTGCATTTGACGCTCCCACTAGCCATTTTTTAAACAGTGTACGATTTTCACTTAAAATATTAACAGGTGCCGTAGCAATATAGTTGTGATATCAATGATTGCAAACATAAGAATGACAGATAAACCTTGATAAGAATATGTACGATTTGAGGAAATGTGATGTTTTAAAAAACAAATTAAGATTGGTTGGATGGTTGCGGTTGTTAGAAGTTGGCATTGGCACAGGCAAATAGGGAATTCAAGGCAGGCATTCAGATGTCCGATAAGGAACACTAAATGATAAGGATTCCTTAAATCCGAGTGAAATCTCAAAAACGGTATTCAGATGTCCTTTTAGTGTTCTCTAAATAAGGAATCGCGAGTCAACAGCGCTGAGATTTAAGGAAAGCTGAAACGCTGGCTTTATTTAAAGAAAGTTAGTTTTCGTCGCCATTATTTTTATAGCGTGCTTTTCAAAGCTGTTACTTCGACTTAGATATTAAACAGAAATGCGAGGAATGTATTATTAGCTATAAATTGATGAATAAATTATTTGAAGCGATTTATTTTTCATTTGTGCAATCGTTAAAAATAGCGTAAAAGTGGTTGTCATCATACATATTGTTTCAACATTGTTTTCTTCGTCATTTTCCCCCTCGCACAAGTTGTAGCAGGTAAGATCGATGATTTTAATATTTGTAATTACTATTAAAAATGCTCTGTTAAATTTTTAGTATAGTAATTTTATTTTGTGTTTATTTTGTATGAATTTCTATAACATAGTTGAAGTTGTTTGCGCATTTCAAAACATTTGTTCATGAATGTTTACTTAAAATATGTAGAGTCACCCGGGGTAATTCCTGGTCAGCAAGTTTCCGGGGTAATTCCTGGTCACAGTCCTTTTTATGTTTTAAGAACACTTTACCAAATTGAAAAAAATCAGAGAGGTACTCTGAACTATCCTCATTGGAATTTATTACTTAATTATGAGTTTACTGTTTATTTATTTTGAAAAAAAAATCTTTTTGAAATGGCTTGTTAAATTTCTGTAAAATAACATTGGCCTTAGTTATGATACATTTTTGCAAAGATCTTGGTCACAGCTAAAGTTTTAAATATTTTTCTTCTTTCTCTTTTTGGTTGAATTGTGAACTCCTTCAATTACTGAAAAATATTTTTGGATTTACTATTACTATTTTAAATAATTTACAGGAGTGCATCAAATACTGCCCCATATTCCCGGGGTAATTCTTGGTCACTGGGGTAATTCCTGGCCAATACTGTTTTCATCATTACGCATTGTTATTTTTCCAACTATTTCCATATTTCATTGATTTTAATTATCTGTAATTAGCATCTTATAAACTTCAACATTCTCCTTCAAAAAGGTTGGCTATTGCTCATCATCAGCATCAACTAACTGCAGCACACTATCAAACAACTGCAGCATACTACTATTTAACCCCGACACTTCTTGGTCTCAAACAGAAGAGATCACACCATCTATTTGTGCACCAATTTTATCTGTTTCTAGTTTTTCAAGTGTTGGCATAAGCAAAACATCTACAGTTATCAGTCAGTCCGCTGCATCCACCTAGTTTGAAGACTTGCTAAGCACACAGTTCAGACAAACACCAAAAACAGTAGCATGCTCAGACATTCGGCGAAAGATTGATACAAAAGCTGCTGTCATAACCAATAATGATTTTCTGGAACTAGTTGCAGAACGTGACAGAGAAATAAAAGAAAAGGTCAATCAAATGAAAAAGAGACAAGATAATAAGGGGATACGAAAAAGGAAAAACATAGATCAGGACACAGATGAACCACCAGATATGTCAACCGTGACTGTGCAGTTGAATAAAAATACATCATCATTGCAAAATGCAAAAAATGTAATTGAAAACATACAGAATTCAATAGAAGAGCATAAATACTATGCTGTATATTATGATAAAGATCTGTTTTATGTTGGAAAAGTTACAAAAGTAGAGGGCAGTGAAGTGCGTAAAGTTCTTGGGAAGAGGAGTAGGAAACTTACACTGGACGAAGCGAGATAGAATAGAGACAATTGACATTCACTATATTTTTTATGGACCTATTGATTTGACAGGTGTAGATCCATTCATAGCAGATATAGAAACTATAAATATTGCATACAAATTGTACAAAAAATATTTTGGCTAAAGATGTGTAGCATGTATATTTTTCTCATGTTGAATAAATTTGTATTTAACCCTGAAATAACTAGGTTAACGAGTTTAATTAGCTATAGATAATAAAATTAATAGTCTAATTAGTTTAATAAATTGTATTAATAATGTAAAATGTATTATTAATATAAAAATGTATGTATTTGCTTCAATATGTGAGTGACCAATAATTACCCCATAAGTGGCCAGGAATTACCCCATCCCTGGGGTAAATCCTGGTCACTAATTAAGTATAATTATTCAAATTACCAGTGCATTATTGGTAAAATAGATATTTTATTAGACAGACATCACAATGTGCTTACTCCATGCCAAAATTGGCAACTCTAGCTTAGATAGATTTTGTAATAATTGAATGTTGATGCTTTTTGACCAGGAATTACCCCGGGTGACTCTAAGTAAGTAAAATATATTTTGTACGTATATTTATTATTTAAAAGAAACTTATTTTAAAAGATATTTTAATGCATGTATAAAACTATGCATTTTCAATAGACATCAAAGTCAAACCTTAAGTAGATGACTATGTTGTTTTTTTATCATTTCTAATGCTGATAAACAATTTGCTTTTTTGTTATATTAGTATGCACACTATATGTCTTGATTTATTTGGTAAAAGGATTTAAATTAAAATATTTTTAAGCTTATGAAAAAAAAAAAAAGAAAAAGGTTAAAGGAACTTTTTGCAGTATCATATCTTTTTAAAAGAAATAAGATAGCGTGTATTTATTTCAATATTTATAGCATTTTTACACTTAAGTTTCTTAGCTAATTAATTAATCATTCATTAGTAATATTATTTGATAAGCTAATTTTTGTATATGCATGCATTATACATTTTTTGTTTCTTTCTTTTTTCTAATTGATGTAACTGCTACAGTTAATGACAGTAATGCAACAAGACTAATGCTACAGATTTGACATCTTTCTTTTTTTCTTGGATTCATGAAGATTTACAACATACAAAGTTGTAAATCCTCATAGAATTTTCATTTTAAATTGTGTGTGGCTTCTTTTTATCTGGTTATTTCTAAGAATTTGTATGTATTATCATGCAGGGTTTGCTACTAGTTGAGTAATGTTTCCATGTGTTAGTCCAGTATGATGGGCCATTTTAGTTTTATTTCACTAGAATTTATTCATTATTCCTGTAACTTTGATCAGAATTAAGACTCCCTTAACTTTGTTTTAAAATTGTTTGATATTCTGTTAGTGCGTCTTAATGAATTTGAAAGTTATTCTGATGAATTTATAATAATACACTTTATTCGTTTGATCAGAAAGTAGTAAATTTAAAATTGTGAACAAGATTTTTCAAATATTGATTTTTCGATTGCTTTTTAATCTTTATTATTTTGTTAATAATTATAAATGAAGAAAAGAAAAAAAATTGTGAAGTCTTTGTTTATCTTTTAGAAAATTACATTGAAAGCATTGATTTATAAAGCATGCAACTTGCAAAAGAAAAGCTATCATTTAGATGGCTTTTCTTTCAGGCAAACTTTCATATTGCATGTATGCAATATTTAGGTATACCCAAATAAACATTGTATATCTAAGTAAACAAACTGGCATGTTGCAAATAATGTTTAAGAAAATTAATGGTAAGGTAATATTTCATTAGGATGTTAGAATGATTTTTATAACTAGAAGCGAGTCTTTCATGCATATAATAAAAATAATATTTTTCTGAAAAATTTGAAGTCTACCAGAATAATTTTAAATATGTAGCGGTTGGACAAACTTTTCTAATTTTTAAAATATAACTGTTCTCGTATTTAAATGTAGTTTTATTAAAAGCTGGTGACAGTTGATGGAATTTTGGCCTAATCTAAGTAAAAGCATGTGTGTAGTTTTATAAATCTTTGTTTAGGCAAGGGAAAAAATATATGTAATCAGCTATTTTTAGTTTCTCGTATTTGATTTTGAGTAGAACTCAAATAATAAATCAACATTTACCATTTGAATCATTTATTTTTGCTTTATTATATTTTCAAAATATAGCTATGCATAAGATATTTGGATTTAAAATTTCTAAGGTGTTGAGGCTTGCTTTTTGTGAATTTATATTACAACTTTATTCTTAAAACTTGGTGACAATGTAATGTAAACAAAAGAACAGTTTTGCAGTATCATTTATGAAATACCATGTAGTAAATTTATTTCAATATTTATAGCACTCTAAAAGTGTTTTTTCATAACTAGTATTCTGTTCTAAATATTTAAATGGTACATAAGCTTAATTATTTCTTTTTTGTCTAATGGTTTTAAACAAGCATACTTAAATTTCTTAGCTGATTAATAGTTAGTTATTCATTAATAAATATTTGCTTTCCAAGAACTTATTTATGTATATGTATGCACATATTTGATTCGTTTCTCTCTTTTAATTTGATAGTTGTTTCAGATGCTACAGTTATGATGAAAATGCAACAAGGATGGTGTGAAATGATGTAAAGCTGTGTGATGATATGTTTTTCTCACAAGTCCAACCAATTTAAACTGCTACTCTTGCAGTTTGTTGGATACTTTTGCGTTGGCCAGTTGGAATGCGCTTGAAAGGCTATAGGTTAGAAATAATCTTTGGCCTTTTGGGATGCAGACTTGCTAGCTATATCGCATTTGGATTCTTGCTGGAAGCTAAACACTTCTTTTTTATTTTGCTGAAGACTGCATTTGCCGTATTGCCTGTCTATTATGACAAGTAAGCCACTTATTGCTTTAAAAAAAGTTCTATTATGTATTGCTAATATAAGTGTAAATTCAATTTAATGTTCTCTGATTTAAACCAAATTTAAGGCATTAATTTTACAGGAATTTAGTAAATATAAATTGTGTAAATTACAACAATTACTTAGATTAAAATATAAATTTTAGGTACTACTTGGTTATCCTGTCAACCAGAAAACAAAATCAAACATATCAAATTGAATTATTGTTTTAAGGAAACATACAACTATAAAAATAAAATAAAGCAACTTTTTATTAGCATATTCACATAGCACAGAATATGTGAAAATAAATATTCTAAAAACATGTGACATTGACAGAAATATTTGGTTTTCTTTTAGTTGACCACTTTCCGTTGAATGCAAATGTCAGTACACAGTTTGTAGAAATACATGGCTATACGTATATAATAATATATCATGCATTCACAATTTTTTTGTTTAGGAATAAATAAAGGAATAAAAAAGAATATGGAAGTATTTAGTCAATGGAGAAGGGGGGGGGGGGAGGTGCAGGTAAGATGTCTTTTTTCTGTACAGTTATAATGTAATAATTTAAGTGTACTGTAATTAAAAACACTTAAAGGTTTTTTTTAAAAAGAAACAGCTCATGCTAAGCTTCAGCAATTGTCCATTATAGTAATGCTATTATCTTTTTACTTAATTTTTCTTATTTAATGGATATTTACAATATTCGTATGAATATGTGTTTCCCAGTAGTTATAAGCAAAAGGCAAATTTTACAATATTACAAAATCAAGTTTAATTTTTTTATTAAATGGTTTATTCAAATATATTTTAAATTCTTCCTTTCCACTTAAAAAATGGTAGTTTTTAAGAATTCATCATTGTTAATTTTATTCGTTATGAAACTAATATAATTTTTCATTTTCATATGATTAACAATCATTTTTTTTTTTCATATGCTGAATCATAGAAAATTAAATTTCCTGAATCAAATAATTGGTAAAACTGATTTTATTTAATTGAATGTCTTTAGAATCTAATATTTTTATGTTTTCTATTATGTATGTAGGTCAAATATTGCAAATTTCTTATGTTTAAAAAAAAAAAAAAAAAAACTATTTAATAAAAAGTAATTATCTATTCTAATCGATGCAAGGTTTTTCTCTTAAGGCCTGTTTTATCAAGAAATATTTTATGATTAGATTTGTTTTATTAAATGTACTTTTCTGAAGAGGCCCCAAATTTTGTCTAAATTTTCCATTGGTATTACAAATAATCTGTTGAATTGTTCCAGAATACAGCATGTATTTTAGATTTATTTATCACCATTAAATTAATACAATTTATTTAAAGTTGATTCTTTTAAAGAAAAAAAAAGAGTATGGGTTTTCTTAAGATTTTAATCGCCCCTTTTGCCTAAAAAAGCATCCGTATATAACTTTTAAGAATAGTAAGCTAATTAACTATAAGTGTGCACAAAAGAAAACATTTTCACCGTTCCAAGTCTCTGAAAATAGATATGGTTTGAAATATACTGAGACATAGTTGTCGATAGAAAAAAAAATAAGGAGAAAATGTGCCTGTAATCCAAACCTCAATAGTTTTTTTTTTAATGAAACATATAAAATAAGATGAATTAAGATTAAAAGAAATTGCAAGACAATTTTTAAACATATCCCCATTATGAGCAATGCAGGAATTTAACAAATAATTAATAATAAACATTCAAAATTTTCTTTTATCGGATGTTCAAGAATCAATTTCATTCCTTCCCCTGGCAAACATTCTTAGTTTTCATTTCTTTTATAAATATTCTAATTAGTCCTTTTTTTTTCTAAGTTTTATCCTATTTTTTATTTTAATAATCAGAGATAAAATAAAATTCAAAAAAAATAAAATAAATAAAAAGGTTAAAGGAACTTTTTGCAGTATCATATCTTTTTAAAAATGTCCCCCCCCTCCCCCCCATCCTCAATAAATGTGTATGCCCAAATTTGTATTAAAAAAAAAAAAAAAAAAAAATTAATATTTTTTAACCATGGCCAAAATCTTTTGCTTAAAAATTTTGAACTCGTCAAATAATTAAAAATGAACATCTTAAAAATATGTTTCAGGAAATAAAATAGAATATGTAAAAAATAAATTATTTCCATTATTTATGTTTAAAAAATAAACAAAATCTGCAGAATTTCTTCTCTTTATCAATATTATTAATATTATTATTTTGCATTTTTTCTTTCCTTTTCAATTATAACAGTGTACAGAATAGTAGCTAAATTCAGTTTCAAAAAGCGTGCAAAATGTAAAACGGCAAATAAAGCGCATAATTGATTGATCTGCAGCGAAGCGTTTCTGTCTGCTGATTGGTTTATCGTCTGTGTAATCGGTACGATGTTCCGACGATTCCCGAAACCAGACCGGAGATAAGGTAAGCCGAAGCTAGTTTAGGCAGGCCGGTCTGAATAACATTTTAGGATTCCTTAAATAGAGAACGCTAAATTTAAGTTAAGAATCGCTATTTAGTGAACCTTAATAAGCGGACATCTGAATGCCTGCCCAAGCCACGGTGGAGAAAGATCGAGAAAGATAGATGAAGATGCAGGGAAGACGCCGCTCTGCTAACCTGAAGGCTGTGGGTTCGATTCCCACTGGCGCCATTGCAGACACACTTTGTGTGGAGCTCCTAGTTGTATTCCTCTTGTGTTGTAAATTTCCTTGTGCTATCTCGTCTTTGTATATTGACGGCAATGATTTTTTGATCGACGGAATAATCAGGAAATATCGAATCCTTATAACTCCAAAAATACTAATTATATTAACCAACAATTTACTGCGTTAGAATAAGCGTCTCATTTCAAATTAAACCATATTTCTGAATTGAAATTTGAATGAAATACAGGGTTATAAAAAAATCGAAGAATGTGGAAAATAGGATTAGAAATATCTCGACAACTAATTATCCGATCGACTTCATTCTTTATGCAAATTTTATCTTTTTTTATTGTCTTTTACATCATTCCTTAAAATAATAATAATAAAAATTATGCATCTTTCATTAGAACGATTATTTCCGAGAGTCCGAAAAAGATAGTTCCGGATAACTAGGTTACTGACTGCTTCTTTCCATTCTTACCACGACGATAGAAATAGTAGATTCTTAAATACTAAGTACATACCAAATTTCAAGTATATCGCAATTTGTTCGAGAGATAGAGCGTTTTACAGACACACATACAGGCAGGCAGCAATTTTTTTTTTCTAAAAATATGTTTTTCGGAACTCCAGTGTATGAAACGTGTAAATCCGTCAATTTTTTTTCCGATTTTTAAAAC
The DNA here is from genome assembly GCA_964019185.1 of Maratus speculifer. NCBI lineage: Eukaryota > Metazoa > Arthropoda > Arachnida > Araneae > Salticidae > Maratus > Maratus speculifer. The sequence goes on along the minus strand of OZ025298.1, from coordinate 186,132,252 downwards.
GATTGTAAAATTTACCTTATACTACGTATGATGTGTAAGTAATACTCGGCAATTTTATAAAAGAAAAAAAAAAAAAAAAAAAAAAAAAAAAGACTAAATCTATGGTTATGAATGTGTAAGTGTTTGAAATATACTAATTACGGTATTTGTACGCGTTTAAAATGGATGTGAAATTTGTTAATTTAGCAAAAATTATGTAAAATTCCATCGTAATTTAAAGAATTTTCGGCTCATTTTATGCCTTTAAATTTCTACTTTTTTTTTCTTTTCTTTTTTAGAATTTTTAGCGAGCATTTGCATATTAAAAGTAACTATCATTTCAAATAATAAGTTTTTAGCCTCTAATATAAGGAAAATCGTAATTTAGAGCATCTTTTTCCTAATGCACTCCTTTTAAATTTCGACAAAAAGAAAAAAAAATCTATTCTGTGCGAGAATTTGTGACTAAGAGTTATCAGCCATGTCAAATTTCAAGTTTCTATACTAAAAATTCGACAGAAATGGCATCTTAGAACGTTTTTCGATCATTTCATTCATTAAAACTTCTTCTTTTTTTTAACACTTTCCAACAAAGTTGAAAAGTGCTTATGCATTTGGTTTGTCTGTCCGTCTGGCCGCGCTCTAACTCTCGTAAATATACTCGGATTGCCATGAAATTTTTGGACGTTAATGACGTTTACCCGAGCACGAACCCTATTGAAAATGAAGGTTCGGGCATGATTAGTTTATTTACAGGGACATACAAAAGTTTTCCATTACATTACGGCCTATGGGGAAAAATCGTTTCAAATGAATTTTAAAGATGTTACACCCGATCAAACATCTTCAAATTTACTGCATCAACAAAGTGCACTAAAATATGAATTTTGTAAAGTATACACCGAAAAGAATAGTTATTATTCATTTACAGGGCCACACAAAAAAATTTCAATACAAAATAATAAAGGGGAGAATTGTTTATGATATATTTTAATTATGATAAACGATTTCATAAATAATCAAATTGATATATGTTGCTGAGGATTAATATGAGTTATTTCATGCATAATACTAGTGCATAGCATTTACAGGGACACACAAAAGATTTCAAATAGTATATTCTATCTGAAGTCCTGTTAGAGGTCTGCACGGGTCCGGACTTGGCCCGTGGCCCGTACCCGGCGGAATCGTTTCGAATTTTCTAACGGGCCGGGCCGGGCCGGCAGATTTAGAATAGTTCTTTCAACGGGCCGGGCCGGCAAAAAAATTGAACGGGCCAGACGGGCCGGGCCGATAAAAAAAATTTTTCGGGCCTGCCGGCCCGTTCTGAAGATTTAATCAGAAACGATAAAATATGAGCTATTTTCAACGAAAATGGTTTTAACGAGAATAAGTATAAATGTGGCCATACTAGTTTGACAGCATCAATATAAAAATGCACAGTGTATCGGCATCGGAGAATTACATTATGTGTAACCCGTTTTAATATTTCTTTAGCTGAAACATGCCGGTCCGAGATCACGCTTGCATTAGTTTTCTACATATAGACTGGCCGGACCGGTACTAGACTTAATTATTGGCAGAAAACATGTCACATGATTTGTAAAATTATTAACAGCAATAAAGAACTTATGTTAGCTTAGTCTTCGGATATATACTTATTGATGATTTTTAAATTAATTTCTCAATAATGCGAAAGTTTGACACATTTTCTGATTAATTTTAAATTGTAAAAGTATAAAAGTGATAAGCCTAACTATTGAAGGGATTTGGATTCGAATAGCGTTTTTCATTTTTGGTAAATAAAATACTTGTATAACCTTGTTGAGATATAATAGTTTCTCAAATGATTGCAAGTTTTTCTCCCTTCCCTTGCTATTGCTTCCGGAAATTCTATCAAAACGCTAATTATGACAGTATTTTATTTGTTTGCAGTATTCTTAAATTGCTTGTATCAAAAAATGGATAACGCCATTCGATTATATAGTTTCTGAATAAAGATAGCTACTAATCTTATGCGTTTCTGAGAAAAAAAAAATTAATTTTGAAATGTATTAGAAAGGAGCTTCTTTGAATTTAAGAATGAATTTGGATTTGAAATCTATAATAAAATGATATAGAAATACATTTATAAATCTTCTTTTAATAAACAGCTTCAAAATTAACGATGTTTTTAGCTTTCTTTCTTTTTTCCTTTATTCTAAGCCATATTAATTTTTTAATGAATCTTTATTCGAATGTTGAAAGCCTAAGAATCTAAGTAATCATTAATGTTGTTAATGTGTATTTGCTGTAAAATATACTGTAAAATCATTCCATAGATATGTATGCAGTATTCTTTAAAGGAATCTTAGTTATATGATAAAAATCTGAATTTTTTAGAAATCATAGAAATTGTAACGGGCCAAAACGGGCCGGGCCTGTTTTCGCTGATTTTTGTACGGGCCGGGCCGGGCCCGGGCCTGGAAATTCCGGCCCGTGCAGACCTCTAAGTCCTGTATATTATGGAAGATGGCTGTTAGATGGATGAAATGCATTTTAATCATGAAACACGCTTTTATGTTTCTCTAGATGTATGCATATTATATGGTTTATATAAATGCTAATTGTTACACAATTTAGAAATACAGGGTTACACAAAAAATCTCGGAAAGGTATTGAAGCGCAATTTACTTAAAGATGGTAATTATATATGTTATTCCTTTTTACGATGATCTGCATTTAGCGCTGTGTAATGAATGTTTTGTTGTGTAGAAATGTTTGTAGAATATAGATAAAATGATATACAGGGTCACGCAAAGTACTGGATATATGGTCGCTTTTGGATGATAATTTCTAGAAATTTGATTTAAGTTGTTTAAAGAGTATTTATTTTAAACTAATCTTTAGCAAAATACTTTCGTGTATTAAAGGTACTATGTACAGGGCTAAACAAAAGTATTCAAGTATGTTTCCATCTATTAGTATAAATTGAGGAAAGGAAAATTTCAACTAGATTGGCGTTTTCTTGCTAAACTGAATTTTACCATTATGTAGTATATATATTAATCGACAGATTGTATACAGCGCTTTTTAAAAGTATTGGAATACATATTTGGATATGAACAATAATACGTTATTTCCCTAGATAACGAAATTTTGATAACGGTTTTAAGAAGTGTTGGAAAGTGCTTCATAATCTATGCTTAGCGCATGATTTTTCTTACTTGTTAAATCATTTATAACAAGCTTTTGTATTTCAAAAGTACTCTCTGTGTAACATTGTAACATTTCAAATATTTAGAGCTTTCAGTATTACAAAAATCGCAAGTTTAAAATGCTTACTTTTCTCCTGCACCCTTTTAAGCAACAAATTAAAAAAAAAAAAATATTCTATGTGTACACTTGCATCTTAAAGGTAGAAGCCACGTCAAATTTCAAGCAGTGCGAAGAGAAAACTGTGCCCGGGGCAAAGTTACAATTTGGCGACCCCCTCCCTCAATTTTTTCATGTGATACGCAATAAATGGCGTTGATAGTTTAGATTTAGCGCCCCTTAAATTTTACCCTTAATTTTTACCCCCGGGGCGACCGCCCCCTTCGCTTCCCTTTTCACACGGCGCTGATTTCAAGTTTCTATCCTAAACAATTCCATAAAAGTTTCCATCTTTAATAATTCCATAAAAATCGTAATTTAGAATATTTTCAGAGCGTTTTTCGCGCATCTAATCTAAATTTCTTTTTTTTTTCTTTCTTTCTTTCTTTTTTTTTTTTTAATAATTCTTTGCGAGAATTCTTATCTTAAGGTAACTTTCATACTAAATTTTCAGTTTCTATCCTTTCCGTACTTGTAAAATTGTAAATTTAGAACGGTTTTATTTAATTTTTTTAAACCTGTTCTTTGCATGTATTAGGGTCTTAAAAACTACTAACATTCAAATTTAAATTTTTTATCACTAATACCGTGTCAGTTTCATAGAAATCGCCATTTAGAACGTTTTTAGAACGTCTTCCACACATTTCACCCTTTCAAATCTTTAGAAACCATTCCCAGCGAACATTTGTAATCTAAAAATAAAAGGCATTGCGAAATTTCTAGTTCCTAGTCACTTCAGGATCACAAAAATCGTAATTTAAATTTTATATTTCTATTAAAAAATATATTCTGTAAGTGCATTTACGCCTTAAAAGTAGCAGCCATGTCAAATTTCATGTTTCTAACAATTCCAGACAAATTGTATTTAAAACGTTTTAGAACACGTATAATTAATTCATTTCACCCTTTCGAATTTAGTAGAATTTTTCAGAAACAGTTTTTAGAGAGCATCTAAAACAAAACTCAAACTTTTTTTAAATGTCACCACAATGCAAAAATAAAAATAAAGAAACAAACGATAAATTTAATTATGATTTTATCCGAAAATATTTCAGATATACGAAGATTTTTGTGGCGTGTTTAATCTTTGTTTACAATCATTTTATACTATATTATAAAGGCCAAACGTATCTGTGCGTAACGCATACGTCATTTTGCGAATGGCAACGCTTTCAAATTTTAAAGAAATTTCCGTATCTCAATTTTTGCTACTACAAATTTTTAAACTTCTAAATATTCAACATTTTCATATCTTGCACCAACGTGTAGGGAAAAAAATGTACTTTTAAATGAAATTTGTTTGAAAGCTGTATCTTAATTTGTTTTTGAAATATTAATTTTTTTTGTAGTTTTTAAAACCGCTTTTCTAATTGTGGAAACAGGAGTACTCCATTTCTATTTAAAAACTAGTCGTTAGGGGCCACCGTAATACTTACCCATCATGGATATGTATATGAAAATAAAACATGTGAAACTATTTATACAATACATTGAAATTTATAAACAAAATTTAAATATTGTTAATATACATAGTAATGCTATATCAAAGAACTGCTGATGTACCAATTTCGACAAATTATATAAAACGCCAAATTACTCAAGTAGTACCGAACTGCGTAAAAGAAACATCCTTATAACTCCAAAAATAATAATTCTATTAACTAACAATTAACTACGTCGGATTAAGCGTCTCATTCCCAATCAAAATATACTTCTGAATTGAAATTTGAATGAAATACAGGGTCATGAAAAATCGAAGAATGTGGAAAACAAAATTACAAATATCTCGACAACTAATAATCCGATCGACTTCGTTCTATATGCAAAATGTGTGTTATTTTATTGCCTTTTACGTCCATTCCTTAGAACAAAAAAAATTCGAAAATTTTTAAATACCTTTCATCAGAACGAATTTTTCGAGAATCCGAAAAAAATAGTTCCGGATAATCGAGGTTGCTGATATTAAATAGGGTTCGTCTCATTCTTACATACTAACTACATACAAAATTTCACGTCTCTATCTCAATTTGTTCGGGGGATAGAGCGTTTACAGACAGACAGACAGACAGACAGACGGACGGCAAATTTTTTTTTCTAAAAATATGTTTTTCGGAATCTCCACTATCTAAAACGTGTAAATCTGCCAAAATTTTTTTTCGATTTTCAAAACGATTGCAAGACTTACCCTATACTACATATGATGGGTAAGTAACAAAGGAAACTAGTCGTTGGGGGCCACCGTAATACTTACCCATCATGGATATGTATATGAAAATAAAACATGTGAAACTATTTATACAATGCATTGCAATTCATAAACAAAATTTAAATATTGTTAATATACATAATAATGCTGTATTAAAGAACTGCTGATGTACCAATTTCGACAAATTATATAAAACGCCAAACTACTCAAGTAGTACCGAACTGCGTAAAAGAAACATCCTTATAACTCCAAAAATAATAATTCTATTAACCAACAATTAACTGCGTCAGATTAAGCGTCTCATTTCCAATTAAAATATACTTTTGAATTGAAATTTGAATGAAATACAGGGTCATGAAAAATCGAAGAATGTGGAAAACAAGATTACAAATATCTCGGCAACTAGTTATCCGATCGACTTCGTTCTATGTGCAAAATATGTGTTATTTTATTGCCTTTTACGTCCATTCCTTAGAACAAAAAAAATCGAAAATTTTTATATACCTTTCATCAGAACGAATTTTTCGAGAGTCCGAAAAAAATAGTTCCGGATAATCGAGGTTGCTGATATTAAATAGGGTTCGTCCCATTCTTACATACTAACTACATACAAAATTTCAAGTCTCTATCTCAATTTGTTCGGGAGATAGAGCGTTTACAGACAGACAGACTGACAGACGGACGGCAAATTTTTTTTTTTCTAAAAATATATTTTTCGGGATCTTCACTATCTAAAACGTGTAAATCCGTCAAATTTTTTTTTTTTATTTTCAAAACGATTGCAAGATTTACTCTATACTACGTATGATGGGTAAGTAAAAGGGAAGAAATTGATTACTGTATCTTTGTATTGCCATTTTCTCATTAAATTGGAAAAAATTGAAATTTAAATATCTTCTGTTATAAAACCCGGTGAATTTTGATTTCATTTGCCAAATTCGATTTATACGTAAAAGAATATCAACAGTTTAATATCTGTTTCAGCTAATGGCATTGAGACTTCAAGTTTTGAATAAACTAGTCGTTGGGGGCCACCGTAATACTTATCCATCATGGATATGTATATGAAAATAAAACATGTGAAACTATTTATACAATGCATTGCAATTCATAAACAAAATTTAAATATTGTTAATATACATAGTAATGCTATATTAAAGAACTGCTGATGTACCAATTTCGACAAATTATGTAAAACGCCAAACTACTCAAGTAGTACCGAACCGCGTAAAAGTAACATCCTTATAACTCCAAAAATAATAATTCTATTAACTAACAATTAACTGCGTCGGATTAAGCGTCTCATTTCCAATTAAAATATACTTCTGAATTGAAATTCGAATGAAATACAGGGTCATGAAAAATAGAAGAATGTGGAAAACAAGATTACAAATATCTCGGCAACTAATAATCCGATCGACTTCGTTCTATATACAAAATGTGTGTTATTTTATTGCCTTTTACGTCCATTCCTTAGAACAAAAAAATTCGAAAATTTTTATATACCTTTCATCAGAACGAATTTTTCGAGAGTCCGAAAAAAATAGTTCCGGATAATCGAGGTTGCTGATATTAAATAGGGTTCGTCCCATTTTTACATACTAACTACATACAAAATTTCAAGTCTCTATCTCAATTTGTTCGGGAGATACAGCGTTTACAGACAGACAGACTGACAGACAGACAGACAGACGGACGGCAAAAAAAATTTTCTAAAAATATGTTTTTCGGAATCTCTACTATCTAAAACGTGTAAATCCGTCAAAAAAAAATTTTCGTTTTTCAAAACGATTGCAAGACTTACCCTATTATGTATGATGGGTAAGTAAAATGATCAAATTAAAATGCCATTTTTTTCTGAAAAAGTGAATACAGATACGAAATGTGCATCTGTAAATTTTGATATGATGAAAATGAAGCCGGGTTTAAATTTCACGAGAAAAAAAAAAAAAAAAAAAAAAAAAAATTGTAATTTAAGAAATTACCCCAACCATTTGAAAAATGTTTCACTCGATACATTCATCTATCATTTTAAGCTAAATACCAGTTGTTTTATTGTGTATTATCCGTGCCACTGCTATAAATGACTTTATACATGCTGCAATTTGAAGGTACGGTTCGTTTAAGTTATATCACTCTATTGTCGCCAAGCATAAAAGTTGGCGATGAAAGAAACATTTCAAACTATTTAACATTGTTGGTGCAAAAGTAATCATTATTAAAATACAGCTTTGGCATATACTGTTATACTTGTAAGACTTTGGCATATATTGTTTGATTTTACAGAGCAGAATTTTGGTGATGGAGGTTTTAAACCAAAATCGATCGCAGCACATGCATCTGTGAATGGGTCCATCAGACATCGAATCAAAAAAGTTTTTTCCCAGTTTTTCCCAAGCCGATTGCTTTTTAGTTTTCTTTTTAGGTGGTGGAAAATCAAGAGTAATAGCTATAACATTTTCCGGCTTGTTAGAATCACTATTGGCACTCAAATTTTCCTGGTTAGAACCGACCGATAGTAAAACGCCATGGCTAGTGGATTGGTCGCCCTGGCGACATGATGTTTTACAATTAATCGGTTCGGCATTAAATTGCTTCCTTTTTCGTGATCGCCTTTCAACACGTAATTGGTTTTCAGCGGCTCAATAATCTTTTGATTTTATCATTTTCTGCATTGAAAGACGTTTTTGCGCCAAACCAAATACAGTATTACTCAGTTATCCCGTCGACCAATTTCGCCAAATGATACGAATCGCCAAACTAATAAGCAACTTATACATGTTGACTAAATTTTTATTTTAAATAGCAAAAGAAGAAATAAAAATCACTTTATGATTGTTTAAGTACGCGTATTGTGTTTAATATCATTGAATGCGATATTCACGTTCATTCATTTCTTTGGCTTCGGCTTTTTCCGTATCTGTTAATTTCCGTCTACCCATTTTTAAATTTGTTAGTTTTCTCCTTTATTACAATGATTTTAACCATTTTAATTTACTATTCAAATAAAAATTCTTCTAAAAGTAAAGAATTTAATTTAAATTCAAATAAAAACTCTTCTAAAAGTAAAGAAATTAATTTAAATTCAAAAGTGACCACATCATTCAAAAGTGGTAACATCATTCAAAAGTGGTAACATCATCGGGTCCATTCTCCCGAAAACAACAACCATTTTTCAAATGGTTAAAAAAAAAAAGTATGATTGAGTCAAAGTTGAATAAGTTTTGCTTTTTTTTTTCCAATTTGGAATACTAACATAAGGACCTAAATTGATAACTTTATCATAATAATAGACCTTTATTACTTACCCATCATACGTAGTATAGGGTAAGTCTTGCAATCGTTTTGAAAATCGAAAAATTTTTTTTGACGGATTTACACGTTTTAGATAGTGGAGATTCCGAAAAACATATTTTTAGAAAAAAAAAAAAAATGCCGTCCGTCTGTCTGTCTGTCTGTCTGTCTGTCTGTAAACGCTCTATCTCCCGAACAAATTGAGATAGAGACTTGAAATTTTGCATGTAGTTAGTATGTAAGAATGGGATGAACCCTATTTAATATCAGCAACCTCGATTATCCGGAACTATTTTTTTCGGACTCTCGAAAATTTCGTTCTGATGAAAGGTATATAAAAATTTTCGATTTTTTTTGTTCTAAGGAATGGACGTAAAAGGCAATAAAATAACACACATTTTGCATATAGAACGAAGTCAATCGGATTATTAGTTGCCGAGATATTTGTAATCTTGTTTTCCACATTCTTCGATTTTTCGTGACCCTGTATTTCATTCAAATTTCAATTCAGAGGTATATTTTAATTGGAAATGAGACGCTTAATCCGATGCAGTTAATTGTGAGTTAATAGAGTTATTATTTTTGGAGTTATAAGGATGTTTCTTTTACGCAGTTCGGTGCTACTTGAGTAGTTTGGCGTTTTATATAATTTGTCGAAATTGGTACATCAGCAGTTCTTTAATACAGCATTATTATGTATATTAACAATATTTAAATTTTGTTTATGAATTGCAATGCATTGTATAAATAGTTTTCACATGTTTTATTTTGATATACATATTCATGATGGGTAAGTATTACGGTGGCCCCCAACGACTAGTTATTTTTTACTGCTTTCATGTACGATTACAGTTTAATTTTAACATTTCTACAACTGAATTTTAAAAAAATAGTATTTTGTTTAATTTGACGTTAAATATCGTTTGTTTAAGGGTTAAACTTACTAATATAAAATTCAATTTTTACTATAACTAATTTTGTAGGTTTATTATAAATCAATGAAACAGCTCCTTTTTAAAAATTTTCTTTCGTCGAAATTCGACGGGTTCTACCTTGTAAATATATAAAAGAAAATCAGTCAATATTTTGAAAACAGTGTTGTATGTTTATAAAATGTGGTAAAATATTGGACTTCAAATGCGAATTCATTTCCAAGGGATTTCCTTTTAACTGTACGAATACTTTTAAAAGTCACTGTACATTTTCTTTTATCTCAAGACATATTACATTAGATCGACTTTTGTCACTTTATATTACTAATTAACCCTCGTGATTTTTGTATTCTTAATCACACTTTTAGTAATATCAAGTGGGAAAGGGTTGTTTGTTTATTCTCAAGAAGGAGGTAGATTTTATATCTAGATGTAAACTATGAAGAATAGATTACACTTCTCACATGTCTAAGATATTCTATGATTTATCTAAACAGTCATGTGAATTTAGTTACGATTGCAAAGGACTATCTTTTAGGCGGTATCTTCATGGATACGTTAAATTAACCCTTTCAGGTCCGAATTTTTACTTTCATCTATCTTCAATAAAAGAAAGTGTTGTAATCGAAATTTTTTTCGACTTCGATTATTAATGAATTATACATATTTATTGAATTTGCATAATTATTAATTAAATATGCATATTTATTAAAATACATGATTTTTAAATAATTATATGTGTGGTTTAAGTTGATTCTCTGTGCCTTAGTAAATAACGCGATAACTCATGATAAAAATATCCGATTTGCTTCAAATTTTGAATATAAGTTTATTATGATAAGGCACTTTCCTGATTAGTTTTGGAAGTTCATTGGATAAGTATAAGGGAAAGGGAAAATAGGGGGGGGGTAATTCTCCCTTAATTTAGATAAAATGGTTTTTCATGCAGAATTATCATATTTTATTCAATTTTAAATATAAAGTCACCTCCATGATTGGTTTTAGGTGTTCATTGATTAAGTATAAAGGAGGATGGGGGTAGGGGTACCCTTACTTTAGGTAAAGAAGTTTTTCACGCAGGATTTGCCTATTTGCTCCAAATTTTGAATGTAGGTTCATTCTGATACGACATTTCATAATGATATGAACACCTATTAGTTTTATGTTATCCTGCCAAAAGTTCATAAATATTTATTATAAAACTTGATTTTCGATACAAATATAGTAACTTTACATAATACATAGCTATAAATAAAATATAAAACTATAAATTAATTGCAAATTTGGATTATCTAAAAAATGGTATTTCAAAAGGATATGTACATTGATCGAAATTACAGTAAAACCTCCAAAGTTGACCACCTCTCTATGTTGACCACCTCTGTAATTTGACCGAAATTTATTAGTTTGAATGGTCACAATAAGTTTTCAATGGAGATTTACCTCTCTATGATGACCACCTCCGTAAGTTGTATGTTGACCACATTTTAGTAGGTTCTATTCTCTGTAACTTGACCACTCATGCTTTCTTGTACTTATTTTCTTTTTCGTTTGTTCTCCATCCGTTTTCCAATTTTTTTTTCTTTTTTTTAGTTATTCGGCTTATCTGAGCAACACTCATCTCCCTTGTGGTGTTCCATTCATTGTTCACTTTCAGTGTGATACAATGGGAGGTAAATGCCAAAATTCCTTGATTCTGTCGAAAAATGTTAGGGGAGTGGGAGATGTGTGTAGCGGTGTAATTATACGCATAATTGGAAAGTGTATCGCTCACATATGAAACACATTCTGTTCTTTTTTTCTGGATGTCGCGTCATTACGGGACCGGTCGATTATTTGCAAATTTTCATTAAAAATTGCGCAAAGAAGATAACAACAATAAGATCTAAAACAATATAAATTAAAGGAGAAAGTGGATCTTCTCAATTTTCTGGAAAACAGCAGCGAAAGAAAGGCAGCGGAAAAATTTGGTGCGGACAAGACAGCTGTGTGCAACATTTTAAAAATCAAGGAAGAATATCTGGAAAGCTACTCAATCGAAAACTGGGGACTCCAAAGAAAGCGCAGAAAAACGTGTATCGACGCTGGAAACGAGCCACGTTTTATTTATTTAAGGTGATGAGATCAATCAATGCAAGAATATTGTGACCTATGTTTTAGGAAGTAGCAAAAAATTTGCAAAAGAATTCGAAATAGAGGACTTTTAAGCGTGCACGAGTAAAGTAGGCTGGAAAGATTCAAACTATGACACGAGATTTCTCAAAACGTTTTATGTGGGGAATTGAATGAGGTTTCAGCTGAAGTGGTGGAGAAGTTTTTTGAAAAATTCGCAGTGTTTGCTAAAAGGTTAAAAATAAGGACACCTTTAATGCTGATGAGTGCGATCACTTCTTTAAAGCAATGCTTGATAGATGTATAGTAATTAAGGGTGACATTTGCAAAAGAGGGAAAACTTTCAAAACAACATTTCATTGTTCTTTTGTGCGCTAGTCACATAACTGGTGAAAAATTGAAGCCTAAGGGGATCAGCAAATCTGCTTAAACTCGTGAAATTAAAAATACAAAACTTGAAGACCTTCTTGTTTTTTGGAGAGCGAATAGATCTGCTTGGATGACCAGTGTTTTGTTTCGAAGAAGAGTTTAAATGATTCAAGAAGCAGTCTATTCTACTCATCGTAAACAACTGCCGCCACCCGAAAGTGAATAATCTGAAATATGTGAAGCTTAAAGTTTTAACTTCAAACACAACTTCGAAAACGCAGTCTTCAGATCAAAGCATTATTCAGTCTTTCAAAGTGCACTACAAAGCTCAACTTCTGTAATGGATGATCATGAAAGCTCAAACCTATGCTCCTTCTGCTTTGGTACCGTCAGCAGTTGCGTCAGTAAATGCTTTGAATGCTGTTCATTGGATTATTTCTGCTTACAATAAAGTTGCACAAACCACGATTAAGAATTGCTTCAGGAAAGGTAAATTTGTTACAGCTACAACATTGGTGCAAAGAGGTGTGTGTGTGTGGAGGGGGAGCTTCCTCTATCTCCTTTGTCAGTTTTTGAAGGAGTTGATTTTGAAAATAATATTTCCATGGAAGATGAGTTTGTAGCATTTGCTGAACCAGACCCAAAGACAATCTTCAATGAGATACTCTCTGCAACTAAGCACAGCAAGGACTCTAAGATATAAAACATGGACTGCGAAGAAGATGATCTAAGTGACGCCGAAACTGAAAAGTATACAACTCTGAAGGAAGACAATGTAAAGAACATGATGGAACAACTTAAAGATTTCGCTGCAGAAAAATGCCCAAGCATGCTTAATGGACTTGTAAACTGTGAAAGTGATCTTTGCAGTTAACTAATGAACAAAGGGAGGACTCATATAAAAATTGAATTATTCTTTGAAAAGTTGTAAAAATGTGCTGTACCAGGAGTATAAATAAAAAGGATTAAGTGCTAATCTTTTTCTAAATTTTTCTTTAAAAAAATATTTAAAAAGTTTAATAATTTTTTTCTAATATTGTACTAAATATTTTCTAAAAACTCCCTAAGTTGACCACCTCTGTATGTTGACCACTTAGTTCCCGTCCCTTGGGTGGTCAACTTATGGAGGTTCTACTGTATCACTAAACGAATATGGAAACAATATAGGAATATGGAATGCCACTACGAGAAGAAGAAACCGAAATATGCCAATTAATTTAGCATATAATCATATTTCGTAGACTAGGAAACTCCCCAAACTGACAGCAAAGGGAGTTCTAGAAGTATGGGTCGTAAAAGCGGCTTAATTAGTTTTCAGTAAGGAAAAATCGTGGGTTTTTAGGATCAAGTACTTTTGGCCAAGAGCTATCATACAAAAATGAAAAGATCTGTAGGTGTAATATTGAATTTTCGGTAATTCTAGGTTATCCCGTCTACCAAAAAATTATCGCCAAACTATAAGATTAAATGCCAATAATGGATGATCGTGAATGTCACATTCAATGACATTAAATGCGATTCACGTGTTTAAAATACCATTAAGTGATTTTTATTTCGACTTTTTATTAATATTTTTATTAATATTCTACTAATTATTTGTTTTTTCGTTATTTAAAATAAAGATTATGTCAACATGTATAATTTGGCTATTAATTTGGCGATTTGTATAATTTGGCGAAATTGTTTGACGGTATAACCTAGAAGTACCGAATTTTCTTTGATTAAAAGAAGCTTACAGAGCAAAGAAGTATCCCGGAAGTCCACCAAAGCTGTGCAAGAGGGGGGACACTGATAGCCGTGTCAGAAAATACTTTGACCAGAGTAGTCAAGAGGACTACGGATGATGAGGTACAAGAAAAAAAAATCTCAACCACGTATGACTAAAAAGCATCAGCAGAATCACCTATATTGAGCAAAAGATCACATGTCTTAGAAGTTAGAATATGATAGAGTAATATTTTCCGATGAAAAATAATTCAACTTAAAGGGATTCGGCGGTTTTTCTTATTATTGGGATTATCTGTACAAAAAGCAAGAAACGTTAGTAGTAGGAAAAGGAGAGTACGGGCTCAGGAGCAGGTGGGACTGTGGGACCGTCCCGCCTGCTCCTCCGGCTGTCCCGCCTGCTCCTCCGGCTGCCCCGCCTGCTCCTCCGACTACCCGCTGCCCCGCCTGCGGTCCCTCCTGCTCCCACCATCTCACCGCCGCCCTCCTGCGTCCCCTAGTGGAAAAAAGGAACATTCTATTATAACAGAGAGGTGAACAACCTTCCCTAATTAAAAATATTATCAATCACATCTCAACTCAGACAATACCTCTCTTTAACTGACATTTCCTCTCCTAAACGACCAATCCCTCCCTGAAACGGTCATTACCTTGTAAACAATCATTTCTAAAGCTATATAAATCTATGTTTTTCGATATTATTTTTAAAAGGATGTTAAACATCGAAGTGATTAGTGCTTTATGTGTTTACATATTGATGTGTGCCGTTTTTTCACTTGTTTATATTTTTACTAAAGTTGATAGACTAGCAGTAGATTTTATATTAAATTTTAACGATACAGAGAATTTTCCTCATTAATATCATATTATGGAGAAAAGTTATCAGGATCCAAGTCAAATTGCTAGTTTTGGAGGAGTGGACGCTCTTCATCGAGCAGTTCACGGTAAGATATCTAAGAAAAAAATTAAATCTTGGTTAGAAGGGGTTGATGCTTACACTCTTCATAAACCTGTACGCAGAAAATTTCAAACAAATCGAGTGATTGTGTATTCTATAGATCAGCAGTGGCAAGCGGATTTGGTAGATTTATCTTCTTTACAGAAATTTAATGACGGGTTTCGTTACATTTTAACATGCATTGATATTTTATCTAAGTATGCATGGGCTTACCCTTTGAAATCGAAACGTGCTGAAGATATAGTAGCGGTGTTTGAATCCATTTTTCGAACAAGGAAACCAAAGTATTTGAATACTGACGCAGGTAAAGAATTTTTAAATTCTCGTTTACAGAAGTTTCTGAAGCAACAAGGTGTTCGATTTTTTAGAACTTTTAACAATACGAAAGCTTGTGTAGTGGAAAGATTTAACCGCACTCTGAAAACTAAAATGTGGAAATATTTTACAACACATCACACTTATCGATATATTGATGTATTGGATCAATTTTTAGATAGTTATAATCACACCTACCATACCACCATTAAGAGACCCCCAAATGAAGTGAATAAGGATAATGAAAGTGAAGTGTGGTTTTCTATTTACGGTAATATGTCAAAACTGAAAAGGAAACCTTGTGTTTTTAATTCAGGGGATTTAGTACGTGTTTCTAAACATAAAATGACTTTCGAAAAAGGATATGAAACAAATTGGACGGAAGAATTATTTTTAGTAACAGAATGTGTCACGAGAATTCCTCCAGTTTACAAAATCAAAGATTTATTAGACGAACCTATTGAAGGAACTTTTTATGCAGAAGAATTACAAAAAGTACAACCGAAAAACCGCTTTGACGTTGAAAAGATTCTGAAAAAACGTAAAAGAAAAGGGCAACTTGAATATCAAGTTAAGTTTAAAGGTTATCCTTCTAAATTTAATCAGTGGATACCTTCGTCAGATTTATTTTCTCTATAAAACACCCATTTTTTACAACGAATGATCATTCACAATCATGTCATTCTACGTGACGCTACCTTCTGACAGTTCAATGAACTATTTTCCAGAAAACAAAATTTCACATTATTTTACAAGATTACCTATGCCTTTAGATTTAAAAGGTGAATGGGAAGTCGGTTTAACTGAATTGATTTATCCTCATACATGGCGTAATATTACTGAATATGGTAACGAGTATGAATATGTGTTAGGTAATAGTTTAGAATTACCAGATGGAAGACCTAGAAACGGTAATGAATATGAACAGGATGATAGTGACACGAAAAAAATTCGAATCCCATCAGGATATTATGAATCTCCTAACGACATCATTAAAGTGATAAATTATCAAAAATTTGGTGATAGAATTTCGGTTAGCTACAACAAACACACTAAAAAAGTGAAAGTTTCTTTGAAGAGATATGCACAATTGAAATTTTTATCTGGTTTAGCCGAATGTTTAGGATTCTTACCAGGTGAAGTAATCTCAAATGTTTCGACTCCCTCATTATCTTTTGAAAGTCCCTTTATAGCTGACCCACACGCAGATTTTAAATTGCTCTACTTGTATAGTGATATTGTAGAACCTCAGATTGTTGGAGATACAGTGGCACCCTTATTGCGAGTGATTCCTGTTAAAGGGGAGGACGGAGATATGATTCATGAAGTGTTTGACAGACCTCATTACATACCAGTGACTCGAAAAAATTTTCAAACGATTGAAACTGTTATAAGAACACACACAGGACGTTTAGTGTCATTTGATCGCGGGAAGTTGATTGTGAAACTACATTTCCGTCAGAAATATCTTTCATAATGCTTGTTCCTTACCAATGCTGTAATCAATCTTTTGAAGATTATTATACACATCAAACAGGTAGCGGATTGAACTATTATCAAGGAAATACTTTCCAGAAAGGTTATGGTTTCGGAGGACTTTTCCGTTCCCTTTTCCGTGCAGCTGTACCTTTATTTAAATCAGGTGCTAAAGCAGTTGGAAAGCAGTTATTTCATACCGGTGTAGATGTGCTAAATGATATTTCTCAAGGTGATAATATTAAAACAGCGGCTAAACGACGATTTAAGGAAGCCGGGAAAAATCTGACAGACAAAGCAGCAATTAAAGTGAAATCTATGATTGGATCAGGTCAAAGGAATAAAAAACGAAAGAGACCTCAAAGTTCTCTCAGTCGCCCTAAAGCCAAGAAAGTGAAAGCACGTGATATTTTTGCTTAAAGATGTCTGGTCTTATTCATAAAGATTCTCCCGTTTGCGTCAAATCTGAACTAGACTTGTTTATGATTCCACCTACGCAAACAGCTATAGAAAAAGGTCACTTTGTAGAATATCATCCACTGGCTACTATATCTGAGAGTGGACCAGTTGAGTTTAACATTACAGGCAATAGTGAAGATTATATTGATTTATCAGCATCTTACCTTTACGTGAAAGTAAAACTAACTAACGCTGATGGAACCCCCTTACCCGACAAGACACCTGTAGCACCTGTTAATTTATTTTTACAAGCATTGTTTTCTCAAGTAGATGTGAGTTTGAACGAAAGAGTGATTTCCTCCTCTAGTAATACTTACCCGTATCGTGCTTACATCGAGACTTTACTGAATTATGGAGAAGATGCTAAGAAAAGTTTACTTTCTTGCGAATGTTTTTTCAAAGATGAATGTTTGGATACAGTCAATCCTACACTTACCGATAACCCAGGACTTCATAAAAGATATGAATTAACTTCAAAAAGTAAAGTTTTGGATATGATAGGCCCACTACATTGTGATATTTTTCAACAAAATAGACTTTTATTGAATATGGTAGATTTGAAAATTAAAATGACACGTAGCAAACCCAATTTTTGTTTGATGGCTGATAAAGTCGGAGATAAAACACCTGATTATAAAGTGGTGTTACAACACGCCTCTTTGTTTATTCGAAAGGTGAAAGTTAGTCCAGGTGTTTCTATCGGACACGCTAAAGCGTTAGAGAAAAGTAATGCTAAATATCCTATCGATAGAGTTTTGTGTAAAACATACTCAATATCGAGTGGAAGCTGGTCTTTTATGCAAGATAACGTATTCTTAGGATCTATGCCTAAGCGTGTAATTATAGGATTATTAGAAAATTCAGCCATTAACGGACAGTATGACCTTAACCCGTTTTTCTTTAACCACTACAACGTCAACTTTTTAAGTATTTACATTGACGGACAACCAATACCATCTAAACCATTAGAATTAAATTTTAACGAAGGAAATTATATTGCAGCCTACCATCGATTGTTTCCCGGCTTTAACCGAGATAATGGAAATTATCTATCTCGAGAAGATTATGCTAAAGGACACACTCTATATGCATTCGATTTAAGTCCAAATTTATGTGATGGACCACACTTGAATTTACAACATCAAGGAAATTTAAGAGTTGAAATTAAGTTTTCTTCAGCACTTTCATCAACTATTTCCGTTCTGATCTATGCAGAATTTGAAAACATTATCGAAATTTCTAAATCAAGGCATGTGTTGTGTGACTTTCCAAACTAGACAAAGATGAACTCTCAACAGATTAAAGACATTTTATCTCATAACAAATACACTAAGAAATATTTTTTAGATGTGTTTCCCAGCGATATGCTTCCTAACACAATTAAGCAATACCCCTGCTGTTTCGTATGCAACGTCGATTCTTCTGATCAACCCGGTAGCCATTGGCTTGCTTTCTACATAACTTCACCTAGAAGAGTAGAATTCTTTGATTCTTACGGAAATACTCCAGACTTTTATCAAGGACCTATTTTAGACTTTACTTTAAAATTCTCTCAAGTGATTTTTAACCCTTTAACATTACAAACAAATGTTACAGCTGTTTGTGGTCAATATACAATTTTTTTCCTCCTCTGTAGATGTAGAGGTGAATCTCTGAAAAAGTTTTTGTCACAGTTTGTATCTGAAAACTTATGTAACGACCAAAGAGTGTATAATTTTGTTGCCAAACGATTTCATGTGTATGTGAATTTTTATCAATAAAAAGTCTTATAAAATGTCATATCTTTTGTGTCTGTTTTTATTTGTTATGGATTTCCCAAGCCTTCAACACCCCTTCACAGCTGTTTTAGCAGGACCTTCGAAAAGTGGGAAATCTTTTTTTATAAAAGATTTCATCTACTTTAAAACATACATGGTAAAACCTACACCCGATAAAATTGTTTGGTTTTACGGCATCTACCAAAATTTATATGATGAAATATCTGACGTTACGTTCATTGAAGGTTTCCCAACTAATTATGAAGAATATTTAGGAACCAATACACTGTTCATTATAGATGATCTTATGTGTGAAGTTGGCGGTGATCGTCGACTTACAAATTTATTTACCAAGGGGAGTCATCACCACAATTTAAGTATTTTTTTTATCACACAAAATTTTTTTCATAAAGGAACGAAAGATCTTCGATTGAATGCTGACTATCTTTTCCTATTTAAAAACAGACGTGATTTAAATCAAATCACATGTTTAGGAAGACAATTATACCCACAAAATCATAAATTTTTCCAAGAAGTTTACGCAGATGCTACCCGAAAACCTTTTACCTACTTATTAATTGATTTGAAAAATGAAACAGATGAAGAACATCGGTTAAGAACACAAATCTTACCGAATCAAAATCAGTATTATTACACTCTGAAATATAAATAATTGCGAAAAACGACAGACTCATCATTCCATAAAATGTCACCGACCCGTAAACAGGTCAAGGATTTACAGCTAATTCACTCATGCCCAAAAGCATTGCGCAAGCAGTTACTGAAAAAGCTACCTTCAAAAGTGGTTAAAACCATCTGTGAATGTTCTTTAAACGTGTTAAAAGGAAATATACCAATTTCACATTATCAGAAGAAGCAGCTTGGAAAACACAAATATCTTCTAAGAAAATTAGCCTCTAAAAAAGGTAGTCTTTACCAGAAAAAACGTTTAATTATTCAAAAAGGAGGTTTTTTAAATATTTTGATACCAGCTGCTGTTACAGCTTTGTCAGCGCTTATAAATGGAGTTTAGCAAAAAGTTTGTTTTAGTCCCTGAGAGTGATTTTTCTAAACATACACCTTCTCAAAAGCAACTAAGTGAGTTTGATAAAGAAATGCAGAAAATTTTGAATAGTAAATTACAAGATTTTGAAAAACTGCAATTATACTACGACTTGTTAAAAAGAAAAATGAATTTAGAAGATTTTAACCCACCATTCAAAATGGATGTTACAGAAAAGGATGAACCTCCAAAACCGGCTGAAGATGAAACTATGCAAAATCCTGCAAATTCCGAAGACAACATTTTAAAAATGATTCCAACAGGTGTTCAAAAACAAGGTGAACAACTCTTGCAATATTTGAAAACGTATCCAAATATTTTACGTTGGAATGAACGAGGAGAGATTATTTATAAAAACCAATTAATCCCTAAGTCTAATCTAACTGATTTGATTGGTTTAATACTCACTCAGAGAAAATCTTATAAACATTTATCTGGTAGAGAAGAATTTTTAAAAGCGTTGAGTTCTATGAATACTCCCAAGCTTTTCTTCAAGAACAAATATTTAACTATAGATGATAATGTGTATTCACCTATAAAAAATGTTAAATCGATTGTTAAAGCTAAAAAGACTCTTAAGTCTCCTGTAATACGTTGGCAGAAATTATATAAATAAATATATTTTTTCACTAAATTTATCATGTGTCATCTTTCTTTCTTTCTTAAACACCCACTTTCTTATACGTAAACAAACATTTTTTCCTCATCTAATATTTTTAAACAAAACTTTTTTTTTTTTTCATTTGAAATATTTTTTTCACTTTGAATTTTTTTTTTTTTTTTTCATTTCGAATTTTTTTTTTTTTTACTTTGAAATTTTTTTTTTTTCACTTTGAATTTTTTTTTTTTTTTCACTTTGAATTTTTTTACATTTCGAAATTTTTTTTTTTTTTTTTTTTTTGGAAAGTGAAAGTTAATCTTTGAAAAAATTTTTTATTCAAAATCTGTTCAAAGATTTTGATGTAGAGTTGATTTTTCTGAAAAAGAAACTTCTTTTTTTTCCTGAAAGAAAAAGTATAAATTATTTTAACACATTAATTACACCATTTTGAGACACACCAGTTTATTTTTCTAAAATTTACAAATCATCAACTGTTTTAAACAGAACACCAGCTAACACTTTGTAATTTACATTTTGAAGGAAATAATGTGAAACAGTCCGTGTTTCCTTGACAAAAAGTTCTGATAATGCTTTAAAGTCGATTGTACAGAGAGATAATTCTCCTAAGCTTAAAAATTTTTCTAAGTCACTGGAAGTCATACAAGCATGGCGAAGTTGTGCGGGTGAATTGTAGACACATCCAAGACATTCATACTCTGATTTAAAAACTTTTTGCAGTTCTACTTCTATCAATGCTACTAAGCGTAGTTCTAATGTTGTAAATTCTACATCATATGTTTCCGAAGGTAAGAGGTTATGAGCAATTAGAGTTGGTAAGTGATTTTCATACAGATATGTAAGCACTGTTTCATTGAAGGAGCTTAGATGGTGTTTTAAATTCTCAAGTTGATATTCAT
This sequence comes from Maratus speculifer, assembly GCA_964019185.1. Classification (NCBI taxonomy): domain Eukaryota; kingdom Metazoa; phylum Arthropoda; class Arachnida; order Araneae; family Salticidae; genus Maratus; species Maratus speculifer. Next base: position 186,110,735 of record OZ025298.1, on the reverse strand, counting down.
CTAACCGAATGCAACAACCTTTCTGAATGCTGCTGATTTCAGCGATACCATCTTTAGATAATATGAGGATGGAGTTGTTTGCAATGAAAGATGATGTTGTATAAATTAAATTGAAGTCAAATATTTTCTGAACGAAACGATACCATGATTTTAAATTCATGGAAACACCATTTTTTGTAGGAGTTAGTGGTTGAGTTTCAGAAGATCGAAGAAATTTTCGAATGTGGATAATGACAGAACCTTTGAACAGTTCACAGGTTAAATAGATACTATTTCCAAGTTCTTTTAAACAGATCCGCTGATTGGAATAGCCATCGTTCATATCCATAGATTGAGAGCTTTTCTCATTTCCGCTAGATAATGTAGGAATTGCATCGGTGATTGGGGTAGATGAAGTCTGGAATGCAGTTGAAGAAGTGGGTTTGTCAGATGAAGACTCAGCTACAACTGGAGAGGGGGGTTCATCAGACAAGTCCATAATTAGTTTATTAAAATCGATGCTTTGAAACACATCATCCAAATTATCAAAAACATCTTCTAATTCACATTCATTTTTCGATTTTTTCTCGCAACCATTCTGAGAAGAATTATTAGATCGTTTCATTTTTTCCAAGAGAAAAATTGATGCGACTTTCCACAACAAAATATAACAGAGTTATGTTGCCACGCACAAATTCGAACTCACACATAACTTCTGTGACGTCATATTGAAACCAATATTTTAGTTCACATTTTGTGCACCTGGTGTTGACACAAACCGAAAAATTCTTTCTCACGGTTTTTGAAAACAACACCTGCTTCTTGTGACGTCATATTCGAACTAATTTTTTTTTTTTTACTTTAAGTTTCTACACCTGGTGTTGACATGAATCGTAAAATACTTTCTATTTAAAAACAACATCTGCTTCTTGCAGTTTTATGAGCCAACCTTGAAAACATGTTCTGTAACCGAAATTTTAATCTTTAAAACTGTAAACAAACTAGAAAATTTCATGACAGAAAAATTAATTTTCTGAATGCGAATACAAAAACTCTTAATTAAATTAATAAAACTAGATTTTTATTTAGAAATAGTCTTCTTTTCAACTCTGAATTTAAAAATGAAATGTATGTTTAAAAAGAAAATATTTTTTTTTTATGGGGTCACTCCGCCTCCCGCCACATCTCCTTATGTGGCGCCCCACTTTTTTTATCCAGATCTTCATTTTCTTTTCTTCATTTTTTTTTTCTTTTTCTGTTTTTTTAATTTAATTTTTCTGTTTTAAATTTGATGATGACCATAAGCGAGACTTGTTATACCATCATCTAGAATAAATCGTTTGTCGTCAAACGGGCTGAGTGCTAGCTTCTGTTGCTGTATAGTGTACAATTGATGGTGATCTTGCTGGATTCTTTTGTTTATTGTACAGAGTGTTTTCAGATGATGTATGCATTCGGAATATTGTGAGTGTTTTATTTTCTTTCGAACGATAGATGTAGGTACTCCTTTGGCTCTTTTTTTCTCTCCATCTTCTGATAGGATGCTGTACATTTTCGCTTTAAGGCCAACAAATTCAAAAATAGTTTTTCCATTCATCTCATCCTTAAATTTACCTATTGTTTTCTTATTTTTTTCAGAGTAGAGGGGGTGGTTCTTAGGATAATCGGAGAAGTCGAATTCGTCTTGATGTTCTTGCATATCTTGTAGTATATTATCTGTTTGGATGTGGTAGGTGAGTGAGTCAGTGTCAGTGAAAAGCAGTTGAGCACGATCTTGATAGTGTTTCTTAATTATGTTGTAATGGAATTTGTACATATGTAATTTAGCGAGATCTAGAATAGCGAACCCTACATAGATTGGACGATTCATAGTCAGAGTGGTTTTGACTCGTTCCACGGCTACCAGTCCCTCATTGAAAATCTTGAAGTTGTTAAATGCTGGAGATGCGACAAGTTTTTTTGACCTCTTCTCGTTGTTACACAACTCAATATTCCGTCTCAAGCGGAGATTCTCCATTGTTTTATCGAAAACTGAATTGTTCAACAATTTGAAGAAGTTTTTCTCGAAAGAACTGGTAGCTTGTTTCCTCTTATCAGTGTTGAATTCTATGTAGGGCTTTAGCTAAGGTGCTTGCCTAAATTTAATTATTCTGTGAATGTTAATGAGTTCGAGACCAAGTTGGAGATAGAGTTTCAAGTTTATGTAGTGGACGATGTAGTGTTCTTTGTCTTTTAAATTCGGTGAGAGCTTCGAACTTCCTTTGTAGGGTCTGTTGTTTAATAAAGATTTTGTGTAAGGAGATAACATGTCTTCAGTGATGTGAATGTTTTCCGGAGCAAGTGGGTATTCGTTGTGGAGTAGATGAAGTTCAGGGGGGTAACGCAAGTCCACCTCCAGGACATAGCCGTAATCTGCATTATCTGGATGGGAAAGGATGCTGTTTATATCTGTTTCAGATGGCTGAATCCATTGAAACTCACCAACAGGTAAGTATTCGGACATAGCCCAGCCATATAAGTTGTTAGCATCCCAATACATGATATGGCTTGTTTTATTATTTTTGTTGTAATTAGGGACATTGGGATTGTTCGCTTTTGCATATCGTTTGGTGATAGCACTCACACCACCTCTTACACCCTTCTCGAAAAACAAGAGCATGTCAATGTCCGTGAGAAGTTCCAATTGTACCTGAGTCATTCTAAGACAAGCTTGCCAGGCGAGTCCTGGAGATGTGAACATGTGTGTAGGATCAATTTTGTAATAGTGTAGGCAAAGTTTTCTGAAGTTTTGGAAGATGTCAGCTAGAAGAAGGACGTCACATTTAACATATAAATCGTGATATTCACCGAGATTTTGAATATTAAAAGTTTTCCAAACATTTTGAGCATGTTCATAATCTTCTATGGAAATGGGTTCATCTGTTAAATCGTTATGGAATGATGAAGGTGGAGGGAGTTGTGTTTCATCAAATTTTTGGAAGTCTGTAAAATAGCTATATGGGTATATCCCTTTTCGAGTGAGGAGTGAGAGGTCTGTATCTTTAGGGAAATTAGCTTTAAGGAGGTGAAAGTCTGTTGGTTGCAGGTTAGCTGTTAATTTTTCAAGAGATGTAGGTAAAAATTGGAAGGAGTCGAGAAATCTAAGTTTTATGGGACAGTCTTGTTTTTTGATAGTAAATGATATGTATTTTTCCATTGTATTTGCGATGACATCTATACCGTAACTTTTAAATTTTCCTAATTCCGTCATCAGATGGTGACCATCGTAATGTTTTAGATTGTGAAAAATAACTGGGATAACTTTAGGTTGTTTATATTGTAAATTACAGTTCATGTGAGCAGCACCACGGTATACACCTGTTATATGATCATGTTCTCGGCATCGCTTGTTGCCTAAGGGCTGATCGCAGATGCAGCACACAGTCGCTTCTCTAAAGGCTTTTTCTTGTTCTTTGGATGGTTTCAGAGGTTTGATGGTGTTTAATGTTTCGGCTAACTCATCTCTTTCTTGAAAAATATTCTTCAAAAAATCTGATACGGCATCTTCTCCCCGATACGTTTTCATCTTCTTATGTGTTTTCCCATCTTGATCAATTATTATGTAGGCATAGCCGCAAGGGATATGTTTTTGTGTGGGGATAGTGTAAGAAGTGCTAGGATTAGGTTCTGTAGTGTGAATTGGAACGACAAGACTTTCAAAATCGGCTATGATGATGTAAGGTGTTAAGTGTTGGAAATGATATCCGTTAAATTTTAAAATATTTTTCTCTGGATCAGGCATCTTGATGTGTTGAGGAGCGTGTTCTGAGCAATATGGAAGGTGATTGTCTAGAAGTGTCTGGGTCTTAAAGCGATGGAGACATCGATAACAAAAATAGACTTCTCCGTTATGATTTGTGAGGTGGGAAAAGAGTCTTGACATATTTTTTATGTATATATAGTGGGTGTTCTTATCTTCATCCCCAATTAATAATAAATTAATCGCTTCTTGATGGGTTCGATTTGAGATGTGAAGCATTCCGAATTCATCTTCTTCCTCGTCATATGAATATACATTAATTCTTAAATTGTTTTTTTCTTCAACATCTTTAATTTTATGGTAAGGGACAGGGAAAGGAATATCATCAATGATTATTTCATGTTCGAAAGGTGTGTAATTGGAAACACGTTCTGCATTTTTGTCTATTTTCTTTTTGTGAGCTAGTAGGCACCAAATAAGACATTTATTATTAGTAAAATTTTGAATATTAATAAGTGCTTCTTTTCTTTTTAATTTTTCAGGGGTTTCAATATAACTGCTTCCAGTTAGTGGTTTGTAATGAGCTATGTATAGGTCTGTATGCATGATTTTTTCTAGCACCCAGCCCGACCCGAGTTGAACAAATTCTTCAAAATGAGTCTTAATTTTTTCTAAATTTTCGATGATGTGGTTTCTGACTGTTTCTTCAATATGTTCAGGGCAGGGATCAGACCTAAAATAACCTAACATTGATTCAACTTCCTCATCTTCATTAAATCGAGTAAACTTGATGGTGTGGATAAGATGCCATTTAAGGGATTTCAAAGTATTTAGAGAATTCAATATATGGTTTTGGATTTCTTCTATAATCTGGCTATTGAAAATGTCAATGTCATGAGCGTTTTCTTCTGTAGCTGGAATCGTAATTTTCTCAAATGTATTTAATGCTTTTTCAGTGGATCTTTTTTTTGTGTTAACAGGTTTTGTTTTCTGTGGGGGGACTGTTTTTTTCGTTGTGTGGTGTGTACGTTTATGCTGAAGGAGATTACTCTTCTGCCTAAATGATTTAGAACAAACTTCACATTCATGAGAAGCAGATGAATTGGTGTGTTGTTCTTGATGTCTTCTAAGATTGGCTTTACGGTTAAATGTAATTTGACACTCTTCGCAAGAAAACGATTTTTCATTGTTGTGAATCTTTAGATGTTGGTTTAAATTATCTTTTCTGCTAAAGGAGTCATTGCAGATTTTACACTTGAACTGTTTTTCACTCTTGTGTGTTTTCAGATGTCGATTTAAAGCATCTTTTCGGTTAAATGATTTTTCGCATTGTTCACATTTAAAAAAAATTTCAGTTTTGTGAGTCTTCATGTGACGATTTAAATGACCTCTATGGTTAAAGATTTTGCTGCAGATGGAACATTCCTGGAAGGAATAAAAGTGTTTTTGAGTATTGAGTATTTTTAACATGATTATTTTTTAATTAATTGCATATGGAACATTTCTGCAAGAAATAAAAGTGTTTTTGAATATTTAAATAGTTAATATATTTTTTTTAATTGATTTTTTTCTTTAATTTAGAAATAAAAGTGTTTTTGGTATTTAATGTGATTATTTTTAAATTCATTTTAGTGTAATTTTTAACTAACAATTTAGAATTTTTGTACTTGTTCCTAATACTTAAAATCTAATTTGAGTGTCCCTAAAAATGTCCTACTTAACAGAGAGATAGGTTTTGAAAAAAAAAATACTTACATGAGATGAAGCTTGCACCACTTCACTACATCTTTGGATATTTCCATGGTCTCCACTACCTTCTAGTTCATCAGGATGTTCCTCATCAGGTGATTCATTCAAACATTTCTGGAAGGAATAAAAGTATTTTTGAATATTTAAATAGTTAATATATTTTTAAATTGATTTTTAGATTTTTTTATTTTTTTTTTATTTTATTTTATTTTATTTTATTTTTTGTTGTTGTTCTTTAATTTAGAAATAAAAGTGTTTTTGAGTATTGATTTTTTTTTTTTTGTAATTTTTTAACTAACAATTTAGAATTTTTGTACTTGTTCCTAATACTTAAAATCTAATTTGAGAAGCTCTAAAATTTTCCTACTTAACAGAGAGATAGGTTTTGAAAAAATACTTACATGAGATGAAGCTTGCATCACTTCGCTACGACTCTGGATACTTTCATATTCTCCACTACCTTCAGGATGTTCCTCATCAGATGCCTCGTTGTCATGCCACCTGATGTGTCTTAAAAGATGACGTTTTTGTGCGAATTGACATGCACAAAGTGGGCAACTCTAAAAATAGATAAAAGAAAAAAACATAAAAAACACTATTTTTACAAATTAAAAAGAAATTTTTTCAAACTCATTTTTCTATTTAAAAAAACTTACTAAATATTTGTTATCATTTTTGATGAGATTTGATCCACTGGGGCCAGCAACACCTTCCGAATCTCCTAATTTCCTTTTCTTAGAAAGTGGGGTGGTAGAATCCTGAAAAGAGATAAAAAAAGAACAAAAAAAAATTATTTCAACAAATTGTAACTAAAAGAAAATTTCAAATTAGTTTTCTATATAGATATTAAAGAAAAACTCTTACCGAAGAGTCCTCTACATTCACTCTTTTAGATGGCGTAGACTTTGAAGAAATCTCTTCTTCCATCTGAGAACAAATTTTCTTTAATTCCTCAGAAGAAATGCCGAAATCAAAAAATATATCATCCTATAAATAAATAAAAATAAATTAAGATATCTAATTATTTTCAATTTCATTTAAAAAAATGGTTACAGAGCTTTTTAAGAAAACGTAGAAAAAATATAAAATAAAGTTTACCTCTGATTGGGTGTGCAATTGAGATGACATTTTGCGTAATATAAGCTTAGAACTCTTCACTCAACAGAAAAAAGAAGCAAGTCTTTATGCTACCGAGACGAAAGCAGAATAAATTCTAGATATGTTTTCTTTCCGTAACACAAACCAAAATTCACCACATACCCGGATATATGAACCGAGGTGGCGTAATAAGTGAATGACCTCTTTTTCATCACCCCACGGAAGCAGATGTTTGCGTGGGGGAAAAGAAACTGGAGTGACGTAATAAGTGAATGACCTCTTTTTCATCACCCCACGGAAGCAGATGTTTGCGTGGGGGAAAAGAACATCTCTTACTTCTTTTTAAGTCAGTGGGGAGATTTTTTTTCTTTTTGTGAAGGTGTGGTATTCGTGAATTGAAAGTTCTTTAAACACATTTTTTATAAGAATTTTTTTTAATATAGCAGATTATATTTATCTTATTTTTTTTTTTTTTAAATAGAGGTTGATATTTAACTTTTGATTGATAATTATTATTAATTAAAATATTATTTTTACGAGGTTAAAAGTTGATTTGATAAGAATTTTTCAGTAGAGCAGATTATCACATATATAATATAATAATTAAATTTATATGTTAGCTTTTCGACTAATCTTTGATGAGCATAATTAATTAAGAAAAAGAGTAATTCTAGATTCAATATAAAAAGATAATTAAAAAATACTTTAATAATGAAATAAATATAAAATTTTAAAAATTGACTGTATTGTTCTTATTTAGTACAAAGAGGGTCGCTCACCACTTCTGTTATATACTTAATTAAGAAAAGAGGAATTCTAGATTCAACATAAAAAGATTAATTAATTAAAAAATATTTTAATAATGAAATAAATATAAAAATTTAAAAATTATATTGGTTGTATTGTTCTTACTCAGTGGAGATGGGGTCGATGACCTCTCCTGTTAGAATAGAATGTTCCTTTTTTCCACTAGGGGGCGCAGGAGGGCGGCGGTGAGATGGTGGGAGCAGGAGGGACCGCAGGCGGGGCAGCGGGTAGTCGGAGGAGCAGGCGGGGCAGCCGGAGGAGCAGGCGGGACAGCCGGAGGAGCAGGCGGGACGGTCCCACAGTCCCACCTGCTCCTGAGCCCGTACTCTCCTTTTCCTACTACTAACGTTTCTTAAAATGACAGAATAGTTTAGTTGGTATAGAGCATTGACAACGTCAAGACATCCAGGACTCGAGTCCTAGCTTAGATGTATTTTACTCATTCATAAAAGAAATCCAAATTGTTTACATAAATATGTAATTATATAGTTAGTCATTGATGAAAATGTCTGAATGTTTAACCGTTTAAACGCCAATGTTCCCAAATGGGAACATTGCATTATTTGTAATACAAAACATATATTTTCCAACATGATAACGATGCCCTTATTTTTCCTATAAAATATAAGCTTGATTTCAACTTTTGAAAAAAAAATATATTGATGTTTAAGCATTTATCACAGGTATAAGGAAAATGTGAATTCATTAATTTGCATAAAAATATATTATTTGCTTTTATAGTTTTCTCTATATTACTTACATTTGACCCCTAGGAATCTAAATGTTTTTGGAATTCGAGAAAATATTCAAGAACAATGTGCAATAGCATATAGCGGAAAATAATTTATTATATTTACAAAGGTTGTCAATCAATAATCATGTTCCGAAATGCGAATTTTGAAATGAAAACAGACAAAAAAACTGCAAATATATTTTTTTTTGTTATTTTCTAAGTTTGTATGCATAAATTAAAACATTTGAAGCTGTAATATAGGAAAAACAAAATTATTATTACTGTGCGATATTAATTAGGCGTGTAAACTATTAAGTTAAATATCAAATAAGGAAATTTTCATAACCTTTTTTTTGTTATCACGCCAATAATGAGCTTAATATATTATTATGGAAATCTTTTTGTGAGGTGTGTCGTTCTTATGGGTTCGTTCATCTGACGAAACCCTATTCATCTCTGTCCGCTGTCTGTCTGTTTGTCTGTCACAGAGTCAGTATAGAAAAACTAAATACGTCACAGAGTTCAAATTTTGTGTACTTACAGCTGAATATCTCTTGTCGCACAACAAATCATAAAATTTTGAGAAAGAATATTATTTTAATTTAAGTATTATTTTTAATATCACCAGTTCTTTTTTTTTTTTTTTTTTTTTTTTTGTGCGTGTTTTTTTTTTTAATTGTTGTCACGCAAGTTTAAATAGACATAAAAATTATTGCTTTTTTCACACTTTACTTTTAAAAGAAATGAGGTACGTCTGTTGCCACAGTTACAGAATTGGTATTAAAAATCACAAAAATTAATATCTCAAAAATAAATTGAGATACAGTTTTTAAACAAATTGCATTTAAAAGTACATTTTATTCCCTATACGATGGGATAAAAACTAAAAATGTGCGATTTTTAGGAGCTTAAAAATTTGCAGTAGCGTAACTTTCAAAATTGAAATTTCATTTCTTCTAATTGTTGAGCGCAAGTTGAAATAAAATTATTATGTATGTAGCAAAAATTAATGGATTAAATAGATCACTTAAAAAACGTGCTTATTTGTTTTTATTTCATCATATTAAATCATATTTATCATCCATTTTGAAATGCGAAATGATTTTTTTAAATTTATTAAATTATTATTCATTTAAATTACTAGCCGCCACTGGTGACCAGTTTGGTCTCCCTTAAATTTATCATGGCAGCATTTAGGGGAATAATTCAAAATTCTGTTCTGGTTGGCGCTATTCACGAAGAAATGCCAAAATAGCGTAGAAAAACCGTTTTTCGTTTGTTAATTTAACTATAAAGCGTTTTGAAGCAGATATTAAACGAAACTTCTTTGCAATCTGCGATAACACTTTCCCTCTTGTTCTTGTTTCATCACCGCACATTTTCAACAATGGAAAAGTGATACATTGTGTAATATGATGGTTTTTCCGTATAACGACACGAATAATGGCAAGATGGACCTATATGACACACCTGTTTATGGAATGAAACACAAAATGAATTTTTGCAAGATGTGTCACGTTACTTTTGCGGGTAAGTGATATAACATCGTGATATACTCGGCAAAAAATTACCAAATGAACTAGTCGTTGGGGGAAGGGGGGGGGGGACCGTAATACTTACCAATCATGGATATGCATAATATTAAATATGAAAATAAAACATGTGTAAACTATTTATAAAATGCATTGCAATTCCAAAACAAAGTTTAAACGTATATTTAAATACTTTTAATATACATAGTAATGTCTATTAATGAATTCTTGATGGACCAATTTCGACAAACTATGTAAAACGCCTAACTATTCAAGTAGTACAGTCCAAAAATAATAATCATATTAACTAACAGTTTACTGCGTCGAATTAATCGTCTCATTTCCAATTAAAACATAAATTTCAATTGAAATTTCAACGAAATGTAGGGTCATGAAAAATCGAAGAGTCCGGAAAACATGATTACAAATATCTCGACAACTAATAATACGATCGACTTTGTTCTTTATGGGAAATTTGTGTTATTTTATTGTCTTTTAAATACCCTCAGTAAAATAAAAAATTTCGAAAATTTTTGTATATCTTTCATCAGAACGAATATTTCGAGAGTCTGAAAAAAATAGTTCCGGGTAATTGAGGTTGCTGATATTTAATAGGCTTCGTCCTACTGTTGCATACTAACTACATACAAAATTTTAAGTCTCTATCTCAATTTGTTCAAAAACTAGAGACGTTTACAGACAGACAGACGAACGGCATCTTTTTTTTTTTTTCTAAAAATATGTTTTTCGGAATCTCCAGTGTCTAAAACGTGTAAATCAGTCAATTTTTTTTTCGATTTTCAAAACGATTGCAAGATTTACCCTATACTACGTATGATGGGTAAGTAAAAACAAGTAATCAAAAACTAATAGAGTAAAGCTGAAAATTGATTCAAGAATATAGTTAAAATGAGATGATCGAGAGGCGATTTGCCGCGCTGACAAGAAGCCAACCTGCTGCCCCCAAAAAAGTGATGCTGCCTGGACTAAAAAAAGTCCAGTTAGGACATTTAATAGAATTTCGGAAAGGAATTGTTTGCTATTTTAATATGTATAAATTGAGCAATGAATTTAAAGAGAAAAGATAAAAAGAGAAAATTTAAGGAATTCGACTACCTTTTTTTACAGCCCAGATACAGCTGGGGATTGTTAAACTCAAATCTGAATTTTGTAAAAAGAAGTTTACTGTTAAGAGGCTACTTCAGTCACCTGAAAAGATCCACTTATGCTAATCCTATAGAATTTTTAAAAGATATCTCGTTTGCATTTCAGTATTTACAAAAATCTTTTTGTATTTGCTAGCTGAGATCAATCTGTATAAAGAGCTTTTCTACTTTTTCGATTTTATTTATAGATATTTTTAATGAGGAGACTTTCACTTTCAGAACCAGTTTAAAAATTGAAAGCATCCCCTTGAAAAATATTTGCAAACGAAATTGAAAAAGTAAAAGAGTGGAGGTGTAGAAGTCCATCTCAGCTATCTAATACAAAAAGAAAATAAATTAAAATTATTAATATTTAAACAAGATATCTTTAAAAATTTCTTCCACAGGATTAGCATTAGTACGCGAGTCTTTTTTGGTGATTGGTGTAGTCCCTTAACTATTACGTAAAAAAAATAGAAAAGATGTGGAAACTTTTAAATACATATACAAAAAATTATAGAAGAACAAGGTAATTAAACTATTAAAATTTGCCAATTTCTTTGAAATAATTTTATTAGAAACATTTCAATCTGTATACATTCATACAATGTAATACTTCAAAATTAATTTTTTAAAACGTCTAAAGCGTATATATCATGTGTTTAAACATTTTAAAAGAATTGTTAACAAAATTATTGTGGTGCTTTCCAACCACCAAAAGCTCTTTCAACTTCCTGAGCACAAGCAATAGTCAAAGGATCGTTTTCTCTTCGGCTTGCAATTTGTAATCCCAGTGGTAATCCTTGCTTATTCATTCCAATAGGACACTGTGTTGCCGGTAAACCAAGTACATTAAAAATAGCTGTATAGCCTGCACTTGCAGTTAACGCAAGCATTTCATTATGGTAGGGTGCTGGGAAGGGCACTGTTGGCAATATTAAAACAGAATTTTCATCCAACAAATCATTTAGTTGATCTTCAAGTGTGTTTCTGATTTTCTTATAAAAGTCTACCATACTTTCATCATATAAGAAAGTATTTTTGGCTTGCAAAGCGATGACGAAAGCCATTGTAAACATTGATCGGAAACAAAGAAATTTAACGAGTTCTTGAATTGGATTTAGATTAGCTTTACCAGCTGTTATCGTTTTTCCCACATCAGGAATGGATGAAAATAAAGTATTGAAAAATAAAGCAGTGCTATGTTTTAACAGTGGCAACGACACTTCTTCAATTTTTGAACCTTTTCTCTGAAAATGTGAGACAACCTGAAATATAATGAAAAATTTTAAATATTATGCACTATTACACATATATTTTTTTCTATATCTATGAATACAAAGAAAACAAGCTGGGAATTGCACGTGAACGTAGCAAATGAGGTGCGTTCGTCCGATAACGGAGTTTTAAAAATATTCAGATCTTGCTGATATAGTAGAGCGTACTTTGGATACAGTATAGTAGTCGAAATCTTTGTGTTTCTGTAAATATGCAGGAAGTAATTTTTATTACACCTCAGCAACGTATATCTTATTCATAAAATGTGAAATAGTTGAATATAATTAAAACACGCCCCAAACAATGTTTCCCCGTATAGCATTATGTAGTGGAATACTTTTGTGTGGCCCTGTAATTTAATAATAAAAATTATTTGCATCACAGATTGTACGGAATGCATATTTTAGTATATATTTCATAGATTCATGCCAATTCTATTATGCTCGAATGAGTGTAACATCATTAAAATGCATTCGAAACTTTTTTCCCATTGACCGTAATGCAATGAAATACTTTTGATTGTCCCTGTAAATGATCTATGCATCCGATTTTCATAACATTTGAAATGACTCGACAAAATTACGTAATAATTATATGTTTTAAATTTCAAACGATTAAAATGCATTTGAAACTTTTTTCCCCATTGACCGTAATGTAACGGAATCCTTTTGATTGTCCCTGTAACTGATCTATCCAACCGATTTTCATAAAATTTGAAATGACTCGACAAAATTATGTTATAATTATGTATTTTAAATTTCAAACGATTCAGTCCGGTAGTTTTTGCGTTGTTATATGCGGGCGGGCAGACAGACGGATAGACAGACGGACGGACTGAGCGACAACAATAGGTGCTACGTATTTACATAATTACGAACGCACCTAAAAAGTTACAAAAGGGTAAATACATAAATAGATATGCGTTTTTCAAGATATACAGTCACCGCAAAAAAAATCTTGACATTTACGATTTTAGACGCTTTGTCAAATTATCTAGAAATATACATAAAGCATTATTCTGAAACTCCAGGTGTTTAAACAAAATAGTATGCGTCATATATTTTCGCGAAGAGTTTTCCCCGAAATCCAACAGCGGACCGTCAACAAATTGAAAAAGAACGAAGATCTTTTGGATTACCCTGTCAAAACTAATGGAGCAAAACAGTTCAAACTGCATATTATTATTAAGTGGCTCATTGTAATAAATTGTGTTCGTTTTTATGAATATAGCATGTAAACTCGTAGAGAAATTAAGGTTTTTATAAAAACGGTCTCTAATTTTTCCGAGATTTTTTTTTTTTTTTATAACTTGCAGAGTCCTTCATAAAACACAATGTTATTTTCAGAAAATATGACAAACAACATTGCACACAATATACTGTCATCAGAATTTAAAAATAGTAAAAATTGTACGAAAAATGAGTAGGTTTAGTAAATACTTTTTCATTGCGCATGCACCAACGATATCAAAATTTCATTTGCATATTGTGTTAGCTAAATGTTGACATGTAATTAAATTATATTTACAAAGTTTAAAAAGAATTCTTCAAATACTTTTTTTAATTCTACAAAACAAAGAAAATAAGTTGAAACTGATGTGAATTAATATGAAGAGATAAAAATGTCTTAAATACACCATAAAAAAACTTAAATTCACAAGGCCTTACAAAAAAAAAAAAAAAAAAAAAAAAAAAAAAAGAGTTTTTTTTGTCAGACGAAAAGAAGACGTGCGTCTGCTATGAAAGCAGCGGCACGACTTTAAGTATTTTATGGCGTGTTTCAGGTGTTTTTATCTCTTCATATTCTACGAAACGTCTTAAACCAAAAGTGTCTGCTAGCATACGACCATATAGAATAAGATTTATCTGTCATACGACCACATTTTTGTTCTGAATTAAAAGTGATAAAATAACATATTTCTTAAATTAAACTTTTGAAATTATTACTAGCCTTTATTAAACAATCAAAATTAATTTTATTCCTAATCAGTGAAATTACTTTGACATTTATAGCCTTTTTATCTCTCGCAAACCCCGCGGCTTTGCTCGCGTAATAGCTGATATATGGAAAGTGATATTTGTATGTCTAAATTTTTATTATAAGAAATTATACTTTTAGGAATAATTCAAAAATTAACATTTAAGCCACTAGATCATAGCATTCATTGCATTAGGCATAAAAGATATCTAAAGCTAATTCACAACAAATTATAATTTAGAAAAAAAATTAAAAATTTCTATGCGCAATCCTTAGGTTTATTTCAGTATTCATTTGAAGTTTTGAATTTTTTTAGAAACCATCTTCTTAGTACGCACTTACATCTTAAAATTAACCATCGTGACGAATTCCGAGCTCCTTTTCTAACGTCTGCCATCACTCTAGGCTAGTGACACCAGCATAAAATGCCTTTATTGAGCAGGGACTGCCACCATTAATTTGCCAACATTAATTTTGAAATCGATTAGATATTTTCTATTATTCAATAAAATCGTAATTTGAGAAAAAATCAGATATTTTTTTTAGAAGCAGATATTTTTTTGAAGTGAAAACTTCTTTAGCGGCGCTGAGCACTTTTTGTATGGGTAAAAACTTCCAAACTCGCGTCAGGGTCACGTGATGCTGATCGAAAAAGCGTAAGATCGAGGGGAAGGGAGAGGAACTAGTATCTCCCACTCTTTCTACCGTGCCTGAGTGTGCTGCTCCGTTTAGGCGGCACAGGGCGCTTGCGCGAATGTCCGTGTGTGTTTTTTTAAGTTATAATTGTATTTAAGTTTAACAACTTATACTGTTAATAGATGGAATAAAATGTTATGAAAGAAAAAGTATGATATTGTGCATTGATTATGCTGCAGTTTCCAACTACTTTTTTTCATTTTTTTTATTGTATTTAAATAATAACAACATAAATTGATACCAAATGGAATAAAAAGTTAAGAAAGAAAAAACATGACATTGCACATCAATTATGCTGCACTTTCCGACCATTTTTTTCAATTCCTTAAATTTTCAATTGTATTTAAAGTTTAACAACTTACATTGTTATCAAATTGAATAAAAAGTTAAGAAAGAAAAGACATGACATTGCTCATCGATTATACTACACTTTTCAACCAATTTTTAAAATTATAATTGTATTTAAAGTTTAACAACATATACTGTTACCAGAAGGAATAAAAGGTTAAGAAAGAAAAAATATGACATTGTGCATCAATTATGCTGCACTTTCCAACCACTTTTTTCAGTTTTTTTAATTTTTGATTGTATTTAAATAGTAACAACATAAATTGATACCAAATGGTATAAAAAGTTAAGAAAGAAAAACATGACATTGCACATCGATTATGCTGCACTTTTAAACCTTTTTTTTATATATATATATATTTTCAATTGTTTTTAAGGTTTAACAACTTATATTGTTATCATATGGAATAAAATGATAAGAAAGAAAAGACATGATATTGTACATTGATTATGCAGTACTTTCCAACCAATTTTAAAAATTGTAATTGTATTTAAACCTTAACAACTTATACTGTTACCAGAGGGAATAAAATGTTAAGAAAGAAAAAGTATGACATCGCGCATTGATTACATTGCACTTTCCAACCATTTTTCTCTGTTTTTTTTTTAAATTTTTGATTGTATTTAAATAGTAACAACATAAATTGATACCAAATGGAATAAAAAGTTAAGAAAGAAAAAACATGACATTGCACATCAATTATGCTACACTTCAAAACCATTTTTAAAAATTTTAATTGTATTTAAAGTTTAACAAAATATACTGTTACCAGATGGAATAAAAAGTTAAGAAAGAAAAATCGTGATATTGTGCATCGATTATGCTGCACTTTCCAACCATTTTTTAAAAAATTGTATTTAAAGTTTAACAACTTATATTGTTTGATTACTATTCAATTTGTTGCAAGTTTCAGAAGATACGGTCGTCCAGCAGCAGGAGTAGCTATTTATAAAAGGTTGTTTGATGTAATGGGCATATATTTCCACAATTCATATGAATGTGCATGTGAGGTACACCAGTATGTTTAGTAGTAATGTTTTTGATATCAGTGATATATGTGTTTGTTGTTGCCACTCTGAAAATGAAAAACTAATTGTATTGGTTGCCATTTATATTTCACCGGATAAGTCTTTAAGTGCAAATGAGAATTTTTGTATGAAAATTTATTTATTTGTTCTAAAGAGGCTTCTGCATTACTTCAAGATAGAATTGGAAAGAGATTTGATGATTTGCCGATGATTTTGAGTAGGGATTTCAACATCAACTTTGTGGATGATGAAAATCTACAATTAATTGAATTTTTAAATAGAAAATTTGATTTAACAATGACCAACCATCGCAATCTTAGCACAGAGAGATAAAAAATTACAATTGATGCAGTCATTACAAGATATTTAAATAGAATTGAATCAAAATTGTTTGCTATATATTTTAGTTACCATAAACCTATAATATCAAATCTAGAATATAATGATAATAATGATGATGATGATGATGGAAGAATTGTTGAAATGGGGATGAAAATTCATAAGTTTTATGGGTATTTATTTCAAAGAATACCAACTGACGATATTTCATATTTCATGCATTTGTAAATTTATGTTTTAAGCAATAGATTGCAATTTTTGTATGTAAAATAATATGCATTATTTTTCATGTACAATAGTGCATTAAATGAAAATTGTAATAAAATTTTTGTAGCAGTAGTTTATAATAATGAATAAAAAACACTTCATTTAAAAGTATTTTCTGCACAATAAAATATGTCCAGACGACTAAAAAAATACACTCATAATTGTTCAAGTTTTCACTTCTGTCGGCACTCCCGGAGTGCCTTTTTTTTTTTTTTTTATAAAGTTAGTTTTTCTTTCAGAACCGGTTCAGAAAGTGAAAGTAACCTTATAAAAATATCTGCGACCAAAATCGAAAAAGTAAGCAAGGAGCGATTTTGAAAGGGACCTCGGCTATCCGATGGTTAAAAAAAAAGATAAATAAATAAAAATGTCAAAATGAGAAAGAGTTATTAGAAAAATGCTTCCCCATAGGAAGCATTAGCTCGTGAGCGTCTTCGCGGGCAGGGACAGGGGCTTTGAAAGGCTTTGAAATCACCCACTCGTGGACAGCCAACCTTTCGGTATAGGAACTTAATGCCCACGAGGGGAAAGATCCATCCAAACAACCCTAACCCATTTTTTTAAAACTTAAATATATATAAATATATACAATTAATTCACAATAGGTTACCCTATTTTATCAGGGCGAACCTGGTATTATACATTTCATAGATGCTTAATCTCAAATATATATACATGAATACATTTAGACAAATATGGGAATGACTGACAATTTCCAATTTAAATTAGAATTTGAATACATAAATATAGTTAATAAAAGTTAATTGAGGATTTTTTTTTCCTCTAAAAATAACTTAGAGTTGGAAATCGTGAGTACTGACAAATGATGCGAATAATTCAATATGCTGATTACAGAATTTTATACATACTAAAAATTGAAGCTACGTACGTTAAATTGTCGACAGACAATTATATATGTTAAATTTCAACTTAAGTGAAAGTCTATAGTTAAATGTCTTTGTAAATACAAGAAAACAGTTTATTCAATTGATTGTAATTGTCTTTTAATTTAGTAAAATTTTCTGGTTTAAATAAAGTTTGCAGGAGATTTTGTCTAAGAGTTTTTTCGCCTATCAAACGGAAAGGAATGGTTCAGCAAAGAGCATTTTTTATATAGATAATGTATTGGATCACCAATTCCCTTTCCACATGGGCAATTCGGAGTGTTTCGTTTACCTATTTTAAATACGAAACTTGGGAAACTACCATGTGCACTAAGAAAATATGGTAAAATTATTTTGTCGCATATAAAGTCTGGGTCCACTTTATTTATGATTTTATATGTGAATCGTCCCTTGGTGGAAGAGGACCATAGTGACTGCCAATCTTTTTGCATTTTATCTTGTAAGAGACGTTTTACTAGTGTTGTTGGATAGTTTATTTGCGTTATTGGTAAGTCACTTGAAATTGCTGCCTTGGCCAAGGAGTCTGCTCTCTCGTTACCACTTGTACCAATATGTGCTTTGGTCCATTGTACTGTTACCAATTTATTAGGGTTTGATATTAACAATTCATATATGTTCAGGATCAGTTCATTTCTAGGGAATGTTAATTTAAGAACGTCCACCGCTGAGTGACTGTCTGAGTATAAAATTAATGAGGTATATGGTGATGTTATGAACCAATTTATAGCTTGATAGATAGCAAATAACTCAGTTTGGTAAGCAGAATTAAATTGGTGTAGACGAAAAGATTTATCTAATATGAAAGAGTTATTGTGTTCCACTGTGAATGCTGAAACTGATCCTGAGTCCATAACTGAACCGTCTGTGTAAATGGTTATATCGAAATCCTTGGAATTAACCGAGATATGATCTTCTAGAATGTTTAAATTAGTAAGTTGGTTGTAATGAGGGAATTCAAAAGATTTAGTTTTTATCATTAAATTTGTATTTGTTAGTGTGACTGATTGATGAATGAAAGGACGTTCACCATTTATGATTTTTGAATAGGACAGTTCTTTTGCAAGTACAAGATGAATAGGTGTACAACCGGTTAAAACACAGAGGGCATCAGTTGAGATACTTCGGTAAACTCGGATGATTCCCAATAGTGCCATTCTTTGTATTGACTTGACTTTTAGGAGTCCGGGACTTTTGATGTGGGCGAACCAAATCTCTCAACCGTATAATATTTGACGGAGGATAACTGTATTGTACCAGATTTTTAGAATAGCTGGTTTTATTCCTTTGTTGAAGAATGCAGGGACAGGGGCCTTAATTCGCAACCATTACTTTTGTAACCGATTTATTATATCCTGAGATTGCATAGAATTCGTAATTTAGCAATTTTTTAGAACGCCTTTCGCTCTTTCCCACTGTTTTACAACTTATAAATTTCTAATTTACTTTCGACTGTTCTTAGAGGACAATTATATTTTACAAGTAACTGCCATGCCATATTTAAATTTTCTAGCCCCTTTAGTATCACAGCAGTCGCAATTTAGAATGTTTTTTTTTCTCTTGCAATCCTCTGGTGGTAGTGGAGCGCACATAAAATATAGCTTATGTCTGAACAGGTTCTATCAGTCCAATTTGCAACCATTAATTTTTTTAATCGGTTTCGTATTTCATAAGATGCATAAAAATCATAATTTAGAACGTTTTAACAGCGATTTTCATTCATTTCATCCTTTTAAATTTGGAATTTTCTTTCGACGGTTCTTAAAACACATTTCCTTCTTTTAGGTAATCTTGCCAAATTTCAAAATATTAAAAACTTCCGTTGTACGAAAAAAAAAAAAAAAAAAAAAAAAAAAAAAAAAAACCCGCAATTTAGAATTTTTTTTAGTCTTGCAGTTCCCAGGTGGAGGTGACAACAACATAAAATATAACCTATATTGAAGCAGGGACTGTCACCATCAACTTGCAACCATCAATTTTGAAATCTGATATTTCTTGAACGTAGAAATTGCAATTTAAAATGTTTTTAGAACGCTTTTCATGTATTTCGAATTTTTTTCAAAACTGTTCTTAAAAAACATGTTTTTTTTTCTTTTTTTTTTAAATAAAATTACTATTTTAAATCTGATTGACAGCGTTATCGAAATCATTTGCTCATTAGAAACATTGAACTATACGATTGACAAATTTTGTGATGCACTAATGATTTATTTATTTTTGGATTCTTCTACAAAATTGTGGTGGGAATGTCAGCTTAAAAGCGATAAAATTCCGAAGCTTAAGAACTTAATTGAATCTCTTAAGAATTACGCAAGAATTCTGCAAAATAGCAAACTAGTACTAAATAAGGTTCTTAAATTTGTATTTTCGAATAAGAGTGATACATTTCTAACTATCTTAAGTTTCGGTTACAATAAATAAGACACCATAGTTTAGAGTCCTCTCGAAATTTCTTAATTTACCTATTCAACAACAAATAAATTTCGTAAGACATAATCTTTATTGTTTCAATTGCTTATCTAATATGCATTTTCTCAGTAAATGTAAGAGTCTAAACACATGCCCCCATTGCTTTAAAAATATCATTAGTATTTTGCATATGGTAAATAATTCAAGAAATAAGATTCAATCAAATAATATATCTTTACACTTACTAGAATGTATACCTAAAATACTTGAGTCAGGGAGTGAAAATGTTTCATCTACAATCTGTGCTTCTCTTTATGAGTCAAACGCAAATCGTAATCAAAAGAGTCTTTTTTTTTTTTTTTTTTTTTTTTGTTCACCGCATTCACAAAAGTTTAAAATTCTAACAAGAGTTTATAAAATGCAGATAGCAGATGCTTATGTAAGATTGGCTCTCAGAGGTAATCTATATCAAGTGAATGCATAAACAGATTAGGATTAAAGGTAAAAAGATAGTTCTATCTCTGTATCGTGTTTGGAAACATTTAATACTATGAATAATGGTAAGATGATTTATTATTTATTTCCCACTTCAAAAGTGATATTAGAGTATCATCATCAGCATCAATGATGGATAAGGTGATAGGTTGTATAAGTGTTGATGGATAAGGTTGTATACTCTTTATGCGTCCTTATCCTTACCTTCAATCATTTAGACAATTTCAGTGATTTAATTTATTTTACAAATCACACACACACACACAAACGACATATTATTTGGTGTAAATGTATTTACGCATTCGACGACTGGAGAAATTGTTAAACGAGAACCTAATCTTTCATTTGCCTACTAAATTCGAGACTTGGGTGGAGAATTTCAGGCACTACAAATTTTGAAACGCTGGGAACTGATCCAATATGTGTAAATCGTTTAAGTACAAAAACTGACGAATTAACTAAATTCATTCTGGAATTAGAAAAGATTCCAAATATTCAACCTTTAACAGTGAAAGAAAAACTTTGTGAAAAGCATTTTGAAAGTTCTCATTTTAAAGAAAAAAATCAGGCCACCACTCAGTCGCATTACCATTCAAATATAATTCAGATATTTTAGATGATTCTCGCCAAATGACACACAGAAGATTTGTTCATCTTGAGAAAAGACTATTATCCATACCAGAAATTTACATACAATATGTTCAATTTATGAAAGAATATTTATCTCTGAGTCTCATGGACTTTGATTCAAGTACAGATCATGAATTAGAAAATAAACATTATTGCATTCCACATCACTTCGTCTTGAATAGTTCTAGTTTAACTACAAAATTAGAGTAGCTTTTGATACGAGTACTAAAACAACAACAGGTGTTTCTTTAAACGATGTTAAAATATAGGTCTCAAAATACAAGGTGATTTAACTTGTATTTTATTATGGTTTAGATTTCACAATATTGCAATAACAGCTGATATAAGAATGATGTATAAGCAGATAAAAATTCATGATAAAGGTAGCGATTTTCTGAGAATCATATGGAGAGATAGTTCAGATAAACAAATACACTATATGGCCAAAGATGACCAGTCACTTGAGATTTTAGATTTTTTGTTAAATATTTAGAAAAATACTTGAGAAATTATCGTGAAACTTCAGGTATGTAAACAGAATAGTATAGGTCATACATTTGCTCAAAGATTTTTTTCTCGGAACCCCATAGGAGACAACAAATTCAAAAACTTGTTGAATATGCCAAAACTTTCTTCCATCTCATATAGCTTAATAATTCAAAAAAGCAGTTACAGATGTTAATGCTGCAATATTATTAGTTCCATACTATACTAACTTTGATTTTCTTTTTAAATTTCTGCTTCAGTCAATTAATCGAGTAAAAAAAAAAAAAAAAAAAAAAAAAAAAAGTTAATATCGATTATGATATCAATTAAGATCAACAGTTTTTCGTTATTCTGTTATATATCAACAGCTTGCGAATAACCGACTTAGCAGGACGCAAGTTCCCGTCGCTGTACGCGGCATCGATGGGCAACAGGACTAAGAGGAACCGAGAAATTTTTAGCTCACAGGCTATCATAGCCTGAGAGCTTATGTGCCCGCCCGTTCTGTATGTATGTGCGTATGTGCGTAACGCGATAACTCATGATAAAAATATCGGATCCACTTGAAATTTTGTATATAGGTATATCCTGACAAGGCGCTTCCCTGATTAGTTTTTGGAGTTCATTCGATATGTATAAGAGGGGGAACGGGGGGCTCATGCCCCCCGTTAGTTGATATAAATGGGATTTTCATGCAGAATTAAGTTTTCAAAATTTAGATTAGGATCATTCTGATGAGGCGATTCCGTGACTGTTATTAGGTGTTCATTGAATAAGTATAAATAGGGGGAACAGGGGTTCTAATCCCCCCCCCCCCCCCGTTAGTTGATATAAATGGGATTTTCATGCAGAATTAAGTTTTCGTTCAAAATTTAGATTAGGATCATTCTGATGAGGCGATTCCGTGACTGTTATTAGGTGTTCATTGAATAAGTATAAATAGGGGGAACAGGGGTTCTAATCCCCCCCCCCCCGTTAGTTGATATAAATGGGATTTTCATGCAGAATTAAGTTTTGGTTCAAAATTTAGATTAGGATCATTCTGATGAGGCGATTCCGTGACTGTTATTAGGTGTTCATTAAATAAGTATAAATAGGGGGAACAGGGGTTCTAATGCCCCCCCCCCCGTTAGTTGATATAAATGGGATTTTCATGCAGAATTAAGTTTTCGTTCAAAATTTAGATTAGGATCATTCTGATGAGGCGATTCCGTGACTGTTATTAGGTGTTCATTGAATAAGTATAAATAGGGGGAACAGGGGTTCTAATGCCCCCCCCCCCCGTTAGTTGATATAAATGGGATTTTCATGCAGAATTAAGTTTTCGTTCAAAATTTAGATTAGGATCATTCTGATGAGGCGATTCCGTGACTGCTATTAAGTGTTCATTGAATAAGTATAAATAGGGGCAACAGGGGTTCTAATGCCCCCCCCCTCTTAATGTCCTCTTAATTTATATAAATAGGTTTTTCAAGCAGAATTTTCAGATTTCGTTCAAATCTCTGAATAGTTTTGGAAGTTTAATGGTTAAGTATAAAAGAAGGGGATAACTCCTTTTAAATTATATAAATGCTAAATGGGTTTTTATTAAGAATTATCTAATTTGCTCTGAATTTTGGATATAGATTTTTTATATGATAAAGCATGTCTTTGATAGTATAGGAGATTCAATGATTAAGTATAAAAAAAAGAGGAAAGGGGAGAGCTGTTTCCCCTTCTTAATTTTTTTTCGAACGGAATTAACCCTTGAAAATATAAGGCTTTAATGTACAATTAGTATTTGTAGCCTGTGAGCTCAATGCCATCAGTTTAACTGGGCAGTATTCTTTATTTCAAATATCACTATTACAGCATCCCTTTCCGGCGGAATATTTCCAAATTCAATGTGGACCGGTTAGCTATAGCCAAAAACATACACAAAAAAATTGTTTAAATTCTATTTATAACTTCATACATTTTACGAAAATAAAATAAAGAAAATGGCACAAAAATCATTATTACAGCAACCCCTACCAGCAGAATATTTTCAAAATCAAGGAGAAACTACACACAGCCAAATACGTACACAGAAAATTTTATTCATTTCTATTCACAACTTCATACGCTTATTGCTGGTACAATAATAAAAATGATACAGACATTGCTAATTACAGCACTTTCTTCCAGCGGAATATTTTCAAATCGAAAGAAAATCTGCTGGCCATAGCAAAAAAAAAAAAAAAAAAAAAAAAAAAAAAACATGCACAAAAAATATGATTCAATTTTTCGCATAACTTCATGCACTTTTCAATAGTACAATAATGAAAATGGCACAAAAAACCGCTATTACAGCATCTTCATTCAGCAGATTTTTTATAATTTAAGAGGAAATGACGAAAAAATAATGAAAATGGCATAGACATCGCTATTAGAGCAATTTTTTTTTTTTTTTTTTTTTTTTTTTTTTTTTTTTTTTTTTGTAAACTTGGAAGGACCAACTGGCCATAACCAAAAACATCGGATTTCGGTTTCTACTTTTAGCTTACATATAGACCCCTTGCATTGACGTCACAGCAACGACCGGTACTCTAATCTGGTGCACATCTGGAGCCCAAACAAAACATCATAACTCTAAGTTTGCCATTTAAAGCCCGTGTAATCTTTCTGTTTAATTTTGATTTTTCTTATTCTTGCATTATTTTTCTAAGTACTTAAAAAATGAAGCGCTAATCACTATGTTTATAAATGCTAAAACACCACATTTGCCTTATGTTTGGGCACCAGATGAAGCATGTGATGTCATGTGCAAGGGGTCCATAGAACATTATGTCCTCGACGCATTTTCAATTTTACCAATTCTTTATAAGATAGTCAAAGGAATTTTTAACGACTTTTAGAGCCTTTTCGTGTTCCCTGTGGATTTTTTGTTATTCATGCAAAATTTCCAATCACAGTGCTTTCTCCATTGGTATTAAAATTTTGACGCAATTAATTTCAAATATTTCACAATTTTTATTGCAATTTTCAATGTGATTTTCATCCATCTTTCGAGTTCCATGGCGATTTTTCGACATTCGGGAATTGATATCGATTTCAAACTTTTTGCCTTATAGTAATTTTCGATTGTAATGTTTTATCCCTTAATAGAAATTTTTACCCTCGCGAATTTTATTGCAAATTTTTGGCTTTCACAATGATTTTTTTTTTAATATTTAAAAAAGGAATTCTGTTTCAAGTTTCTAAAGCTTAGTAGGAATTTGGTTTCAGACATTTAGCCTATTATGGTAAATGGGTCTGCTCTTCCATTTTTGAAGTGTAGCGATTTTTAGAGCGATTTTCAATTTGATTTTCTCTATTTTTATTTCTTTATTTCTTTATTTTTTATTTCTTTATTTATTTTTTGACTTTGCGTAATTTTTGGAGATACGGAAAAGAAATTCGGTTTTAAACTTTTAGCCTAATATAATAAATTTTCTCCTGTGCAATTTTTGATTTTTAACCGTTTTTTATCGTAATTTTTTAGCATTTTTCCGCGTTTCACTGTTTTATATTCATCAAAGGAATTAGATTTGAAATTTTTATCAAATTGGAGAAAATTTTGGCTTTCATAATTTTTGAACTTTTTGAGCTTTTTACTGCGATTTTTACGTTTCTTAACGATTTGCTGCGATTTTTTGACATTTAACTTTTGTAAAGTATTACATATTAGTAAAAGAAATCCACTTTTAATTCTTCAGTCTAAAGTAGTATTTGTTTTTTCTTTTGATGAAGTTTATTCGATATCAGTGTAGCGATTTTTGAATTTTGTGCGATATTTTATTGTATTTTTCAAAGCCTTTTCTTGATTTTTTTCCTTTTTTTTGACGGACTCGAGCAAACTAATTAGTTATAAAGAAAGAAAGAAAAAAGAGAATTCTAATATTTTACTACTATTTTGTCTACTTAATAGTACAGTAGTATTCTGATTTACGTCGTGTGGCCTGGAAAAAGAAAATTTCTTTAACATAAACGCATTTTCAACTTTTTGAAGACTTTTGAAAGAAATTCAGTATCTCAGATGCAGTCACAGCTATAAGAGGATTTATGAAAAAAAATTCAGAAAAAAAAAAAAAGAGAGAGAGAGAGAGAGAGAGATGCTTGGAGAAGACTGCGCCTTTTCCTTCACAGAGATTGAGAAAACATCTGAAAATTGTGATTTTATATCTCTCTTAATTAATGAAATCATCGAAAATGGAAGAATGGATTTTGAGCTTAGAAGGGGAGGGGAAAGAATATGAAGGTTGCAAAATTAACCTAACGACCAAACCTTATTGAAGCTGAAAACAATAAATTGTAAGTTAACAACTTATTGATTTACTCAAAATTCCTGTTTCGCAAAAGCATTTTTTTTTAAAGGGCTAATGTATGTTAAATAATGTATGTTAAATGTATGTAACATTGTAACGTTATATACACGTTGAGTGTCATTTGTAACGATTGGTTGGTCGTGGTGGAGGTTAAAAGCAGACATACTCAGTAATTAAGATAAAACAACAAAGTTTATTAAAATGATGAGGGCTGAAGGGAAGTGGAGCAAGTCTTAATTTTACACAACTGGAATACTATGAAAAAGCTAAACGCATACTCATAGGCTCCGGACGAGCTCAATCGTGGCACCTTCTAACACTTCTCACTATCTCTTGGCTGAGCTACTAGATAAAGTTTAATTAGACAGCCCGTGGCTGTGTGTAATTCTTTATTCACAAATAATCAAAATGAAACTACTATGAAGTTTCTTACCCCGGCCAACTCTCAAGTCAACTATCGAAACTCCTTTACACTTCACTGGAGGCCCGCTGCTACTTTCAGTCGGCTAGCACTTCGCTGAACAATATCTCACTTCGCTATCTAACGCCACAGATACTCTCACACTGGCTAACGCCACAGATGCTCTCTCGCTGGCTAATGCCAGAGACACTCGCTACACACTCACACCCAAGCTTTTATATGCTGCAAACTGAGATACTTCACATTAACATATTACTAATAACCGCGAGTTAACTGCAGAATCCGAAAGAGCACACACATTCTAGAAAGTTAAAATAAAAGAGAATATAGATGTCGCTTTTACGCTTACACATGTTAAATTATTGACGTCACGATCTCAGAAATACTAAAGTGCCTTTATGACAAAGGTCACTCCCTCACAAAATAATCCTCAGGTACAATACAATATGTTCATTGGATTTTGGTGATTATGTTTGTCGTTTTTTGCTTGTTTTGTACCTCGACTTATGTCACTAGACATGGAACGAATTGCTGACGTAAATAAAGGTATTACTGTACAATGAAACAAAAAAAATATTAATGAATCGTATGAAAATTTGCATTTCTATTGGTTGAGTTGGTTCTATAGAACAAAATATTCCAACTAAATTAGTATTTCACAAAACACTTATTCTTACCTTTCTGATAGCATCTTTAATTTCTGGATCTACGTTCTCTATAAATGGTAGATTTTTTCCGAATGAATATAGATAGTACACTTTAAGTTTTTCAAAATTCACCTATAAGAAAAATATAATACATTTAGCGATCACCATGATGTCTTACATTATTGAAAATTTTTAGCAAACTGTCCAATCATTCGTTAGTTTTTAAAGATAATGGTTACTCGATCATATTATAGTTTGAATGTAATAGTTAACTTATACGCTTATGTAACGATTTTCAATACAAATTGGACAGTTTGCTGCAAATTTTCACCAGTGTAGTTATTCGGATACATTAACTTTTATAAACTTTTCAAACATTTAACCATTTCAGGGGTGCCGTTTGCAGTCTGCAAATGCTTAGTTGCTCAAACTGCCATTTAGCACCAGTATTTTTTTAATACACTTTAAGTTTTTTAAGATTCGCCTGTAAGAAAAACATATTATACATTAATCGATCAGCACGATATGTTAATCACTGTTAAAAAATTGCAGTAAACTGTTCTGTCATTTAGCAGTTTTTAAAGATGGTTACTTGATCACATTATGATTCGAATGTAATAGACTTACGGTTATGTAATGGTTTTCGATAAGAACTGGACGGTTTGCTGCAAATTTTCAACAGTGTAGTTATTCAGAAACATTAAGTTTTATAACCTTTTGAAACTTTTAATCCTTTCAGGTGCGCTGTTTGCAGCCTGCAAATGTTGAATTGCTCAAACTGCCATTTGGCAGCAGTATTTTTGTAATGCACTTTAAGACTTTTCAAAATTCACCTGTGAGAAAAGGATTATAAAATTAGTGATCAGAATGTGTCTTCTTACACAGCTAAAAATTTGCAGCAAAGTGTCTTGTCATTCGGCAGTTTTTAAAGATAATGGTTACTTGATCACTTTATGGTTCAAATGTAACAGTTAACTTACGGTTATGTAACGGTTTTCAATAAGAACTGGGCAATATGCAAATTTTTAACAGTGTAGTTATTCAGATACGTTAAGTTTTATAAACATTTTAAACGTTTAATCCTTTCAGGTGCGCGGTTTGCATTCTGCAAACGTTGAATTGCTCAAATTGCCATTTAGCACCAATTTTTTTTTTTTTTTTTTTTTTTTTTTTTTTTTGTACAATTTAGATTTTAGGCTTTTGATTATCATCATATATATTATAAAGCAGAAGTTCTGAAACTTCCAAACGGGTGTTTTCAAAAACTACCCGATGGATCTTTTTGCAGATTATATCATTCGATAGGAAATATTTTTCCGAAGGTTTATGATTCAAATTTACAGGGATAACTCTGATTTTTCGTAGTAAATTTCGTATTTTTCGGGTTTTTTTTACAAAAGGGTTGCCAGTAGCTGTTTTTGGCGAAAATTATAATTGCTAAAAGAATTAAAAATGATATATCTGTTAGAAATATTACAAACATCTTGCAAATAAAAGCAGAAAATAACTATTGATAATAATAATAATAATAAAAATAATAAAGAAAAACCATTTAATGAGGCATAATACTATAAAAAAATATTTATCTTAAAAATAAAAGAAATATTTGTAACGCTTAAAAAATAACTTAACGTGAAATATTACATTTGATGCAACATTTGGCGACTTATCCTTGCGTTAGAATAAAAAAAAAAAAAAAAAAAAAAAAAAAAAAAAAAAAAAAACTTGAAAATTTCATTAAATGAATTTTGAACGATATTTATTTTCCTTTCTATTATTTTCTTTCTCTTTTTTATCAAATTTCAATAGTATATAACTTACTCCAGAAAAAGGCAGATCTAATTATAAATGTAATTGTGAGTTATATATTTGTTTTTTTGAGATTTTTTTTTTTTACTTTTGTCGGCAAAGAATTAAGCCAAAAATGCATATGTCTAACATTAGGTCGCAATAATGTTGTTTTTTCCAAAAGAAGATAATTTTTGGAGTATAATTTAGTATACAATTGTAAATTCAATAAACATAAGTTAATATTTTGAAAATTGTAATCAAATATTTAAATTTTAGCTTTAGTGTGAAATTTTGCCAAACATATATATATTGTAAAATAATGTCATTCTTTTTCAAAAGTTTTTCGCCGCAATTTTGAAAATTGTAACCAACAAACATACTTTTTTGCGCCATTTTGTCAAATTCTCTTCCAGGGAAAATTAGTTTTAAAATTTACAAACTGAAGAAAGAAATCTAGCAATTTAAACGAAATTTATGCAATTTCGCGTTATTACTATCGATAAATTCAACATTTTGAAATAAAAATTGCCTTCTGAAAAAAATGGCACAGATAACATACATGCACCACATTGGCGCGATTGCAACAAAACGTCGATTTTATGTTCATATGGTAGCTCGGCTATTGTATATTTATTAATAAACTATTTACTCTCATTTATTTTTTAAATGATGTAAACTGTTTTATTTTATAATTATTAACAAAACATTATTTATTTATTTTTATTTCCTTTTTAAAATAATAGAAAACAATTAAAAAATATGTATGTAACTGATATTTTAAAATGAAGTTTTCACCAAATTGGCGTAAAAAAGGAAAAAAAATGCACAAATGTGGTGCACATAAGGCATTTGTGCCAAAATATTTTACAAGTTTGTTTTAATTAGCCATTTCTTCTTCAATTTTCTTCATATTTGTCCTGTGTTAGATAATATTTAAAATGATATTGGACTAATCTTCAATAATTGAGCACCGCCAAATAGCATATTTACTATATTATTGAAAGTTTTATTGGCACAGATATTATATATCACCGAGGTAAATAATAGACTTTAAATTGGCATTATTTTGTCTGAGATATATTAACCCGATTATTAATATTTATTTATAAATAAAATGCTTATTTACTTTATAAATTGTGTAAATTCTTTTGTTATATACTTATTAATTAAACTTTTTTCATAAATTTTTATTTCTATTTAAATAATAGAAAATAATTTAAATATACACATGTAACTGGTATTCGAAAACAATGTTTCCGCCAAATTAGCATAAAAAATTATCGCGTCAAACTCGGCGCATATGACATCTTTGCCTTTTTGTTTATGTATTAAGGAGATATCTAGATCATCAACGAGATCATAGAAAATTTGTCAGATTATTTTATTTGAGATTATTAAATTTATGGTTTTTCATTATGAAACAAACGAAGAAAAGAAAATTTACTATTGATGCAACTACAGAATTAACGACTGCTTGGCGTTATTTAAAAAAAAAAATCGAAAAGGCTATTTTTTTTAATTATTTGTTTACATTATTATAAACATTTTTCCTTTTTATATACGCATCACCTTGGCGCGTTTTTTAAAATCTGACATCAGTTTGGCAAACACTGCGTTTTCAAATACCAGTTACATGTTATATTATTTTTAATTATTTTCTATTATTTTAAAAAGGAAGCAATAATAAATAAGTGAAGTTTAATTAATAATTATAGAACAAAACAATAAATAAGGAAAAAAATAAAGAAAAGTAAAGAAACAAAGTTTATTAGTAAATAAACATCAACAACCAGATTACCACGCAATCCATAAAATCACAATTTTGTTGCAATCGCACCAACGTGATCCATACATGACACCTGACCAAAATATTATTGGCTATATTATTATTTATATTTTTTTTATATTATTTGGTACTACTTGATTATCCCTTCAACCAAAAACTACCGCCAAAATAAAAGATTAAATGTCAATAATGGATGATCGTAAATGCCACATTCATTTGAAATTAAACATGTTACATGCGTTTGTTACGTCATTAACTACTTTTTAATTCGACGTTTTATTTGTATTTCTATTAATATTTTCGTAATTTATTGATTCTTTGGTTATTTAAAATAAAAGTTATATTCATTTGTATAATATGGTGAATCGTTTTGCAATATGTATAATTTGGCGAAATTGATCAATGGAATAATAAAGTAGTACCGATTATTTATTAAAATTCTATCTGGACATTTAAGTTGACAGAACTGGCGTACTTTTCAAGTCTCCGTAGAGGCATTCGCCAAGTTGTCGTTAATTCTGTGTTTTAGCCTTATTATGTATTTTTCATCTGTAGTTACTTTACTATCCCTAAAAAAGCAATATTTGCAATGTGCAGGAAAAATATTCGGAATATCAATGATATAGAATTAATATATATAGTATATATATTTGCAATTAATTTATCAATCATTCAGGTTAAAAAAAAAATACTTTAAAATTGGCTAAGAAAAAATATACATTAAATACCGGCAGTAGAAAATTTTGTTTATGATTCAGTTATTTCAGTTTTAATTAACAATAAGCCCTATCAACAGAATTTTATCAAAAATTAACTATTAAATACTACTTCATTACCCCGTCGAACAAAAAATTATTGCCAAGATATAAGATTAAATGTCAATAATAAATGATTGTAAACTTCACTTTCATTTGACAATAAATACGAAATAAGTCTGATACATTTGTAACAAATCGTTATAAGCAATACTAATGTTTGACGTCAAAAATCATAATGGAATTGATTACAAGCTGAAGGTTTATTTTTCTACAAAATTTAGCATCAAGATTATTCCCGATTTAACAGCTACATGTTTGCAACTGCAGGGCTGCCACAGGCGACTATTTTTTAACTAACTGGCACCACTTTCTTTAAACAGAAATCCGCAACATACACTTTGACAACACTTGCAAGAAAAACTTATTTTAAAATTTATATTAGAAAAATAGTGGTGCGAACGGAATATAAAAATAGTCGCCTCTGGCAGCCCTGCAAGTGGTTTAAAAAAATGAAGCGGCAGTGAAACTGATGTAATTTTAATTTTACCCAAATAATTCAACTTTAAAACACACCTTTTATGCTTCATTGTTCTAATAACTATATAATTTAAACACTCTTTTTTACATTTTTTTGCCATGTACTTTGCTGGAACAGACCAAGGTAGATAGAAAACTGTAGTAGAGTTGCCAGAAGAGGACGGTTATTAAAAAATGCAATGCAACATGTAATGAGATTGTATTTAGGCTACCAGATCTGCACATAGTGCAAGTTCAGATTCGGGAGTTTAAGAACTAACAAACGATAATGCGCTATTTGAAAATTAATAGAGTTTGGTATTCATTGCAATGCTTTCTGACAAAATAGTGTGATGAGTAGAGAACATTTTGATTCCTGCTGTTACAACGGTCTCATTTTCATATCAAACTCTACTATAAATGATCAAATAAGAGAGATGGTACTTAATTACCCAAATTTTGTCCAAGGCATACAATAGTGCAATATCGCAATGACATTGGCACTGGCATCGTTTTCAGTATTACGAAAGGACATTCCAGGTGATGGTCTACACTGCTTTAAAAAAGAAATTTCAAATCACCATTTTGTTTGAGTCAAGATTTGTTTGGAAAAATGGACCAGCGCAGCGGGCATAGCCTGCTAGTTTTCAAATAAATTTGTTCGAAAACTGTGTGTATGATTTAATTTTTTGAACATTTTTGAAACAGAAATTCCTTGCGGCTGAAAGGTTTAAGTGTATGAGTGATAGTCCAAAAGTAGGTTAAGATAAAAATCGTCGCCTCATAGTGTTGCAATATAGATAGATATTTATAGGTGATCATCCACTTGTGATTTTAGACACTTCGTTAAATATCTAGAAAAATACATGAGGAATTATCCCGAAACTCTTAGTGTATGCATAATAGTACAGGTCATACGTGGACCGTCAACAAATTAAAAAAACAACGAAGATCTTTTGGATAACCCTGCCAAAACTAATGTAGCAAAAGCATTCAAATTACAGATTACAATTATGTGGCTTATTGTAATAAATTGTGCTCATTTTTACGCGGATAGTATATATACTCGTAGAAAAATTAAAGTTTTTCTTAAAACAGTCCAAAAATTTGCCAAGGTTTTTGGTTATAATTTCCAGAGTTCTTTTTAAAAAAAATCGTCTTTTTAGAAAATATGACTTACAACATTGACACGATACCCTGTAGTCAGAATGAAAAAATAATGAAAATTGTATGAAAAATGAGCAGATTTTTTAAATAACATTTCATTGCGCATGCGTGAATGCAATTAAAATATAATTTGCATAATATATTTGCTAAATTTATAGTGCAACTTTTATGAATTTCTCAAAAACATAGCCTGAAAATTCTGAAAATTATCGTCGATGGAATAAGCTCAAAATCCGTTGTTTCCAAAATAAAGGAAAAAGATGAGGGCCTATATCTATATATTCATTGATAAATGTCATTATAACAGTATCATTCAATACACAATATTGCACGTACTACTATATTTAGGTAACTCTCATTTTTTTGCTTCCTTTTAGGAATAACGGAATTTTTATTCTATCGAGGATAATTTTCAGAAATTTCAAGCTATGTTTTTGAGGCTTTCACAAAATTTGATCAATACATTTAGCTAACACAATACGCAAATGAAATTTCGATAGCGTTCACACATGCGCAGCGAAAAATTATTTAATAAACCTACTTATTTTTTATACAATTTTTATTACTTTTAATTCTGACTACATGGTATTGTGTACTATGTTGTTTGTGAGATTTTCTGAAAAGAACATTTTTTTTATATTAAGAACTCAACAAATTATAGACAAAAAAAATTTAGCAAAATTTGGGATTGTTTTTATAAAACCTTAATTTCTGTACGAATATATATGCTGTCCTCATAAAAAATGAACACAATTTATTACAATAAACCACTTAATCATAATTTACAGTTTGAATGAGTTTGCTACATTACCCAAAAGATATTCATTCGTTTTTAATTTGTTGACGGCTCCCTATGGAATTTTGGGGGAAAATCTTCGCGGTAATATATAACCTATTCTATTATGTTAACACACCGGGAGTTTCCGGATAAATTCTCATGTATTTTTCCAGATATTCAACAAAATGTCTAAAATTACAAATTGCCGGTTACCTTTTGCCATGCAGTGTAGTTTAAGTAAATTACATTGAAAAAAGAATGATTAAAATATAGATTTTTACAAAATTCCTTTTTTGAAAATGCTTCTCAATTTATTACTTTCTTCTATCTGCAATAGAAGAAAGTATTGTAATCGAAAATTTTTTTTCGACTTCCGGTTTTCGACGGATTTACACGTTTTAGGGGTCAGAGATTCCAAAAAACATGTTTTTACAAAATGTCTGTCTGTATGTCGCCATTCTACCATCAAAAAGTGTATGAAGTTATGCATAGAATAGAACCAAATTTTTTGTGGATGTTTTTGGCTGTGGCAAGCAGGTCCTCCTTTAGTTTTGAAATATTCCACCGGAAGGGGACGATGTAATCGCGATTTTTGTGCCATTTTCAATATTGTACCGACCAAAAGTATTTGAAGTTATGCATCGAATTGAACCAAACTTTTTGTGTATGTGTATGACTATGGCTAGTTGGTCCTCCCTGAATTTGAAAAAAATTCGCCGGGAGGGGCGCTGCAATTGCAATTTTTGTGCCATTTTCAATATTGTACCGACCAAAAGTATATGAAGTTATGCATCGAATTGAACCAAATTTTTTGCGTATGTGTATGACTATGGCTAGTTGGTCCTCCATGAATTTGAAAAAAATCCGCCGAAAGGGGGCCGCGCAATCGCGATTTTTGTGCCATTTTTAATATTGTACCGACCAAAAGTATATGAAGTTATGCATCGAATTGAACCAAATTTTTTGTGCATGTGTATGACTATGGCTAATTAAAATTCATAGCATTTTGAAAATTTTAAATGAATGGTTTCGGATAAAACTGTTATTAACTATATTTAATTATCTATATTAATGTTACAAATTAAGGTAAATAAATTATTAAATAGTCGACTTTTTTTTTAACCTTTCGGAAAATGTTGTTTTTTTTTCGGTCGAGAATAGATATATCTGATACACATCTGATAACGGAGTAAGAAACAGGAAGGGAAAATAATGTTAAAATTTTGCCATGCGGATTTTTTAACGATAGGGGGCTACACCGTAGATTGTGGGCTGTCGATCGATGCTTCTGCAATGTTTTTCAGTGGAAAAAACGTTTATTAAATATCACAAAGAAACAGACTTATGATTTTTAGAGATTAAGTACTAATCAAATATTTTCGAATACATTTTAATTTCGGTATAGTTTTTATAATCTTTGAACAATTTAATAATTCATAACTTTGGATATTTATGCAATTAATGCAAGTAGAATTAATGCAAATTTTTATTTTAATTATCTCGAGGGGGAAAAAATTGTGTAAATAATAGGATCTCCAGAATACACATTTAAAATAATTTAAACATTTTTTTTTCTACCTTTTATTTGTGACTGTACAGTAAAAATAAATCTATTAATCAAAATTATTCTTTGCTCATTCAGGAATT
This sequence comes from Maratus speculifer, assembly GCA_964019185.1. Classification (NCBI taxonomy): domain Eukaryota; kingdom Metazoa; phylum Arthropoda; class Arachnida; order Araneae; family Salticidae; genus Maratus; species Maratus speculifer. Next base: position 186,075,261 of record OZ025298.1, on the reverse strand, counting down.
TTTGCTTTTAAATCTCCATCTTCTCCATCCGGACATTCAGGCCCGTGTGAAAGGGGAGGGGGGCGGTCACCCCGTCCAAGGAGATTGAGGGAGCACCAAATTTATTTACCAACACCAATTTATTTTTTTATTTATTTTTATCTTTAAAAGAAGAAAATATTAGATTCATATAAATTTTCGAATTCCGTTTTTCGGCGGATTTTACACTTTTTAGGGGTCAGAGATTCCAAAAAACATGTTTTTATAAAATATCTGTCTATGACATATATTTTGTGGGTTCTCTATCTCAAAACAAGATACACGGAATTTAATAAAAATTGATATTTAGGTAGTCCCTGATATAAATTATTGCTGATTAGTTTTTGGCGTAAATCGTTCAACAGGTGGCGCTGCTATTGTGCATTTTTTTACGATTTACGCAACAGCTATATTTCAAGAACTAATGCACGGATTCTAATAAAAATTTATATAGTATAGTCTGATAGGTAGTCCCTAATATAAACTGATGTTGATCAATTTTTGGTGTAAATCGCTCAACAGGTGGCGCTGCTATGCTTCATTTTTTACGATTTACGCAACAGCTGTATCTCAAGAACTAGCACACGGATTCTAATAAAAATTTAGATTTTGGTAGTCCCTGATATAAATTGATGCTGATCAGTTTTTAGTGTAAATCGCTCAACAGGTGACACTGTTATGCTGCATTTTTTACAATTTACGCAACAGCTGTATCTCAAGAACTAGCGCACGGATTCTAATAAAAATTTAGATTTTGGTAGTCCCTGATATAAATTGATGCTGATCAGTTTTTGGTGTAAATCCCTTTCGGTGTAAATATATTTAGGTAGTCCCTTATTTAAACTGATGCTGATGAGTATTTGGTGTAAATCGCTCAACAGGTGGTACTGCTAAGCTGCATTTTTTACGGTTTACGCAACAGCTGTATCTCAAGAACTACGCACGGATTGTAATAAAAATATACTTAGGTAGTCCCTGATATAAAATGATGATGATTAGTTTTTGGTGTAAATCGCTTAATAGGTGTCGCTGCTATATTGCATTTTTTATGATTTATGCAACAGCTGTATCCCAAGAACTAATGCACAGATTTTAATAAAATATGATACTCAGGTAGTCCTTGATATAAATTAACGCTTATTAACATTTGGTATAAATCGCTCAACAGGTGGAGCTGCTATGTAGCATTATTTACAATTAATGTTTTGTAAAGTCTTTTGTACAAGTCTTTTTTGGACCAGGAATATTAATGTTTAATCCATGACGTATGTAATATATGATTCTGTTATTACGTAAGCCACATTTTGATCATCATAAAAATGATGTTTTTACTGATTTTAATTAATTCAATGAGAAACATTCAAACATTTGACTTTAAACAATCGATTTCCACTTTTTTTTTTTTTTTTTTACCTTCTTATCATACGTAGTATAGGGTAAGTCTTGCAATCATTGCTTACGAAATTCTTTGCATTTAGAAGAATTTCTATATGAATAGGAAATCGGAATGTCGTTATTAATAAAGAAGAAAGTGAAAAAGCTACAAAATGGGTAGACGCAAACTATCAGATACGGAAAAAACCGAATCCAAAGATAGATGTCACTTAAAAGTTCGTCTTTTAAAGAAAAGAAAGGAAAAAAAATGTGGTTTCATTATCGAACCTACCGATTACGATATGTGCGGCGATCACGAAAAAGGAAACAGTCTAATGTTAAACCGATTTATTGAAATAGACCATGTTATTTTATGTAGAATTTATTTATAAATCTTAAATTTTACTCTTTGAAAAAATATTTTTTCAAATAATTTTTGTAATTTCTTAAATTATTATTAATATTTATTTAACTACTGAGTTATTGTCAAATGTACAGTAAAACCCCGATAATTCGGATTAATTGGGACCAGACCCAATCCGAATTATCCGGAGAATTAGAAAGAAATGAAATAAAATAAAACATACTTACAGAAAATCACCTTTATGTTAAACTGAAAAATGCCCGAATTCAGTGCTGCATCTTTATAAATATAAATAATTTACTGCAAGTGATATTGTAGAAGCGTTATGTCATAATAACAAGGAAACAGACCTATGGGCTGGCAAAGATCGAAAAACGACCCTCATCAGACAATGGGTATTATAGGGAATATTTTACAGTGCTTTCTTGCAATGCTCTAAGTAAAAATTTATTTTGCAGTGATTTTTTATGACATTTCTAAATGGTTTAAATAGAAAATTGGGGAAATTGGAATTGCCAATCTTAGTGATACATTGTTGTCCCTTTGAAAGATAACATTAAAGAGTTTAAATAAGAAAGCTTAAGGCCTTCTTCCGAAAAGATTTCAAAAAATGTCTTTTTATTTAGAATATGACGATGAAACAAGTTAATGTTATGGAAATTAGCCAATCGCTGATCAAATTTGAAAAAAAAAAAAATACCAAATCGATCCGGATTAACGGGGTCCGAATTAGCGGGGTTCTACTGTATTATATATAAGTGCTGTGTTGTGCATTATATTATGCGATAGTGATGTCATATGCATACTTTTTTGTAGATGATGATAGACTGAATCGTAAATGTGGAATTCTTTTGCGGATGCAAATGATGTATTTTATGTATCATAAAAAATGCATTTTTTTCTTCGGGAGGGGGGGGGGACACTAAATTCTAAAAAAAAAAAAAAAAAAAAAAAAAAACAGAATACCCGTTTTTATTTATGTCGCTAAAAATATGTGAATAATTAAGAGGAAGGTATGGATGTTATATCGCAAACACTTCTCATGATTTTTCAATTTGGAAATGCAAACATTTAGAAATATATCATTGCTTAAATTATGCTATAAACATAAGTATACCTGTCGACCAAATTTGCTACAAATTTCATCTGGTGCTGATAGAATTCTCATTGAAGTGACTAAATCTTCGGCATAACGGCACATAGGTCCCGTGTTCAACAGGCACTTCAAATCGGGATCTGGAATCGGGAAACTTCCCTCATTTGAAACTACTCCTAAGGAAATAGAGCAGCCGTTTCAACTAAAGAATGGTCACTTTATATAACATAAGAACTGTTTTATTATCGCCACTTATTAATTATTTACATCGACATCCATATACAACCATGAAAAAAAAGTAAAAAGTAATCGTACAGAACATCATCATATAAAAATGATTTAGTTACCAATCAGTTGCGAATCCATCTATTGACCGCTTGAGGGATAAGCAATAATGTCGCTGTAATATTGCATTCTCCCCGGAATAAATGAAAAAAATTACAGCAGAAGTCCGATTTGTGAGACATGTGCGTTATATCATAACCGCGGTATATCGGAATGGTGTCAAAGAAATAGTACAAAATGAGGAAAAAACTTACCTGCTTTGTAAAATGTAATTAATTTTATCATTCATTGATCACAAACTTAATCTTACACTATCTTTAAAAAAGTCCACAAGTGTTGTTTGGCGAACTGAGGCATTTCGTTTCTTTTTGGCATATTGTTTCATATTAGCAATATGGAGTAGATGAACAAACGCTATCTGAATCGTCATGCTTCTCCATCCACGGAATTACCCTCGTTAAGGCCCCTGTCCTCGCTCGAGGAAACGCTCGCGAGCTAATGCTATTCCTATGGGGAAGTATTTTTCTAATAACTCTTTCGCATTTTGACAATTTTGAATAATTTTTTCTGCATCGGATAGCTGAAGTACATGCCGACAGCGCACCTTTTTTACTTTTCCGATTTTGGTTGCAGACATTTTTTACAAAGTTAGTTTCACTTTCAAAACCGGTTTCGAAACTGAAAGTGCTTTAAAAAAAATTTCTGCAACCAAAATCGAAAAAGTAAAAAAGGTGCGCTGTCGGCATGTACCTCAACTATCCAATGCAAAAAAAAAAAAAAAAAAAAATATATATTCAAAAATGTCAAAATGCGAAAGAGTTATTAGAAAAATGCTTCCCCATAGGAATATCATTAGCTCGCGAGCGTTTCCTCGAGCGAGGACAGGGGCCTTAAGTATGAAATGACTTCACTAACATGTTGAATGTCATATTTCATCACCACATCATTTTTAATTTAATCATCGTCGTCTTATTCGCTGGAATTTTTATATGTTACAGCATTAATGATATCCTGATCAGTTATGACCTGTGATATTGGTCCGCTGTTGTCAATTTCTATCTAGTCATTCAAATCGTCAACTAAGACACCGAGATTCATAGCACTAACCGCAGACTGCAAATCTCTCATTGTCTTTCACTAAAAATTTAAACGCATTTTTTTTTTTCTTTCGGGGGACTATTTTTCCACGCGTTAAATCCGAATTCGCAGTATATCGGACAGCGTTATTTCGGGCTTCTACTGTATTTTAAAATAAGCAAAAAGCACTTTTTCAACATTTTCCCAAATGTTAAAAATGTAAAATTTCGTTAAAAATTTCTGGTGAGGGTCTTGTTTAAATAAGGTGAGATAAAACATATCGATTAAAAAAGGATGAACAAGAATTACATTTTGGTGGCTGTACACATATTAAATTTTGGGCTAGCACCAAACTTTAATAGCATATTTTTAGTCAACATTTAAGTATTTCCCAGAAATCAAATTTCAAATCATATAGACCAAAAATTCTGATCGCTAATGTCAAATTATTTTTATATTTTTTTTTCTTGAATTTCTCAAAATGATAATACACTATATTGCCATTGATTATGGGACACTTGCGATTTTAGACATTTTACTAAATATCTAGAAAAATACATGAGGAATCATCTCGAAACTCTTAGTGTATAAATATAATAGTATACGTCATACATCTCCGTGAAGATTTTTTACCGAAACTCCATAGGGGACCGTCAACAAATTAAAAAAGAATGAATATCTTTTGAATAACCTTGTCAAAACTAATGTAGCAAAAGTGCTCAAACTCTAGATTATGATTGAATGCCTTATTGTAATACTCTGTGTTCGTTTTTATGCAAATAGCATGCATACTCGCAGAGTAATTAAGGTTTTTATAAAAATGGTCCCAAATTTTTCCAAGTTTTTTCCTTATAATTTTCAGAGTTCTTAATATAAAATAACATTTTTTTCAGAAAATATAAAAAACAACATTGCACACAGTACCTTGTAATCAGAATTAAAAAATAATGAAAATTGTATACAAAATAAGTTGGTTTACTAAATAATTTTTTACTGCGCATGCGTCAACGATATCAAAATTTCATTTGCATATTATGTTAGCTAAATGTATAGAGCAACTTTTGTAAAAGTCACAAAATCATAAATTGAAAATTCTGAAAATAATCGTCAATTGAATAAGTTGAAAATCCGTTATTCTCAAAATGAAGCAAAAACAAGAGGGGTTGTATTCATATATTCATTGATTAGTGTCAATATAGAATACACAATACGGGATGTTACGACTACTTTTGGATAAAATCCCTCATTTTTTTGCTTCATTTTGGAAACAACGGATTTTGTCCTTTTTCTATAGACGATTACTTTCAGAATTTTCAAGCTATAATTTTGAGACTTTTACAAAAGTTGCTCTATACATTTAGCTAACATAATATGCAAATGAAATTTTGATATCGTTGACGCATGCGCAGTAAAAAATTATTTAGTAAACCTACTCATTTTTCATACAATTTTTATTATTTCTTAATTCTGATTACAAGGTACTGTGTGCAATGTTGTTTGTCATATTTTCTGAAAAAAATATTATTTTATATTAAGAACTTAGAAAAATTTGGGGCTTAAAAACTTAGAAAAATTTGGGGCCATTTTTATAAAACCCTTAATTACTCTGCGAGTATGCATGCTATTTGCATAAAAATGAACACAGTCTATTACAATAAGGCATTCAATCATAATCTAGAGTTTGAGCGCTTTTGCTACATTAGTTTTGACAGGGTTATTCAAAAGATATTCATTCTTTTTTAATTTGTTGACGGTCCCCTATGGAGTTTCGGTAAAAAATCTTCACGGAGATGTATGACGTATACTATTATATTTATACACTAAGAGTTTCGAGATGATTCCTCATGTATTTTTCTAGATATTTAGTAAAATGTCTAAAATCGCAAGTGTCCCATAATCAATGGCAATATAGTGTATTCTATTTTTATACGAAAACTTGTTATTTAAAACATTAATATAAATATCTCAACAATGTAATTAACATAATTATATGATGTGTATTATGGAATTAGATATCAGAAAAAATAGGAGTTATGAAAGCAATTATTTAAGTAATATTTTATTCCATTTCGGTTCATAAATGCTTTTAAGCATGTATACAAAACTTCCCTATAATTTTTTTAGTTGTGATTGAACATTTAACATAACGAGGTGGAACACGTCGAATTTCGACGGAAAAAAAAATCATTTAAGAAGGAACTGTTATATTGATTTATAATAATCCTACAGAATTAGTTACTATAAAAAATGTATCTTATATTGGTTAGTCTAACTCTCAAATAAATATTATTTTAAACCAAAATTAAAAGAGTACTTTTCTATAAAACATAGTTGTCCAAATTATTAAAATTAAATTTTATTCGCATATGCAATCAGTAAAATGTAATAAAGATCAGTTATTATGATGAAGTTGCCAATTGAGGCTCTTATTCTTGGTTTTCCCCATGGAGGAAGAAGATAGGTGGAGGTGAACTAAGCCTTAAAAAAGGTTTGCAATGTGAATCCATTTATCGCTCAAATTTTAGTGTACCAAACAAAAGCACGTGGAAAATTGGAAAGCTTCCAAAAAAGGAAGGGATTTTGTATTAATAAGACGAATTGAAAGAAATGAATTACAGCTGGAGCATTTTTTTAAAGAAATAGGAAATTTTTAAAATGGTCTTTGTTCTATTATTATTTATTAAAAGAAATGTTTACTTTTAAAATAATTGAAATTGAGAAATTATTATTATCATTATTATTAAATGTCATTATTATTATTAAATTTCAAATTAACTCTCTAAGCGTTTAACCCGTAATATTCCATACACTAAGCTCCAGGTTTCATTGCAATATAAGCAATGTTTAAGATATTATAATTCTATAAATTTAATGAATTTTCAAAGCATTGAAGAATGATTAAGACTCTCAAGGATTACATTTATATTCCTAAATAAGATTCTCTATGTAATATTGGAAGAATAATATTTTATTAGCAATTAAGACAAAATGCAGAGAAAACAACATTACAAATTTACCCATTTGCAAGACGCTTGGAGGGTTAAAATTAAATAAAAAATTGAAAACGTTTGATACGAACTAAAAATTGTATTATTAAAACTTTTCTTTTTACAGTAATTTTTATTAACACTTTTCAACAAAATTGAAAAATGTTTATGCATTCGTTTTGTCTGTCCGTCTGTCCGCGCCCTAACTCTCATAAATATACTCGGAATGCAAAGAAATTTTACCATGTTATTGAAGTTTACACAAGCACAAACCCTATTAAAAATGAAGTTTCTACCACGATTATTTTATTTACAGGGACAGTCAAAAGTTTTCAATTATATTAGGGCCAATGGGGAAAAATCGTTTCAAATTAATTTTAAAGATGTTGCGGCCGGACAAACGTATTCACATTTATTTGCATCTACGAAAAGCACACTAAAATATGCAGCTAAAAGAATAGTTATTCATTTACAGGGCCACACAAAATAATTCTAATACATGATAATAAAGGAGGAAATTGTTTGCGACATATTTTAACGATGGTAAACGGTATCATGTGTAATCAAATTGATATACGACGCTGAGACTTAATATGAGTTATTTCACGCATAATACGAAGTGCATAGCATTTACAGGGACACACAAAAGACTTCAAAAAGCATATTCTATTCAAATCGGAATCCAACATAAATGTTTTTTATCGATCTGAACCGCTAATATTTGAATTCGAATACGACACATAAACAGTATTCCGCCTGAAGCAGAGCTAATTTTAATACTTACAACGTTATTAAAAAATTCCAAAACATGTTTTAAAACAAATATTGTTAGCATATAGTCATGCCTTACATTAATAAGAACAATTTTTGACAAATATAAAAATTTTACTTCTTCAAAATAACAGCATTATAAATAAAAAAATTTGAGAAACAATTAATAAACAAGTTGGAAATTACACGTGAAGCGTAGCAAATGAGGTGCGTTCGTACGATAACGAAGTTTCTAAAATATTCAGATCTTGCTGATATAGTAGACAGTACTTCAGTTACATTATAGTAGTAGAAATCTTTGTGTTCCTGTAAATATACAGGAAGTAATTTTTATTACACCTCAGCAACGTATATCATATTCATAAAATGCTAAATAGTTTAATGTAATTAAAACACGCCCCACAAACAATGTTTCTCCGTATAGCTTTATGTAATGGAATACTTTTGTGTGCTCCTGTAATTTAAAAACAAATATTCTTTGCATCACAGATTGTACAGAATGTATATTTTAGTATATATATACTTCATAGGTTCATGTCAGTTTTATTATGTTTGAATTAGTTTAACACCTAATAATAACACATTGCTCAGTGGTGCACAAAACAGGAATTTTAGTATACATTTGTACATATTAAAATAAAATAAAACTTTCAACGTTTCGCGCTGTCTTCTGCGGGCGTCTTCAGGAAAATATAATAATGAAAGGACTACGTTTGCATCTTGATCGAGAGATAATATTTCTACTAAATTAAAATCTAAATCATCTCTTCTTCGTTTGCATCTTGATCTCTCGATCAAGATGCAAACATAATCCTTCCATTATCATATTTTCCTGAAGACGCCCGCAGAAGACGGCGCGAAACGTTGAAAGTTTTATTTTATTTTAATATGTACAAATGTATATTAAAATTCCTGTTTTGTGCACCACTGAGCAATGTGTTATTATTAGTTAAATTTTATGGTGCAACTGTCCTACATATATTTATAGTTTAACACCATTAAAATGCATTTGAAACTTTTTTTCCCATTGACCGTAATGTCATGGAATATTTTTTATTGTTCCTGTAATTGATTTATGCATCCAATTTCTATAAAATTTAAAATGACACGACAAAATTATGTAATAATTATTTGTTTTAAATTTCAAATGATTAAAATGCATTTGAAACCCCCCCCCCCCCCCTGACCGTAATGTAACGGGATACTTTTTCCCTGTAATTCATCTATGCATAATTGATCTATCTTAAATTTGAAATAACTTGACAAAATTATGTATTAATTATGTATTTTAAACTTCAAACGATTCGGTTGGGTAGTTTTTGCGTTGTTATATGTGAATGGACAGACAGACGGATGGACTGAACGACAACTATAGGTGCTACGTATTTACATAATTACGAAAGCACCTAAAAACAACAGATATAAAGCATAATAAAATATGAGAGCTGTAAAATAAATGAGCTGATTTTCACGCAATAAAAATTTTGATTCTTATCATGTTTTTAAAATTATTAGAAAATAAATTACACATCTTTTAAGATTAATCGCATTTAAATGCAAAAAATGAAGCATAAATGCAGGGTTTCGATATCACAAATAGATTTATTCTAAAAAATAATTCAGGGATTCAAGATGAATATTCAAAAATCAAGATGAATATATATATATTTATTTAATTCAAGAATTTTAAAACAATTTACTAGAAGTCAAAGGTTGATATATATAATATCTAAAGGTAACTGCTTTTTTACTATAGAAAGCAATACAGATATAGATTTTTTTTTTTTTTTTTTTTTTTTTTATCAAAATGCACAGTGTTTAATTTTTAAATATAAAGCTAATGTTGATCAGCGTCTTCATCCTCCATGATAGGCGATGAATATAAGAATTTTGTGAAAATAAAATTTTGTATCGTAAGATCAAAAGCAATTATTCAAATGTGAACCAAGCATTTATTGATAATAATTTCAGTCTTGCAGCTAAACTTTTCCAGTCTGATGAACTCATTTTATTTGCAAATAACAATACGCATAAATAATTCAAATATTTCAAAATAATTAATAAATATTCTCTTTTATGGAATGAAATTTTTAAATAGATCTCCATTTTGCCTACGTCAATCGCTGCTAATTTACTTAAACATCTTTATTTATTTTTGTTAAAAAGAAATTTGTTTTGTTACATATTAATAATTGCATTTAAATAATATTTAAAATATAATAATGAAAACATTCTTTTAAAATCATGTATGAAAACATAAGTAATAAATATTAATCTAAAATACAGATTTCTGACTGCAAACGATTTTCAGATTAAAAGATTTTCTATTTAATATTTAAAACACATATAATTAAATAATCAAAGAAATTTTTACCTGTGAAGCGATAAATTTGTATTTATTGATCGAGAATTACAGCCAATTATCGCACAAACTTCATTGTTTACGAAATTTTAATTCGCTGTCTAATAAAAAATTCGACGATAAAAAACAAGAGCAATCAAATACGGGTTTTAACTGGTTTGAATTGATAGGCGAATCAAAGCACGTGGTTTTGTTTGGACTTAATGTGACTTAATGTAGGGTTACATTTTTGGCATCACCCAAATCATTATAGTTCACCTCCAGTATATTCTTCCTCCATGGGTTTTCCCAAATGAAAAGAACAAACTTTATTCCACTTTGACACGGTCATAGAAGTTTTTTCCCGTGAAATCTAAACCAGAAATCAATTTCAATTTCTCGAAATTTATAGTCCAAGAGCCGACCGCACAAAACCCTATGTAATCAAGCACAAGATTTTTTTTTTTTTTTTTTTTTTTTTTTTTTTTTTTTAATGGAAAGAGTAGTTATAGAGGAATTTAATTATCCATGTCTGCCGGAAGTGAAATGGTGTATAAGCTAAAAATTGATACCACTAGCAGTTGACTCGTAGGTTTAGCATTGTGTTTGTCATACAATTAAAAGTATGAAAACATGGGAAACTGGGTGCAGGGAAACACAATGCTAAGCCTACGAGTCAATCACTAGTGGTAATCATCCTAGAGCATATATACTAATAGTATATATGCTCTATAGTATATATGCTCTAGGGTAATCATTTTTGGCTTATGCACCACTTCGCTTCCGGCAGATATTACTCTAACTGATGCTGACATTTGTCTGACATTGGATTGATGTTGACATTTCGCGAACTTTTCATATTATCCTTAAAATTTTTAGAATATTGTATTTTTTGCATACTTTTTGGCTTTCGTTTTATCTCTTTGTTACATTGTAAAAATAAAGCTTTTATAACACTTTCTAGCGTCGTTTAAAAGAATTTACGAATTCGATTTGTATGTCTGTCTGTCTTTCATTGCTTTAACATGCGTAAATATTCTCGGATTGTCATGCAATGCTACCAAGGCTTACCGTGGCAAGTTTTGATAGGTCTGTCAGGCGGACCACGCAAAATCAGACCCCACCACTCACTATTCGCGTTTGTAATGACCGAAAGATGGCGTTGTATTAGACCTGATAATCGTTTGTTTACGTTTGTTTGTTTACGTTCCATGCTGTAGCACTGTAGCATAGAACCAGTTTAAAGAGCTAGTTAAAGTGCTGTTTTTTATCTTTTTTATTTAATTATGGGAGATAAATTACAAATATCGACAATTTTAGAATTTGTAGATGCTGGAAAATCTAGTAAATGCTTTAGAGAAGCTGAAGCAATTATTGATGCAAAGAGAATAATAATGTGCGGCATTAAAGAATGTAAAGGAGATGAAATAGAGATTGTAGGCTCGTGTTTACAAACAAGCCAAACAAAAGCAAATCCCCATTTCATTTCAGGTTTGCTAGTTAAGGAGAACAAAAAATTGAAAATAAAAAAATTTTCTTGCTCTTGCAAAGCTGGGTCAAGCGAATCATGCAAGCATTGTGTTACGGTCATGTTATTTTGTCATGAGTAAGTCAAATGTACTTTTTTATATTATAGATCTAAACTTTGTGTATAAAATTTTGATTTTTGATAATTTTAATACAAAGAACCCAACGTTGCATTCGTTATAGAACTGTTTATTTATTTATTATAGAACTGTTTATTTATTTATCGGCCTTTTAAACACTGATTTCAGCGGAAGATGCTCATGGTATCAGTTCTATTTCTTTTAGTTCGACTTTGTCCGCGAGAGGGCGTCTATTTCATTTCAAACGCGAATAGTTATCTCATAGACTCCATGTTTCCGGAGCACGAGTGCTTATTCCCCGCGCCATATGAACCACTATTGAAAAGAAGAAGGTACCTCTTGCCATCCCTCGTGAACAAGGAAAATCCCTCTAAAAGAGACCGAAGCGACTCCCCGCTTGGCAATTTCTAGTATGAATGTTAGTTTGAGTCACAACTAGGTTTTCATCACTGGACACACACACAGTAAACTTCCAGTCGCGCACAGATACGCTAGAGACCTAGATCGGACCGAGAACGCCCAAGATTCGATACGCCTACGCAGAAAAAAGCATGTTTGCAAGTGGCATCTTCTATGATCGAAGTATGGAACTAATTTTTTATTTGCTTGAAGAGAACTTTTCATGCCAGAAGCATTTTAGTCCGCATTTAAATTTTCGCCTTTTAAACCGCACTTCCGTACGGCAATTTTATATTGAATTTTAAAATGTGACAGGGACTTTTAGGTACGCTAACTTCATTATGAATGAGAATTTCATTTCGAGCGCTTATAAATCTCGCTCAGCTAAACGTATCTTTATGGGGCTTTTATTGTCACTTATGTCATTTATGATGGAAGGTTTCAATGTACAACACACCGCTCTACGCTGCGCTGTTTAATTACAGAGTCATGGGAGAAAAATTCTATAATTATGTGAAACCGATTATGAAAAATTAGCTTTTTAAAAAGTTCCATTGATTTTGATGAGGAATGAAAGAGTCTAAAAACAAATATTTTTCTAGAACACGCATCAATATTTTATAAAAAAAAAAGTTCTTAAAATATTTTTTAAAGATGCTGGCAAAACTTACATTGTACGTGAATACGATGTACCGCGGAGAATAGCTAGTATAAAAATGAATAAGAGAAAATATTATTCAAATACATCAATAAAAAATTGTGCATATATGAAAAGTGAAAATTATTTTTAAATATTATTCGAATCATTTTACAGATTATAACAGTATGAAAATAACAAAATATATCTATTAAGAATTTTCCTAATATGCGATAAAAATATAAAATATTTGTAATACTTTAACAGATATTTGTCAGAATATAACATCCAGAAAATATTTTTAAATCTACATACCTCGACTTGGTTTATGACCGAATATTCCTGTAAACAGATTTGGAATACGAACGCTGCCACACAGATCATTACCAAGTCCTATAACAGATCCAGCTGCTCCGATTAAAGCACTTTCGCCACCTTTTAAATAGAGGACAGAAGCATTATTGAGTTTATCATTTCAAATAATGAAAGTATTTATTTATTTTTTGAAATAAAGTAACTAATCATCGTTTATAATTTTTTCTATAACTGCTACAATTTCTTTCACTCGTTGCATGCCATAACATTTTACTGCCTCCTGCGAGAAAGTGGAGAAAAACAAACCATTGTATTTTCTGGTATGAAAGAACGTTTAAATTTAGTTTCATAATTATTTTCCATGTTTATTTTTCATTCTTTTGCTTTATTCGTCAATGTTTTCGGTTAACAGAATAAAAACTGCTTAAATGTGATAATCCCAAAACTTTCTTCTGTCTCATACATCCTAATATTACAAAAAGTAGGTACGCGTGTTAATACTTGATTATTATTATACCAACTTTGATTTTCATCTTAAATTTCTGCTTCAGTCAATTAATCGGAGTAAAAACGACTTGATCTATAAGATCATGATATTTATTAATTATTTCCTTATTCTGTGGTCATCAGCTGTTTGCGAATAACAGTTTTATCGTTACAATTGAGAATTCCCGCATTGTACGAGCCACCGATGGGCAAAAAATCGAGTAAATTATGCAAAAGTCTCTATCACATCGCCATTTTTTAGTGAAATAATTACAAATTCAAGGAGGACCTGCTAGAAATAGACAAAAACATGCACAAAAATTTTGGTTCAATTCTGTACATAACTTTATTCACTTTTCGATGGTACAATAAAGAAAATGTCACAAAAATCGCTAATACAGCGACTCCTTCTGGTTGAATGCCTTCAAACTAAAGTAAAAACTATTGGCCATAGCAAAAAACATACACTAAACATTTGATTAAATTCGGTGCATAACTTTACACAGATTTCGAAGGAACAATAATGAAAATAGCACAAACATCGCTATTAAACTGACTTCTTCCGGCATTTTTTTTCAAATTCAGGGAGGATCTGCTTGCCAGAGCCAAAAACATACACAAAAAATTTGGTTCAACTCAATGCACAACCCCATGCACTTTTCAAGAGTACAATATTGAAAATGGCACAGACATTAAAGCATGACACTGTCGAGCCATGCTTTATTTATTTCCAGAGAGAATCTTCAATGTTATTTTATTACAGAATTTACTATTGAATGAGTTATTTACTAGACATTTTCCCACCTTTTGTACGCGCTTCCACAAATTTTCTTCCAAACACCTAATTATGTAAAAAAAAATATTATCCAATCAAAAAACTCCAAATAAAATTGAATGAAGAGGTAAGCTTTGTTTATTTCTAGGGGGTTATCTCTGAAACTGCCTAACCGATTTCAAATGTAAATGGTATCAAAATGATGCTGATATTATGTGTTCCAACATAGACTATGTTTTATGTCAGTGCGATTTCCCCAAAGGGGGTTTGCTGAAGCAAAAAATGTTCTAAAAATACGATTTTTATGTTACTGAAGAGCCTAGAAACATGAAATATGGCAGGATAGTTATTTATAAGATGTAAATGATATCTAAGAACATTTCCTAAAAAATTCGAAAAATAAAAGAAATGAAAATGAACCGCATTTTCATATTTATCATTTCATCTTTTATTTTTCGAATTTTCGAATTTTTTCGAATAGGAGGAGGTTACTATCAGTGGTATCCGATTTTGTTGCTAAAAGTCGTCACATTTATCGCCAACTTGGCGATATATCGTCAAATTTGGCAACCAAAATTATTTGCCAAAAGTGATGCCAACTTGGTGCTATATCCAGCATTTCGCCAAATTCCCATAGACTTCCAATGTAATTCAATTGGCCCTAATTTTGTTGGATTTCCCGCACAGAATTTCAAGTTAGACAAATGGAAATCCCTGTTTTGTGTGAAACCATTATGACTAGAATAAATTATATTTTAATTTCAAGTGAGGCATGCAACGCAATTCATCTTTTTTTTTCTTATCGTGTTTATTTATCATATTTAAATCTGTGTGTCAAGCTCAAGATATGACTGTGAAACGGCGAAGATGCGATAATCCGTTTAGAGTACTTCTCAAATCAGTCAACAGGTGACAGCACCATGCAGACAAGTATTGTCTGCACGCCGGACATCATATTATAGCCCAGAGACAATAAAACAGCATAATCATCAGTTTTCTATTGTGTATTGAACTCAATTTTATATTTTAGACCCCTTTTCGTTGTTACGCTGTTGTGAGCAGCTTTTTATCATGCCAATCCAATTGTTGCGGCTGGCTAAAACATTTTAATCATCTAAACTGTGAAAGCTAAAGAGCTTCACGAATATGCTTTTTTTTATATGTTTTAATTAATTGAATTTTTGTTTAAGTTTATTTTTAGAAGTGTGCAGTGATTAAATTTAGTCAAGACAGTGAAATTCGTGTCAGTGTGTCTCCCTTACGTTGTTGAGTCTTTTAATTCTGCAGTTACCTAATGGATACACGGCAACCAGCTCCTGAAAGAGGTAGGTGCGAATTTTTATTACCTTTTCTCTTGGAACGAATATATATAAAAAGGACACTGCTGGAGATCAATGGTATAAAACTTTCAGATTATGATTCCTGATGAGCTAGAAAAATAAAACCAGCACAATAGTGTCCCATTATTTATATTTTGCTTTATGAAAAGAAAAGAAAAGAAAAAGAAATAAATGTTTATAATTGAACACAATTGATAAATTATAAAATTGTGAAATGTAATATATATATATAAAGAATTCCAATACTAACACAGTGACATAGTATATTTTGAAAAATAACTGATACGTTTATTAAGAAAAAGAAAAAAAATATATATATATAATAAAAGCCACTATGGCCGTGTCAAAAGATCTTTTAAATATAGAAAAGCTCAATAATGGAAATTATTATAACTGGAGCTTCAAATTGGAAAATTTACTAACAAAAGATGGCTTGTTCAGCTATGTGCTCGAAGACCCCCCCCCCCCCCACGGACGCAGATGCTGCGTATCTAAAAAACAGTAACAAGGCTAAGGCCATCATCAACCTTTGTATAGATGACTCCCAAATAGTTTACGTAAAAGATTTACAAACACCCAAGCAAATTTGGGATAAGCTCAAGAGCACTCATCAGCGAAATAACTTAAGTTCAAAATTATTTCTGCTCAGGCAGCTATATTCGCAAAAATTAGGCGAAGGGGGAAATTTAATTGAGCATATCAACAACATATTAACTATTAAGTCGAATCTCTCCGCAATAGGAGAGAACATCAATGAATCGCATATCGTTGCCATCATGCTCTGCTCACTGCCCCCATCCTATTCGCCTCTTATTACAAGCCTTGAGGCGAGAGATGAAGCTACATCAAACCTTGAGATTGTTAAAAATAAACTTATAGATGAGTACACGCATAGAACGCATAACAAAAATTCAAATGTCGCATACAAAGCGACAAATAAGACGAACAAGTACAAAAAGTACTGTTCGCATTGCCATCGCGACAACCATGTAATGCGCGATTGTTTTCTGTTGAAAAATAAACAGAAGACAAATAATTATAAAAACGATAATAACAGATCCAAAAACTATAATAATGGCCAGAAATTCAAAAGTCAAAATAATAACTATAAAAACAAAAGTGACGATAAACATGACACTTCCAACTACTGCTTTGAAAGCAGAACGAATAATTCCAATATTTCTCCTCCCCCAGTGGAAAACGAGTCTGAAACCGACACAACACTAGTCAATAGAACACAAACAACAGACTCCTACACTTATATTGTTGATTCAGGATGCACGAGACATGTGTCATCCGTGAGAGAAAATTTTATAACATTCACACCAGGAAATTTCGGGAATATAACTATAGCCAACGGGAAAAGATTAAATTCTCAGGGCGTGGGCGACGTAAATTTAAAAACGGACGCACAACACAGCATCACACTTAAGGATGTTTTATACTGCCCCGAGCTGCAAAGCAACTTACTATCGGTTAAAAAGGCTACAGAAAATAATATTAAAGTAATTTTTGAAAAACAATCATGCATGTTTGTCAAGGATGATAATATTATCTTGACCGCCAAATTAAATGATAATTTATACGAGTTAGGGCCCAAAGACGACTATGGATATAGCACTCGAACCCAAACACAAACTAATTGCAACAATAAAAATTGCATATCCATGTGGCATAACAGGTTAGGCCATAAAAATTATGATGCAATCAGATCACTTATCAAAAATGCGCTTGTCGAGGGCATAGAAATAAATGATTGCAAGCACGAAACCACTTGCACCAAATGTATACAGGGCAAACTGGCGAGTGCGCCTTACCCCAAAATAGCCACAAACAGATCCAAAGAGGTGTTAAACCTAATACACATAGACATATGCGGGTCTATGAACACACAAACACTCAGTGGAAAAAGGTATTTTATAACTTTTACTGACGACTATAGCCGATTCACAATGATCTATTTGATATCGCACAAATCTGAAGCTATAACAAAACTAACGGAATACATAGCACTAACTAAAAATAAATTCGGGAAAATGATTAAGGCAATCAGATCCGATAACGCCCAAGAATATCTTGGAGACAATTTTGAAAATTTTCTGATAGAAAACGGGATAGAATGCCAATTAAGCGCCCCATATTCTAGCCAGCAAAATGGCGTGGCGGAGCGCAAAAATCGGACTATAGTTGAAATGGCACGTACGATGCTATCGGATGCGAATTTGCCAAAACATTTTTGGGGTGAAGCCGTACTAATCGCGAACTACCTAATTAACCGCTTACCCACAAAGGCAAACGAAAATTGTAGGACCCCTTTCGAACTGTGGAACGGTAGGAAACCAAACTTGTCGAATATTAGGACGTTTGGATGCAAAGCATATGCGTATGTGGATAAACAGAAACGATCCAAATTTGATGAAAAGGCGATAGAAGGAATTTTGTTAGGTTACGACAGTCGTAGCAAGGGTTACAGGATATATACCGGCGGAAATAATGTTCTAATATCGCGAACAGTGAAATTTATTGAGAACGGAACGAGCAATATTAGCGAAAACCTAAACGATGAGCAAACTCCCACCGAAACAGTTGGAGTGGATTTAAGCGATGATGATGAAAACAAAATTAAGATTCCGGAAAACATTCCTAACGAACCTCGCAGATCTCAGAGAAATAATAGAGGTGTACCGCCCGATAGGTTTGGGATAAGTGCGAACATGTGTCGCGTACAAGAACCCAAGACGTGGGATGAATTACAAAACATTAAAGATGTCCAAATTAAAAATAAATGGATTGAGGCCGCTAAAGAAGAGATTGAATCTTTAAAGCAAAACAAAACATGGAAATTAGTCAAACCTCCTTCCGGGAAACGCGTAATAGGCAATAAATGGACGTTTAAAGCGAAACGAAACGTGGACGGAACCATAGAAAGATTTAAGGCTAGGCTAGTAGCCAAAGGGTTCTCACAAAAATACGGAAGTGATTACGATGAGACCTACGCACCGGTCGTATCACACACAACATTGAGAGCGTTCCTAAACGCCGCAGTATACAAAAATTTAAGAATTACTCACCTTGACGTAAAAACCGCTTTCCTGCATGGCGACTTAGAGGAAGAGGTCTATATGTCCCAGCCGGAGGGATACGTAGAGAAAGGTCAGGAAGACAAAGTATGCTTGCTTAACAAGGCTATTTACGGTCTCAAACAAGCCGCCAGAGCTTGGAATCTAAAAATAAGTAAATCACTAAAAAATTTGGAATTTGAACAATGCGTATCGGACCAGTGCATGTATAAGAGAATCAAAAACAATCGGATCGTGTTTATAATAGTGTATGTCGACGACATTCTTGTAGCAGGGGATGAGGAAATTACACACGAAGTTTACACCGAACTTTCCCGCGAATATGAAATTAAAAACTTGGAAAAAGTGACGCAGTATTTGGGAATAAATATAAGAGAAACCGAAAACGGTAGTTTGGAGCTAGATCAAACACATAAAATAATAGAAATTGCAGAAAAATTTAATTTGATCGACAGTAAGCCGACATACACCCCAATGAACACAAAGTATTTCAGCTTAGACCCAAACGGGAAACCTATGGAGGATAACACGAGATACAGAAAGGCAGTAGGGGGGCTACTGTACATTGCTACTCTAACCAGACCCGACATTGCTTCCATAGTAAATATACTGGGGAGGAGGAACGAGTCACCGAGAGAAGTTGACTGGGAAGCCATAGAGAAACTGATAAGATATCTTCTGACCACTAAAGATCTGAAATTTATCATAGATAAATCTAAACCTCCAATTTTGACTGTATACAGCGATGCGGACTTCGCAAACGATAGGATGGACAGAAAGTCCACCACCGGAAACATTTTTAGACTTGGTAAAAATATTTTAACCTGGCTTTCTCGAAAACAAACATGTGTAACGCTTTCAACTGCAGAATCAGAATATATATCCATTTCTAACGCCGCTCAGGAGCTTAAGTGGTTGCTAAACTTACTTACAGATCTAGAATTGGAACAACAACTACCGAAAACTGTTTACGAGGACAATATATCAGCGATCAAGCTGACAGAAAATGAAAAATCTCAATCGCGTACGAAACACATAGAAGTGAAATATCACCACATCAAGCATTTACGCGAAACTGGCGTAATTAAATTAACGTACTGTCCGTCGAAGTTGATGTTAGCGGACATTATGACTAAGCCCTTTCCAAAACCTCATTTCGAACCCTTGCGTAAAGAATTGCAGTTATCCGAATCATCAATTTCACACAAAAAGTAGGGGTGTTGGATTTACCGCACAAAATTTCAAGTTAGACAAATGGAAATCCCTGTTTTGTGTGAAACCATTATGACTAGAATAAATTATATTTTAATTTCAAGTGAGGCATGCAACGCAATTCATCTTTTTTTTTCTTATCGTGTTTATTTATCATATTTAAATCTGTGTGTCAAGCTCAAGATATGACTGTGAAACGGCGAAGATGCGATAATCCGTTTAGAGTACTTCTCAAATCAGTCAACAGGTGACAGCACCATGCAGACAGGTATTGTCTGCACGCCGGACATCATATTATAGCCCAGAGACAATAAAACAGCATAATCATCAGTTTTCTATTGTGTATTGAACTCAATTTTATATTTTAGACTCCTTTTCGTTGTTACGCTGTTGTGAGCAGCTTTTTATCATGCCAAGCCAATTGTTGCGGCTGGCTAAAATATTTTAATCATCTAAACTGTGAAAGCTAAAGAGCTTCACGAATATGCTTTTTTTATATGTTTTAATTAATTGAATTTTTGTTTATTTTTAGAAGTGTGCAGTGATTAAATTTAGTCAAGACAGTGAAATTCGTGTCAGTGTGTCTCCCTTACGTTGTTGAGTCTTTTAATTCTGCAGTTACCTAACGGATACACGGCAACCAGCTCCTGAAAGAGGTAGGTGCGAATTTTTATTACCTTTTCTCTTGGAACGAATATATATAAAAAGGACACTGCTGGAGATCAATGGTATAAAACTTTCAAATTTTTGGCAGAAAATCAATAAATTGAGTTATTTTAATGCAACTATAACTAATATTGGATTATAATAAACTTTTCTACTTAAAAAAACTACTGCAAAGTGAATTTTTTTTTCATAATAGTGATAAGAAATTTAATTAAGAGCATAGTATTTACCATGTGTATTATTGTATTTATGTACATTAATTTGATTTTTTGGAGTCGGTGCCAGCCAAGCCAAGTTACATGTAATTTTCCAATAGACACACATCCATGTCAGGGTGGCGAGTGGTCAGGGAAAACCGGGAAAAACACAGTCAAGAAAAGAGAAAACTATCAGTAATTTCTTACAAAAAATACTTCAAATAATAGAAAGAGATTATATAAACTGAATTTATCTTTAACAAAATACTGGTATTTTGTCTATATTGATTTTTTTTTTAATCTAACGGCTCGCCACCCTGCAAGTATCTACGAGTTTTTTTTTAAGATTTAATATTTAGTTTAAAAATTTAACTTTATTATTTTTTAAACATTTCTTCTGGTGTTATAAATGTGATTTTCAAGTCAGATTAGCAAGTACAATTATGTGTCCGAAATTTAAGATTAGTATGAAATTAACGCGTTTGCACAAGATATTAAGTAAAAAATCGTAGTCAGTCACAGATTTTAAAATGCAGGATGCTGTCCAAGTTAACTGATTGAGAACGGGATTTTCTTTCGCAACATTTTTGCTTAACCTTATTACGATTTGCATTGGTTAATTAATTTTATTCTTTAATTTGTCTGGTTGGCACCGACTCCAAAAGACCAAATTAATGTACATAAATATAATAATACGCATGGTAAATACTATGCTCTTAATTTAATTTCTTATTACTATTATTGTAGGGTTAAAACGCTCCCTCCCCCTGATATGGCCGATAGAGGTCATGCTCAACAGCATCTTTTCCTCTTCGGAGGAGATGACGAGAGAATGAGGGATAGAAGGGAGGAAATCAGAGCCGAGTGAGGGCATCTCTTTCTCTTGTGCTATTTTATGCTTGATGTAGCCATACCTATATATATTTTACTTAAATTTTATTGTTTGTGCTGTATATTTAAAGAAATATTAAATCTCTGATTTAAGAGAAAAAAAATCGTAGAGATGGTGACGACGATGCTACATCATTCTACAATTATGTAAAAAAATTAGTTTTCACTTTGCAGAAGTTTTTGAAGTCGGTTTTATTTTTGGTAGAAAAGTTTATTTTTCTCTTTTTAGTTAAAAGTTAACGATTTTTGCATTACTTTTTTGACGGAAATTGCTGACATTTTTGCATGAAGAAGTATTATTCTTTGAAAATTGACAATAAAAAGAGCTTCATTTCACGAAAATGGTTCTACGAAATAGAGAAGGGAGGCCCAATAACTTATCAAAAGATGACCGGGAAAAGACTAGAGTGCAAAAGACGCGAAAAGCGTTTCATCAAATGCTTTATCATTAATGAAATTTTTATAGTGCCAAAACATAAGTTTACGTACATTTTTTTATCTGAGGCTTCAATAATTTAAAAAAGCAATTTATTTTATGATGGCATTAATATACTCTCATTTGAAGATATTATGTAAATGCCAATATATAAAGTATAATGTATATGTAACGACAAATATGCTTAAATGTTTACTAACAATTGCTCCATGTTATTGCTCCATGTTACTTTTCTTTTAATTTATTTGGTTAATATTTAGCAAAATCATAAAATTCTGATACTATCGGAAACTCATTCTGATCGTGGCTACATTTTGATTATTTTTGGTTGTTATGTATTTTGTATTTCTTAGCACATAAACAGCTTAACTCACTTAGGCATTTATGCTTCTTTTCATATGCTTCTTATTGCATTATCATCTGTAATATGCTAGGTAATGCGAAGTTTGAAAACTATTAAGTATTCTTACGTTTTTGGTTCTCCTGTTAATTGGCATAACTTAGTTAATGCGATTTTGTGCATAGAAGTATTTTTTATGAAATAAAGCTTTTATGACACGACGTTTACGTTATAATATGTTGTTGCTAATACCTTTTTGTTTCACGCTAGACTTTTCCGTGGACTCGATTACGGAAGATTAGAAAATCCAACTTCTTTCACATCTAATAGTTCTTTAGTTAATGCGTCCAAAGACATGTTACTAATTGACGTATTTTAGTAAGCACAATGCAGTAAAACATAAAAGTTTTGGAAGCATATATGATATTCTCATTTTCTTTAAACCAGATTAGCTATTAATATCGCCCACTTTTCATTTCTGTCGGGTAACCTGATTAAAATTCAAGATTTTTGTTTAAGTACTGATTTCTCTTCTCTTTGCTCCCATTTCAGAATACAATTCAGAAGGCTTCATAATTGCGAACTCACTTAGATTGACAATTATGTTTAACGTCCTGATTTGTGAGATTCATTTTAATTAAATAAGTAGGGTAGATGTGCCAGTAATGGGCCACCTTAAGGAATTTCTCCAAAAAATAATTTTTTATTAATAGTTATAATTATTGTATTCCAATTTTTTTCATATTAGATTAATCTTTCAACAATATTTAACTAATCCCACAGTTACATTTTCCAATAGAAATAAAAATTTCATTTTAAATAATAGAAATATGTCTAAACACCCAAATGCCCAGTAATGGGCCACCTATGTTCCAGTAATGGACCGCCTATGTTCCAGTAATGGGCCACCCTACAAAAAATAACATATAATTATTTTTAGGTGCGTTCGTAATTATGTAAATAGGTAGCACCTATAATTGTCGTTCAGTCCGTCTGTCTGTCCATCTATCTGTCCGTTTGTCTGACAGTCTGTCTATCTGTCCGTCTGTCTGTCCGCATATAACAACGGAAAACTATCCAACCGAATCGTTTGAAATTTAAAATACATAATTATTACATAATTTTGTCGAGTCATTTCAAATTTTATGAAAATCGGATGGATAGATCAATTACAGGGACATTCAAAAGGATTCCGTTACATTACGGTCAATAGGGAAAAAAGTTTTAAATGCATTTTAATCGTTTGAAATTTAAAACATATAATTATTGCGTAATTTTGTCGAGTTATTTCAAATGTTATGAAAATCGGATGCATAGATCAATTACAGGGACAATCAAAAGGATTCCGTTACATTACGGTCAATGGGGAAGAAGTTTCAAATGCATTTTAATGATGTTACACTCATTCGAATATAATAGAATTGGCATGAATCTTTGAAATATATACTAAAATATGCATTCTGTACAATCTGTGACGCAAAGAATTTTTATTATTAAATTACAGGGCTACACAAAAGTATTCCACTATATAATACTATACGGGGAAACATGGTTTGGTACGTGTTTTAATTATATTCAACTATTTCACATTTTATGAATAAGATATACGTTGCTGAGGTGTAATAAGAATTACTATTCCTGTATATTTACAGATTTTCAACCAATATACTGTATCCGAAGTACTATTTACTATAAAAGCAAGATCTGAGTATTTTTAAAACTTCATTATCGTACGAACGCACCTCATTTGCTACGTTCACGTGCAATTTCCAACTTGTTCTTTTTATGTCTGCGTAAGTCGCATCTTCTTCTTCCTCAGAATCCACATTATCCTCTTGTATACAAAATTCGGCCTTTTTGAAGCAATTGTAAATTGTTTTTTCTTCAATTACCCCCATTGATCCCGTTCTTATATGTATAACTATTCAATTAACACTGTTTTGAGAAGGATGTTGAAAGGTGTGTGAAAGGAGGGGGTTGATGAATTTGTTGGACTTTAGGAACAAGAAAATTCAAGCAGAGGAGTAATATAAAAAAAACTCAGCACTGAACGATTTATTAGGAATAAGAGATGGAAATTTGATTTTATGTGATTTCGAAGTATTTTTTTACAACTGAATAAAGAACATTTTATGAAAATATTCGTTATATGGAGATAGATATTTCGCTATATAGAGACTGTTTTTAATGTAATCATGGGAAAAGGGGAACATTCCTACTAAAAATTCGTTTTGTAGAGAAATTCGATGTATGGAGTTTCGTTATAGAGAGACTTGACTGTATTTATAAAGAAATTGTCTTTATTAAATTCTAGTAAGTAAAATTTAAGTATTAAATTTGTTTATTTAGTTTTCAGTTAAATCAAAATATTTTATCACTACTGAAATTACACTTTTAGTATTGGTCACTTGGGTGGCCCATTACTGGCAAATCACGAAATAAGCAATCCAGTAATGGACCACCCCTCCTAAAATCTTAAAAATAAATAAAATTTTGTAAATGGCCATTGGTATATTAAATTCAATGTTTTATATTGCTAACCAAACAAAAACATTCAATTTTTACGGAAAAATAAAAAGATATAAAACTAAGTAAGTAAAGTCTGCTCTTAGCATGTTCATTAAGATTTTCAGTGAAAAACAGAAAAACTGTGAAACTTTATTTTCTGCTTCCTAATTGTTTTGACGAAAAGTGTAAAAAATTAATCCAGCTTATAAAGCATGCAAGGTAGAGTTCAGAAAAAAATAATAAAAGCTTAACTATTATTTATTATTTTTTTTATAAACCAAAAAGTGCGAGGTGGCCCATTACTGGAAGGTGGCCCATTACTGGCACATCTACCCTACGTTTGCAACAGTATAAAGTTTATTGCATTTACAATCCTACTAGATACTGTAGTACACAAGCATTTTATTAAAAATGGGTATCTAGGCTTTAAAAGCCGATGGTATGCAGAGTACGCCACCGCCCTAATTATTTATGTCCAAATCGTCCATGTCTTTAAGGGTTAATATCTCGGCTAATACAGACGAATGTTTTTAAAAATCATTATCAACAATGTTTTTTTACGTCTACTACAATAGGTACCCCCAACGCCCCTCAACACCTTTGCTCAATGCCCACAAATCGAAATTTGTGTGTAAGAGAAAAATGTGCTTTTATATTCGCTATAAGTTTCCTGCAAGGTTTAAAGTAACACCTGAAACCTTTAATTTTTTCGTAATTTTAGTTTCAGTAGGTTCGGAATTAGATGGGGGGGGGGAGGATTTTTTTTTTTTCGCATTACATTTTCGACGATATCTCTGAAAATGTAATACCTAAAATTAAAAGAAATATTTCTTTTTTGAGTTCAGTGGAATGAAAGCTTTCACAAAATACCCCACACGATACACAAACAAAAGATTTATTTTCTTCAAATAACTTAATTAGCTCCCTACCCCCTTCTTAAATATACTTGTAAATGTTTAATAATCTGTAAATATGTGGGTCAATAGTCTTCATTAATTCCCCCAATGTGAGCTTTCCACGTTTCATAGTTTACGAGCAAAATGGCTGTGACAGTTGGACAGACAGACACCGGAGTGATCTTATAATGGTTCCGTTTACACTTTATAAGTACGGAACCTTAAAAATGAGCAAATGTATGATGAAATACACTTTTTTTATTCTGTAATATTAAACAAGTGCGACAATCCCGAAAGTAGAGACAAAAATCTTTCCAAGCCTTCCACTGTGATTTCGACAACCTGGAAGCACCATCGACATGAAATACTTATCTCAATTCGTCATCTCATCTCGATGGGAAGCACTCGGTAAAACAACATATTCCGACGGGGAAAAATTTCGACTCTACACTGTAAAAAAAAATTCAAGAGGTTACTAAAAATTCTTTAGTAAATTTGTATTCCGCAGAATTTTTTAGTAGCCATTACAAACTTTTTTTTTTTGCAAGTGAAACAAGCATTTCTTTTGTAAACTGAACAAAAGAATATTTTGTATAACTTAAATTTTTTTAGTATGAGCCACCAAGCAAATTTTAGTGATAGCTCCAAAAGTATTTTTAATAATAATTACGTGCGTCCGAAGGGCAGTAGCTTCCTTCGAGCTGCATCTAGACTTCTGAAGCGATAGATTTTCGGCAAAAACGCAATAGATGGCAGCACCAAACATTGCGACCAGCTCCAACAGGAAATTCATAACCCCTTTATTATAGAGTACTTACACTACATACATTCGGGGCGTACTTGGCGCTGTCCAGTATTGAACCCTGGTCCTTTTAGCATGGAGTCCGTTACTATAACCACTATGCTATCGAGGCCACGCCAAGTGAGTTTTAGTAATAGCTATTAAAAATATAAAACTATTAACTCTATTCGTTGTTAACTTTTTTCTAGTAATTCTTACAGATTTTCTAGTAACCGACTAAGATTACTAAACATTTTTTAGTAATTACAAGGATTACTAAAGTTTTTTTAGTAGATCGACCCTTTTTTTTTACAGTGTACTTCACCAGAATAGCAAATAATCGCTCAGGCGGTTGTTTTCGACCGGTCTTGCGATCCCGACCTCACCAGAATCACCCTGGCTTGTTGGGATAATCGGCACTCTATTTGTATTTTTAAAATGATTGAGTAAGGTTTTACTATTCGCTTTCAATTATATGCAAAATTTCGTAATGATCGCAGATGCAGCCATATTGTTTCGACTTTAGAACATGTCAGTCATGCTTGAAATGTATCACACATTCCTTTCGGAACATAAAAATTTTTTTTAACGTTTCAGCTAAATTTACTACCAGAGGCAACAGCAGTGTAAAGAAACTACTTTGTAATTTTTATTTAGCAAAACATGAAATTCACACGGCAGAAGTTTTTTTATGAAGATTTATTAAAAAAACACAGGTAAATTTTATTTAAAAATAGTTATCCTGTAACTGGCTAGGAGGACGATATAGAGGTAAATGAAAATTGTGTTGAATTTGTATTACTTAATTTTAACTTAGTGTACAATACCTACATGACTAAATATATAAAAATACATTTTAAAGTTTTAGCTATCACCGTCAAAAAACCTATAACGGGAAAATTTTCATCAAAACATAAACTTGACCGTATTAGAAGCTTATTTCGAAGATTTATATTCAGAGTATCCATAAAAGAATGTCTCAGTTATTATTTTAACAGTATACTCTCTTAAAAATTCAGCCACAAAATAGCTCAAGTTGAGCTGAAATCTACTCATCTCAATGTTGAAAGGCATCTTCTCAAAAAAGAGTTGAAATAACTCGAGTTTTAACCAATTTAAATGAAGTTGAGCTATTTAAATAACCAATTTAGATCAAGAAGATTTAATAGTTTGAAAAACAACTCTTTTATGATCGAAAAAATTACAGCTCTTTCATGAGAAGCCAAATCAGCTCTTTAGTTTTAAGAGTGTAAATTGTAAGCATAAGCATCGTAGAGTGTTTGTTCAAGGTCACAAACATAATGAGTAATTCAAACAGTTTCATTTAAGCGCATGCGCGAGTACTAATTGTTATTGACTCTGTTGCAATGACACATATGCAAAAATGCTTTCAGTTTCAAAACCGGTTCCTAAAATGAAAATGCCCTCATTAAAAATATCTATAAACAAAATCTGAAATTGTCAAAAACGGCCATTGTACAGATCAATCTCAACAATCCAATGAAAAAAAACCGTTTAAAAATATTGAAATGCGACCGAGATATCTTTATAAATTTCTACCATAGGATTAGCATTATCCAACGAGTCTTGTCGTTTGACTGAAGTAGCCTTTTAAAGAGAAAATTTTCCTATATCGACGGTTGCGATCCGTGGCTCTGTAGGCCGTTTTAAATCTCGTATTGGGACTTAATGTCGGAAGTCGCAATAGAGGACTTGGATGAAAAGTTTTTCATACCTGAGCTACCTCCAGTTGTCCTGCTGGTGTCGTACGGATTCCGAGTAGTTCCATGAATGTAGTTAGATGACTGTAAACCCAATCCGCATTCAGGGCTGTTCGTGCTAGCCAAGACAATAGCTCCAGCTTTTTTCATGAGTGCCACCGTGACGCCATCCTCTACTGATCGGAGGTCTTTGAAAAGCAAAGATCCAGCAGTGCAGCGAAATCCTGGAGAAAAAACGAACCTCTTTTAAGATAATT
This sequence comes from Maratus speculifer, assembly GCA_964019185.1. NCBI lineage: Eukaryota > Metazoa > Arthropoda > Arachnida > Araneae > Salticidae > Maratus > Maratus speculifer. Next base: position 186,046,404 of record OZ025298.1, on the reverse strand, counting down.
TAGCATATAATAAACACTATTGTGGATTACTCATTGTAAAGTTCCAATTTATTCTTCAATTAGTCCAAAAGCCGACCGAACAAAACCCTAAATCCTCGAGCACAAGACAAAATTCCTTATATTATGGAAGAATAGTAATAGGGGAATCTATGATCCATGTTTGCCGAAGTGAAGTGGTGCATAAACCTGTTGAAATAAACTAATCACCCTTCAGCTGAATAAAACAATCTACTTAAAATAGAATTAGATTTATTTACAATGTAAACTTTTTTTTTTTTGAGTATCATAAAAAGAAAGTAATTATTTTCCCACTGTTTCGAAATAAACCTAAAAACGGAATCAAGTGATTTTTTCAAGGACAATTTATACGAATAAACTTTTTTTACTGCAGCAAAGTCACGTGATGAAAAACAAAATAAATGAAAAGAAGGGAAAGAACTATTTTAGAACTTTTTTTCACTTTTTAGTTTGTCGTGTGTTTTCAGTGTGAATAGAAATGTAATACGTTTTTCGTCGCTGCCAAAAGCAGCTGTGTATTGATACAAGATGTAATAATTATTATTCGTTTAAATTCAGTGGAGTTTATTATTTCATTAAGATGAACACTAATCAATCATTTATTATTCCAGATAGATAAATTTAATTAATAAATCAGCTAATAAAAGCTGAATAAAGAATAAACAAACAATCTTCAAATGGTGGTTACGACTGATGAAACTGACGAAGAACGAGATGCATAAAAGGTAAGATCATCTTGCCTTATTATTGATTTCTCTATTTCATGATTAATTAATTCTTTAAGAAAGATATCAATTACCAATTACGGCTAATTCCATAAAAATTTTTCATGTCTGTCACATACAACGATTTTTTGCTACTAGTGTTTTAGAACGGAAAAATGTGACATATATTATCAGAGATATTTCATCAGTTCAATAGGGCGAAGCAAACTTTTCGAAAATAACGGTGGCCTGCAAGCATAACGATTTTTAGTTGTGTGACAGACATGACAAGTTTTCATGGAAATGACCTTATACTCATTCTTGTGTGTCGTCGCAGCGTTACAAAGGCACATTTGATAATATATTATCAACAAAACCAAACATGAATACCACTAGTGGCTGACTTGTAGGTCTATCATTGTGTTTGCCGTACAATCAAAAGTATGAAAACACGGAAAACTGAGCGCAGGAAGACATAATGCTAAGTCTACGAGTCAACTACTAGTAGTATTCATTTTTGGTTTATGTACCACTTTGCTTCCGGGATCTTTAGATTCCCCTATGACTACTCTTCCATAATATAAAGAATTTTTTCTTGTGCTCGATGACTTAGGGTTTTGTGCGGTCGCCTTTTGGACTAATTGAAGAATAAATTGGAACTTTACAATGGGTAATCCACAATAGTATTTATTCAGGGTGTTAACAAAATCTGGAAATCGGAGAATCATTAGAAAAATTCAGAGAGGTTTTCCAGTCTGGAAAAAAAAATGAGGGAAAAGTTAAAGAATTTTGCATAAATACTCAAAAAATCAGTAAAAAATGTCTATATGTAAAAATATTTGCGTTTTCACGTTACCAACAAAACGCATTTGTGTACCTTTTTTTTTTTTTTTTTTTTTTTTTTTCAGATGCTGATGAGTCTTTCCCTATATTTTAAAAACGATGCACCTGGTATGAGTTTTTGATATTTAACACAAATTAAGGTGATCAGATGTTCTCATTTTCTGCGGAATAGTGCTTATATTAAATGCAATTTCCTTTTTTTTTTTCTTGAGATTTTAAAATGATATGTCATAACCTGACCAGGTGGCCAGCTTAATCCAATTAGCTGTCTCATCACGTGTAGGTTTGTCTTAGAATAGAACATTTTTCGGAAAATCAAAAAAATTTCAATAATAGAAACGACGATAGGACGATATCAGAAATTAAATATCGCAATATAAAAATGAATTAATATTGATATTTGTGATAAATCGCAATAACTACCTTAAATTGTGCAAGAATAGAAATTTCGTACAAATAACAAATTGTATAGTAGCAGCAATTAAAGTGATAAAAAGAAAAGTGCCCATTTAAACTGATGGCATTGAGCTCACAGGTTATTCACACTAATTCTATATTATACACTTATTTCAAAGAATAATGCACCTCAAAAAATAAATTAAGGGGAATTAGCTCGTGTTTCTCCCCTTTATACTTAACTAATAAACCTCCAAATATAATCAGGGACGCGCCCTATTAGAATAAAACTGAATACCAAATTTAAAACAAATCAGATAATTCTTCATGAAAACTCATTTCGTTAAAATAACGTGAGATTCCCAATTTCCGTCTAACCAATGAACCTCTAAATCTAATCAGGGAAACTCCTTATCGGAATAAACAGGTATATAAAATTGAAGCAAATCAAATAATTCTGCATGAAAAATAACATTTAAATTAAGGGGGTATTAGCCCCCGTTACTGCTCTTTATACTTAACCAATGAACCCCAAAAACTAATCAAGGAAGCAACTTATCAGAATGAACCTAGAAAATAAATTTGAAACAAATCGAACATTTCTATCAAGAGTTATCGTGTTACGTACATACATACGTACATACAGAACCGGCGGAAGCATTATCACTCAGGCTTTGATAGCCTATGATGTGAGCTAAAAACAGATGTAGAGAGGAACGAATCAGTGTCTTATTCCTATATGTTCATACTAGAGTTCTGCATGAATCGAAATTTCCAGGCCCGAGCCCGGCCCGAAAGTTAAAATTTTGGCCCGGGCCGAACGAAAAAAATGTTGGCTCGACCCCGCCCGGCCCGAAAGTTAAAATTTCGGCCCGAGTCCGGCCCGACCCGAACGAAAAAAATATTGGCCCGACCCGGCCCGGCCCGAAAGTTAAAATTTCGGCCCGAACCCAGCCCGACTACTAACTCTAACGGAAGAGTTCAGACCAAAAAAACTTATCTTAGTCTTTTTTTTTCTTTCACTTTTTCAATAATCTCTATTTATGCAGAAGTGCCATAGGCTGCGATTTTTACGCTTTCAATGATCCTTTGTTTGTTATATGTAAAAATTTCAATTATCATTAGTATTATTAATACATTACATAAAATTAAAAAATGGTCTATGGTAAAAGTAAAATCTTCTAAGGCATTGGAAAGAAAAAAATAAGTTTCCTTCTTAGCAGATGTTAAATACATATATTTTTTTCGCGTATTGTTGTATTCATTTTGCATGAATGAACAGTTTAAAAAATTTTCCTGTTTTCAGTTTAAACAAAAATTCCGTCATAATCATGTTTTAATTTTATTTTAAGACGCCTAATAATCTACGATTCTTTAAAAAAGATAAATTCTAATGCTTAATTGTAGAATAATGACGACTTAAAAGTATATGTCTATTTTGCAAAAATTTTTGGACCAAGCCAAACTTTACTGATTTATGAACAGACTTTTCCACGTCGAGAAAAATATTTTCATACGGGAAGATTCAACAGAAACTGATTATTTTGGTCCGTGAAGACTAGGAAGAACGAAATCAGCCTCGGCTTCGTACGGAAAAAATAAGTTAGGCTTGGCTCGGCTCGATACTCCAGGGAAAAAAATTAAGGCCCGAGCCCGGCCCGGCCCGAAGAGATTAGTGACTAGGTCCGTCCGGCCCGGCCCGAGTCTTCAGAAGCAAGGCCCGGCCCGAATGCCTTTATTGAAAATCGGCTCGGGCTTCGGGCCGAGGCCCTGCCCGTGTGCACACCTCTAGTTCATACAGCACTATTCCAATAAGTATATATATTTATACAAAAATTATTTTAGAAAAGAAACCAATTTTTGCTATCTGTTTACGTTTATACCTTCTGTTGCAAAACATTTTCCGTAAAAAAACAGTATATTTCCGACTATTGATAGTTTTTGCATTATTTATCAGCAATAGTTTAACTATTTAATATCCCTTATTTTGAAAATATGACAAAGTGAAATAGTTCTATTTTTTGATTTGTTTGATTTTTTTATATGTTGAAGTAGATCATATTTGATGAATAATCTGCAATTTTGTAGCCCTGAAAAAATTTCCTCTTTTCTATAGAAAATATCAAAGTTCAAGGTTGTGAATGCCATTTTTCATGAAAAGTGAAATGCTGGTACATTTAGAGCTCTATATCTCTCGCAAGCAACAACATCCCAAAATTCTTTCGGCATGAACTGTTCTAGACACACGGCAGTGTGTCAGCCAAGTTCACAAAGTAAAAAGCGACACACCGGCCGTGGGTTATATTACCCGAACCATTTCGGGCCCCTTTTGACCCCTCAATAACTCAAATTCTATTTGACGTACACACTTGCAATTTTTCGTGTCGTGTAAGACCATCTTCTAATTTCCGAATCCTTTAAATTTTTTTATAAATCTTTTACCGTTCACAAGAAATTGACGTCTGAATATCACTGTTTTTACCACTGACTCACTGACTCACTCATAGAAATGTTTGACTACTTCCACGTGACTTAGGAAGTTGAAATTTGGTTTGGAGGTAGGTTATTGGGTCTATAAATAGGAAAAAATCAGAAATCACCATTATTAAACATTAATGGTTGGTTAGAAGATAAATATCGAATTATAATGGGAGTTTATGAGAATTTTACAAAATACCAGAAATAGTGCCAAGTCGGCGTCACTTTTGGCGAGTATCGGGGCTAATTTCTTAAACTACCAAACCGGTTTCAAAAGTAATGGTACCAACATGATGGTATTCACCCCGGTTCAAACATGGACTATATTGTCTGTGTCACTAACCAAAAGAGTGTTCAGAAGTAAAAAACATTATAAAATGTGATTTTTGTTTTACTGAAGGGCCTAGAAGCACAAAATTTGGCATGTTAATTATTTATAAGATATAAATGTTCACTAATGGCCATTTTCTAAAAAATACCAAATTTAAAAGGGGTGAAAATCCGCGAAGAGCATTCTGAAAACGTTCTAAATAGCGATTTTAAAACAATCTTAGCAAATAACAAACCGATCTTAAAAGTAATGATATCAAAATGATGATGACAGTCCTTGCTCCAACATAGGCTATTTCTTATGTCGATGGCACCAACCCAAAGGGGGTAAAAGAGAAAAAAAGTTCTAAAAATGCGGTTTGTATGTTAAGGGACTGGAATTATAAAGTTTGGCATTTTAGAGTTTATGGGAATTTCGCAAAATATCAGAAATAGTGCCAAGTTGGCGTCACTTTTAGCGAGTATCGGGGCTAATCTCTGAAACTATGAACCGATTTCAAAATTAATGGTACCAAAATGATGGTATTCACCCCGGTTCAAATATAGGCTATATTTTATGTGCTTTATTAGGCTTTATTTTATTATATATACCATTAACCATAAGAGGACGAAGAAGCAAAAAACATTCTAAAAATGCCACTTTTGTATTACTGAAGGACCTAGAAATATAAAATTTGGCATGTTAATTAGTTATAAGACATAAATTATCTCTAAGGGCATTTGCTAAAAAATACGGAATTCAAAAAAGGTTAAAATGCACGAAAAGCGTTCTAAATTGGGATTTTTAAGCAATTTCAACAAACCATAAACCGATCTTAAAAGTAATGATATCAAAATGATGGTGACAGTCCTTGCTCCAATATAGGCTATATCTTAAATCGATGCCACTAATCCAAAGGAGTTAAAAGAGTAAAAAGAATTCTAAAAATGCGATGTCTATATGTTAAGGCCCCAGAAACATCAAATTTGGCATGTTCATTGCTTATAAGATATAAATGATCAATAAGAATATTTGTTAACAAATACAAAATTTAAAAGAGGTAAAAATGCGCGAAAGGCGTTCTAAAAACTTTCTAAACAGCAATATTTAAGTAATATTGGGAAGTTAGCGAACTGATTTTTTAAAAAAAGATGTCAAAATGATGGCGACAGTCCTTGCCCTGACAAAAGTATTGGATAAATTGTCAGATTACAATGGGAGTCTATGGGAATTTGGCGAAATACCATAAATAGCGCCAAGTTAGCATTTGGCGGGTATTTTTTGTCGTCAATTTGGCGATATATCACCAAGTTGGCGACAAACTTTTTTGGTCGACGAGATAATCAAGTAGTACCCAATCACATAAAAGAAACATCCTTATTAGTGGAATTTAAAGGAACATAAGCAGTCCTAATGTTAAAATTTTTAAATTTGACTGAAAAAAAGGCAGTGAATAAACGCAGGAAAAAGCTGTAAGATTGGTTAATATTAAATAAAACTAATTTAATGTTAAGCCTATTTATTTCAAAAAGGTAACAAATACCTACTTATTTGACAAAAAACAATGATATCCTATCAAAAACATGAATGTGAAAAAATGCCAAGTTCGTTAAAGGTTTCGCTAATAAAAGTAGTGATCTGACAAAAAATAATAATATCCTATCAAAAACATGAATGTGAAAGAATGCCAAGTTCGTTAAAGATTTCGCTAATAAAAGAAGTGAGATCTAACTGCAAACCAAGTTCTTTCGAAGCTCCTTAAATCATAGCTCCTGTCATGCATAATAGTCTTCAATTGCTTAAAATGATTTGGTATGTTACTTGTTATTCAACAGAGCGACTTGGCAAGTTTTCAGCCACCAACTTTAACGTTTGAGTCAGAGTACAATTTAATCTAGAATCTGATTGTCAATCGAGTGTTCGAATAAGTACACTGATGTTAAGGTATTGATAAATTAAGTGATCAACTTTAAGTTCTGATCAATTAAATAGAGAGATTTGAAAAAGAGAAAACTTGCTAAGTCGCTCTGTTGAATAACAAGTAACATACCAAATCATTTAAAGCAATTGAAAACTATTATGCATGACAGGAGCTATGATTTAAGGAGCTTCGAAAGAACTTGGTTTGCAGTTAGATCTCACTTCTTTTATTATCGAAACCTTTAACGAACTTGGCATTCTTTCACATTCATGTTTTTGATAGGATATTATTATTTTTTGTCAGATCACTACTTTTATTAGCGAAACCTTTAACGAACATGGCATTTTTTCACATCCATGTTTTTGATAGGATAGTATAACATACCTAATTATTAAAATTTATTTGTTTCCATGGGACATTGTTACTTTAGATTGTTATGTTGTCACAAAGTACAGTCAAAATGACGTTTTTGTCCATTTTCCGCTTAATATCTTATTTAAACAATAGTACCCCAAACTTTTACTTTTAGAATATGTAAGTGTACTACTAGGACAAGCAAAATAATGTAGTACTGTACCGAGATATTGTTGCTGTTAGCAGATATAACCTGTTAAATACTCAAAATTTTCAAAATCTACAACGTTTAAAGTAATGTTATTTCAAATAAGCGCAACAGCAAAATAAAACAAAATATGTCACGCATTAGGTAAATATATGTACAAAAACATGGAAAAGAAAAAGAAATGAGTCCTCGTGATATTTTTTATTTTAAAAAATGACAAAATTTAGAAGAAAAGCAATGTCCATTATCACATTTTTCTCCTAAGAGAAAATGAAACATCCTCATTCTCTTTCGGAAGGGACAACAAAAAAAGGATATTTCATTTTCTCATAGGGAAAAAGTACAGCAAGAGGAACGAGAAAAGGGATTTTTCATTTTCTGATAGGGAAGAAATATTATCATCGACATTGTTTATTTGAAAATTTTAAAAACTTTCCGATGATATATATATAACATGACGGGTCCAAAATAAAATTTGAAATTTATATGTCACCCGTAGGTTCACTCATTTTTTCCAGAATACACCTAAAAAGGATGCAGCCCCCACTTTAAAATATTTATATTTTATAAATAATATTTACCGGAGATTTTCATTAAAAAAAAAAAAATCCACATCTAAAATGATATTTATTGTCGAAATAGCTAAGATTAAAAAATTCACCCCGTTATTGCTCCCCTCCCCCTCCTCCTGAAATTCAACCCTAGAAGGAGAAAGATTCCGAACATGAAAAAGAGGTGCGAAAACTTTCCGATGATATATATATATATATATCTACTAAAAGACACTTTTCAAAAGTTAAAAAAAAAAAAAGGCCAAGCAAGAAAAAAAAAAAAAAGGATGAAAGTTGTGTCTAAAAAATGGTCTGATATCAAATTTCCAAGCTTATATTATGGTAATTATTTAACATTTTCCATTAAAAAAATTACTATTTCTAAGTTAATACCTTTGCATATGTTGATAGAAATCCTTTTCTCTTGTACTAAATACATCGTAAATGTGTTTTGAAAATTCAAATGTTTTAAAATTATGCGTGATGGGCTTGGCGGCCTTTTTTCCATATTGTATATCTAATTTCTATGCATAGGCAAATCCATAATTAAAATTTAAAACTCAAAATTGTCACTTAAGCAGACATTTCCGTACTAAAATTCTGGTATTAAATTTTAAAAGTTTTGTTTAGTTGTAGACAATCTATAAATAGATCGCTGGGTGGTAACGTGTTAAATATATTTGTCCATAGTTAAAATCAGAAGTTCTAAATTGTACTTAATGTAAACTTACTACGCTTTCCTTTACAAACTTGGTGCTTGGAAATTTGTGTAAAATAGGAAAAGATGGCCGCCAAGCTCATCATGCATAATTTTAAAACATTTGAATTTTCAAAACACGTTTACGATGTATTTAGTAAAGCGAAAAAGATTTCTATCAACATATGCAAAGGCATTGACTTAGAAATAGTAATTTTTTTAATGGAAAATGTTAAAAAATTACCATAATATAAGATTGGAAATTTGATATCAGACCATTTCTTAGACACAACTTTCATCCTATTTTTTTCTTGCTTCGCCTTTTTTTTTTACTTTTGAAAAGTGTTTTTTAGTAGATATCACTTCTTTTTTTTAAAAAGAGATTATATAAAATTTAAATAATCTGCCCACTTAAAATGGAATGAGTTCTCGTAGAACCTCTGTAAGTTGGAAGTAAGAAATATATGTGTATATTGTATTTATATATCATTTATTTCTTAGAGTAATTTATCATTTAAAAGTATGAAAATTTTGTAAAAAACTGATAGAATCGAAATAAAATATAGATCTATAGTTGCTATTTTAGTTAGATATGATAATAAATCTAGTTTAGCAAGCAGACGAGTAATAAATTGAAATTTCTCTTTCAACAATTTGTGACTGTACACGGACACTTACTTGAATACATTTCTACAGCCCTGTATTTTAATTGCTATCTTTACATTCACACTACTATTTAGCTTAAATTTAATTCAGACTAAAATATTCTTAAAACTAGGGATGCAACGGATATCCGGCCAATATCCGATATCCGGCATATCCGGCTGATTTTTCAATATCCGAAATATCATCGGATATCCGAATCACAATCACCGGATATCCGACTTCTCTATCGGATATCCGGCAGAATGCAACAAACCAAATATATATTAATAACAGTAATCGTTTGATACCAAACAATGCGAAAAACTTTTGTTTATAATGCAAAAGATGAAATATTATTATAAGTTTCCTATCGATGAATAAAAGGTAATTCTCAAAAGTTTAAAGAATTGTCAGCTTTCCAACTATTTATATTTAAACTCTGTAACAAATTTAAAAATTTACGTTTACATCTTTTAGAAAATTGTATCTACTTTCAGATTGTAAAACAAAATTTGAAGTCAAAATAGCAAATGAAGCTTTTGTGCAAAAATGTATAAAGATAAAAAACCAACATTGAGAAATGCACAAATAATGGATGAAAAGAATAGAAAACAGCCGTTTCGAATCTATTATCGAGATTCTTCATCAGTATAAGACTCAACATGCTAGAAAAGGCTAAGCTGAGCAAAGCGACAGGGAAGCACAGTCTTATATGCCTATTACGGGAGCGAATGGTAATAGATTCGAAACAGCTGTTTGCTACCTCACATGCATTTCTAAACGTTGGTTTTTTATCTTCATAAAATTTGAAGTTGTTTATTAAACTGTGATTTTACTAATTTTCTTTCTTTCTTTTAATTTAAACAATGGTTTAATTGGTTTTTAAGTTACACAACTAAACGAACCTATTTTTAATTTCTTCTATCTTTCAAAGAAGAAATTATTGTAATAAATTTTTTTTGACGAATTTGCGTGTTTTAGGGATCAAATATCCCCCAAAACATGTTTATTCAAAACATCTGTCTGTCCCAGTGTCGCCATCATACTATCAAAAAGTGTATGAAGTTATGCATAGAATGATCCAAATATTTTGTGCATATTTTTGACTGTAAGCAGCAGGTTCTTCTTTAATATGGAAACATTTCGCTGTAAGGCGGTGCTGTAATTGCTATTTTTGTGCCATTTTCATTGTTCTACCATCAAATACTGTATGAAGTTATGCATAGAATTGAACCAAATTTCTTTGGATACATTTCTGGGAATGACTGTCTGGTCTTCCTTCAATTTGAAAATGGTTTGCCTAAAGATGGTACTGTAATAATGATTTTTGTAAAATAATTTTGATTTTTCATAATCCTTACAGAGAATTGGCAGTTCGTGCAGCGATGCGAACTTCGTATCTTTCTAAAAATTGGCTATTCGCAAACAACTGATGTATAGCAGAACAGAAAAGAATATTGATTTTAATAAATATCATGATTGAGATTAACTCATTTTTAATCTAATTAACTGACTGCAGAAAAAATTCTAGATGAAAATAAAAGTTGGTATAGTACTGAACTAACAATATTGAAGTAGTATTAATACAGTTGACTCTCTCTACAACGAAACTCTATCCAGCGAATTTCTCTATTTAACGAATTTTTTGTAGGAACGGTCAATTTTTTCATGATTACATTAAAAATAATCTACATATAGCGAAATATACATCTCAATTTAACGAATTTTTTCAAAAATGTTCTTTTATATGTTCTGAAAACGCTTAAAATTATTTGTAGAGTAAATTTTTTTCATTGATTTATCGTTTATAAGTCATAGCTACATAGCATCCTCTACCTCATTCCTTATGTCTAAAAAAAGCATTCAACCCCCCCCCCAAAAAAAAAAAAAAAAAAAAAAAAATTATTTTTGCATGGTTATACTTGACTTTGTTTTAGCCAAGGTGAGCTTGCGTTCTTGGAAAAGAGTGAAACATTTGCTTGCTATTGGAACGATTTGCAATAATCACAAAGCATCCTAAAAGATAAAACTAGTCCATTATTGTCTTGAAAATGGTGTTTATTTCTTGGTTTGGATAGTAAGTCAGCAATAAGGAAGGGGTGAGGGGGCAATTGCAGAAAAGGTTGTTTTTTTCAGCAGGTTTTCATCTATCTAAACTAACTCTCATTACTTTTAAAGTTTACAGTTTGTGTTTGTTGTTTGTGGCGACCTGTAATATTTTTTGTTGTGAGAGATCATTTGAATGAAGAATTGTTACTAAACGTCATCTGTGCTGGTGTTATCTTCTACTGCATCTGCATAAAAACTCCTTTGGGTTAAGCATAATGCTTTCTTATAAAGTACAAAATTTTTTGCCGTTTTCTATTCAACGAATTTTTTGACTGAACGATGGATTCGTTATATAGAGACTCGACTGTATTTGTAAATATTTTTTGAAACATTCATATATATGGAATAGAAGAGAGTTTTGGGATTGGTGCATCTAACTAGTTATTTTCATGATTTCATTATAAATATTTAAAATTAAAAGTTTTTTTTTTTTTTTTGCTTATAAATTTGAAAGTGATTTAACTTAAAGTAAAATTAAATGTAGCTTAAGGTAAATCAGTATTAAATAATTAAAACATCAAAAAAAATCATTAAGTAAACCCATGTTTGGAAATAACTCTTCAACCATTGGTATATTCGTACGCCTTTTTATGTTTACACTAGCGGACCCGACAGACGTTGTCCTGTCACCGAAAGACGTTGTCCTTCTGGCACGGACTCCAGAAAATCAAAAAAATGTACGTAAATATAGTAATACGCACGGTAAACACTACGCTCTTCATTTAATTTCTTATTACAATTATGTGAAGAAATTATTTCTTACTCTTCAGTATTTTTTGAAGGTTCAATTTTTGACAGAAAAGTTTATTTTTCTCTTTTTCAGTTAAAAGTTAACGATTTTCTGAAATCGGTTAATAAAAAACATAATAGAGGAAATATTATTGTAAAGCACACACGTTTGTCAGGAACGGGCTTCGAACAAGCGATCTCTTTCTTGAAGAAGCAGAGCTTGAATCTGCCGCCTTACACCGCTCAGACATTCCGTCCGCACTCTATTCGTCGGACTTAATCAACACTTTTAATTAGCGAAAAATCACTAACTATTAGTTTTTTCCTAATTACTAAAAAGTACTGAACCAATTTCGACGAAATGTGAATCTAAACCATTCTCGAATCTACTGGAAAGCACACACAAAATTTCATCAAAATCGGTCCAGTCGTTTAGGAGGAGTTAAATTAAATACACACGCACAGAAGATTTTTATATATAAAGATAAGCATTGAAAATTTCAGGTTTTTGCGCCGAAGACATCGCCAAATTAGGAAAATGTGAATTATCTCACGAACTACTGGGCTTAAACAAATTTGGTTAGTACCATTCGATTCAGCATGAAAAAATACACTAAAATATGTTGTCAGATGAAAAATAAAAACAAAAGCCGATTTTTAAGGAATTTTTTAAAAGTTCGTTCTTTTTTCTACTCATCTTAGGGGTGGAATTTTCGAAAATCCATTTTTAGCGTCACTCGATGTTATAAGAAGTATTTTTACCCCAATTTTCAAGATTGTTGGTTCGTTAGATTTTTTTGTGCTATGATTAATACGAAATCCTGACTTTCTTTAATATATATTGCACTTTTAATTAGCAAAAAATCAATTATTAGTTTTTCCTAATTACTAAAAAAGTACTGAATCAATTTCGACGAAATGTGAATCTAAATCATTCTCAAATCTACTGAAACGCACACACAAAATTTCATCAAAATCGGTCCAGTCGTTTAAGAGGAGTTCAATTACATACACACGCACAGAAGATTTTTATATATAAAGATGAGCATTGAAAATTTTAGGTTTTTGCGCCGAAGACATCGCTAAATTAGGAAAATGTGAAATATCTCACGAATTACTGGATTTAAACGAATTTGCTTATTACCATTCGATTCAGAATGAAAAAATCCACTAAAATATGTTATCAGTTGAAAAATAACTACAAAAGCCGATTTTTATAGAATTTTTTAAAAGTTCGTTCTTTTTTCTATTCATCTTAGACGTGGAATTTTCGAAAATCCATTTTTAGCGTCACTCGATGTTATAAGAAGTATTTTTACCCCAATTTTCAAGATTTTTGGCTCGGTAGATTTTTTGTGCAATGATTAATACGAAATACTGACTTTCTTTAATATATATTGCACTTTTAATTAGCGAAAAATCAGTAACTATTAGTTTTTGCCTAATTACTAAAAAAGTACTGAATCAATTTCGACGAAATGTTAATCTAAACCATTCTCGAATCTACTGGAAAGCACACACAAAATTTCATCAAAATCGGTCCAGTCGTTTAGGAAGAGTTCAATTACATACACACGCACAGAAGATTTTTATATATAAAGATAAGCATTGAAAATTTCAGGTTTTTGCGCCGAAGACATCGCCAAATTAGGAAAATGTGAATTATCTCACGAACTACTGGGCTTAAAAAAATTTGCTTAGTACTGTTCGATTCAGCATGAAAAAATACACTAAAATATGTTGTCAGATGAAAAATAAGTACAAAAGCTGATTTTTAAGGAATTTTTTAAAAGTTCGTTCTTTTTTCTACTCATCTTAGGTGTGGAATTTTCGAAAATCCATCTTTAGCGTCACTCGATGTTATAAGAAGTATTTTTACCCCAATTTTCAAGATTTTCGGTTCGTTAGATTTTTTTGTGCTATGATAAATACGAAATCATGACTTTCTTTAATATATATTGCACTTTTAATTAGCAAAAAATCACTAACTATTAGTTTTTCCTAATTTCTAAAAAAGTACTGAATCAATTTCGACGAAATGTGAATCTAAATCATTCTCGAATCTACTGAAACGCACACACAAAATTTCATCAAAATCCGTCCAGTCGTTTAGGAGGAGTTCAATAACATACACACGCACAGAAGATTTTTATATATAATGATGAGCATTGAAAATTTCAGGTTTTTGCGCCGAAGACACCGCCAAATTAGAAAAATGTGAATTATCTCACGAACTACTGGATTTAAACGAATTTGCTTATTACCATTCGATTCAGAATGAAAAAATCCACTAAAATATGTTATCAGTTGAAAAATAACTACAAAAGCCGATTTTTATGGAATTTTTAGAAAGTTCGTTCTTTTTTCTACTCATCTTTGGGGTGGAATTTTCGAAAATCCATTTTTAGCGGCACTCGATGTTATAAGAAGTATTTTTACCCCAATTTTCAAGATTTTTGGCTCGGTAGATTTTTTGTGCAATTATTAATACGAAATACTGACTTTCTTTAATATATATTGCACTTTTAATTAGCGAAAAATGAGTAACTATTAGTTTTTGCCTAATTACTAAAAAAGTACTGAATCAATTTCGACGAAATGTTAATCTAAACCATTCTCGAATCTACTGGAAAGCACACACAAAATTTCATCAAAATCGGTCCAGTCGTTTAGGAGGAGTTCAATTACATACACACGCACAGAAGATTTTTATATATAAAGATAAGCATTGAAAATTTCAGGTTTTTGCGCCAAAGACATCGCCAAATTAGGAAAATGTGAATTATCTCACGAACTACTGGGCTTAAACAAATTTGCTTAGTACTGTTCGATTCAGCATGAAAAAATACACTAAAATATGTTGTCAGATGAAAAATAAGTACAAAAGCTGATTTTTTAGGATTTTTTTAAAAGTTCGTTCTTTTTTCTACTCATCTTAGGTGTGGAATTTTCGAAAATCCATCTTTAGTGTCACTCGATGTTATAAGAAGTATTTTTACCCCAATTTTCAAGATTTTCGGTTCGTTAGATTTTTTTGTGCTATGATAAATACGAAATCCTGACTTTCTTTAATATATATTGCACTTTTAATTAGCAAAAAATCACTAACTATTAGTTTTTCCTAATTTCTAAAAAAGTACTGAATCAATTTCGACGAAATGTGAATCTAAATCATTCTCGAATCTACTGAAACGCACACACAAAATTTCATCAAAATCGGTCCAGTCGTTTAGGAGGAGTTCAATAACATACACACGCACAGAAGATTTTTATATATAAAGATGAGCATTGAAAATTTCAGGTTTTTGCGCCGAAGACACCGCCAAATTAGAAAAATGTGAATTATCTCACGAACTACTGGATTTAAACGAAGTTGCTTATTACCATTCGATTCAGAATGAAAAAATCCACTAAAATATGTTATCAGTTGAAAAATAACTACAAAAGCCGATTTTTATGGAATTTTTAGAAAGTTCGTTCTTTTTTCTATTCATCTTAGACGTGGAATTTTCGAAAATCCATTTTTAGCGGCACTCGATGTTATAAGAAGTATTTTTACCCCAATTTTCAAGATTTTTGGCTCGGTAGATTTTTTGTGCAATGATTAATACGAAATACTGACTTTCTTTAATATATATTGCACTTTTAATTAGCGAAAAATCAGTAACTATTAGTTTTTGCCTAATTACTAAAAAAGTACTGAATCAATTTCGACGAAATGTTAATCTAAACCATTCTCGAATCTACTGAAACGCACACACAAAATTTCATCAAAATCGGTCCAGTCGTTTAGGAGGAGTTCAATTACATACACACGCACAGAAGATTTTTATATATAAAGATAAGCATTGAAAATTTCAGGTTTTTGCGCCGAAGACATCGCCAAATTAGGAAAATGTGAATTATCTCACGAACTACTGGGCTTAAACAAATTTGCTTAGTACTGTTCGATTCAGCATGAAAAAATACACTAAAATATGTTGTCAGATGAAAAATAAGTACAAAAGCTGATTTTTAAGGAATTTTTTAAAAGTTCGTTCTTTTTTCTACTCATCTTAGGTGTGGAATTTTCGAAAATCCATCTTTAGCGTCACTCGATGTTATAAGAAGTATTTTTACCCCAATTTTCAAGATTTTTGGTTCGTTAGATTTTTTTGTGCTATGATTAATACGAAATCCTGACTTTCTTCAATATATATTGCACTTTTAATTAGCAAAAAATCAATTATTAGTTTTTCCTAATTACTAAAAAAGTACTGAATCAATTTCGACGAAATGTGAATCTAAATCATTCTCAAATCTACTGAAACGCACACACAAAATTTCATCAAAATCGGTCCAGTCGTTTAGGAGGAGTTCAATTACATACACACGCACAGAAGATTTTTATATATAAAGATGAGCATTGAAAATTTTAGGTTTTTGCGCCGAAGACATCGCCAAATTAGGAAAATGTGAATTATCTCACGAACTACTGGATTTAAACGAATTTGCTTATTACCATTCGATTCAGAATGAAAAAATCCACTAAAATATGTTATCAGTTGAAAAATAACTACAAAAGCCGATTTTTATGGAATTTTTTAAAAGTTTGTTCTTTTTTCTACTCATCTTAGACGTGGAATTTTCGAAAATCCATTTTTAGCGGTACTCGATGTTATAAGAAGTATTTTTACTCCAATTTTCAAGATTTTTGGCTCGGTAGATTTTTGTGCTATGATTAATACGAAATACTGACTTTCTTTAATATATATAGCACTTTTAATTAGCGAAAAATCAGTAACTATTAGTTTTTGCCTAATTACTAAAAAAGTACTGAATCAATTTCGACGAAATGTGAATCTAAACCATTTTCGAATCTACTGGAACGCACACACAAAATTTCATTAAAATCGGTCCAGTCGTTTAGGAGGAGTTCAATTACATACACACGCACAGAAGATTTTTATATATAAAGATTATAAATGGAAGCTATGTATTTCTTTGTGAAATTACTTTACAATTATAAAATAAACATATTGATAAATGTGTAAAATTTGTTCTATAAATTATCTGCATTTCATTGTACTAATTATTAGCAATTATCAGCATTTCATTGTAATTATTAGCCATTATCAGCATTTCATTGACAAATAAGAATTACAAATATAGACATTCATAGAAGACAAATATTTAAATGTTTGAAGTACATTTTTTATTCAATCTATCTATATAATAAAGGCCAAACGTATCTGTGCGTAACGCATTCGTCATGTTTTGAATGGCAACACTTTCCGATGAAATTTCGGTTTTGCAATTTTCGCTATTGTAAGTTTTTAAACTTCTAGACATTTCACGTTTTCAATCTTTATACCATCGTTTAGAGAAAAAAAATGCACTTTTAAATGCCGTTTGTTAGAAAACTCTATCTCAATTTGTTTTTGAGATATTGATTTTTTTGTAGTTTTTGGTTCAATTTCTCTAATGGTGGCAACTTGAGTATCGCATTTATGTGGGAAAAAGAGAAAAAATAGCCATAGAGTAAAAAAGAAAAAAAAATAGAGATGCAGTTTAGTGGCTGGAGGTGACGCCAAAAATGTAACTCTAAAATTCGCTGCATTACATCAAACACAACGGCGTGCTTTCACAAAAAAGAAAAACTTTTAGCGATGCAATATTAATTCATAATGCAATGAAATGCTATTTTATAATGCTAAAATGTATTCAGATCTTTTTCATTTAGAGAAAAAATGGTGTTAAAAAATTCGGCCTCTGTTCCATGTGATTGTTTTGTTTGGGTCGAATGAGAGACTTATATTGGAAGAATAACGCCCATCAAACCGTTTTAATCGCCTACTGCACCTCCATCTATCCCTTTTCTCCATGGAAAATAACAGATCACTGTATATTTTAGTTGTCATTTTTTCATAGCAACTGATAAAAATAGTAATTAAAAACCTGTTATGTCAATATATCGTCGGCTATAAAACCCGGTGAATGTTGTTGGTTTTATTTCGTTTTTATCTATGAATTTAGTGACTTTTAGTTCGTTAGAAAACTTACTTTACAAAAGATACATCAATTAACCTTTACAAAAATGTATTTTAAAGAATACCTGGGTGTCATATTTTCTTAGTTGTTTTTAAAAACTGAGAATGCAATTTTATTCTTTGGCGAAATCTTTGGCTAATAACTGCTATCTTGCGTCTAATACGCAGGGCCGTAGTGAACAATAGGGAGGGCCCAAGAGAATGTAGGGGGACTCATAGTATTTTTTTCTCTCTCTCTGACGCAGAAAGATAAATTAGTCCATATTCATATTGTAGGTTCTCTGTTTCTTATTAAACTGTTAAAATAACTTCATTTTATGCTTAGAAAAGTATGATGATGATGAAGAATGATGATGAAGTTTATGATGATGAAGTTTTGAGTGTATAACTGGTGCAAAATAGCCCATCATGTTAGCTTCATATGTACAAATAGGATGAGAGAGTGTTGAAACACTTATTTTAGATACAATTTAGTAACTCTGCAAAACTGTGAAAAGGTTTCAAAACTAAATTAGATTTTTAAGCAATATTTCATTTGAATTTATGGAACAGAAATTCATTGAGTGACCTTGGAATCTTTTCCAGGGGGGGGGGAAGCTCAAAATATTTTAGGGGGGGGGGGTTGAGCCGCCCATAGCGCCCTTTTAGCTTCGGCCCTGCTAATACGGAAGTACCGATAATTTTTAAAGCTGTATATGATTACATAAATAATATGTTTCATATAAAATTGCTATTTGGAATTAGTTGGCAGCTTAAAAAGCCTATTAAGCAGAAAAAAATTATTAGACTTTCCAATTTTAAATTTAAAAAAAGTTTTTCACCTTTACTTTGTGGCCCGGGAACTCCGGGTTCGGTGTACTAGTATTATTAATATACATATACAGGGCTTGAACTTTGGCATGGGATGGCTGGATTCATGCCTTAAAAAATCTTATGGTTAAGACATTCCTGTTACCAAAAAAAAAAAAAAAAAAAAAAAAAAAAAAAATTCCCTTTTTGAATTTTTTTTTTGTTTCTTTTGTTAAATGGCGATCAAATCTCAGGACTGACTGACTATTTTTGTGATATTTTCCGCTATCAATTGGCATATCTCACAGTTTTCTCTTACGGCTATTATACAAAACTCATGATTGGTTTTTTGCATTTGATTGCAATTTTTCTCACAATTTTCTCATTTGCTCGCCTCGCAAACTTTTACAACTTTTTTCTCGAGATCGATTGCCAAATTTCACAATTTTTTTCTCTCAACTGAATGTGACAAATTTAGCTATTTTATTCTGCGACTGATTGGAAAATTTCCCTTTTTGTTTTAGTGACATTCTGCTGAAATTAATAATTATTTTCCTGTATCCAGCTGAAAAATTTGTGTTTTTTCTCTGTTACCTGCTGATGATTTTAATGATATTTGCTTGTGACAGGCTAACAAATTTCATAATATTTTACTGTAAATGACTGATGAATTTCGCTATATTTTCCCACTGCCCAAGTTCCCTCAAACTTAAAATTTTTTCAGACCGATTGACTATTTTTAAAAATTTATTTTTGCCATGGTGGACAAAATCAGCGATATTTTTTCTATGGCCGATTTCCATATTGAATTTCTTTTTCTGATTTATTTTGTCTCTTTTGCCGAAACTTAGAAATTTCTAAAAGGGCAGTAATGGTTACTAGAGTCTGAGCTCTATCTAATTAGCCTGGAATCAGCATTAAACAAAATAAGATTAGATTTTGTGATGCACATTGGAAAAAAAAAAAGCATGTTTTTTTTACAATCAATGGTTCAGCATTAGATTTTTTTTTTCATTTTTCAAAATCATCGCACATTTTGTAATCAATGGGCTTGATAATCATACTTCTTTTTTCATTTAAAAGATAATCTTTCATACGATGTTTCTGTTTGGATTCGTTTTTTTTTTACCATATCTGATAATTTGCATCTGCCCATTTTGTAACTTTTTATTTTCTTCTTTATTAAAAATGACATTTATTTCCTATTCAAATAAAAATTCTTCTAAATTTAAAGAATTTCGTAAAAAAATAATAATAAATAAATAAATAAATAAAATGAGGACATCCATTGTCCAAAGCAAGATGTTTAAATGTTTCCCACTGAGTAATGAAAATCAGTAAAAACATTATTTTTATGATGATCAAAACATGACTCATGTAATAAGAGTCACATACTACATATGTCATGGATTTCCTGGACCAATAATAAACAAAATAAAATGCAGACACCACAAGGTCCATTCTCAACCGATAACATCAACCGCTTTCCAAATGATTGAAAAAAAAAAGTCCTTCCGGCAATGCCGGGAGGAAGAGGTAGCTTTCATATACTTATATATTTACTTATTTATTTTAAAGTAAGTTACATTGTTCAAAAATACTAAGCTCAAATTAGTGGAAATAATCTTATAAAGTTAGTGATTTTATAAGATTGAATACTAAT
This sequence comes from Maratus speculifer, assembly GCA_964019185.1. NCBI lineage: Eukaryota > Metazoa > Arthropoda > Arachnida > Araneae > Salticidae > Maratus > Maratus speculifer. The sequence goes on along the minus strand of OZ025298.1, from coordinate 186,025,960 downwards.
TTTTGTCAAGACTGAATATTAATAGGAATTTTTAGAAATTAGTCATCTTTTATTCAACCTGGTTTTATTTTAAGCTATTTAGAGAGTCACCAAATTCCACGATATCATAAAATGTATGTCATTTTAAAGCAACATGATGGATCGTTCAGATCAGACCGTTTCAAAATGTCAGCCATAATATCAAAATCTCAGCAAAATTCAAAGTGCTATAACTCAATCATTTTTTAAGATATAGACAAAATAAAAAGTGTTCTGGAATCGTTGCTTTAAGTTTTAACACGTAAAAGAGAAATATTTTTCAACTTTTAATTTTTTCGCTTTTAATTTTAAATTTTAATTTTTTTAAAAAATTTAAAATGGCCACCATTTTGAAACAAAATGGTGGATGATGCTGGCCAACGAACTCGGTCGAGACATTTGTATGTACTATATACATACCAAGTTTCATTGAAATCGGTTCATAAATACGCGTGTTATCACGTGACAAAATCAGATCGTTTCAAAATGTCAGCCACAAGAAAAATTCAAAGTACTATAACTCAATCATTTTGTAAGATATAGACAAAATAAAAAGTGTTCTGGAATCGTTGTTTTAATTTCTAACACGTAAAAGAAAAATATTTTTCAAATTTTCATTTTTTCGCATTTAATTTTAAATTTTAAATTTTTTAAAAAATTTAAAATGGCCACCATTTTGAAACAAAATGGCGGATGATGCTGGCCAACGAACTCGGTCGAGACATTTGTATGTACTATATACATACCAAGTTTCATTGAAATCGGTTCATAAATACGCGTGTTATCATGTGACAAAATCAGATAGTTTCAAAATGTCAGCCATAAGAAAAATTCAAAGTGCTATAACTCAATCATTTTGTAAGATATAGACAAAATAAAAAGTGTTCTGGAATCGTTGTTTTAAGTTCTAACACGTAAAAGAAAAATATTTTTCAAATTTTGATTTTATCGCATTTAATTTTAAATTTTAAATTTTTTAAAAAATTTAAAATGGCCACCATTTTGAAACAAAATGGCGGATGATGCTGGCCAACGAACTCGGTCGAGACATTTGTATGTACTATGAACATAGCAAGTTTCATTGAAATCGGTTCATAAATATGCGTGTTATTACGTGACAAAAATCAGATCGTTTCAAAATGTCAGCCATAAGAAAAATTCAAAGTGCTATAACTCAATCATTTTGTAAGATATAGACAAAATAAAAAATGTTCTGGAATCTTTGTTTTAAGTTCTAACACGTAAAAGAAAAATATTTTTCAACTTTTAATTTTTTCGCAAATAATTTTAAATTTTAAATTTTTTAAAAATTTTAAAATGGCCGCCATTTTGAAACAAAATGGCGTATGATGCTGGCCAACGAACTCGGTCGAGACATTTGTATATACAATGTACATACCAAGTTTCATTCAAATCGGTTCATAAATACGTTAGTTATCGCATGACAAAAATCAGATATATATATATATATATATATGGTTATATATATATATATATATATATATGTCAACATTTGAACGGAGGGTGGTTTTGGGGTCTGGGGGTCATGATCGGTGAAAATATACCAAAATTTTCCGGAAGTGCTTTCCTCCGGACGGCTGCAATAGGTAGCTTTTTACTTTTTGTAATGAAAGCTACCTAAAAGGCAAACTTTAAGGAATCACATTTAGAAACAATAAATAGTTTATGTGCATAGTTCACAGAAATTAGGACATGACCTTTTTAAATAAACCATTTCTCATGGAATAGAAGAAACCTACTGATTATGCCCTTTTCAGAATTTCATATGGGTTTAAAATTCCATTGCATAGAATAGGGGTGCACAACCTGTGGCCCGCGGGCCAAACTGATACCAGTAATTTTATGCAGAATAATTTCCCTTATAATAATGACAGAAACTTTGCTATGAAAGAAAACAAACGTCACTTTTCAAATATTCTGGTGTCAAACGATTTTCTGGCAAAAAGGTTGTGCATCGCTAGCATAGAAGAACATAATTCAATTAGCTAAAATATCAGAAATTACAGTACTGACGATAATTCCAATAAGTGGTATGCAATCACCGCAGGATATTGACAATACAATCATCTAAATGTATTATTCTTGCAAGTAAATTAAAAATGAATGCCTATCAGATTTTACAAAAAAAAAAAAAAAAAAAAAAAAAAAAAATAATAATAATAATGACAATAATTAAATAAATAAATAAATAAAATAAAATAAAAATAAAAAAGTGTAACTTACAAAAGATTCTAAACCACACAAAATCGAATAAAATCTAAATTAAAACATTCATCTAGCAACTCAATTATTAATTGTTCATAATACTGAATGAAAATTGAAAAATAGATATGATATAAGGCTTGATTCTTTTCGTTTGTTTTAATTAAAATAAACATTTTGGATAATTATCTTGAGTTGTTAATTTAAATTATTTTAATAGTATTTTGTCATGCTGGTATAAATTAAATATTTAAATGGCATGTAAAGAATAATAGTTTTTTTTTCTTCCTTCTCATAGTTTAACACCCCTGCTTTTACAAATGTTATGAGGAAAACTCTCTCTGCCTGGGAAAACATGAATTTCAAGCTCTGATAGTCAAAGATATATAGTTTCTGTAAATTATATTCCAATACGTTTAAAAGTTGCAATGGTGTGTGAAACATGTTTGCAATTTATTGTTTGAGATGGCATTGCATAAAGAAATAAACAAACATTCACCATAACTAAAAACATATACAGTACCGGATATCCGAATCCGGCAGGCAAATCGGATACCGGATATCCGGCAAAATCAGTATCCGATGCATCCCTACTTAAAACTAGTAAAATCACGCTTCCAAAATTTACCATCCTTTGATGGTCATATATCTAATTTTTTGCGTGGTCCTGTAAATCGTTTTATCTGTATTCAGTAAACATCTTTTAGTATGCTAAATATACTTCAGCATAAAAATGCGTAGCTAATTTAACATGTAAGAAAAATCATGCGTTAAGCATAGATTATGAAGCCATTTCCAACACTTCATGAAATCTTTAAAAAAACTTCGTTAATTAGGGAAATAAGGGTAGTCAAATATATATTCGAATAATTTTGAACAACCCTGTATTTGATCTGTCTGTTGATATACATATTATAAAATGGGAAAAGTTAGTTTAGCAAGAAAAAAGCTTAAAATTTCTTTTTGAGCAATTTGTACTAATAAATGGAAAACATACTTGAAATTTTTTGTTCTGCCCTATAGTTTACCTTGTACCTTTATTACACATCAGTAAGAAGCTAAAACTCATTTTAAACTAAAACTCTTAAAACAACTGAAATCACATTGTTATAAATTACCATTCATAGGTGTCCATGTAAAACACAATTCTGTGCGTGGCCCTGTATATCATTTTATCTATATTCTGCAAACATTTCTTTGTAAATTGAATGGAGTTCAGCGTAAAAATGTATGCCTTATTTAAGTACCAACCTTTAAGTAATTTACTCTCATACTCAGTAACGTTGGCGAGCTCTTTTGGATAGCCCTGTATATCAACTATAAAATTTATACATACCCTTATAATGTACAAAGATTTAGTGAAATTTAAGTGCGTATATCATAATAAAAATGTATTACATCCGTCCATTAGCCATCAGAGAAACATATACAATCCGTCGGAAGGAATATACTATTTGAAATCTTTTGTGTGTCCCTGTAAATGCAATGTACTTCATATTATGAAAGACAGTATCGTATAATTTATATTAAGCCTCAGTGACATATAATAATTTTGTTATACGTATTTTTAAAATGTCGCACACTGTTCCCCCCTTTACCATTACCCAATGGAATTCTTTTGTGTGGCCCTGTAAAGGAATAATACTATATTTTCATCACACATTTTATAGAATGCATATTTTAGTTGCACCTCTTAAATGCATGTAAATTTTAATATGTTTGACAGGGTATAACATCTTTAAAACGCCTTTGAAACGATTTTTCCCCATAGGCCATAATGTAATGGGAAATTTCTGACTCTCCCTGTAAATAAACTAATCATGGTTGAAACTTCATTTTCAATAGGTTCGTACTAGGGTAAACGTCAATAACATACAATAATTTTATGGCAATCCAAGTATATTTACGAGAGTTAGAGCGCGGACAGACGGCCATCCGGTCAGACAAACCGAAAGCATAAGCACTTTTCAACTGTGTTGGAAAGTGCTAAAAACACGAATTCATTTATTCCTAGGAAAATAGAACCAAAGATATTTTCTAATTGGTTTGCCTTTCCGCAAATGAAATGCCTGTGGTTTATTATTGATGATTATAATTGGTTAATATTTGTCTGGAGGCCATCTTTTCGCATTCGACATTAAATTCTAATGTACCCAAATTCGTTGTTAGAATCCGAAATTGTTACTTTTTCAGACATTTAGATTGCAGACACTTCCGTACTTAAATACTGGTGTTGAAATTTAAAAGTTTTGTCCAGTTGTAGGTAATCTATCAGGTAACCAAGAAAGTTAGTGCGGTTTTTGAGAACAGCTACTTTTGTTGCGTAGGCGTGGTCATGCTGATTCTGATGACGTCATTTCTGGACATTGCCTTTAAATTGCAATCTGTAGAGAGTTGTTTAACGTATCTCACGTTTCGCTATCAGTTTTGTAGGAAGTACAATCGCTGATAAAGGATGACGTTGACAAAGGAGATTTTGAGGACTATTTTGTTCTACAAGTTCAAATGAGGAAACAAAGCTGCAGAGGCCGCTAGAAGAATATGCTTCGTGTGTGGAGAGACTTCAGTGAGTGAACGGACCGCTCAAAAGTGGTTCAGCAGATTTTCGTCCGGAGACGAGAGTCTCGAAGGCAAGCCCCGTGTTGGTCGTCCATCCATCTTAGACCAAGTCCAGCTGGAAGAGGAAATCAAACAGAATCCTGATCTAACATGCCAGGAGCTTGCGCAAAGGTTTGGAGTATCTGACGAACCATCCGATCGCAACTTCATAGCCTTGGGATGTCGTGAAAACTTGATAAGTGGGTTCCTCATGTCCTGTCCGAGGAAAACAAGCTCCAATGATTGAGCATCAGTTTGTCGTTGCTGTCGCGCCACAACAAAGCCTCTTTCCTGGATCAGATATTGACATGTGACGAGAAATGGGTAACGTATGATAACCGAAAGAGAAAACATCATTGGTGGACTTCTGGTTCCGTCTCATTGGTTTCTAAACCGGAGATCCATCAAAAAAAGATAATGCTGTGTATTTAGCGGAATAGCGCTGGTATAGTTCCCTATGAATTCTTAGAAAGCGAGAAAACAATCACAGCCGAAGCCTACTCATCGCAGTTGAAAAGGGTTTCAGCTGCTTTTCTCGAAAAACAGCCAGCACTGGTCAACAGGAGAGGAGTTCTTCTCCTCCACAATAACGCCAGACCTCATACGCCAAAGCGACCAAGGACGTGATAAAAACATTGGGCTGGGAAGTTTTGCCTCACCCACCTTACTCTCCGGATATTGCCCCATCGGACTATTACTTGTTTTTGGACATGGATAATTACCTGCGGGAACAGCAGTTTCAAACCCAAGATGATGTCACAAAAACTATAACCCCGTTTTTGGACTCCAAACCAAAAGATTTTTTCAAAAAGGTTATTTACAAGCTTGTGTCTCGTTGAGAACACTTAATTGAAGCCAATGGTGATTATTTCAAAGAATAAAATAAGTGTTTGAGATTTTTGTGGGTTGTTTTTTATGTCTGATGAAAACCGCACGAACTTTCTTGGTTACCTGATATATGGTATCGGGTTAAATATTGGTTAGAAATTTGCGTTAAGTATGGAAACATGGCCGTAAATCGATATGATATAAAATACTATTGGTTAATATAATTGTACAAAGTTTGCTCGGTTTGTACAATTGGTTCGGTAGTTTCAGAGATTACCCTCTTTAAATAAACATTTTATAGTAAAATCGTATTTCATCATACAATGACGTCAAAGTTGTTATCTATGTTGATTCTTTGCTCACACGCAAAGCGAATATCGTTTACCATGGTTCTCATTTTATATAAAAATCACACTCGACTCAATTTTTTTTCAAAAGTTTTGTTTACGTTAAGGAATGAAACTTTAAATGCTAATAATTTTAAAGGACTGCACTTTAGAAGATATCTCTTCCTTCAAAAAATAATTTTATTTTAAAGATCTATCTAAAAATGATTTTTTACAATGTGTTATTCGAAAAAATAATTAAAACTTGACGTGGCAGCACCTAATTTGATTTGCTCTACTATAATGTAGCTAGTACAAGATTGGCAGGTTTATCACACTTGGCATAATTTGTCAATTAATTAGCAGTTTTTTGCTTATTAAGGATAGAATTTTTTTTTTTTTTTTTTAACTGAATTTTACAAAAGCACGTAGTTTGAATAACTACCTATCCGAAAATGCATTCTATACTTCTTTCTTTCCCTTATTTAAGTCCGTACCTTGATTGAAATAAAATTATTTGAAGAAGATAAAAGTGATCATTTTCAGTATCTCGACGATTTTTTAAAAAACATGTATCTCTTTTAATAATTATTTTATAAAGATGAGTTTGATCTCAAATTGAAGTTTTTCATCATTAAATTCTTCTAGTTTTAGTTTTATTTCTCTGCGATACTTCATTTCTTAAATATCCGAAATTTTAAAATGCCATTTTTGGTCAATTTAACATGGAAAAGTTGTCTCGAGTATATTAAGCAGTTAAGCGGTCGTTATGTTCTTGGCGTTTGTCCGTTCATATAACATAACGGGTCCGAAATAAAATTTGAAATTTATGTGTCACCCGTAGGTTCACTCGTTTTTCCCAGAATACACCTAGAAATGACGCACCCCCCCACTTTAAAATCTTTATATTTAATAAATTATATTTACCAGAGATTTCCATAAAAAAAAAATCCGCATCTAAAATGATGTTTATAGTCGAAATAGCTACGATTTTAAAAATTCAGCCTCTTATCGCTCCCCCTCCCACCTCCTGAAATTCAACTCAGGAGGAGAAAGATTCGCAAAATGAAAGAGACGTGCAAAAACTTTCCGATGATATATATATAACATGACGGGTCCAAAAAATTTTTTGAAATTTACATGTCACCCTTGGAATCACTCATTTTCCCCAGAATACACCTAAAAATGACGTAGCCCCCACTTTAAAATCTTTATATTTAATAAATAATATTCACCTTAGAGTTCCAAAATAAAATCCACATCAAAAATAACATTTATTGTCGAAATAGCTAAGATTAAAAAAATTCAGCCCCTTATCGCTCCCCCTCCCCCTCTTCCTGAAATTCAACTCCAGGAGAAGAAAGATTCTTAATATTAATAAGAATTGCGAAAACTTTCCGATGATGTATATATAACATGATGGGTCCAAAATAAAATTTGAAATTTATATGTCACCCGTATGTTCACTCATTTTCCCCAAAATACACCTAAAAATGACGCACCCCCACTTTAAAATATTTATATTTAATGAATAATATTTACCGGAGCGTTCCATAAAAAAATCCACATCAAAAATAACATTTATTGTCAAAATAGCTACGATTTAAAAAATTCACCCACTCATCGCTCCACCCTCCCCCCACTTAAAATTCAACTCCAAAAAGAGAAAGATTCATAATGTGAAAGAATGGTTAAAAGAGCTTTTGTATATGCCGCTCATTTCAGCTAATCTCCTCTATAATTTTCTATAAAACAAACTCAGGCATCTCGAGAAACTCGCGATGATACCTTCGCGATGAAAATCTACCTCGATGACATCTGAGGTTTATCAAAGGACTTGTAGCTTCGCGATAAATTTCTACATCGATAAATGCGGAATCTCGAATAACTTGTGGTTTCCCGATGAATATCTTTTTCGATAACCATGATACTCGTTCTCGCTGAGAATAGAGATGAGAAGGTTTATCGAGGAGAGTTTTGTCGATGAAGCTTTGTGAAATGGAAGGTTTGTCGAGAAACGAGGTACAGAAAGAAGCATTAGAATTTGTTAACAGTAACTTATGAAATGAAGACCTAATTTTCAAAGTTTCCCGTATTTTAGTCCTCCATGTCAAACGTACCTGGAACCCTCTAATAAATATTATTTATTAAAAAAAATTTCAAAGAAGTGGCTGGAGAGAGGACGAATATATGTTTAAAATTGTAGCGATTTTTACAATACCTATCATTTTAAGAGTGGTTTTTTTGATCGAACCATTCGGTGAATAGTATTTATCAAATGTAAGAAAAATTAAAGTGCCTGCTGCAGGAATTTAGGAGCGAAACGATGGATCCATGGGGGCGGAGGAGGGGGACAATTTTCACTTTTTTAAACCCGTCATATGATATATCATCTTGAAAATCTCGGATTACTCTTTCATATTATGATATTTTCCTTCCCCCTTCCAAATTTGGTTCTCACGGCAAGGGGGGAGGGGGGCAGTTTTCGAAGGTTTTTGCGTTTTTATCATTTTAGATCGAATCTTTGAAAGGAAAACTTTTTTAGGCGCGTTGGGCATTTTTTGAGATGGGAAAAAATGATAGAACTCGTCACATCGTTACCGTAACCTCGGCAGATTGTTTTAAAGTTTTCTCTTTGAGGGCCTCTTCCAGGGGGAGGAGCTTGACCCCCTCCCCCCAACATACACCTTAAAATATCGCTCATTTAATTCTCTACCAATTTTAACCTAAAAGTTTAAGCTATATGGCACAAACGGGGCTGTAGACCCCCCACTCTCCAGTCGGTTATTCACCGACATAATTTTGTTCATTTCTTCACTTCATTTCAATTTTTAAAAGGCTATAACTTTGCTTGTATGGGAGCTACAGCGGGGAGAAAAATAATAGCATAGCTAACTTTTCTTCACCGCTCTTTTTGCAGTTTTACGGTTTTCCCCATAGCACCGGTTTTTTTTAAAGGGGGGTAGCAGGGGGGGGGCGTTTCTCATTTTTTGATGTAATATGTTTATTGAAAGCTTATGCTTCATACATTACAAATTTAGCATAAAATTTTTTCTCCCGTCATTCTGGGTCACTTAACGGACCCATAATGGGTTAAAATATAAATTTCTCAAACTTCTTCGAGGTTTTCGCCAATTCAGCATCTAAAAAAAAAAAAAAACGCGCCAATGTGGTGTGTGTATGAAATCTGTATCATATAAACATTGTTCACCACTGCTGGGACTCTGGCCTCCTCTTGCATGTAGGCGTTAATTTACCGCGGGTACTTGGTCCTTGTATTTCCAGCACAATAAAATATTTCCTGACAATTAAAAACATACACACGTAATTGTTCAAGTTTTCACTTCTGTCGGCATTCCCAAAATGCCACTTTTTTTTTTCTTACGGGGCTTGCAGTAAATAATATTTATAGTAAATGGAATTTAGAAAAGCAGGAAGTTGTAGTTTGGCCTGTGACCTTTGATCTTATGCACCTCGATCAGAGCCTGATTACTAACGGGGCACTCTCCTACCAGTAAAATTTTATGGAAAGTTTCAACTTGTTTAAACGCCTTTTTCATTCGAAATTACTGTCATAAATAAGGAAAAAAATTCTATTTCTTTTTACTGGTAGGAGAGTGCCCCGTTGATAATCAGGCCCTGACCTCGATCTTATATATTTCCTCCCACTTCGCTACCTTGAGGGGGGATGGGCAATTTTCAAAATTTAACGTTCGATTCGAGATTACATTCTTTTGTTCGTTCGGTTCGTGATTTTTTTTCTTCTTTTTTGTTTACAAGATTTTGTGGTGCATGCACACCGCGTTTGGCATATGATACCGTATACAACGAGGACCCAGTTCGAGATTTCATATTACAGGATTGCGTATAAATTAGAAACACCAATGAAAGGAGGGGCTCACTAGCGAGTGAGTCCGTCCTGTTTTAATTAACACCGACTCATTCACCTGCAAACGACTCTTGATAAAATCGAATCCTGTATGGTATAAAAGCAATGGGTGGGGCTTGTTGAGCTCAAACCAATTGGTAGGCTTCCGCACCTGGCTGAATCTGATATAAAAGCAATTGCAAACTGGACTCATCGAGAAAATTTTTACATACAATCGAAAGTTATCGAGATGCTCATACAATCGAAAGTTATCGAGATGCTCATACAATCGAGAAAATCGATAAAAACTTCTCGCTAACTAACGCCCATCATAACTTGAGCGTATACCCTCTGTTTAGAGCGTGTATCCTCTGTTATTTTTACGATTACACCCCTTTGTGACTCCCTTTTAGCCTTTCTTCAGTGTGTTGTTTTTTAATTCCATCTGTTTTTAGTTGCCATGTATTTATTAAAATCCTTTATAAGCATGTAAAAATAATTATTTTAATGATCGATTGTAGAACATCTCGATTGTAGATTCTCGGAAATAATCGATGACTGTATCGATTGTGTTTTTTACTATGGCGATTTTTTTTTTTGGTAAATTTTCGTGAATTGCCCTTCATTAGCTATATCCTAACCGCAATTTTAGGTAGAAGCGTGAAATTCAAGATAACAAACTTATTAAAAATTACTGAACATTTATTCCAACGATTTTAGAAATTCCCCCTGTTCAAAAGGATTAACAAGAGGTACGAAACTTTAGGCCATTCCGCCATACCTTAGCAGCAATTCTAAACAGAGACATGAATTTGAGATTACCTAATCTACTAAAATAAACAAGTATTTTATCCATTTTAGAAATTCCCACCTAAGCAAGTTTAGTGGAATGGTCGTACTTTTAGGATATTTCGCCATATCTTAACAACCGGTTTAGGTAGAAGGGGGAAATTCAAGATAACATATCTACGAAAAAAAAAAAAAATAGTTAAATATAGGTACTTCAGTCATTTTAGAGCTATTTTTCTGCAATGTCGTCAACATTGACTTTAACAAAATAATGTACGATTAAACGAATAAGACAACAATTATAGGTTTTGATTAGATATTAAATCTTTTTTTTTTTTAATCTTTATTATAGATTCATTTTATTTGATTCAAATTTTTTTTAGAGAAACCGTAGCGGGCGAAGACTGCTAGTGACTGATAGAAAAATTCATACTGATGACGAAGAAGATTTATCAAAAAAGAAAAAAATAAGGAAGATTACACATTAAGCATTCCATGGAGGATCATGAAAATGCTTAATTTTTTACAAGCTGTTAAGTCAGCTCAGTCCTGTTTGAACAAGGCATGTCTTCATTTTAATACTCCACATACCACACTATCATTGAAACGACCCGGGAAAAGATTGGTACTTCTGACTATTTCAACTGACCAATCCGATTTTGATCTGACTAATCTTTGTAGTTGAAAAATTCCTTAAAAACTGGGTGGTTATAAAAAAAAAAAAAAAAAAAAAAAAAAAATGGATTGCTAGTGAATAAGGATGAAGTAAAAGATGCTGCATACAATGTCATGAAACAAACGGGGGGGGAGGGGGGATCTTTTAATAGACAGCCATCAAGCGGAGAAATTGTTGATTCTTTTTCTAAAATGATATCCAAGGATAATACAGCGTAATGCAGAAATAATTTTAAAAGGAAAAGCTTGTCTCACAGAAGATAACATTCGACGAAGATTCCAAGAATTCCAGAATATATTGAAGAAGAAATTTTTCTAACCTATTTTGCGATGTGTTCATCATATATATAATGCTAATGAAGTTAATTAACCATCATTCTGGGTTCGTAATTCGGTGAAAACATGTTAAAAATCATCTGTGTAAGTTGTAAAATAAATAACAGACTAGTACGAAAGTTAAATGCTTTTAAATTGATGCCTGTTCATTCACTATTAAGAACTGTTCATTTACTTAATTGTACATAACTTTTTTTAAGACACCCTTAATATACCAAACAAATAAAATATAAACTTTCTGTTATTATTTTTACAAAACATATGCATTTGCACTGTCAGACATCAAAAGATATTGTTAACTAAAATATTATTAAGTATTTAATGAAAAAAATGTGTTTAAGTGTTCATTTACTGGTCGGACTACCCTATTTTAAAAATATATTATTTAATTCTTTTACCAGTCAGTAGAATGTGAATTAAAAACTACTTTGACGACCAGGTAATTAAAAAATCAAATATTATCTATACTAATATCTATACTATAATAACTATAATAATAAAGAGGAAAGATTTGATTGTTTGTTTGTTTGAATTGAATAGGCTCCGAAACTGCTTTACGGATTTGAAAAATTCTTTCACTGTTGGAAAGCTGTATTTTTTTCATTATTTCCGGTGAACATAAGCTATATTATATTTAAAAAAAAAAAAAAATAGCGATCTTTACTAAAATGCCAATAATGTAACCCAAGGTGTAAAAAAATGACGTTAAGAAATCCTTACATCGCGTGCGCTGCCTATACTATTGATTATCTATACTAATATTATAAAGAGGAAAGATTTGATTGTTTGATTGAATTGAATTGAATAGGCTCCGAAACTACTTTACGGATTTGAAAAATTCTTTCACTGTTGAAAAGCTGCACTATTTTCGGTGAACATAGGCTATATTATATTAAAAAAAATAATAAAAAAATAGGGATCCTTACTAAAATGCCAATAATGTAACCCAAGGTGTAAAAAAATGACGTTAAGAAATCCTTACATCGCGTGCGCTGCCTATACTATTGATTATCTATACTAATATTATAAAGAGGAAAGATTTGATTATTTGTTTGTTTGAATTGAATAGGCTCCGAAACTACTTGACGGATTTTAAAAATTCTTTCACCGTTGGAAAGCTACACTATTTCCGGTAAACATAGGCTATATTATAATAAAAAAAAAAAATTAGGGATCCTTACTAAAATGCCAATAATGTAATCCAAGGTGTAGAAAAATTTCCTTAAAAAATCCTTACATCGCGTGCGCTGACAATACTATTGATTATAATCTATATACATAAAACAAAGTCGGGTTCTTTACACCATTTATAACTCAAGAACGGATGGATCGATTTTTATGAAATTTTGTATGAAGGTATCTGACACCTTAGATTAACATATAGGCTACTTTTACCCGACTACCTAAAAAGAGAGTTATGTTTTTAGTAGTTGAATTTAATGAGATGAAGTGGTAGTAACAATTTGCGGTGTCAGCAGTGGCACGAGACTGAGCGACTTGCTCTAGACCGAAGCAAAGCGAGGGCGGGCTGCTAGTTTAAAATATTTGCATTTTATAACTTTAATTAACGGAAAAGAGGATCCAAGACAGAAAATTCTCCAAAAAAATGCAATTTTGTTTACTAGCTTAACACATTTGCTGCCGATCACGCGCCAACGTTAAGCGGCCACTCACGCGCCAGCGCGTGATGTGGAGTGATGTCCAATAGCCAGTCACGCACTGGCGCGGGAAAATCTTTTACTGATTCTTTGTTATAAAAAGTAAATCGGCTTCTGGGAAAAACCCACTTCTACAGTGCGGCATTAACTATCATCAAATCTTCACGTAAACGGCAAGGAATGTGTTTAAAAAGTACAGAATTAAATGCCGCAAACCGAATGCTTTTATCATGATTAGATCCGGAGGTATAACATGTTTTATCGTATGACTAGTATATAACCTCCGTCTAAAATGACGGAATTCTGACCTGCATTTTATTTTCGTAAGACTTCATAGAAACAAACAGAATGAAGATTTTATTATTAAAGAGTTTGTATTGTAGAAAAGCATATTTTAAAAATAGCAATACAAATAATTTTTTTTTTTTTTACTTGATATTAAATTTCTGAAATAGTTCAACAATTGGGCAAAACATACAGCTGTATTTATCACAACAATGAAAATAATTAGCAAAGTAAAACACATTTTTTGAAAATTTCACTGAACATTAAAATTAAATATTGATTTTTTTAATGCATTGTTTTATAAAAAGCAACGATTCCGCAGCGATTTTAGTCATATATATAGGAAGGATACTATGAACTAGATTCCTAGATCATCGATTAATGAAGCTTTATACTTTATTTTTAAATATGGGTTTGCGTTTGGAACTATTTAGTAGCAGCAGCTACAGACTGAAAAGGGGCCCCTTACTAAGAAACTTATTGTGAATAGAATGGTAGAAAACTAGGTTTAAATGCTTAATAAGTAAGAAAAATCGTGCGTTAAGCATACATTATGAAATACTTTCCAACACTTCCTGAAATCTTTAACAAAGCTTTGTTATTTAGGGAAATAAGATGCTATAGTCCATAGCCAAATAAGTATTCCAATACTTTTGAATAACCCTGTATTTGATCCATCGGTTCATATATACATATGTATATAATATATATATACTATATAACAGGAAAATTTAGTTTAGCAAGAAAATGTCTAACTGGATGAAATTTTTCTTTCAGCATTTTATTCTAAAAAACGGCAAATACTTGAATACTTTTGTTCAGCCCTGTAATTTACCTAGTATCTTTATTACACGCCAGTATTTTGTTAAAATTTAGTTCAAGCATAAACACTCGTAAAACTACTTAAATCACATTTCCAGAAATTAAAATTTATGGGTAACTATGTAGCTAATTCTTTGCGTGACCCAGTATATCATTTTATCTATATTCTACAAACATTTCTTAGTAAACTGAAAGCTGCTCAACGTAAAAATGCATAACGTATTTAAACACCATCTTTAAGTTAATTACCCTTACATTCAGTAACATTTATGAACTCTTTTGTCTAACCCTGTATATCAACTATAACATTTATACACACCACATAATTTTCAGACATTTAATAAAACTTAAAAACACATATCATAATTGAAAATGTACTTCATCCATCCATCAGCTGTCATTGATAATGCACAGTACTTCGGACAAAAATATAAAATTTGAAATATTTTGTGTGTCCCTGTAAATGCTATGCACTTCATATTATGCTTTAAATATTTCGTCTCAGCGGCGTATATCAATTTTATGATACTTGAAATATTTTACCATAATTAAAATACGTCTCCCCCTTTATTATTGCGTAATGGAATTCTTTTGAGTTGTCCTGTAAATAAAAATACCTATTATTTTCACTGCATATTTTCATAATGCATATTTTAGTACACTTTATGAATTCATGATAATTTGAATATGTTTGACAGGGTGTAACATCTTTAAAATTCATTTGAAACGATTTTTTCTCATAAGCCGTAATATATCAGAAAACTTTTAACTACACCTGTAAATAAACTAATCATAGTAGAATCTTCATTTTCAATAGGGTTTGTGCTAGTGTAAACATCAATAACATATAAAAATGTCATTGCAATCCGAGTGTATTTACGGGAGTTAGAGCGCAGACAGACGGCCATACGGCCAGACCGACAGACAAACCGAATGCATAAACACTTTTCTACTTTGTTGGAAAGTGCTACACCGTTTTCTGGTTTAGCTTTTTCTGGTGTAGTCTACTTTCTTTCACAATAAATATTAATACTATTTTATATACGGTACTTAGTACCAAGCTAGAAAAAAAATATACTGATTAATTACAAGTGGTGTATTACTTAAAAAGAGAGGGGTATATATTTTAGATTTAAGCATCAGAATTACTTCGAATAGCCATAATATCTTAAGTGCTACTGTAATACTTAAGCAGACATTAAAAAGGGACACAATAATAATAAAAACCAAGTATACTGAAAAAAGCAATACTTGTTTTAATTTTGATTTCATGGGTGCATTATTTGAAATAGATTTTATAAAATTTACAGCAGTTAAAAAATGTTATGTTATTGTGAATGGCTTTTGACTAACCTAACCGCTCTTTGGCCAGTTCTTTAATGGTTCTGGCTACTTCATCTATAATAACATCTTTATCTAAATTATAAAATAAATCTCTTTCTACATTCATGAAAAGAAGATTAGACATAAGATCTTGGCTTAAACGTGATCTAAGCCGATTCTTAACAATTTTAAGTTTAGAAAATACCCTTCACAGGTGTCTTGTGTACAAAATATGGTTAGTATAAATACAGGTTGGTAAACATTCCAGATTGTGAGAGTTGAAAAACAACAGAAAAGGCGCATGATAAATACCGAAGACATTTTTTCTTGTCAGAGCAATAACCATACAGATTTTCCTCGTCTTCAAACATCGTCACACGTTTAACCCCTTCGGGGCAGGCGCCTTTTACTCAAATTTTATTCGGTTGGCAACACTTTATAAAAAGAGGTTACATTTACTTAAAGAATAACGAAAATGCTCTAATTAAAATATATATATATATATATATATATATATATATATATATATATATATATATATATATATATTTCTATATGTTCTTTTTGAGGGTGCATACGTACACCCGGTACCGAACATGTTTCCACAAAAACAGTTTTAATTTTATTCTCATTTACAGGATAAATGCATTTTTTTAAAACCTGATTCCTTCGAAATATCAAAGAGCACATAAGAATTATTAGTACTTTGAAACTTTTTTGGAGATTTTCAGCTGTATTATCAATCCTTGTTAGTGGTCAGCAGAACGCCATAAATATCCGTAGGGAGCCTTTGATGTTTTGAGCCGCTTGTCTGTTAATCGCTTAGGACAGCACAGAGATCCATGAGCCAGCAGCAGAATTTTTTACTGAGTCTGCAACACAAGTAAAAACTTAAAAAACAGTTTGCAGACCGATCCCTCGCATTACATTATCTGCACTCAAACCTCCCAAGTGTTTGTGATAGACATAAAAGAAAGGTATACTTTAAAAAAGAAGTTGCCTTTGTTCTCAGAACTTTTAACACCTCATCCATTGTCCGAAAGAGGGGAGGGGGCTCCCCTTTGACAAAATTTGCGGGGTTTTCACGATCTTTTGACGAGATGCCATTTTCGCGATCTTTTGACGAGATGACATTTTCGCGATCTTTTGACGAAATATGCATTTTTCGCGCTTCTTTGACAAGATTTGACGTTTTTACCGATCTTTTGACGAAAACTGCTGTTTTTTTCGAGATGTCTTGAATAAATTTGCCGTTTTTTCGCGATCTTTTGAAGAAATTTGCCGATTTGTCGTGATCTTTTGACAAAAACTGCCGTTTTGTCGCGATCTCTTGAAGAAATTTTTCGTTTTTTTCCGCTACCTTTTGAAGAAATTTGCCCTTTTTTTGTCATTTTTTGAAGGAATGTTCCGTTTTTTCGTGATTTTTTGACGAAATGTTCCATTTTTTTCGTGATTTTTTGATGAAATGTTCCGTTTTTTTGTGATTTTTAAATGAAACTTGCCGTTTTTTCGCGACTTTTTGAAGAAATTCTTTGCTGTTTCGTTATCTTTTTGCGAAAACCGCCTTTTTTCGCGATCTTTTGAAGAAATCTGTCGTTTTTTCGTGATTTTTTGACGAAAACTGCCGTTTTTTCGTGATTTTCTGACGAAAACTGCCGTTTTTTCGTGATTTTCTGACTTAAACTGCCGTTTTTTCGTAATCTTTTAAAGAAATTTTCCGGTTTTTTTGCAATTTTTTAAAGAAATTGCCGATTTTTGCGATCTTTTGAAGAAATTTGTCTTTTTTTCGTGATTTTTTGACGAAATTTGCCGTTTTTCGAGATTTTTTAACGTAAACTGCCGTTTTTTCCCGATCAGTGGACCAGATTCGCGTGGTTTTTCGCGATCCATGACTAAATTCATTTCTTTTCGAAGACTATTTGTCGAAATTCGCAATACATTTTATGTCCGAATTTTTGGATTTAGGACCGAAATTTTTTAATTTCTGCTAAATTTTTAACAATTGAAAATAGTCTGTAGACCTTACCAAGAGTCTGCGACGTGCGTCGCAGCGTTGCGCCGATTCTGCTCCTGCGGAGCTAGCCAGCAACCCTATTCCGTCTGGCTAACGACAAAATACGGCATCATTAAGTAGGCTAGCTTAAATAAAAATCAATTGGCAACCACTTAGCATTTATTGTAAGGTTGTAAAGTTGGGAAAAAAAGATTATTGGGAAATAGTTAAATTACTAATTTCGTATAAAGTAATACGTCCACTATTTTTGGGGCCCCCTTAGGCTGGGGCCCTCGGCGATTGCCGACCTGCCGACCTGGCCAGTCCGGGCCTGAGTAGCAGTTAATATAAACAAACAACAACATAAAAAAAAGTTTTGGAACCAACATAAAAAAAAAACTTTTTGGAAAAATTGTAGTTATTTATAGAAAATATCGAACCAAGATGCATCGATTTACATCAAAATCAATTTTTAAAAACTCTAACTTTGTGATTTTAAAAATTCATTCCTTATTAATGAAAACCAAAATCGTTATTATTATTTCCTTCGTAAAATTTTAATTTTATTACGCCAATTTTTAAAAGCTTAACTTATATCCACTTGAAATGTGCTTACATCGTAAACGAAATTTACATTTCTTATGAAATGTCATTAAAATGTAAGTAATATGCAGTCATGTATAACTAATTACAACAAAGCAGGTATTTTTTTTTTTTTTTTTTTTTTTTTTTTAGCATAGTAATTTTTGAATATAATAACTTTGAAAAGTAAGAAATTTATACTTTAATAATAGAATGTGGAAAAATAATTTTCAATCTCATTAATGCAGTTATGATAATATCTCATATATCCATTAACCTTGAGGAAAAAAAATATTTTCTTTATAATAGAAAACAAAATTTGAAAAATTAAGTTGATAAATGTTGACATCTTAAAAAAATATTAATAATAAAACGAAATTAAATTATATCTAAGAAATCATACTAAAATTATTCTACTTATTTATACCTTGGTATATTAAAATTATATAGCGGAAACTTTCAAGAAAAATCTCTTACATATTTTTACATCTTGCAATTTTTATTTATTATTATTATTATTATTTTACAATAAATTCAATGGAAAAATTATTCATTTACATTGATGCTGATAGATGGCAGCACAATAAAAGCTGAAATCAGTCCACAGTGCATGAGTCTTGTGCATAAATCCATGAAAAAAAACCATTGACTTGAAAAACCATTGATTTTTTTTAAATGTTGTAAACTTACTGCCTATAATAAATGTAAACGAAAGTGAAAAATATAATTTAAAATGTATTTAAATGTTTTAATACGATTTTACAAATACTTTAAAATCATAATTAGATATTTTTATTGTTATTATTATTTTAATGAATCACTAAGAGTCATTCATTTTTTTTGTGAAACCGTCGGTCGTTTATTTTGTTTATAATAGCGTATTGTAATTAGATATGATATACATGTTTTATAGGGAAATTTGCTCAACGAACATTATTTTAAACAGAAGATATTATCTTTTAGCTGTCATATGTTAACATATGTTTTCCATTAGGCCTAACAGGGCGTTTAGCAACTGTGGATTCGTAGAGCAGAATGGTACGTACTGGAAGCACGTTCTTACCCTTTTCTCCAGTCGCATTTTATTATAAGTAGATGTCGCACTTGTCGCGCTTGTCCCGCTCTCTGACGAGAGCTTTATCCCAAAATGAATTTTTTCATAATTTGTCAACTTCCAGAGCATATATCTAAAATTCCTTACAAAATATATTCATGAAATTTTCAAAAGAGTTCCTGTATTATATTTCTAATAAATTTTTTTCGGGGTTTTTGGTTTTCAGAATAATTACGAAAATATGTCAATTAATGGAAAAGTCACTTATGAAAAACTTCATTTTTTCACTTTAAAATTTAAAATAAACTTTATAATTAATTTTTTATACATATCTTGTGTACACAATGGTGCAAAAATTACACTCTAAATAAAAAGTAGTATTCACTCCGGAGGAGTGAATACTCACTCTATCGCAGACTCAAAATATGCCCAACCTCATTAGAGTGAGTATTCACTTTGGGCAAAAGTGAAATTGTTGACTCTTTCAAAGAGTGAGTACTCACTTCTGCGAAGTGAATATGCACTCTAAACGGGGGTGAATAACCACTCTTTCGGAGGAGTGAGTATTCACTTTAGCCAAAGGAGTGCGTTTTTTTCACTCCTAGTAGGAGTGGATAGTAACTCTTCCGTAGGAGTGAATAGTTACTCTTTCGCAGGAGTGAATAGTCACTGTTTTGTAGGAGTGGATGTTCTATTTTTAATTAAGTTAATTCTTTTTCTTATGTTAGTTTACGATATTTTATGGGAATTGTAAAAAAATACATTATTGACAATGTTAGTTTAATTAATAGATTGTAACATTGATTGAATTTTTAATTAAAAACTTATTTAAAGTTACATATGTATTAAATTATATTACTTACAGAAATAAACTGAAATATTTTATTTCAAACTTTACCTTGTGTTTCATTCATCGTAGCGTTGAATTCAGGAGGTAGCCCGGGGGGGGGGACATTCCCTTCGGAGCAATGAGTTGTCCTCCCCCCCCCGGAGAATTTGAAATTTCGTGTTTTTAATGGTCAAAAAGTGTTATTTTCCCCCCGGAACTCCATCATGTCCCTCCGGAGCCATACAAATCCCTCCCGGAGAAAAATGTCTGAATTACACACTGTTTTCATTGGAAGCCCTATAGGTACATGATAGTTTTTAAATGCCCGTAAAGACAAGTATTAAATCAAAATGCTAATCAATAATCGTTATTAGTTTCTTATGCCTTTTTTCATGCATAATTAAAATTTTATTGCTGCCCCCTCCCCCTGAAAAAATTTGAGATTTTCTGTTTTCAATGGTAAAAAAGAGCAATTTCCCGCCGGAACTCTATAATCCCCCCCTCCCCGGAGCAACAAAAATTTTTCCTGCAGAAAAATTTCCCCGTGCGCGCCATATTTAATTATAACTTTTTATTCCAGTTGTATATCGAATTTTATGAATATCAGTTAAAAAGATTTCGTATGTTTTATAGGAAAAGTTTATAAAAACATTAAAAATATACTCATTTTTAATAGTAGTTGAATATTAAGCAACAACAAACTACAGTAAATGAACATTAATAGATTTAGCAAGTTCTCAAAAATCTTGCCATATGTTATAAGAAATTCCTATTATTTTATAAATTTGCCAAATCTTAAATCTGAAAACATTAGTATAAAGATTTAGGATTTTAAATACATAATAATTTAAAACATTATTAGTAATAACGAAATATCTTTCAAAAGAGTCACTTATTTAACTCCAAACACATTACTTCACACAATATTTAACTTCAAATTAAAGTGTTAATAATCCGGAAACAGAGAAAAACCGAAAAAAAATCTCCACAGCAGAAACTAATTCAATCTTTTAAGTAATTGAAGTTAATGTTTACATTTACTGCGAATGAACCTTGAATCAGCCCTTTTTGTTAGTTTTCATGTGACGGCAGACAGATGTTTTACATCACAATCACAGTTTAGAATAGGAAATTAACTGCTTCTGAAAACATTCCTGATCGATTGTTTCCTATATAGCATAACTATATAACTGAAAGTCATAACATTCAAATTGTACCAGAATAAAATATTAAAATTAAATACGACTTACCCTTAAATTTCAAAAGTCATAAGAATGATGGTATCCAAAGATTAGTGGAGGGTATATGGGAGTACACGTCGTGTACTATTTGAATATTTTAAGGAAGTTACGTATATCCTCTGTTTCTAGAATTAAGCATTAGTTTATTATTGCTATCCAACGTTTAATTTGATTGTATGTGAATCCTCTGCTTATATTTTCTGCATTTTTTATGATCTCAATGCTGATAGTATATCATATCGTTTCATTATTAAAAGGCGAAAGAAGAACTACTTTGAAAAAGAAACGGTTTTAAAATGGCGGATAATTATCTTACATCTTGCACAAAGTGTTGCAAACAAGACTAGAACAAGACTCTTCTGATTAGCTGATGATTACGTAATGCATGCGTAACTCTCTCATACGTCACAAGTCATTCTTTTAGGAGTTACATTTTCTCTTTTAAAAAGAGTGCGTTTTAATCGGTGTAATTTCAAAGGTTAAATTTTGAAATATAGTTTTGAAAACTGAAAATACGAGACGTGCGAAGAGGAAGGACGAGGGGGGAGGGGGGGGCGAAGGGGGAGGTTGCCCCCGGTCGCGGAAAGTGAGGGGAGCAAAATTTATAGTACCAACCTCATTTGTTTCTTCTTTTCTTGTAAAAAAAAAATTGGGTAGGTTTTTTTATGAGAAAAATATGCATTCTCAAAGTAACATATGACTTCTTTCTTGGAATCCAAAAGAGGTCAGTTGCAAGTTGTTATACTTTACTGTAGATACATTTATTCCACATCTGTTTTCCAAATACCCTTTGCCAAAATGTAAGCGACATTTTATCTTATATTATTTAGTTGTTAAAATTAAAGTTGTAAAGTAAATGTGAAATATGCATTCAACAGAATTTCTTTTTTGTTTCCACACTTTCCAATTTTATGACACATGCCACAAAAAGAAAAGACGGTGGGGGGGGGGGGGTATGCCAAATTGAAACTTAAAATACCACATTTTGCTGATTTTATTATTTTGCTTCATATATTTGTTCAAAGTTGAACGGGAATTTTTAAAAGTTTATAATGCTGTATTTCACTTTCATCGTTGGAATGACTCTCTCACTCTCGATAACGGAGTGAAGCAGTCACTCTAATCAGTGGAGTGACTCTCTCGCTCTTGCTTATGGAGTGAGATAATTCACTCCTTTCTATATAGTGGAAAATTCCATTCTTTAAAGAGTGTATTTTTACAAAAGTCACTCCAAAAAAAGAGTGAAAATGCCTCTCACTCTGCCATAGAGTGAGATTTTCACTCCTTCCACCTTTTAGAGTGTATGCAAATCAGGTAAGTAGTTCAAAAGTTATACAAAAAAAAAAGAGAATGTTTAAATTTTTAAATTAATGTTTTATACGTTTTAAAGTTTCCACTATTTTTCTAGATGCAATACATTAATAAACACATTTTATCCAAACACACACTTCACAAAAAAATTTCATCCGAAAATATCTATAAATTAAAAATAAATAGGATTTTGTATTTTATCACCTTTAAAATTATTGATAAATTTACATTGAAAGTATCATTATGTCTCAATAATATCTTATTAAAAAATGCAAATTACCTTTTACACTTATCAATATTTTGACTGTAAAAGGAACCCCAAGAAGAGGTTTTTCATTCTTCAGTTGTTCCCTGGTCATTTTCCCAGAAGCTACTAAGGCATCCGCTCTTTGGGCTTCTTCAAGGGCATCTTTAAAACGTCTGTCTACAGTAGCATTGATGTAAGGTTCAACTTCGTTTATTCGATCGATGTAAGCTTGTACTACGGAAGCACTATTCAACTGTTAAAGACAATAAATTGAACAGTTAACATTTGAAAAAAGATTGTAATTGTAGATGATTTTACTCATTTCTAGATAAAATTATGATTTTTTTTAAAAATACAAAATAAAAAGAACATAAATGCAGAATTTGTCTCAAAATTTATAATAAAATGATAGTGTATTCGGAGAAAGAGGGATACTGTGTATAGAAACACATTGGCCAAACCATTTCTTTGCAAAGAACTAGAAAATATTCTTAAAATACCATAAAGAGTTTTAAATGCGTTAGGCCTTTCGAAATATCTTAGTCTTTCCTCGTCAGGTACAAAGAAGAAGTGTTTATACTACACATGAAAGCAACAGCAAGACTGAAATGAAAAATAAAAAAAGGAAGCAAGCTGAAGAAACAGTTAAGGTTTAAGTTATAAAAGGAAACACACACATATATAAAAAATATGGGTACATATGACATTAAAAAATGGTGTTTTTGATGGTGTTTTAAGAAGATCTTTTAATTCTAATTAGTTCTCACCAGTTTCATCTTACACTGGTGTCCAAAAGTTAAGCATAATCGGTAATTAAGTAATTATTTTTAAGTAATGAAAGAAATATGAATCGGAATGTGTGAAACTCCAGGTGTGTAAACAAAATAGTACGCGTCACATATTTTCGCGAAGAGTTTTCCCCGAAATCGAACAGGGGACCGTCAACAAATTGAAAAAGAACGAAGATCTTTTGGATAACCCTGTCAAAACTAATGTAGCAAAAGCGTTCAAACTGCACATTATGATTAATTGGCTTATTGTAATGTACTGTGTTAATTTTTACAAGGATAGCATGTATACTCGTAGAGAAATTAAGGTTTTTATAAAAACAGTCCAAAATTTTTCCAAGTTTTTTGCTTATAATTTGCAGAGTTCTTATTATAAAATAATGTTCTTTTCTGAAAATATGACAAATATCATTGTACACAATACTCTGTCATCAGAATTTTAAAATAATAAAAATTGTATGAAAAATGAGTATGTTTAGTAAATAATTTTTCATTGCGCATGCGTCAACGATATCAAAACGTCATTTGCATATTGTGTTAGCTAAATGTATAGAGCAACTTCTGTAAAAGTTTCAAAAACATAGCTTGAAAATTCTGAAAATGGGAGCCTATAGAATCAACTCAAAATCCGTTATTCCTAAAGGAAGCAAAAAAATCAGGGGTTTTACCTAAATATAGTTGTGCGTGCAATATTGTGTAGGCACTAAACAATGGAATATGGATACAGCCCCTCATCTTTTTGCTTCATTTAGGGAATAAAGGATTTTGAGTTGATTCTATAGGCTCCCATTTTCAGAATTTTCAAGCTATGTTTTTGAAACTTTTACAGAAGTTGCTCTATACATTTAGCTAACACAATATGCAAATGACGTTTTGATATCGTTGACGCATGCGCAATGAAAAATTATTTACTAAACATACTCATTTTTCATACAATTTTTATTATTTTTAAATTCTGATGACTGGGTATTGTGTACAATGATGTTTGTCATATTTTCATAAAAGAACATTATTTTATAATAAGAACTCTGCAAATTATAAGCAAAATACTTGGAAAAATTTAGGACTGTTTTTATAAAAACCTTAATTTCTCTACGAGTATACATGCTATCCTTGTAAAAATTAACACAGTACATTACAATAAGCCAATTAATCATAATGTGCAGTTTGAACGCTTTTGCTACATTAGTTTTGACAGGGTTATCCAAAAGATCTTCGTTCTTTTTCAATTTGTTGACGGTCCCCTGTTCGATTTCGGGGAAAACTCTTCGCGAAAATATGTGACGCGTACTATTTTGTTTACACACCTGGAGTTTCAGCACATTCCGATTCATATTTCTTTCATTACTTAAAAATAACTACTTAATTACCAATTATGCTTAACTTTTGGACACCAGTGTATATCCTTCAATTCACTCCAATTGTTTTACATTTTAAGTAAATTACTTTTACGTAAGATGCATTTACATACTCTTGTTAAATGTTTTGTATATTACAGTTATAGTGTGTTTATCAGTGTCATCAGTATCCTCTTTTGTGGAGCCCAAGAGAAATTTCAGGAATGCGCGAGGATTTCTATATCGATAATGAACATATGGTAAAGCGCAACTAAAAAAGTTGTTGAGAAAGTAATTTTGTAAAATTGAAAAATCGCTGCTGGCTCGACAACAGGCATAAGTAAATTTCAAAGTTGAGTACTAATTAATTTCACCAACAAAAATTTAATGAAGATTAAAGATAAACCCAGTTTAACAATTTCATCTGGTCTCTTTTTGACGCATTTTTCGTTTCCCTTTAAGTTCCAATTATTTTGTAAATAATTAAAATTCCTCCCGTATTTATTTAATTATGTACCCTAATTAATAAGTAAAAGTACGAAATTTGAACCACATTCTGTTTTAAATTCTAATGCTCCTTCTACTGAGACACGGGTACGTTTAATAATGCAGTCCTATGGGGAGGGGGGACACCGAAGGGACATAACATCAATAAGTGGTGATAGGACTTTCTAAAAATACGTCACACGATGATCTAAATTTATAAGAAAGCCTTCTTCGGGGACAAAGGTGTGTGGGGGGGTATAGGAGCTGCATAATATGAATAAGTGGTCACAGGCTTTTCCAACAATATAAGGTCACATGCCGAGTCTCGGGAAAACTTATAAGAATGCTCTCCGGGAGGAGCAAAGTAGGAATAGGACTTCGGGAGATGCATAACATAAGAAAGTGTTCACAGGCCTTTTCAAACTTATATCACATGAGGAGTCTCGGCTTAAATTTATAAGAATGATCCCCGTGGCAGCAAAGCGGGGGTGGGGAGGACCGCCGGGGGTGCATAACATGAGAAAGTAAGTACCGTAATTTCTGGAAGAAACGCCGCATCCCGAAAAATTACTCAAAAAAAAAAAAAAAAAAAAAAAAAAAAATTAGAAAATGCTCGTAAACGCCGCATTTGAAATTTCCGCGGTAATCGCAATTGACGTGCTAAACAGAAACACATTAATAAGCTGTATTAAGAATGCATAAAAATGAAATTATTAATCAGAAAATAATAATTTAAATACAAATTTCGAAATTAATAATATTATTTAAATACCGTATTTTCAGGAATAAGCGGCGCGGCGCATAAGAGTTTAAAAGTTAAAAATATGCTTAGTGCGGCTAGGCGAATACAGGGCTTTTTTTCCTTACAGCAAAACGTATTAAAGAGATGATTCTGTTCCGAAAATTGTGAAAAGGCAGTCATTAATACAAAAATTTGAAATATAAAAAAATATCGCGAAAATCAAGAAATGGTCATAAAAAAGTTCTTTCGCAGAAAAAATAGCTAGCTTCATGAAAGATCGCAGCAAAAACAAGTTACTGTTTCTTAGTTGCATAGCAAAACATTATCAATGAATCACTTATCGGATTTTCACGATGTCGCCGCAGCTAAATAAACAAACAAGTCATGATAATGGGATTTTTTATCCAGTGAGTCAAACAGTGTGCTTTTTGATGGGTATCTATAATATCCTTAAAACTTAATATATTTTAATTATTATTGATTATTATTATTGCCAATTGCTGAAAATTTGAACAAAATCGACTAATTAATAACGAAAATATTTTTTTTTCGTTTCTTAAAATATTTACAGATTTTTTTTTTTTTTTTTTTTTTTTGAAAGATTATAAAAGAGGGGGGGGGGGTGGAGAAGATGGAAAATCCTGCATTAACTATCCATTTTTCCGTGCACTTTTGATGCAATTTGTGTTTTTTCGCAATCTTATGCGAAATTTGAGTTTTTTTTTTTTTTTTGCTATCTTTTAACTTAATTTGCCATTTTTTTCGCGATGGTTTGACAAAATTTTCCTTTTTTGCGATCTTTTGTCGAAATTGGCGATTTTTATTTGAATGATTAACGAAATCGAAATTAATTTGTTTTCGTGACCATTTGTCGGAATTCGCGATACATTTTATGTCCGAACTTTTCGATTTATGACCGATTTTTTTTTTAATTTTCGGAAAAATTCAGAAAAAATATCACGCTTGTTTGAAAAAAAAAATGCACGTAAACGCCGCATCGGTAGAAACGCGGCATCGCTTGAAATTTTATTTTAAAACACGTAAACGCCGCGGCGTTTCTTCCGAAAATTACGGTAGTCACAGATCTTAGCAACAATATGTAACATGAGGAGTCTCGATGAAATTTAGAAAAGTGCCCTCCGTACGGGCAAAGTGGGAGCTAGGGATACCGGAGGTACATAACATGTATAATGATCGCAGGCCTTTCCAACAATGTGTCATGAGGGCTCTCGTTTACATTTATAAAAGTGTCTCCTGTAGGAAAAAGTGTGTTGAAGGGCCGTCGGAGGTGCATAACATAAGTAAGTGGTCACAGCTCTTTCAAGCAATATGTCACATGAGAGGCTCGGTTAAATCCTGAAAACAGCCCCCCCAAGGGGGCGAAGTGGGGGGAAGTACATTGGAGGTACATAAGATCCATAAATGGTCAAAAGCTGGACTATAGCTTCATGCTTTTCTAAGTTTCATATATTATAAATATTATTTACGGAAGAGTTCCGTAAAAATATTTGTTCTGAAATGATGAAAACGCAAAAAAGGTTCGAACTGACGGAGTTATCGAGGTACAAATTCATGGCAAAATCACTAGTAGCTCGAGATGCTGCCGTTATCGAGATACAAATTCATCGCGAAGCCGCTAGTACGAGATGCTGGAGTCATCGTAGAGGAAATTAGGAGATGAGATTTGAGATTTGCTGAAATACGAGACATATCTGAAAGCTCTTTTAATCCGAGAGAACGCGGTAGTGAGAATTTCTCTCATGGTGCCCAATTGCTTTTCTTTTACTTTACATTCACTTAATATTAACTTTTTTGTTAGGCTTAGTACTTTTATTCACAAAAGAGGTAAAATAATCGAAATCACATTTTGAAATTTTATTAAAATGAAAAATGTTTTAAATAAGAGTCTTAAAAAGGTAGGATAGAGAAAGAAAATCTCATGCAGCGAGTTCTCCTGGGTTAACCATTCTTTCATATTATGAATCTTTCTGTTCTTGGAGTGGAATTTTAAAAGGGGGGGGTGACAGGGGGAGGGCGAAGGGTGGAGCGATGACATGGTGAATTTTTTAAACCGTAGTTGTTTTTAAAGTAAATGTCATTTTAGATGAGGTTTTTTTTTTTTTTATAGAGCCTTCCGGAAAATAATATGCATTAAATATAAAAATTTTAAAGTAGGGTCTGCTTGATTTCTGGGTGTATTCTGGAAAGAAAAAGTGAACCCACGGATAAGGAGAAAAATTCAAGCTTTTTTTGAACTGTCATACATCATCGGAAAGTTTTCGTACCTCTTTTTCACACTATGATCTTTTCTCCTCCTGGAATTCAATTTCCCAAGGTGCGAGAGGGGGTGAATTATTTGAATTGTAGCTATTTAAACAACAAATATCATTTTAGATGTGGTTTTCGAATGGAGCGCTCCGGTAAATATAATTTATCAATTATAAACATTTTAAAATGGTGGCTGCGCAATTTCCGGGTGTATTATGGGGTTAAAAAGTAAATCCGCGAGAGAGGAGCATATTTCAAACTTTTTTTGGACCCGTCATTTGATAGACCATCGGAATGTTTTCGGACCACTTTTTCATATTATGAACTTTTCTACTTTTGGTGTTGAATTCCTGGAGGAGGGAGGGGAATTGGAGCGAGGAGGAGTTGAATTTTTTAAGTCGTAGCTATTTCGACGATAAATATCATATAAGATGTGGTTTTCTGATGGAGCGTTCCTCTAAATATTATTTATTAAGTACAAAAAGTTTAAAGTGCGGGCTACGAGATTTCTGCGGGAATATTCCTGGAAAAAAAGTAAACCCAAGGTCACGAGTGAGGAGTAAATTTAATTTTTTTTTTAACCCGTCATTTGATATATCATAGGAAAGCTTTCTGATCACTCTTTGATATTGTGAACCTTTCTTCTCCTGGAGTTAAATTTCAGGAGACAGGGGGACTGATGAGGGGTGAATATTTTTTTAATAATAGCTATTTCTAGAATAAATATCATCTTAGAAGTGGCTTTTTGAAAGAACCCTTTGATAAAAATTATTTATTAATTATAAACATTTTAAGGTGGGGGGAGGCTGCGAGATTTCCAGGTGTATTCTGGGGAGAAAAAGTAATCCCGCGGGTGAGGAGGAAATTTTAAACTTTTTTTGGGCCCGTCACGGGATAAATCGTCGGAATGTTTTCGGACCACTCTTTCATATTAAAAAAGTTTCTCCTCGTGGCGCTGAATTTCAGCTGGGGGGGGGGAGGGGTTAAATTTTTAAAATCATAGCTATTTTGAAAATAAATGCCATTTTAGATGTGGTTTTTTGATGGAACCTCCCAGTAAGTATTATTTATTAAATATAAAACTTTTAAAATAGGATTTGCGTGATTTCCGGGTGTATTCTGGGAAGAAAAAGTATTTCCACGGGTGGGAGTAAATAATAATAAAAAAAAAATCAGCCCCTATCATTTTATATATCATCAGAAAGTTTTTAGACCACTTTTTCATATTATGAATTTTCTCTTCCTGGAATTGAATTTTTGGAGGGGCGGGAGGGGAGCGGGGTGGGGATGAATTTTTTTTAAATCGTAGCTATTTCTACAATAAATATCATTTTAGATGTGTTTTTAAGATGGAGCACCCCGGTAAATATTATTTATAAAGCAAAAAAGTTTAAAGTGAGGACTGCGTGATTTCTATTCTGGGAAGAAAAAGTAAACCCACGACCACGGGTGAATAGTAAATTTCAAACTTTTTTGGATCCGTCATGTGATTTATCATAGGAAAGATTTTGACCGCCCTTTCATATTATGAACTTTTCTCCTCCTGGATTTAAATTTCAGGATGGGGGAAGGGGGACGAAGGGGAACGATGAAAGGGCGAATTTTTTTAATAGTAGCTATTTGGAGAATAAATATTTTAGAAGTGGTTTTTGATATAACCCTATGGTAAAAATTATTTATTAATTATAAACATTTTAATGTGGGGCTGCGTGATTTCCGGGTGTATTCTGGGAAGAAAAGGTAAACCCACAATTGAAGAGTAAATTTCAAACTTTTTTTTTTTTTTTTTTTTTTTTTTTTTGAGCCGTCATGAGATAGATCATTGTAATGCTTTAGGACCACTTTTTCATATTGTGAACGTTCATCCTCCTTGAGTTGAATTTCAGCAGGGGGGGGGGAAGGGGAGGGGAAGAGAGTTTTTTAAATCGTAGCTATTTCGAGAATAAATTTCATTTTAGATGTGGTTTTTGGATGGAGCGCTCTAGTAAATATAATTTATTAAATATAAACATTTTAAAATGAAATTGCGCGATTTCCCGGTGTATTCAGGGAAGAAAAAGTAGTGCAGTAGTGAGGAGTAAATTTCAAACTTTTTATAAACCCGTCATATGCTATATAATCGGAAAGTTTTCGGACACTTCTTTCATATTATCATTCTTTCTTCTTCCTTCCCCAATTTGGCCCCCTTATAGAGACACTTTCCGAATTTCTTTGAGATCATTGAGTTTTTTTTTTTTTTTTTTTTTTTTTTTTTTTTTTTTTTTTTTTCATTTTAGGACGGGTTTCTTTTGGCACACTTCTTTCTTTTACTGACATTTCTTTCGTGATACATCATTGGAAAACTCTGTAACTACTATTTTATTTTATATATCTTCCGTGATCCTCCCCCCATTTTTCCCCGGCAGAGAGTTCTTTTCTAAATTTAACCGACACCCGTCATGTGACATATTGTTAGAAAGTCTTATGACCATTTATTCATGTTATGCACTTCCAACTCTCCAGTACCACTTTGCTCTCCGCGGGGTTGTTTAATATAATCCAGTAAAAAGTCTTCTAATAAAACGTATCTCAAATCATGTACAAAAATAAATAAAAGATTTTGATCAAATTTAGTTCAGATCACATCTTTTTAGTTCATGTTCTTGCCACTAGGGGTGCTTTTGATTATTTTTTCTTTGGCCTTTTTCCTACTAATTGCAGGAAAATTCTAATTTTTGATATTTAATTTCCTCTTACCTTTTCATACTTACATGCAACTTTTCAACTTTTTGCAACCAGGGAATGCTGTTGCATGACTTTTCTATTGTTGTGGTTCCATTATAGCCTTCTTTCGGTTTGTTGTTGTTATTTAAATCCGTCTGTTATTAGTTACCATGTATTTACTAAATTATGTTTTTTTTAAACATGTAAATGCAAAGATTTTAATGATCGATTGTAAAACAGTTCGATTGTAGATTCTCGAAATTAATCGATGACTTTATCGATTGTGTTTTTTTACGATTACGATTTTCATCGATTGATAAATTTTCGAGAATCGCCCATCACAAGACAGTATCATTAAATTTGCGTTGTAGAGCGGCGTTGCAATAAAAAAGAAACACTTTTCAGAAAAACGACTTTTTTTTTTAAATTTTTCTTTCAAAGAGTTAACTGCGACATTTCAAAAAAATAACTGCACAGTTTGAAATGTAAAAATCCGATCTTTCGCACTACGTCTTTCAATTTTAACTGTACTGAACGGTTTGATCAAATTAGATTAAAACAAAACAATGAAAAACTATTAAGAAAAATCATGCGTTAAGCATAGATTATGAAACACTTTCCAGCATTTCCCAAAATCTTTAACAAAACTTCTTTATCCAGGGAAATAAAGTGTGAAAATCCATAGCCAAATATGTATTGCAATACTTTTGAACAGCCCTGTATTTGGTTTGTCGGTTGATATATATACTATATAATGGGGAAATTCAGTTGCGAAAGAAAACGCCTAAATGGTTAATTTTTTTCTTTCAACAATTCATACTAATAGATGGAAACATACTTTTATATTTTGTTCAGCCCTGTAGTTTACCTAGTACCTTTATTACATGAAAGTATTTTGCTAAAATTTAGTTAAAACAAAAATACTCTTTAAACTACTTAAAACCCATTTCCAGAAATTATCATCCATAGACGACTCTGAATCCAGTCCTTTGTGTGGCCCTGTATATGATTTAATCTATATTCTACAAACATTTCATAGCAAACTGAATGCAGTTCATCGTAAATATGCATAACTTATTTAAAAACCACTCATATTCAATAATCTTTCCGAGATTTTTTGATTAACCCTGTGTATCTAAATTGTGTAACTATTAGCATTTATGCACACACCATATAATTTGCATTCATTTAGTGAAATTCAAAAGCGCATATCATAATTAAAAATGCATTTCCTCCATCGAACTGTCATCATATCTAATATTCATTACTTGGGGTCGAATATACTTCTTGAAATCTTTTGTGTATCCCTGTAAATGCTATGCACTTCGTATTATGTGTGAAAAAATTCATACTAAGTCTTAGCGGCTTATATCAATTTGATAATACATGAAATCGTTTATCATAACTAAAATATGTTGCAAACAATTTCACATTTATTATTATATAATACAATGTTTTTGTGGGGCCTTGTAAATGAATAATAACTATTCATTTAACTTCACACTTTACAGAATGCGTATTTTAATGCACGTCGTAGATGCATATAAATTTGAATATGTTTGACCGGTTGTAACATTTTTAAATTCATTTGAAACGATTTTTCCCCATAGGCCGTAATGTAAAAGAAAACTTTTGATTGTCTCTGTAAATAAACTAATCATGATAGAAACTTCATTTTCAATAGGGTTTGTGCTAGGGTAAACATCAATAACATCCAAAAATTTCATGGCAATCCGAGAATATTTACGAGAGTTAGAGCGCTGATAGACAAATCGAAAGCATAAACACTTTTCAACTCAGTTGGAAAGAGTTAACAAGTAAGAAAAATCATGCGTTAAGCATAGATTATGAAGCACTTTCCAACACTTCATGAAATCTTTAACAAAACTTCGTTAAAGAAATAAGGATATATAGCCAAATATGTATTCCGATACTTTTGAACAGCCCTGTATTTGATCTGTCAGTTGATATACATATTATAAAATGAGAAAATTTAGTTTAGCAAGAAAAAAGCTTAAAATTTCTTTTTGGGCAATTTGTACTAATAAATGGGAAACATACTTGAAAACTTTTGTTCATCACTGTAGTTTACCATGTACCTTTATTACACGTCAGGAAGAAGCTAAAATTCATTTTAAACTAAAACACTCTTAAAACAACTGAAATCACATTGTTATACATTATTACTCATAGGTGCTCATGTACACAATTCTTTCGGTGCCCCTGTATATTATTTTATCTATATTCTGCAAACATTTCTTTGTAAATTGAATGCAGTTCAGCATAAAAATGTATACCTTGTTTAAGAATCATCTTTAAGTAAACTACGCTCATACTCAGTAAAGTTGGCAAGCTCTTTTGGATAGCCCTGTATATCAACTATAACATTTATACACACCCTTATAATGTACAAAGATTTTGTAAAACTTAAATGCGTATATCATAATTAAAATGTATTACATCCATCCATCAGTTGGTCTTCCCTGAATTCAAAAATAATCCGACGGAAGGGGGCGCTGCAATCGCAATTTTTGTGCCATTTTCAATATTGTACCGACCAAAAGTATATGAAGTTATGCGTCGAATTGCACCAAATTTTTTGTGTATGTGTATGACTATGACTAGTTGATCCTCCCTGGATTTTAAAAAATCCGTCGGAAGGGGGCGCTGCAATTGCGATTTTTGTGCCATTTTCAATATTATACCGACACAAAAGTACATGAAGTTATGCATCGAATTGAACGAAATTTTTTGTGTAAGTGTATGGCTATGGCAAGTTGGATCGCCCTGAATCTGAAAATAATCCTCCGGAAGAGGGCGCTGCAGTAGCGAATTTTATGCCATTTTCAATATTGCACCACATAAAAGTGTATGAAGTTAGTTCTAGAACTGAACTAAATTTTTTGTATTTGATTATTTTTTGATAAGGCAAGTAGATCCTCCCTGAATTTGAAAAAAAAATCTGCCTATTATTCTATTGTTCATCGGCTCGTGCAGAGACGGAAATTCGTTTTTACTCCGATTAATTTATTGAAGCAGAAATTTTAAGATGAAAATCAAAGTTGGTATCGTATTAAATTAAAATTATTAAAGCATTAAAATGAGTAACTATTTTTTTTTAAATATTAAAATGTACGTATGAGATAGAAGAAAGTTTTGGGATTGGCACATCCAACTAGTTTTATTAGCCAATTTTGAAGTATTTTTTTTTTTTTTAACTGAATGATTGATAAATTAATTGCAAATATTTTTTTTAATTCTATATCATTGATATTCCGAATATTTTTCCTGCACATTGCAAATATTGCTTTTTTACGGATAGTAAAATAACTACAGATGAAAAATACATAATAAGGCTAAAACACAGAATTAACGATAGCTTGGCGAATGCCTCTACGGAGACTTGAAAAGTATGCCAGTTCTGTCAACTTAAATATCCAGATAGAATTTTAATAAATAATAGGTATTACTTTATTTTTCCATAGATCAATTTCGCCAAATTATACAAATTGTAAACGATTCACCATATTATACAAACGAATATAACTTTTATTTTAAATAACCAAAGAACCAATAAATTACTAAAATATTAATAGAAATATAAATAAAACGTCGAATTAAAAAGTAGTTAATGACGTAACAAACGCATGTAACATGTTTAATTTCAAATGAACGTGGCATTTACGATAATCCATTATTGACATTTAATCTTTTACTTGGCGGCAGTTATTTGGTCGAAGGGATAATCAAGTAGTACCAAATAATATATAAAAAAAAATAATAATATTTTGGTCAGGTGTCATGTATGGATCACGTTGGTACGATTGCAACAAAATTGTGATTTTATGGATTGTGTGGTAATCTGGTTGTTGTTGTTTATTTACTAATAAACTTTGTTTCTTTACTTTTCTTTATTTTTTTCTTTCTTTATTGTTTTGTTCTATAATTATTAATTAAACTTCACTTATTTATTATTGTTTCCTTTTTAAAATAATAGAAAATAATTAAAAATAATATAACATGTAACTGGTATTTGAAAACGCAGTGTTTGCCAAACTGCACTGTTAAAAATCTGCCGCATTTTGCTGCAACGCACTCCCCTGCTTGTATAGAAAGCGGTTACTTGGCCGTGAAATGGAGCTTTCTCATTGGTTGGAATAGAGATTTTATATACAAGCGGTGGAGTGCGTTGCAGCAAAATGCAGCAGATTTTTAACAGTGTGATGTCAGATTTTAAAAAACGCGCCAAGGTGATGCGTATATAAAAATAGAAAAATGTTTATAATAATGTAAACAAAAAAGTAAACAAATAATTAAACAAGTAAGAAAAATCATGTGTTAAGCATAGATTATAAAGCACTTTCTAACACTTAATGAAATCTTTAACAAAACTTTGTTATTTAGGGAAATAATAGTGTATAATCAAATATACCCAAATATGTATTCCAGTACTTTTGAACAGCCCTGTGTTACATATGTCAGTTGATATAATGGGAAAATTTAGTTTAGCAAGAAAATACCCAGTAGCTTGAAATTTCTTTTTCAGCAGTTCATACTATTAGATGGAAACATACTTGAATACTTTTGTTCAGCCCTGTAGTTTACATTGTACCTTTATTACACGTCAGCATTAGGCTAAAATTTATTGTAAACTAAAATACTTTTAAAATAACTGAAATCACATTCTCATAAATTATCTTTCATAGGCGTTCATGTACCGAATTCTTTGCGTGGCCCTGTATATCCTTTTATCTATATTCTGCAAACATTTCTCAGTAAATTGAATGAAGCTCAGCGTAAAAATGCATAGCTTATTTAAGAACCACGTTTAAATAATTTAAGCTCACATTCAGTAACGTTGGTGAGCTCTTTTGAGTAGCCCTGTATATCAACTATAACATTTATACAAACCATATAATGTGCATATATTTAGCGAAATATAAACGCGCATATCATAATTAAAATGCATTTCATCCCTCCACCCGCCATCATCGGACACATATACGGTACTTCGGAAAGAATATACTATTTGAAATCTTTTGTATGGCCCTGTAAATGCTATGTACTTCAAATTATGCAAGACAGTAGCACATAATTTATATTAAACTTCAGCGACATATATCAATTTTATTATACATAAAACAGCTTAATATATTTAAAATATGTCACACGAAATTCCCCCTTTTATCATTATCTAATGGAATTGTTTTGTGTGGCCCTGTAAATGAATAATAGCTACATTTTCACCATATATTTTATAGAATGCATATTTTAATATGTTTGACAGGGTATAACATCTTTAAAATGAATTAATACGATTTTTCCCCATAGGCCGTAATGTAATGAGAAACTTTTGATTCGCCCTGTAGATAAACTAATCATGCTAGAAACTTCATTTTCGATAGGACTTGTGCTCGGGTAAACGTCAATAACGTCCTAAAATTTCATGGCAATCCGAGTATATTAACGATTTTTCCCCATGGGCCGTAATGTAATGGAAAACTTTTGATTCACCCTGTAGATAATCTAATCATGGTAGAAACTTCATTTTCAATAGGGTTTGTGCTAGGGTAAACTTCAATAACGTCCTAAAATTTCATGGCAATCCGAGTATATTAACGATTTTTCCCCATAGGCTGTGTAATGTAATGGGAAACTCTTGATTCTCTCTGTAGATAAACTAATCATGGTAGAAACTTAATTTTCAATAGGGTTCGTGCTAGGGTAAACGTCAATAACGTCCTAAAATTTCATGGCAATCCGAGTACATTAACGATTTTTCCCCATAGGCTGTAATGTAATGAGAAACTTTTGATTCTCTCTGTAGATAAACTAATCATCGTAGATACTTCATTTTCAATAGGGTTCGTACTAGAGTAAGCTTCAATAACGTATAAAAATTTCATAGCAATCCGAGTATATTTACGGGAGTTAGAGCGCGGACAGACGGACAGACGGCTAGACAAACCGAATGCATAAGCACTTTTCAACTTTGTTGGAAAGTGCTAAAAATCGCCTTTTCGATTTTTTAAAAAAATAACGCCAAGCAGTCGTTAATTCTGTAGTTGCATCAATTGAAAATCTTCTTTTCTTGGTTTGTTTCATAATGAAAAACCATAAATTTAATAATCTATATTAATAAAATAACAAATCGCTCTGTCTGTGTGTGTGTGTGTGTGTGTGTCTGCGATAGTTAGCGAAAACTACGGTACGTACGAAGCTCAAAATTTTTATGAAAGTAGCCCAATATCTCTCCTGATGCACCTGACGCTCAGAATTTCAAAATTCTATTTATTAACTGAGTAATTAATTAAATTCCAAACCTCACTCTCATAAAAAATCGCTTTTTTTAGCTCTTTTCCTTTTCATTCTCTTATGGTTGGTTGGTTACATAAAATTTTCGCAGAAATAATTTAAAAATCTGGGACTGACCTTTAAAATTCATAGACTGGCAAACTGTCAGTTTAAATGAGGATTTTTTTTATTACAGCTGCTGTACGCCATGGAGGCAAAAGATAGGTGGTGGCGAAGTAAACGGAAAAAAAGGTTTGCGATTTGAAACAATTTATCGCTGAAATTTTAATGTCTCAAAATAAAGCACGAGGAAGGAATTTTGTATTAATAAGACGGATTGGAAGAAATGAATTACAGCTGAAGCATATTTTATGAAGAAATAGCAATTTTTTTAAATGGTTTTTTCTATTATATTATTTATTAAAATAAATATTTGCTTTTAAAATAATTGAAATTGGAAAATTAAAAATAATTAAATGTCAAAACAAAATAAATAAAATATTGAAAACATATGATTTGAAGTAAAAAATTGTATTACTAAAAGTTAATGTTTATAATTTAACAACATATTAATAATTTCATGTCAATATATAAAATATAGTGATGAAAAGATTCTTTTAAAATCATGCTTGAACACTTAAATAATAATATTAATCTAAAATCTAGATTTCAGAGTGCAGACGATTTTAAGACATTAACGAAAGAATGTTGATTTTTCAAGCAAAGTCTAAAATGATGCTTCTATATTGATATTTCAAAGTCATATGATAAAAATAATCAAATAATTCTTGCCTATAATTAATCTAATTGTATCTTTCATGCATTCTGATCGTGTATTACAGGCAATAATGGCACAAAACGTTATTTTTTTAAACGAAATTTTAGTCATCTATTCAATAACAGTTTAAAAGGTAAAAAACAAAGACAAAGAAATACTGGTTTAAACCAGTTTGAATTGATCGGAGTTTCAAAGGACATGGTTGGTGCTTATTTGGACTTAATGTAGCGGATTTTAGAGTTACATTTTTTGCGTCACCCCAAAACATTATACTGCCACTCTATTAATTTCTTTTTACTATATGGTTTTACGCACATTTTTGGCATTTCGAACATTAGAATGTGAGTCATTAGCTGTGTTGCTGTAAAAACATTACACAACACTTTTCTATGAGTTTATTTTTTTAATCATTGATTAAATTTAAATATGTTCTATTCAATTTAAAATTGTAATATGGCTTTAATTTGTTTTTAAAACAAAAATAAAATAGCTGTTTGGCGTACAATTGTTTGTATCCGCAAACGATTCATTCACCATAATAAATTATCAAATAGCAAAGTAAATTATCTATCAGAAATAGCCATAAAAAGAATAGTAGCAAAATTGATTATAAACTTAATGATTAGATTAATTTAAACATAACCCGATCCCAAACAGAAAAAAAACAGACCACACTCCGATCCGTGATATACAAAATTTCCGTGAGTATAAACCCGACCCTGACCTAAAAATTCTGTTTGGAAAAAACTATAGATTTGATAACTGACCCGAACAAAATCTGAATCCCACAAAAATGTTTAAGTGAAGCATAACCCAATTCAAACAAGGAAAAATAACTTTCGTGGGTATGAAACCTGACCCGAACCTAAATATTTTCTTGAAAAAAACCCGAAATATGACTCGAACGAAATCTGAAACCGATAAAAATATTCCAGAGAACTATAGCCCGATCTCAGCAAGACAAAATACTTTCCATGGTCATAAACCCGACTCAAACCTAAAAAACTCCGTTTAAAAAATCCTGAACTTTGACCCAAACCACATCTAAATCTGACCAAAGTATTCGAAAGAACTATAACCGGATTCGAGTAACACAAAATAATTTCCGTGGACATGAACCCGATACGAACCTATAACTCCCATTCAAAAAATACCTGAAATTTGAATCGAACCAAATCTGAATCTGACAAAACTATTTCAAAGAAACGCAACCGGATCCAAACAAGACAAAATATTTCCATGGACATGAACACAATCCGAACCCAAAAAAATTCTTTGAAAAAATCGCGAAATGAACGAAATCTGAACTTGGCAAAAATATTCCAGTGAAGCATGTCCTTATTCGAACAAGACAGAATTATTTCCATGAACATGCAAGAAGACCCGAACCCAACAGTTATATTTGAAGAAAAAACCCGAGATCTGAATTGAACCAAATCTGGACCTGACAAAAATATTCCAAAGAACTATAACCCAATCCAAGCAAGACGAAATAATTTCTATGGACATAAACCCAACTTCAACCTAAAAAATTCGATTTGAAAAAAACTGAAATTTGACCCAAACCACATCTAAATTCGACCAAAATATTCGAAAGAATCATAATTGGATTCGAGTATGACAAAATAATTTCCGTGGACATGAACGAGATCCGAACCTAAAAATTCTATTTGAAAAAATACCTGAAATTTGAATCGAACCAAATCAGAACCTGATAAAAAATATTCCAAAGAATCGTAACCGAATCTAAATAAGACAAAAAATTTCCATTCACATGAACCGAATCTGAACCTAAAAAATTTCTTTGAAAAAAATCACGAAATCTGAACTGAACCAAATCTGAACTTGAAAAAAATATTCCAGTGAAGCATGTTCTTATTCGAACAAGGCAGCATAATTTCCGTGAACACGCAAGAAAAACCGAACCCAAAAATTCAATTTGAAGAAAAAGCCGAAATCTGAATTGAAACAAATCTGTTCCCGACAAAAATATTCCAAAGAAACATAACTGTATCCGAGCAAGGCAAAATAATTTCCATGGACATGAATACGACCCGAACATTAAAACTCAATATAAAAAAAAAAACCTAAAATCTGAACCGAACGAAATCTGAACCCGACAAAAATGTTCTAATGATTCATAACCAGATCCGAACAAGACAAAATAATTTCCATGGACATGAAAAAAATATATGCTTTGGTAACATTTAGGTTGCAATTACATTACGGTAAGTCTTTGATTATATTTAATTTCCCGTTAGGTTACAGTTAGGTCACGGTTAAGTTAAAGTTAAATTGCATTTATGTTATGGTTAGAATAAGGATGTGTTACAATAAAGTGAAGGCTAGGTTACATTTATGTTATATTTAATTTACGGTAAGGTACTGTTAAGTCAAATTTAGGTTACAGGCAGGTTATGGTTACGGTACAAAAGTTTACGGGTAGGAATTTATCCATAGAGTGAGCATTACGCATGATTTGATTAAAAATAACACTTACTTTTGTTCTGGCTCTGAAATTATAATACTACATACCAACATTTTAGCTACCAGCGAGTATCGATTTCATTCATGGTATAGTCGGATTTAAGAGTGATATAATTAGTTTGAAATTCAAAATATTTCAATTGGGATTTCTATGTGAAAAAAAATAATTAGTTACGTGACTTAACAGTGATTTTTGATAAATATCAACACTTTAACACAAAAATCACGCAGTCGTTGGATACATATTCCCTCCCGCGTTTCTCATCGCTCATTTTGAGTATTTTTAGAGCTTAACATTAGCTGTTTTTTAAACCGATTTTTCACACAGTCAGTGACCACGTATTTCAGACAATGCATTTCTGCATGTAACGAGTTAATGATAAGATCATACAAATTTCAAGTTCGTTTAATATTGTTAATACGGACCCGGGCAACGCCGGGCGGGTCAGCTAGTCTCAAATAAAATTATCTGACAATTTTTCTATGATCTCGTTGATGATCTAGAAATCTCCTTAATACATGGGTGATTCTACGATAAGAGGTTCAAAAACATAGAGAATTCGGCCAAAGAGAAAAATTTGAGTTTGATCAAAAACCTTTAAATTATGATTTTTTTCCCATTTATTTACTTTTTCATATAAGGGCAGGTCACTTTATACATACTTTATAACTTTTTATGGTCAGTGATTTGCTCGCCTGGCAATTATCTTGCCAGGGGAAATACGGCAGGGGAGAGACATTTTCATGCAAATTCAAAATTTTTAGCTGACTGAATTAGTTTTAGGGTTAATTGTGTATTTCACTATATATAATTATTACCGTATTGTTTAATTAGGGCAGTAAATGCAATTGAATTAAAGGAATATTATAAGTTTTACGACTTACCAGGGGAGATACACGCTCACCTTGCGAAACGACTACACCGCACGGTCAAATCGCAACAACTAAAAATGGCGACGCTTATATGGCTTGCACGTTTAGTATTGCTAATTTCAAGCCGATAGATGTCTTTAAACGCTACATCCGATATAGCCATCCTTGAATTTATATTTGTTTCAGCGGAACGAAATTTGACAGGGTAGGTACACAAAAAAGCGGGACAAAAGTTAATTTTAAAAATTATTTGAAATTAACAAAATTATTTTATTTTTTATTTTATAATACGTAAGTATAATTACTTAAATTACAATTAAACATACTTTAGCTTAACATCTGACGGAAAAAATATATGTATTGTTTGAAAGTTAAATTGAAACCGGCAAGTGGACATGCCAGGGGAGAGACTTTTTTAGACTTTGTAAGAAATTTCAGAAAAATGTGTTTTAATTAGGCATTCAATCGTCATGTTATTTAATAAAGTATATTAAGATGATGCGATTCATTGCAAAAAATAGCAACATATAGAATAAAAAATCTGTTTTAAACGGAATCCCGTACAAATTACCTCTTATCGTAGAATCACCCACATAAACAAAAAGGCAAAGATGTCATATGCGCCGAGTTTGGCGCGATAATTTTTTATGCTAATTTGGCGGAAACATTGTTTTTGAATACCAGTTACATGTGTATATTTAAATTATTTTCTATTACTTAAATAGTAATAAAAATTTATGAAAAAAGTTTAATTAATAAGTATATAACAAAACAATTTATAAAGTAAATAAGCATTTTATTTATAAATAAATATTAATAGTCGGGTTAATATATCTCAGATAAAATAATGCCATTTCAATAAAAATTTTAATTTTACTTAAAAAAGGTGTTATAATAAAAATAAAATACATTGACATGTTTCGGAACCGTCAAATAAGTTCCATAGTCATAATATAAATAAAACAAAATTTCAAAACATTTCTCGGTCAATACAAATGACACGCGACAATGAGATATAAATAACAAAAAACACGCGCTCTATTGCAAAAAATTAATTTTAATTTTTTGCAATAGAGCGCTTTAGTAATTTATTATAAGACAGTGTAACTTTTGGTGACAGGAGACCCCTCCCCCCCCCCCACGGTGAAGGTCGAAAAATTTAAAATGCTTATAACTCGCGATCTAATTTTCGTAGCGCGGCCAAATTTTGTTTGGTAAGTTTTTATGAGACAGTGTTACTTTTGGTGACAGGAGACCCCCCCCCACGGTGAGGGTCGAAAAATTTAAAATGCTTATAACTCGCGATCTAATTTTCGTAGCGCGGCCAAATTTTGTTTGGTAATTTATTATGAGACAGTGTTAATTAGGGATGCAACGGATATCCGGCCAATATCCGATATCCGGAATATCCGGCTGATTTTTTAATATCCGAAATATCATCGGATATCCGAATCACAATCACCGGATATCCGATTTCTTTATCGGATATCCGGCAGAATGCAGCAAAGCAAATATAGATGAATAACAGTAATTGTTTGATCCCAAACAATGCCTAAACTTTTGTTTACAATGCAAAAGATGAAATGTTACAATAAGTTTCCTATCAGTAAAAGGTAATTCTCAAAAGTTTAAACAATTGGCAGCTTTCCTAGTATTTATATTTAAACGCTGTAATAAATTCAAGAATTTATGTTTATATCTTTTAGAAAATTGTATCTTTACTTTTAGATTGTAAAACAAAATTTGAAGTCAAAATAGTAAATAAAGCCTTTTTGCAAAAGTGTATAAAGATAGAAAACCAACATTTAGAAATGCACAAATAATGCATGAAAAGGTAGCAAACAGCTGTTTTGAATCTGCTATCGAGATTCTTTATCAGGACAAAACTCAGCGTGCTAGAAAAAGCTAAGATGAGTAAAGCGATAGAGAAGCGCAGGCTTATTATATACCAGTTACGGGAGCGAATGATAAAAACAGACCCATTTTTACATTCTTCTATCCTTGATAGAAGAAAGTAATGTTATCAATTTTTTCGACGAATTTACATCTTTTAGGGATCCAATATCCCCAAAAAATGTTTATTCAAAATATCTGTCTGTCCCAGTGTTGCCATCATACGATTATACCATCAAAATGTGTATGAAGTTATACATAGAATGAACCAAATATTCTGTGCATGCTTTTGGCTGTAGCCAGCACGTCCATGTTCATTATGGAAACACTTCGCTGTAAGACGGTGCTGTAATCACAATTTTTGCACCATTTTCATTATTCTACCAACAAACGCTGTCTGAAATTATTCATGGAATTGAACCAAATTTCTTTGGATACGTTTCTGAGAATGGCTGTCAGGTCTTCTTTCAATTAAAAAAATATTTTGCCGGAAGATGGTACTGTAATAATGATTTTTAGCTCAGAGGCTATCAAAACCTGTGAGCTTATGTG
This sequence comes from Maratus speculifer, assembly GCA_964019185.1. Classification (NCBI taxonomy): domain Eukaryota; kingdom Metazoa; phylum Arthropoda; class Arachnida; order Araneae; family Salticidae; genus Maratus; species Maratus speculifer. The sequence continues at coordinate 185,981,753 of OZ025298.1, read as the reverse complement.
CCCGCCCATTCTGTATATGGGTGATTCTACGATAAGAGCTAATTTGTACGGCAATCCGTTTAAAACAGATTTTTTTATTCTATATGTTGCTATTTTTTGCAATGAATCGCATCATCTTAATACACTTTATTAAATAACGTCACGATTGAATGCCTAATTTAAACACATTTTTCTGAAATTTCTTACAAAGTCTAAAAAAGTCTCTCCCCTGGCATGTCCCCCTTGCCGGTTTCAATTTAACTTTCAAACAATACATATATTTTTTCCGCCAGATGCTTAGCTAAAGTATGTTTAATTGGAATTTAAGTAATTATACTTACGTATTATAAAATAAAAAATAAAATATTTTTGTTAATTTCAAATAATTTTTAAAATTAACTTTTGTCCCGCTTTTTTTGTGTCTCTCCCCTGTCAAATTTCGTTCCGCTGAAACAAATATAAATTCAAGGATGAATATATTGGAAGTAGTGCTTAAGGACATCTATTGGCTTGAAGTTAGCAATACTAAACGCGCAAACCATTTAAGCGTCGCCATTTTTAGTTGTTGCGACGCGACCGTGTTTTGTAGTGGTTTCGCACAGTGATTGTGTATCTCCCCTGGTAAGTCATAAAACTTATAATATTCATTTAATTCAATTGCATTTACTGCCCTAATTAAGCAATACGGTAATAATTAAAGTGAAATACACAATGAACCGAAAAACTAATTCAGTCAGTTAAAAAGTTTGAATTTACACGAAAATGTCTCTCCCCTGCCGTATTTCCCCTGGCACGATAACTGCCAGGGGAGCGAGTCACTGACCAGAAAAAATTATAAAATATGTAAAAAGTGACTTGCCCTTATATGAAAAAGTAAATAAACGGGACAAAAATCATAATTTAAAGGTTTTTGATCAAACTCAAACTTTTCTTTTTGGCCGAATTCTCCATGTTTTTGAACCTCTTATCGTAGAATCACCCATATACATGTAAATGTGTAATGCAACAACTCATGATAAAAATATCCGATTCACTTAAAATTTTAAATATAGGTATATTCTGATAATGCGTTTCCCTGATTAATTTTGGGAACTCATTCGATAAGTATAAGTGGGGGCTAATATTCTTCCCCTTAATTTATATCAATGGGTTTTATATCCAGAATTATCAATTTTCATTCAAAATTTAGATATAGGATCATTCTGATGAAGCGCCTCTGTGATTAGTATTAGGTACTCATTTGATAAGTATAAAGAAGTGAAACAGGGGTCTAATTCCCCACCCCTTATTTCGATAAATGGGTTTTTTATGCAGATTTATCAGATTTCATTCAAATTTTAGACATAGGATTTTTCTGATGAGGGTACCACCATGATTAGTTTTGGGAGTTCATTGGATAAGTATAAAGAGACTGAACTGGGAGCTAATTCTCCAATCTTAATTTCGATAAATGGGTTTTTCATACAGATTTATTCAAATGTTAGACATAGGATCATTCTGATGAGGGCACCGCCACGATTAGTTTTGGGAGTTCATTGGAAAAGTATAAAGAGGGGGAACAGGGGACTAATCCCCCGCCTTTAATTTAGATAAACGGGTTTTTCATGCAAAATTCTCATATTTCATTCAAATTTTAGACATAGGATCATTCTGATGCAGACATTTCCATGATCAGTTTTGCGAGTTCATTGGATAAGTCTAAGAGGGGGGAAAGGGAGGTAACTCCCCCCGCCTTAATTTAGTTTAATGAGTTTTTCATGCAGAATTTACTGATTTGCTTCAAAATTTGGATATAGATTCATTGTGATAAGGCACTTCCCTGATTTTTTTCGGATTTCATTGGATATGTATAAATTGGTAGGACTACACCTCTTAATTTAGGTAAATGATTTTTCTTGCAGAATTAAAAGATTTTCTTTAATATTTGGATACAGGTTCATAGTGATAAGATGCTTCCCAAATTTAATTGGAGTTCTTTTGTTAAGCATAAAAGGGATACGGGCGATTACCCCAACCCCTTTTAAATTTGATTAATGAGTTTTTATGCAGAATTATCCGATTTGCTTTAAATTTTGGATGTATATTCTTTCTGATAAGGCGAATCTCTGAATAGTTTTGGAAGTTTAATGGTTAAGTATAAAGAGACATAACTCCTCTTAAATTATATACATGGGTTTTTATGAAGAATTATTCGATTTGCTATGAATTTTGGATATAGGTTTTTTATGTGATAAAGCATATCCCTGATTAGTTTAGGGAATTCAATGATTAAGTATAAAAAGGGGAAATGGGTGGGAGCTATTCCCCCCTTTTAATTTGTTTTTCGGACAGCATCAACCCTTGAAAATATGAGGCTGTAATATACAATTAGTAAGCATAGCCTGTGAGCTCAATGCCATCAGAGGGCAATCTTCTTTTTATTGTAATTTTTTTTTCATAATCTTTTTATACAGTGACTGAATTGACAGTTCGTGCAGCAATAGGAACTTCGTATCTTGCTAAAACTGGCTATTCGCAAACAGCTGATGTAAAACAGAATAACAAAAATAGATTTTAATAAATATCATGATAGAAATTAACTCATTCTTAATCTAATTAATTGACTGCAGCTAAAATTTTAGATTAAAATAAAAACTGGTATAATATTGAAGTAGTATTAATATTTTGTAATATTTTTTGAAACATTGAGATATACGAAATAAAAGAGAGTTTTGGGATTGGTGCATCCAACTAGTTATTTTCGTGACTTCATTATAAATATTTAAAATTAGAAGTTTTTTGCTTATAAATTTTAAACTTAAACTGATTTAACTTAAAATAAAATTAAATGTAGCTGAAGGTAAAACAGTATAAAATAACTAAAACATAAAAAAAAAAAAAAATCCAATTAAACCTATATTTGGAGATAACTCTTCAACCATTGGTATATTAGTGAGACATTTTATGTTTGCATTATAAAAAGGTGCTATGTATTACTTTATGAAAATACTTTACAATTATAGACATATTAATAAATGTGTAAAATTTGTTCTAAAAATTATCAGCATTTTACTGTATAAATTATTAGCAATTATCAGTAGTTCATTGACAAATAGTCAGAAGATTTAAATGTTTGAATTGCATTTTTTATTCAATATTATTAACATATACAATACATACAAGGTTTGAATTTCGGGACGGAATGGCAGGATTCATGACCTAAAAAATCTTGTGGGCAAGACATTCCTGTTTCCAAAAAGAAAAAAAAAATCGAAATTTTTTTCTTTGTGAAGTGGCGATCAAGTCTCAGGATTGACTGACTATTTTCGTGATAATTTCCACTATCGATTGACTAATCTCACAGTTTGCTCTTATGGCAATTATACAAAATTCTTTTTTCTGCATCGGACTGAAAAGTTTTGTAATTTTTCTCACAAAATTTTCTTGCTTGCTTGACTCACAAAATTTTGCATTTTTTTTTTCTTTTTTGGAGACCAACTGGCAAATTTCACAATTTATTTCTCTCAACTGATTGACAGATTTAGCTATTTATTCTGCGACTGACTGGCAAATTTCCCTTTTTATTTTTGTGACATTCTGATGAAATTAACAATTATTTTCCTGTGTTCAGCTGAAAAAATTGTGTTTTGTCTTTGTTATTGGCTGACGAATTTCATGATATTTCCTTGCGACAGATTAGCAAATTTCACGATATTTTACTGTAATTGATTGAAGAATTCCGCTACATTTTCCACTGGTGAAGTTCCCTCAAAATTCAATTTTTTTTCAGACAGGTCAACAGTTTTGAAAAATTTAATTTTGCCATGGTGGACCAAATGAACGATACTTTTTCTATGACCGATTTACATATTTTGCAATTTTTTTTCCTGCGCCGAAGCAAGAAATAATTAAAAGGGCAGTAAAGGTCACTAGAGTCTGAGCTTCTGGAATTAGCACTAAACAAAATGAGATTAAATCTTGTGTTGCTCATTGGAAAAAAAAGAAAACATGGTTTTTTACAATCAGTGGTTCAACATTAGATGTTTCATTTTCAAAATCATCGCACATTTCCTCATCAGTGGGCTCAATAATCATATCTCTTTTTTTTATTTAAAAGATGATCTTTCATACGATATTTCTGTATTCGTTTTTTTCCGCATCTTATAATTTGCACTTGCACAATTTGTAACTTTTCTACTCTCTTCTTTATTAACAATGACATTTTGATTTCCTATTCAAATAAAAATTCTTCTAAATTTAAAGAATTCCGTAAAACAAATAAATAAAATATGGACATCCATTGCCCAAAGCAAGATGTTTAAATGTTTCCCATTGAGTTATTGAAAATCATTAAAAGCATCATTTTTATGATGATTAAAACATGATTTATGTAATAAAACTCATATATTACGTATGTCATGGATTAAACATTAATATCCCTGGACGAATCATAAACGAAACAAAATGTGGACACCACAAGGTCCATTCTCGACCGATAACAACAACCGTTATCCAAACGATAAAAAAAATGATGAACTTTAAGGAAATCATTTAAATAGCTGATGTGCATAGTTCAGAGAAATTAGGACATGATTTTTTTTAATAAACCATTTCTCATGTAATAGAAGAAATCTACTGACTATGTCATTTTCAGATATTTCATATGGGTTTAAAATTCCAATGCATAGTTGAACATAATTCAATTAGCTAAAATGCCAGGGATTACGGTATTGACGATAATTCTAAACTACAATCACAGAAGGATATTGACGATAAAATCACCTACATGCATTATTCGTGCAAGCAAATTAAAAATGAATGCACATCAGATTTTACAAAATTAAGAAAAAAAAAATAAGAAAAAAGCAAAACCAATTATTTATGATAATTTAATATGTTAGAAAAGTTGCTATGTTCTGTTTGTCAAAAGTGTAACCTATAAAAGATTCCAAACTACACAAAATCAAACAAAATATAAATAAAAAAATTCATTTAGCAACTCAGTTATTAATTGACCATAACACTGAGTGAAAATTGAAAAACAGATATGATATATATAAAGCTTTATTATTTTCCTTTGTTTTAGTTAAAATAAACAATTCGGATAATTATCTTGTTGTTGATTTAAATTATTTCAATGGAAATTTGTCATGTTGGTATAAATTGTAAATATTTAAGTGGCAAGTAAAAAATAATAGGGTTAAAAAAAAAATATTTTTCTTCCTCTCATATAGTTTAACTAGGACTTCCCTCAGAGGGATTAGTATGAGCGATATTGCTGAGAATAAACATTTAATAACTTGCGATAAGTAAAGAAAATGAGATGTTACCTTTAATTGGTCATTCATTGTGATAAAATATGATGAAAATAAGCGTATTGAATCATAGAATTACAAAATCTTATATATAAAGTTGCATATACTATTTTTATAAAAGAAAAGCAAACCATGCATGGATATAAAATTGGAAATATGCAAAATGTTAAAAGTAATACAGAAAATAAAACACCAAATTTTCCTATATTGGAAATATAACTCTTTGAAATGATGTCATGAGCATAAACAGAAACTTCGCACCAATTTGAGAAACTATAAATAACATAAACTATTATGTTTGAAGAGAATGGAGTGTATTTTATACGGTGTGAAATCCGTCCGAATAGTTTATAATGTTGAATATCTGTTTTCCACGGATGCAATGAGGTTGTCGATAAGAGTTAAGAAATCCTTTTTTAAAAATTTGTCCTAAACGAGCACTTACATCTTATAAGTTACTGTGATGCTAAAGTTAAAGTTTCTGACCCCAACAGTATCCTAGAAATTGCAATATTATCAATAAATTGGGTTTAAATTTTTTTCTAGAAAAAAAAATGTTTAATTTGTGAAATTAAATTGTCAAATGTTTTAGAAATCGTTCATAACGAGAATATTATATCCTAAAAGTTGCCACCAAAAAAAAAAAAAAAAAAAAAAAAAAAAATATTAAATTTTTAGTCATATTGACATTAAAGAATTCTCAATTTTAGAACTTTTTTTTTGCTTGTGCATTAATGGTGATTATTGTTCCTACGCAAAATATAGTATATTTTGCAGCAAAGATAGTTACCAACATTTTTCGCCCACATTATTTTTTAAATCGGCTAGGTACTCCCAATGATAACGAAAAACACACAAACGTTAATGCTTTAAAGCATAGAAATACAGAATCAAAAGCTATTTATCTCCTATTATATACACATAAATTATCTAATTAGTGCTAGCAGATGCATTTTTAAATATACATAAATCAATATAACGCTTCATTTTTCTTTTATTAGTATTTCTTAGTATTCATTTTTCATTTATTTGTATTATTCAGTAAAATACTCACTTTCTTAAGCCCGAATTACGTCAAACTTTTTATAAAAGCGCCTAAGTCCATATAACAGTGAAGTATTGTGAAGAGTATTAAATACAAGGTAGTAAGACACTTAGCCGAACGCGGGTTATAAATCGCCATATATTGTTCTTTTCGCCCTCTCTCGAAATGCATTTTTTCCGTACATTTAAAAAACACGATTTTGAGTCATCTTATTTAAAATTCAAATAAATAAATAAGAGGAAGCAATAATAGCATAAGTCAAAACATTTTATTTCAGCATCAAGGAATTGTATCGTAGTTACACATGTGGAAAAAAGCTGCTTTTGGCCAAAAAACGTTGTCTTCACTAAATTTGAATCCGATTAAAAAAGTACCGTGATTAATTAAAATGTTATAGGCAGAGCTGCCAAGTCTCCGGCATTTTGGATACCGGTATTTTAATACCGAAAATCTTTTATTAAATAGGAACATTCTGCGGATTTAAAAAATAACTTTTCCTATAAGAAAATTCTGCTTTGCAATAAGCGGGGGCTTGGCATCTCTGTATGGAAATATTTCGTAACCTCCTTTTTAACCTTAAAAAAAGCAACGACCATTTTTCGTGTTCAAAAAGTATTGCTAATTGTTCCATTTTGCATACAAAGTACTGATTGTAATATTGATACATCTATGGTGATAAATTTCCAATAATTTTTCAAATCCCATTTATTTCATTAAAAATATAAATCTTTTATTCATTTAGTTTAAAATAAATGGTTTTTAACTAATTTCATAATACTTTTGAAATATCACTTTTCATTGGCCATCTTTTTAAAGCATTTAGAAAATGGTTGTTGTTTTCAGTCAAATATAGACTTTGGTCTGTCCGCATTTTATTTTATTATTGTCTGAGCGTAGCGAAGTCTTATACTCAGAGTACGTAACGATATTAAAAGTCAAAAAAAATTCTTTCGTCAAGCAAATCTCAAAAAGTACTTGTCGGATTTCGATTCTGTTTGTACCAAAAGGTAATCTGGTGAATGCACCTACTTTTAAAAATTAATTCCAAATAGTTTAAAAGTTATATTAAAAAAACTGATAAAAAAGCACAATTTATTTGCATACGTCACAGAAATTTGGTGTGCGTGATTTTCACAAGCTGGATATTTTTGTAGATAACCGAATCAGTACATGGAGTAAATAGTAATCATTTACGCACTCAGAAATATTGAATGCAATAAAACATTTTAAAATTTAATCATGCAGGAAAATAAAACTGTTATTTTTTTATATAAAAAAATGTCATAAAAACTTAATAGCATTTTTTAATAGCTAAAAGAATATTTTATATATTTCACGTGTGAAAATTAGAAACAATTACGTTTTTAAATAAAAAGTTTCTTTTATGACATCATTTTCCCTTTATATTTATTTTTATTGCGTGTTTTCTTTTAACTTACTAGGGGGGCCCCGCCCCCCTGCTCGCTATGCTCACCAACCCCCCGCGTAATCGCTTCGCGATTCCAAATTATTGGCTACCCCTGCTTGCTGCGCTCGCCAATACCCCATGATATGAATAAGCAGTTGCAGATCTTTCAAATGATGTGTCACACGACTGGTGTTGTAAAGAAATTAAAAATGTGCCCCCCTGGAGGGCAGAGTGGGAGGCGACACAAAAGACATCCATAATAGGAATAAGCAGCTGCAGACCTCTCAAATGATATGTCACACGACTGGTGTTGTAAAAAATTGAAAATGTGCCCCCCTGGGGGGCAGAGTGGGGGTGACACACAAGACAACCATAAAATGAATAAACAGTTGCAGACCTTTCAAATGATGTGTCACACAACTGGTGTTGTAAAGAAATTAAAAATGTGACCCCCCCTGGGGAGAGCAGAGTGTGGGGGTGACACACAAGACATCCATAATATGAATAAGCAGTTGCAGACCTTTCAAATCTTGTGTAACACGACTGGTGTTGTAAAGAAATTAAAAATGTGTCCCCCCTGAGGAGCAGAGTGGGGGATAACACACAAGACATCCATTATATGAATAAGCAGTTGCAAACCTCTCAAATGATGTATCAAACGACTGGTGTTGTAAAGAAATAAAAAATTTGGCGAAATATTACAGTTATCGCCAAGTTGGCGTCACTTTTGACAACTAATTTTGGTCGCCAAATTTGGCGATATATCGCCAAGTTGGCGACAAACTTGGCGATTGTTGGCGATGGTAACCTTTCCTCTCTTTATGGTAACCCATACGGCGATGCATAGACGTATCCCTTTCCTGATTGGTCTATTCGGCTCATAGAAGGAGTGGACAACCCGGATTCGTTAGTTCCGGAAATCTTCCACATCAGCATCATTCCAGGAGTCATTCCTTTTAAGGCTAGTTTTTTTTTTACTATAGAAGGATATTTTGTTTGTGTGTGGAAGTCAATTCTGGTCACTAATTTTTCGGCACGGATGCCACACGCGCATCAGACTTGGCGCCAAATGGGCTTTTTCAAAGCCCATTTGGCGAAAACTGCGTTTTCAAATAACGCTTACATACACTTTTTTAGATTATTTTCTATTATCAAAAAGAACTTACAGTAAATAAAATAATAATAATAACTATAAAAACAAACATTTTATATAATTAAAAAAAGGAAATGAAAGTAGATAAACATTTTATGAGTAAATAAACAAATAATAAATAAATAAAGCCGGGTTACCATCTCAGGTAAAATAATGCCATTTTGACGCCAATTATGTACCCTGGTGCATATGTGACATCTTTTCCCATTTTTCATCCATTTCCTGTTGGCATACAACTTTGAAATTTGGAATATGTATACATACCTGGGAGCAATACTGGAATTAGACATTGATTTTTTTTTTTTTAATTCGATTCAAAAAGGGGCAACGGGGGTTATTTTTTAAAGATCTATACAATTTATACTGCATAAAGGAGCCACTTACCTATTTTTATATACAAGAAGAAGTAAGTGGCATGTAAAAACAATTATAGTATACATAAATAAAATTCTTGAGATAATATACTAGGGATATAAGCACCGGGTTTGGCGAGATTTTTTATGCCAATTAGGCGAAAAAATCGTTTTGATTACCAGATACATATAGCATGCTATAATAACACGTTATTTATTTATTTCAAAATTTAAAAAAATTAATAAACGAAACATTTTCTGTTATTAAAAAAAGAAATAACAACCAATAAATGATAATATTTTTAGAACAAACAATTTATTATAACATTTATATGATAACCATGTTAGGCAACTGAACGCCATTTTGGCACTAATTAGGTATCTTGGTGTGTATAGGGCATATATGTGCCATATTTATTTGAAAAACTGAGCATGAACATTTACCAAGTGTGTTTTCATAGCCGCTTATATCTTTTTGCAACACAGGGCACCTTTCGAAGCCAAAACTGCACAAAAGAAAAAAAAAATCATTATTTGCAGTATTTTTTGAAGTGAAAACTTCTTTAGCGGCGCTGAGCACTTTTTGTATGGGTAAAAACTTCCAAACTCGCGTCAGGGTCACGTGATGCTGATCGAAAAAGCGTAAGATCGAGGGGAAGGGAGAGGAACTAGTATCTCCCACTCTTTCTACCGTGCCTGAGTGTGCTGCTCCGTTTAGGCGGCACAGGGCGCTTGCGCGAATGTCCGTGTGTGTTTTTTTAAGTTATAATTGTATTTAAGTTTAACAACTTATACTGTTAATAGATGGAATAAAATGTTATGAAAGAAAAAGTATGACATTGTGCATTGATTATGCTGCAGTTTCCAACTACTTTTTTTCATTTTTTTTATTGTATTTAAATAATAACAACATAAATTGATACCAAATGGAATAAAAAGTTAAGAAAGAAAAAACATGACATTGCACATCAATTATGCTGCACTTTCCAACCATTTTTTTCAATTCCTTAAATTTTCAATTGTATTTAAAGTTTAACAACTTACATTGTTATCAAATTGAATAAAAAGTTAAGAAAGAAAAGACATGACATTGCTCATCGATTATACTACACTTTTCAACCAATTTTTAAAATTATAATTGTATTTAAAGTTTAACAACATATACTGTTACCAGAAGGAATAAAAGGTTAAGAAAGAAAAAATATGACATTGTGCATCAATTATGCTGCACTTTCCAACCACTTTTTTCAGTTTTTTTAATTTTTGATTGTATTTAAATAGTAACAACATAAATTGATACCAAATGGTATAAAAAGTTAAGAAAGAAAAACATGACATTGTACATCGATTATGCTGCACTTTTAAACCTTTTTTTTATATATATATATATATTTTCAATTGTTTTTAAGGTTTAACAACTTATATTGTTATCATATGGAATAAAATGATAAGAAAGAAAAGACATGATATTGTACATTGATTATGCAGTACTTTCCAACCAATTTTAAAAATTGTAATTGTATTTAAACCTTAACAACTTATACTGTTACCAGAGGGAATAAAATGTTAAGAAAGAAAAAGTATGACATCGCGCATTGATTACATTGCACTTTCCAACCATTTTTCTCTGTTTTTTTTTTTTTAATTTTTGATTGTATTTAAATAGTAACAACATAAATTGATACCAAATGGAATAAAAAGTTAAGAAAGAAAAAACATGACATTGCACATCAATTATGCTACATTTCAAAACCATTTTTAAAAATTTTAATTGTATTTAAAGTTTAACAAAATATACTGTTACCAGATGGAATAAAAAGTTAAGAAAGAAAAATCGTGATATTGTGCATCGATTATGCTGCACTTTCCAACCATTTTTAAAAAAATTGTATTTAAAGTTTAACAACTTATATTGTTTGATTACTATTCAATTTGTTGCAAGTTTCAGAAGATACGGTCGTCCAGCAGCAGGAGTAGCTATTTATAAAAGGTTGTTTGATGTAATGGGCATATATTTCCACAATTCATATGAATGTGCATGTGAGGTACACCAGTATGTTTAGTAGTAATGTTTTTGATATCAGTGATATATGTGTTTGTTGTTGCCACTCTGAAAATGAAAAACTAATTGTATTGGTTGCCATTTATATTTCACCGGATAAGTCTTTAAGTGCAAATGAGAATTTTTGTATGAAAATTTATTTATTTGTTCTAAAGAGGCTTCTGCATTACTTCAAGATAGAATTGGAAAGAGATTTGATGATTTGCCGATGATTTTGAGTAGGGATTTCAACATCAACTTTGTGGATGATGAAAATCTACAATTAATTGAATTTTTAAATAGAAAATTTGATTTAACAATGACCAACCATCGCAATCTTAGCACAGAGAGATAAAAAATTACAATTGATGCAGTCATTACAAGATATTTAAATAGAATTGAATCAAAATTGTTTGCTATATATTTTAGTTACCATAAACCTATAATATCAAATCTAGAATATAATGATAATAATGATGATGATGATGATGGAAGAATTGTTGAAATGGGGATGAAAATTCATAAGTTTTATGGGTATTTATTTCAAAGAATACCAACTGACGATATTTCATATTTCATGCATTTGTAAATTTATGTTTTAAGCAATAGATTGCAATTTTTGTATGTAAAATAATATGCATTATTTTTCATGTACAATAGTGCATTAAATGAAAATTGTAATATAATTTTTGTAGCAGTAGTTTATAATAATGAATAAAAAACACTTCATTTAAAAGTATTTTCTGCACAATAAAATATGTCCAGACGACTAAAAAAATACACACATAATTGTTCAAGTTTTCACTTCTGTCGGCACTCCCGGAGTGCCTTTTTTTTTTTTTAATGTAATGTACATTTTGTAATCAGTAGGCTCGATAATCAGACCTCGTTTTTTTGCTTTAAGAGATGATAGAGAACATTTCCTGTTATTAAAAAAGATATAACAATCAATAAATGATAATATTTTTAGAACAAACAATTTATTATAACATTTATTTGATAACCAGCATGTTAAGCAACTAAACGCCATTTTGGCACCAATTAGGTACCTCGGTGTATATAGGGCATATATGTGCCATATTTATTTGTAAAACTGAGCATGAAAGTTTAACAGGTGTGTTTTCATATTCGCTTATATCTTTTTGCAACATAGCGCACCTTTCGAAGCCAAAACTGCACAAAAGAAAAAATAATCAATATTTGCAGCATTTTTTTTTTTTTTTTTTTTTTTTTTTTTTTTTTTAATGTAATGCACATTTTGTAATCAGTAGGCTCGATAATCAGACCTCGTTTTTTCGCTTTAAAAGATGATATTTCATACGACGTCTTTTTTGGATTCGTCGTTTTTCCATATTTGATAGTATGTGTCTACTCGTTCTGTACCCTTTTTTGTAACTTTCTTCTTTATTAACAGCGACATCTGGATTTCCTATTTAAATAAAAATTCTTCTAAATACAAAGAATTTTGTTAAAATAAATAAATAATAGGAAATGCGAACATCTATTGCTCAAAACATAAAATTTTTCCTATTGAGTTAATAAAAATCAGTAAAAACATAATTTTTATGATGATAAAAAGGTGACTTATGTAATAACAGAGTCATATTATATACGTTATGGATTAAGTATTAATATTTTTCCACCATTTATAAATAATAATAAAAGTAAAATAAAATGCGGACAGACCAAAGTCTGTATTTGACTGAAAACAACAACCATTTTCTAAATGCTTTAAAAAATGGCCAATGAAAAGTGATATTTCAAAAGTATTATGAAATTAGTTAAAAACCATTTACTTTAAACTAAATGAATAAAAGATTTATATTTTTAATGAAATAAATGGGATTTGAAAAATTATTGGAAATTTATCACCATAGATGTATCAATATTACAATCGGTACCTTGTATGCAAAATGGAACAATTAGCAATACTTTTTGTACAAGAAAAATGGTCGTTGCTTTTTTTAAGGTTAAAAAGTAGATTACGAAATATTTCTATACAGAGATGCCAAGCCGAATCAGATCGATTATCAGAATCATCTTAAGAAAAATTCAGCTCAAATGCCCATTTTGACAACATATTTTGAAATAAATTCTGAATTTATTAAAAAATCGACCAAAACAGTACATTATATAATTCCTAAATAACAAAAAACTGTCAGTTGAATGCATTTGAGAAAAAAAATTGAATTTAAAAATGAGTCATAAAATAACCGATTTGTTGTTTGAGTACATCCTTAATTCTTTAATCATGATTGCTTCGGAAAATTTAATGCGAAATACTCACTTTGACAGCATTTTTAAAAATATATTCTATCTTTATCAAAAAACTGGTCAATGCGTCACAGTATATAGTTCCTAAATAAGAGGATCCGTAAATTGGATGCGTTTGAGAGCGAAAATGGATCTTAAAACGAGTCATAAAAAACGCAATTTACTATGTGAAAACTTCCTTAAATTTTCAAATCACGAAGACTTCGGGAAATTCTGTTCAAAATACCCTTTTTGGTAGCCTTTTTCGAAATACATTCTGTCGTTATCAAAAAACCGATCAATGCATCACATTATATAGTTCCTAAATAAGAAGATCTGTAAATTGGATGTGTTTGAGAGCAAAAATGGATTTAAAAACGAGTCAGAAAAAAACGCAATTTCTTATTTGAGCGCTTCCTCAAATTTTCAGTCACGATGATTTCGGAAAATTCTGTTCAAAATACCCTTTTTGGTAGCCTTTTTTGAAATATATTCCGTCTTTATCAAAAAACTGACCAATACATCACATTATATAGTTCCTAAATAAGAGGATCTGTAGATTGGATGCGTTTGAGAACAAAAATGGATTTAAAAACGAGTCAGAAAAAAACGCAATTTCTTATTTGAATACTTCCTTAAATTTTCAGTACCGATAACTTTGGGAAATTCTGTTCAAAATACCCTTTTTGGTAGCTTTTTTTGGAAATATATTCTGTCTTTATCAGAAAATTGACCAATGCGTCATTTTATACAGTTCCTAAATACGAGGATCTACCATTTGAATGCGTTAAAAATCAAAAATGAATTTAAAAATGAGTCGGAATATAAGCAGTTTGGATTTGAGGTTTTTTCTCCAACTCCTATTTTTGTTTAATTTCTATTTGCTATACAAATTGGTCCTATGAAAAACTTGTCAATATAAAAGTTGTAGATATTTTTGAGAAGATGTAAAATAAATTTAATCAGAATTGATATCTTAAAAATTGACGGAGTTATGGATTTTTCTCTTTTTTCACCGCCCTTTTTCTTTTGTTTTTAATTTTTTTCATCGGTAACAGTTGGTCCTATCAAAAACTTGTAAATACAAAAGTTTTAGATAATTTTAAGAATATTTACAAAAAATTTAGTTGGGCTTGATAGCTTGAAAATTGACGAAGCTATGAATTTTTTTCTCTCAAAACCACTGTTTTTTTCTTTCCTTGAGCCCACTTCTAAATTTATCAAAAATCTGTCATGCATAAACTTTTGGCCCATTTTTAAGAAGTAATATAAACTTTAAACCGATTCGATATCTACTTTAATTAAGAAGTTGTGGCGTTTTTTCGGTTTTTACAAAAACGCCCCTATTCCGACCCCCTTGGTCCGATTTTGCCCATTAACGAACTTAGCGAGATTTTATCCCCTTTGATTTTATGTACCAGTTTGGTGGAGATTGGTGAAGACTTATAGAAGTTATCGTGTCCATAAAAAAGTGAGATATATATATATATAGATAGATAGATAGATAGATAGATAGATTTATAAACTGGTGTGATTGCAATAGGTAGTATTTCATACGAAATCTACCTAAAATAATGTGGGCAGAAAATGTTGGTAACCATGTTTGCTGCAAAATATGCTATATTTTGCATAGGAACAATAATCACCATCAATGCACGAGCAAAAAAAGTTCTAAAATCGAGAATTCTTTAATGTTGATATGACTGATTTTTTTTTTTTTTTTTTTTTTTTTTTTTGGCAACTTTTAAGATATAATATTCTCGTTATGAACGATTTCTAAAACATTCGACAATTTAAATTCACAAATTAAACATTTTTTTTCTAGAAAAAGTTTTAAACCCAATTTATTGAGAATATTGCAATTTCTAGGATACTGTTGGGGTTAGAAACTAGAACTTTGGCATTACAGTAACTTATAAGATGTAAATGCTCGTTTAGGACAAATTCTTAAAAAAGGATTCCTTAATTCTTATCGACAACCTCATGGCATCCATGGAAAACAGGTGTTCAACAATATAAACTATTCAGACGGATCTCACACCATATAAAATACACTCCATTCTCTTCAAACATAATAGTTTATGTTATTTATAGTTTCTCAAATCGGTGCGGAGTTTCTGTTTATGCTCATGACATCATTTCAAAAAGTTATATTTCCAATGTAGGAAAATTTGGTGTTTTATTTTCTGTAATACTTTTAACATTTTGCATATTTCCAATTTTATATCCATGTATGGTTTGCTTTCCCTTTTATAAAAATAGTATATGCATCTTTATATATAAGATTTTGTAATATGCTTATCAATATGCTTATTTTCATCATATTTTATCACAATGAATGACCAATTAAGGGTAACATCTCATTTTCTTTAGTTGTCGCAAGTTATTAAATGTGTATTCTCAGCAACATCGCTCAGACTAATCCCTCTGAGGTAAGTCCTAGTTATTATTATTTATACATGGTGGAGAAATATTCATACTTAATCCATAACGTACATAATATATGACTCTGTTATTACATAAGTCACCTTTTTATTACCATAAAAATTATGTTTTTACTGATTTTTATTAACTCAATAGGAAAAACTTTGTGCTTTGAGCAATAGATGTCCGCATTTCATTTATTTATTTATTTTAACAAAATTCTTTGTATTGAGAAAATTTTTTATTTAAATAGGAAATCCAAATGTCGCTGTTAATAAAGAAGAAAGTTACAAAAAAGTTACAAAACGAGTAGACGCATACTATCAAATATGGAAAAACGACGAATCCAAAAAAGGCGTCGTATGAAATATCATCTTTGAAAGTAAAAAAACGAGGTCTAATTATCGAGCCTACTGATTACAAAATGTGCATTACATATAAAAACCCTGCAAATATTGATTTTTTTTTCTTTTGTGCAGTTTTGGCTTCGGAAGGTGCGCTATGTTGCAAAAAGATATAAGCGACTATGAAAACACACTTGGTAAACGTTCATGCTCAGTCTTACAAATAAATATGGCACATATATGCCCTTTACACACCGAGGTACCTAATTGGTGCCAAAATGGCGTTCAGTTGCCTAACATGCTGGTTATCATATAAATGTTATAATAAATTGTGTTTTCTAAAAATATTTTCATTTATTGATTGTTATTTCTTTTTTTATATAACAGAAAATGTTTCGCTTATTCCTTTTTTTCATTTTGAAATACATAAATAGCGTGTTATTATAGCATGCTATATGTATCTGGTAATCAAAACGATGTTTTCGCCTAATTGGCATAAAATATCTCGCCAAACCCGGTGCTTATATCTCTAGTATATTATCTCAAGTATTTTATTTATGTATACTATAATTGTTTTTACATACCACTTACTTCTTCTTGTATATAAAAATAGGTAAGTGGCTCCTTTATGCAGTATAAATCTTTAAAAAATAGCCCCCGTTGCCCCTTTTTGGATCGAATAAAAAAAAAAATCAATGTCTAATTGCAGTATTGCTCCCAGGTATGCATACATATTCCAAATTTCAAAGTTGTATGCCAACAGGAAATGGATGAAAAATGGGAAAAGATGTCACATATGCACCAGGGTACATAATTGGCGTCAAAATGGCATTATTTTACCTCAAATAGTAACCCGGCTTTATTTCTTTATTATTTGTTTATTTACTCATAAAATGTTTATTTACTTTCATTTCCTTTTTTTAATTATATAAAATATTTTTTTTTATAGTTATTAATTATTATTATTATTTTATTTACTGTAAGTTCTTTTTGAAAATAGAAAATTATTTAAAAATGTGTATGTAAGCGTTATTTGAAAACGGAGTTTTCGCCAAATGGGCTTTGAAAAAAATTGCGCCAAATCTGATGCGCTTGTGGTATCCGTGCCGAAAAATTAGTGACCAGAATTGACTTCCACACACAAACAAAATATAAGTTAAAAGAAAACATGCAATAAAAATAAATATAAAGGAAAAATGATGTCATAAAAGAAACTTTTTATTTAAAAACGTAATTGTTTCTAATTTTCACACGTGAAATATATAAAACATTCTTTTAGCGATCAAAAAATGCTATTAAGAGATTATCACAAAATCTCAAAATCAAAGTTTTTATAACATTTTTTTAATATAAAAAAATAAGTTTTATTTTCCTGCATGATTAAATTTTAAAATGTTTTATTGCAGTCAATATTTTTGAGTGAGTTAATGATTACTATTTACTCCATGTACTGATTCGGTTATCTACGAAAATATCCAGCTGTTGAAAATCACGCACACCAAATTTCTGTGACGTATGCAAATACATTGTGCTTTTTTATCAGTTTTTTTAATATAACTTTTAAACTATTTGGAACTAATTTTTCGTATGTAGTGCATTCACCAGATTACCTCCATAAGTACCTATTGGTACAAACAGAATGAAAATCCGACAAGTACTTTTTGAGATTTGCTTGACGAAAGAATTTTTTTTACTTTTAATATCGTTAAGTATCTCTGAGTATAAAGACTTCGCTTCGCTCAGACAACTACCCTGCATTTACAAATGTTATGAGGGAAACTCTCTCCTCCTGGGAAAACCTGAATTTCAAGCCCTGATAGTCAAAGATATTAAAGATGTGAAAAATATATTTCAATATATTTAAAATGTTATAATTGTGTGTGAAACATCTTTGCAATTTATTATTTGAGATGGCATTTGATAAAGAAATAAACATTCACCATAACTAAAAACATATAGAACCGGATATCCGAATCCGGCAGGCAAATCGGATACCGGATATCCGGTATCCGATATCCGGCAAAATCAGTATCCGTTGCATCCCTAGTGTTAATTTTTGGTGACCCCCCACGGTGAGGGGCGAAAAATTTAAAATGCTTATAATTCGCGATCTAATTTTCTTAGCGCGGTCAAATTTTGTTTGGTAATTTATTTTGAGACAGTGCTAATTTTTGGTGACAGGAGACCCCCCCCACGATGAGGGTCGAAAATTTTAAAATGCTTATAACTCACGATCTAATTTTCGTGGCACTTCCAAATTTTGTTTGGTAATTTATTAAGCTATTGCATAGCTTTTATCGCGGCGACCGAATCTAGAAATTCCGTAACTAGAAAAAAAAACCTAGCACTCCGGCTAACGACGTTTCAGTTCAGCAGACTTCGGCACGGTATCCTTCGGTAGACTTCGGCAGACATTGACGCGGTACCTTTCAGATATTTAGAGGATATCAAGTCTCAAACTTATGTTTCTCATTTCAGTTACCATAAACCTATAGTTTCAATGATAAAAATTCCTGATTAACCTACATGTATTGTAAGATAATAAAAATATTTTAAAGGATATTAACTTCTCATTTATTCAATAAAAGAAAAAAAAATTGTCTTTTTATCGGTCATCACGCTCAAAAAGTATAACTTGAATTAATATCAAAGAAAAAGAAAAAACTTGAATTAATATCAAAGACAAAAAAAAAAAAAAACTGCATAAATAAAAAAATATATAGATAATTATAAATGCATAAGTTGATAAAAAATGCTATGCAATAGCTTTATAGCGGCAGTCCCCGAGTGTCACACGTATTTTTTTTTTCGTTCGTTTGCTAGATGGTTTGTGGTAAAGTTTAACCTTGTAGTATTCAAAAAGTTCCTGCTTCGAAGCTTGTCGTCGGAGTTTGATTTTTTTTTTCTCGTGAATAGATTTTATTTATTACCCAATAAATTTAATTTTACATGATTTTTGTAATATTAAATTGTTGAAAAATAGCTTAACTTTTTTTTTTCAAAAATAATTTTTGTTAATGGGGTGGATTGTGAAATTTAAAATTTTGTTTAAACTTCCACTAATTTTTTGAAATTTTGCATTTTTAAATTTCATTTAAATAATTTGTCTTGTTTTTGGAAAAATCGGAAACTTTAAATGTTGCTTCAACATCCAATAAATTGTTGATAAATTTTAACTTTTTAAATTTCATTTAAACAATTTCTTTGTTTCTAGAAAATTTAAACCGTTAGTAAATTCTCTAAATTTTGGATTCTAGTTAAATAATTTAACTTGAATATTTTTAAAAAATAGCTCCTAAATGTAATCATTTTTAAATTAAATTTAATAGTGTTATTTTCTATGCAAGGATTTAACAGTTATAAGTTAATGTTTTGTATTTATTAATTACAGGATGAAGTGGTTTGAAAGGAATGTTAAACGAGATTTTCGATTACACTTACTCATTTATTTTGAGTAAATTTTTGTTCTACTTAAAAGTGGAATACTCACGAAATTTACTTTCTTAAAGTATGTTTATTCATTCAAATTAATAAATTGTGTGTTATTAAGAGTGGAGAAATATTTTTTTTATTATTAATATACTAAAGATTTCGTGGTTTCAATTATAAAATACTACTACGTTACTGTACAAAATATACTTTATGAAAGACTGCTATGCTACTGTGCAAGAGGTAAATATACAGTTTGATTATACTATTTTTCGAATAATAAACTAGATAAACTAAATTGCTGATTTGAATATTAAAATGAAAATAAACTAATAACAAAATAAATTACAGATTTGATTTTAAAAAATTGTTTCATTCTATTGTCTCATTGATGACGTCAAATGAACGTTTGTAAATTAATTAGCTTAGCTCTAATTTGTGCGGGTGCCACACTCAATGCCCATTATATTTATATTATTAAAATAATGTTTTCTTGTTTTGTTTATTGTTTTATTGTTAATATATTATTGTTTTAATATCATTAAATGTGTCATATTAGTAGTTTTCCCCCTTTCTTTCTTTCTAACCGATAACCAGGCCCCTACCTTCCGAGTTAATAATCTCAGCTTAACGGGTTAGATAACTGGTATCGGGGCGGACGACCGCCTAATTGCCGCGAAGCGGCAATAAATGATGAACTGCACATGGCTTCGCAAGATGGTCTCGTAATTTAGAGCCTTGATCAGATGACGAGACCTTCACCTGGCAAGGCACCTCCAGAGGTATAATTCATAGGTAACTTGGAGGACTTTGCACCCACGACGGATTTTACATGCACCAGGTGACATTAGCGTACATGATGCAATTTTAGCTGGCAGAGTGGGGGCGATCGACGCAGACGCTGATTGTGGCTAACGGTTGCTGGACTTAGTAGTTTATTGCCTTTTTGAAAGTACTGAGTTTGGCGCCGCACATCACTCCCACTTGCCGTGCCAAGTGAAATGGGGCTGGAGCTAAAATTTTTGAGCCGAGACGGTGGAATGTCCTTGGCAGACAACAGGGGGGGGCAATTTTGAGGGAGATTTAGAAAAATAAATAACCAAAATTAAAACGGCCGAAATGCTAAGTAGTGCCAGAGAAGGGAGAATTTTCGGACCGAAATGCAAGGCAGTCGAATCGCTGCTGGTGGTGACGAGATCCCGCCTTTCTACCGTACCCCCCAAAAAAAGAAAAAAAAAGTGCTTCATGGGCTGTCCCATTGCAGCGGGTCCGATAGCTCGTGCGGACAGAGTCCAAATGCACCTAATAAAGAGGCGTACTGTCACTAGAAAAAAAACAAGGGAAAAAAGACCCGAACACGTTTCGGACCGCACAGAGTCCCTTGAGTCTCTGCGTCGATGAGGTCAACGTGTGCGGTTCGGGGTAGGTGGGCTGGTAGGTTGCTTCCCATTTCTCATCGGACCGCACAGGGTCCCATGGGCCCCTGCGTTAATGAGGTCAACTTGAAAGCCTGAGAGGCGTTAGTCCACTAGGGAGGGGGTACCAGAACGGTGTCGGACCGGGCAGAGTCCCTTGAGTCTCTGCGTCTATGAGGTCAACCTGTATGGTTCTGGTGCAGTGGACATGATTGGTGCTGCCGAATCTCTTCGGACCGCACAGGGTCCCTTAAGTCCCATCATCGATTAGGTCAATTTGAAAATTTCGGGAACCATGTCCAAGGGGAGGTAATCCTAGAAGGTAAATGGGTTAGTAACAATACTATTGTTTACTGTACTGCTTACCTGAGAAACCTGTTAACGTTAAGCTTTTTAAGTTGTAACTGCTGTCTATTTGACTTTTATGGAAATGAGGATTAGATAGTTGACTTTTTGGCTGTTGATAGGTGGGGGAAATGGCTGAGCTTGTGGCTAGAGTGGCTAAGCTAGTATTACACTAACTAGTAAATCTGCAGATCAAGAGCCTCAACATCATCTTTGCACATCATTTCTTTTTTAAAACACACTTTGGGTAATATTCAATTTCCTTTAAACTGTAATTTAAAAATTTCAAATTACGTAATTATTTATAAGAATAAAATAAGAATAAGAAGTTTTCAGCCGACAAAAGCGTTAAATTAAAGATTTAGTTATGTACAGGATATTCTGAATTTTTCATGATCTATTATTTTTGTTTTTTTTATTATAACATAGTAGATTTCTTCAGGGGGGTTCCGCCCCCCTAAACCCCCCGTAGTCTCATTAAACTTAAATTTGTAACTTTCTATCAATTTGTTAATGGTTATCGTATATCTAATATTTCTTTATACATTTTGATTTATAAGGATAAGTAACAGTTTTAGTAAGCATTTTTCATTATCCTCATACTTCTACATACCTGTCCACACCTAAATCTGATGTATCAGGAACTTTTGAAAGTGTAAACTCAGTAATCTAGGGTTTTACAATTTTGTTTCCGGAAAAAAGAAGTTTTGATTGCATTTTGTGGCAGATATCGCGGCCAGACACAGACAGAACAGACTGACAGGCAGAAAACAATAAATTTTGTGTCGCCAAAATAAGCCTTCACTGAAGTTTCGGCAATGACGTCATTATTCATGAGTTATTGCTATCCATGTTTCTTATATTTTTAACGACTACTTTAAAATACCTGTTTTATTTCAGTTATGACGTCAAATTTTATCAGGTGAAATATTTGTTAAAAATATAATTATTTTTTATTTCTTTTACTTCTAATTATGCCCCCATTTTTGTCAAAAAAATTCTTATTAACGAAACAAATTTCCGTGTTTAATATTTAACAAAGTACTATATTTATTTTTATTTTAATTCTGACGTCATATTTATTTTTTCTTAGTTTAATTTTTCGAATGGAACTTGCTCAATTGAAACTTATTGTCGTTGACAAATTATTCCAGATTTTGATTTTTTTTTTTTTTTTTTTTTTGGCAACGATAAAGGAAAGGAAATTGGTTAAATTTTATCTAAAAGATCGCTATTGATTCTGCATGAAAAAGAAGGAAATTTTGAATTATTAAGGAAAATATGTGAATAAAATCAATAAAACATAGCCTATGTTATTTTCTGGACTATGTTATAGTTATACACAAAGATACAAAGACATTAATTCATCAGTTTTGACGTTGACTTCATTTAAATTTTCGCGTTCAATAATTACACGCATTCAAATTTATAACATTATAATAATAAGGATTAGGATGAATGGTTGCTTAGCAACCATTAAGAGAAAATAAAGAAAATGAAATAAATACATTTGAAATACAGTGTCTCACAAAAGTGATGGGACACTTGTGCTTTATAAAAAGAAACTGCAATATAATAAATAAACATGTGCAAAAATTTTTTGGGTGTGTTTCATATTTAAAGTTAGTAACAATTATTACATAACATACATTTTGTCAAAATATTAAAATATTAATTTAGTAAAAATACAATTGTTCAGAACGGAGCAAAAAATGGCTCACATAAGTGATGGGACACTTATTTTTCCATCAAATATTTATCCAAAAATTTTACTTTTTAAAAGGTTTTAATATTTTGTTGGATTTCCTTTTACTTTTAAAACATGATTTAATCTTTTTGGGATGGACTCGACTAATTTTTTTGTGATTTCTGGAGTGATTTTACCCCATTCTTCTTGAAGCACCGATTTTAGTAGTTATTTTGAAGAAATGGTGTGTTTGCGAATTCTTGATTCCAATTCTTGCCAAATATTCTCTATGGGATTTAAGTCTGGATTTTGTGGTGGTGTTTTTATTATTTCAGGACAGTTATATAGCAGTCAGAGTCTAACGTTCAGAGCAGTGTACTTGGGGTCATTGTCCTGGTAGAATTTAAAATCGTTATGAAGGGTCAGTTTTCGTGCTGAAGATTTCAAATTTTGCTTTAAAATATCAATATACTTGTACTGATCCATTATACTGTCAATAAAAACAAGATTACCAACTCCAGCGGACGACATACACCCCCATACCATAACTCCTCCTCGACCATGTTTTACTGTTGGTACCAAGTTCTGTTTGCGAAATTCTTCCCTGGGTTTTCTCCACACCAAGATTCTATAGCTATTCTATGAGCTATTTTTTGCTCCGTTCTAAACATTTGTATTTTTATTAAATTAATATTTTAATATTTTGACAAAATGTATGTTATGTAATAATCTTTATTAAATTTAAGTATGAAACACACCCACAAAAAAATGTGTACATGTTTTTAAATTTATTTGATTAGTTTCTTTTTGTAAAGCACAAGTGTCCCATCACTTATGTGAGACACTGTAAGTAAGTCTCTAAAACAAATTAGTTTATATTATTGGAATACATTTATAAAAAATCTCCAAAATTTACAGTAATAATTTTAAATATCTGACAAATGAATAGACAAAATTTCAAAACAATACGAATAATTTAACCGGTAAATTTCAGCATCCATTTATCATAATGTGACATTTTCGCTCAAGAAAAAAAAATGGAAATCATTGGATTTAACATAGAAAAGCATTATTGCGCAAAATAAAATATTCTATATTTTCCGAACGAATGAACCAAATCTTACAAAAAACTATACAGCTTAATCCCAGTGCCTCACTAATATACCCACCTAATTTCAAGCCAATCGAATGCTTTTTACGGAAGTTATCGCGGAACAGACAGACTGACAGATATACAGACAGACACAAAAAATTTCGTGTCTCCAAAGTAAGCCTTCACTGACGTTTCGGCAATTATCACTCCCACCACAAGCTGCCGTCAGTTTGGATAATCTTTGTACTAACCTTAAATTAACCAGAGAGTTCACTTAACCCAAGCACTCCCGGTGAATTCCCTTTTGATTTTTTTTTTTTTAAATATATAACTTATGTTGTTTAGATTTAGTTTTCCCCCTTATAATAGCACAAGCCCTTTAAATAGAAAAACTATTTTTTTTAAATTTATGAGTATCAATTGACAATTTTAAGCAAAACTGAATTAGGAATTTCAGCTTAAAATAAAAGTTATTGAAAAAAATATTTAGCTATCGGCATATACAGTGTTAATCATTTTTAAAAGGATTGATTCTCAAAACGATTCATTTTTAACTTTTGGGCATGATCTCATAAAAATTACTAGACTGATTTTCATGAAATTTCAACACACAATAAATAAAGCACATACATTAAAATATTATCTTACTTTTCCTGTCAAAGTATGCATTTTAAATGTATTTATTTTTTGTTTTGAAAATGATTCGTAATTTCCGACTTTTATGAAATATTTGTATTTTACCACTAAAAGAATACAAGGTCACGGATGGTCTAACACTCCATCAGTCCGTCAATCTGTGCTCCAGCACTGAGAAAAAAAAAATTGAGGGGCACAAAATTGCTAAAACAAAATGAAAACAAATAAGAAAAATCATGCATTAAGCATACACTATGAAGCACTTTCCAACACTTCAGGAAATCTGTAACAAAAGTTCGTTATTTGGGCAAATAAGGGCATATAGCCAAATATGTATTCCAATAATTTTGAACAGCCTTGTATTTGATCTGTCAATTGATGTACGTACTATGTCAGTGGCGTAGCTAAGGGGGGGCAAGGGGGGCTTCCGCCCCAGGCGCCGGGGCCTAGGGACGCCAAATTGAGAGAAATTGTTATATATCTATATTGGGGTGGGGGCGCAAAATTTCTTGCTGGCCCCGGGCGCCAAAAAACATAGCTACGCCACTGTACTATGTAATGGGGAAATTAAGTTTAGTAAGAAAATGCCTTGTAGCTTGAAATTTCTTTTTCATCAGTTTATACTAATCGATGGAAACATACTTGAATACTTTTGTTCAGCCCTGTAGTTTACCTTGTATTTTTAATACACGTCAGCATTAAGTTAAAATTTATTTTAAACTAAAAAACTCTTAAAACAACTGAAATCACATTCTCATAAATTATCATTCATAGGCGTCTATGTACCCAATTCTTTGCGTGCCCTGCATATATGTTCTGCAAACATTTCTTAGTAAACTGAATGCAGTTAAATGTAAAAATGCATAACTTATTTAAGAACCACCTTTAAGCTCATATTTAGTAACGTTGATGAACTGTTTTGGGTAGCCCTGTATACCAACTACAGCATTTATACACATCATATAATGAGCATAGATTTAGTGAAACTTACGCATAATTAAAATGCATTTCATTCATCCATCAGCCATCATCGGATACGTATACAGTACTTCGGAAAGAAGATACTATTTGTAATCGTTTGTGTGTTCCTATAAATGCTATGCACTTCAAGTTATACAAGACAGTATCATATAATTCGCGTAATTTATATTAAGCCTCAGTGACATATATCAATTTTATTATACATGGAGCAGTTTAATATATGGAAAATATGTCGCACACCAGTCCCCCCCTTTATCATTATGCAATGGAATTCATTTGTGTAGCCCTGTAAATGAATAATAGCTTTATTTTCACCGCATACGCTATAGAATGCATATTTTAGTGCACCTCGTAGATGCATATAAATTTTAATATGTTTGACATTGTGTAATATCTTTAAAATTCCTCCATGAGCGTAGACAGGGGGGGTGCTCTGGGTGCCCGGGCACCTCCCCGCTCGCGTAGATCCAAGATTGATTATTTTAAAAAATCAAAATTTATAAAAGAAAAAAGAAGAAAAATGTAAGCAAAGTTAGTTCAATTAGTTAATCAAAACTAACAGTCTATGTTTTGAAATGTGATAAAAGAAGAGACTTTGATTCTTTCTTTTTTTCTTTTTAAGAAAATTATTTTGTTCATCTTTTTTAAAACTAGAATATTTACTACAATCTGCATTAATCACAGTAAATCAAAAAAATTGGTTTTATAATCCCAATTTGATGTCGTTTCTTTATGGATTTTTTTTTAACACATTTCTATTGCATGCATATTTCCATAAAAAATTAGAGTAAATTCTCGACAAGGATAGAAACTACTATTTATATCTTTGCTTTTGTTATCTAAAGTCTAAATAGGAGCAAAAAAAAAAAAAAAAAAAAAAAAAAAAAAGGAAATACAGATGTGAAACGATAATTCCACCATGTGATTATCCTGGAGAACGGAGGGGGTGGAAGGTTGTACAAATTAGAGATGAGACAGGCTCAGCCAAAGCCCGAGCCCAAACCCGGCTCCGCACGGGTTCTATTTTCATTTTAGTGTTCGGGCCGGGGGGGGGGGGGTTCGGGCTCTATTTTTATTTTAGCGTTCGGGCCCGGGGGGAAGGGGGGCTCGGGCTCATTCTTTCTGAGAATTAAAAAACATTTATGTGTAGAAGAGATTGAAAGAACTACTATTTTCGTTTTAAAATTATTTATTCAAGTCATTTCATTGTTATTTTGATCAAAACGAAAAAAAAAATTTTTTTAATATATATTTTTATAGTTGATTGATGCTTCAAAAGAAAATTTGTGATGTATGGAGATTTATGTCTACTGCATTTCCGTCGACAATTAATTAATAAGGCGTCTATCAAAATAATCATAAATAATAAATTAGCTTCAGGTTGGATTTTCGTTTGAGGCAGAGGATATTTTTTAATTCGATCGTTTATTTATTTATTTTGTTAGAGAATGATTTCTTCGTTTTTGATGCAGACTAGATACTTGAGGTTTGCAAATTATTTGATTGTGCATTAATCATAATCGTTCTTCATATAACAACAGCATTGTAATTTTTTTTTTCTGTTTGTCATCATGAATTTTGCTTATGCTGAGAGTTTTCCTTCATAAGTAAACATATTTTACATGTTATTCTGATTGAAAACATTCGATTAATGTTTCTTCTTTTCCCATAAAAACAACGGAACTTTAAGATAACTGTATCAATGTTTTAATTTGCGTTAATTTTAGGGTTCTCGTCAGTCATGGTGAATTGTTAAGAGAAATGAATTGATTATAGAAAAATGTACAGGGATGTAGTAGAGGGTATACTGGGGTATACACCGTATACCTTCTGGATTTTTTTTAAGGAACACCGTATAACCTTCTGTTTCTCATTAAACCCATAGGATGTACTCTCTAGAGAGGCCTGTCCAACCTTTAAGTAACCAGGGGCGCACCTTGACTTTTGGCACTCAATGAAGGGCGCCATTTTTTACGTGAAAGAAAACGTGTGGCATTATTATCGCATAATACTAGCATACATGCACGTCTTAACATAGTGAAAATGAATCGTAAAGCGGTAAACAAAAGGCCCCTAAATTCTGGAGTAATACGTATTAAATTTCAAATTATACATTTTTTTCTTTATGAGAAGTCTATATTAAAAATGTTTGAAGGGTAAAGCGCCAGAAACTTTAAACTTTGATAAACTTTAATAATTTTAACTTTAACAATAAATAAATTATGAAAATCAGAGGTACTGCTAGGTTACTTTTAGGATGTGAAAATACAGGATTGATTTATTCTGAAGGCGTGGATTAAGTTTATGAAAAGTACAAAAACAGACGAGCATGATAAGACCAAATCATGTGGGTGGTTTAATAGGGTTTGTCTGGAAGTGCTTTCATAGATGGAAATCATTCGGCACTGTTTATAATTTTTTTTAGGCAAAATTATAGAAAAAAAAATCCCTCTCAATTTTTAAAAGTCAGGAAAGATAAATGAAGCCCTTTTATCCTTCATATACAGCTGCTAATTGGACACTATGACAACAGCAAAATGAAAAAAAAATCTGAGCTTTTATGCACATGCATCTTCAAAATAGAAGGGGAGCATGTGAAAACGTTTATTTTTCTCTTACATAGTAAGTATTAAAAAGAGCTATTTCCAACTATTAAGAAATTTAACCTTCATAATTACACTAAATAAACAATAATTAACAATCGCAAAAATATGCATGATTAAATTTTCAAAGTATGCCTCTGGTTTTTAATGTACAACGGCAAGCCAATAGCATGCCAAACACAGGTTTTAAAAATATCTCTGATAAAATATTAAAGAAAGCATTCTTTGTAATGGAATTTTTCTTCTAAAATGTTTAACAGGAAATCTTCAAAAGGACGCCATGGCGCCCGCGTGCGCCGCGTTGGACAGCCCTGCTCCAGAGTATACTCTGTGCCTTAGCGCATATACCCTCTGCGTCGATCGTGTAACCAGTGGTTTTTTTTACGACTACGCCCTGAAGATGTACTCTTTTTATAGGAAATTGAAAACGTTTTTTGATTCTTCAGCATACAAATAGTAATTTCTATAAACACTATCCATTTATTCAGGGGCGTTCCGACCCAGTGTGCAAAGTGTGCGGCACACACAGGCGCCGAAGCAGTAAAGGCGCCAAAACATATTAGTTGAGACGCAAATATTAAAAAAATATATCCTTAATTTATTCATACTAAAATGTATTATATTTTCTTGGCATCTGGATTATCTTTTGTAGATTTACCTTATACAAATTATATATATAAAACCCCTCCTTGTATAACAATTCCGGGGTCAACCTATCCACGAGAAAAAGAAACTCATTCACCAATGAAAACGTTTCATAGTCGTAATGGAGCGTTCTCATTGGTCAGATTTACTGTGGGAGCTGGAAATGACGTTACTACATTTTATTTCGCTTTGAAATCTTTCCACGATTTCAAAAAGTACACTGTTAAAAATTTGACCCATTTGCTGCAGCGGCACTCCACAGCTTTTATAGAATATCTCTTTTATGACCAATGAGAATGCTCCATAACACAGTAAAGTAACCGTTTTCTATAAAAGCGGTGGAGTGACGCTGTAGCAAATAAGTCAAATTTTTTACAGTGTATATTTAATTAAAACTTTTTATTAAAGGAAAGCGAAGGTGCATTTTAAATGCAATATTGTTAAAATTTTTATATTCGGGTTGCTTTAGTTTTTTTTTCTTTACAGCTGTGAATGACTCTTGAGAATTTCAAATCTATAAGAAACATTGTGAAAAGTTACCTCCGATTTTAAAGGCAATCTATTTGCTGACCAATGAAAGCGCTCTATAGTCGTAAAGGAGCATTCTCAATGGTTAGATTTACAGTGGGAGCTGTAAATGACGTCACTACATTTTACTTCGCTTTGAAATCTTTTCACGATTTCAAAAACACTATTTAATTAAAACTTTTTATTTAAGCAAACCGCGGATGCGTTTTAAATTTCATTATAATCCCCACCCCCATCTACCAGATAGTTTTGCTATATAGTTTAATCGCTGTATTTATCAAAATTGTTTCAGCCTAAAGTGGCTATGATTGACCACAGTTGTTGTAATTTTTTATCATCCTTTAAAAATGCAAACACGTCATTTTGACGGGCTTTCTAGTAATTTATAAATATTCATTTCTTTCTTTAAAATTTTATTTTATTCTAATTATGAATCCTCTAATAAATAATTTAGACAAGACCTGTCTAACCTTTATAAACAGAGGCGCACCTCATATAGTTATAAATAATAAAAGGCGCCGTAATTCACATAGCTGAAAATATGCAACACTGTTATCTCACTGTGGTGGAAAAGCATAATATGCAGTTTTATTACCATAAGAGCTAAATTTCACTTGTTTTTTATTAAAGTGTGAACACGTACTAATTTATCTTTCTGCGTCACAGAGAGAAAGAGAGAAAATATGAGCCTCCCCCTTTCCCATTATTCACTTCTAACTACGGCACTGGCTATGCATATATAACGTTATCACTTTAAGGGAAGGGAGGGAATCTGGCATATGATATCGAAAGATATCTCTAGTGAGGGATGGGGGAATCTTGATATATTTATAATTTTTCAATGATCCAACCAAAATTTTCTCTTTCTGTTTCCATTTTTTTAAAATCAAAATTTTTCCTATTACTTTACTATTACCGTTGCAATATATATATATATATATATATATATATATATATATATATATATATATATATATATATATATATAATTTGTTAACTATTTTTATGAAAATACTCATTAATGAAAATTAAAATAGTTAAATGACTATAAAATTATTTATTTTTAAAATATTGAATATCTCAATGTTTGGTATTCCTATTCTTCTGTCTTATGTGTATGCATATATATAATCTGCGTTTAAGGGTTTCTCAACTGCTCCGCTCAACAAGCGCAAAACAATTTAACGCATTTACAAATTCATATTTTAACAGAAAGTTATAAAATTGGAATGCCTGACTATGGAGGCGATTTCGAATCGAAATTAATTTTCCATTTTATCTTATACTATAATGCGAGCAAAAATTGTGTGTGTGTGTGTGTGTGTGTGTGTGTGTGTGTGTGGGTAAATTTTATCTCAAAAACGGCTCTAACGATTTTCGCAAAAATTTGGATTTTACCATTTTCGGGCACGAGAAGACCATTGGGCTAGGTCTCATGTTCGAGAAAATTCGATTATTGGGTCATTTTGGGTCATAATGGGTCAGGATCAAGCTATTTATATCTAGAGAACGACTGGATCGATTTTAAGGAAATTTTGTATCCAATCGTTTTTTGGCACGAGAAAACAACTGAGCTGGGTCACATGTTCGAAAAATTTTGATTAGTGGGTCATTTTTGGGTCATTGTGAGTCAAGCAATTTTTATTTAAAAAACGGCTCTAACGATTTCGACCAAATTTTATATTTTATCGTCTTGGATTACAAGAAGACCATTGGATTAGGTAACATGTTCGAGAAAATTCGGTTAGTGGGTCATTTTTGGGGTCATTGTGGGTCATGCTATTTTTATCTAGAGATTTTCTCACGCAATTTTGACTAAAAATTGCATTCTATGGTTTTCGAGCACGAGAAAAACATTGGGCTCGAAAAAAAATTTTAATGGGTCATATTGGGTCATTAAGGATCTGGGTCAAGCTATTTATATTTAAAGAACGGCGTGATGGATTATAACGAAATTTTGTATGTAGCAGTTTTTTGACATGAGAAAACTAATGGGATAAATCACATGTTTGAGAGATTTCGACTATGAGGGTCATTTGTGGGTCATGATGAGTCATAATGGGTCATGGTCAAGCTATATCTAAATAACAGGTGGAACGATTTTAACGAAATTTTGTATGCAACATTTTTTTGGCACGATAAAATCATTGGACTAGGTTACATGTTCGGAAAATTTCGATTAATGGGTCATTTTGGGTCATTAAGAGTCTGGGTCAAGCTATTTATATTTAAAGAACGGCGTGATGGATTATAACGAAATTTTGTATGTAACAGTTTTTTGACATGAGAAAACTAATGGGCTAAATCACATGTTTGAGAGATTTCGACTATGAGGGTCATTTGTGGGTCATGATGAGTCATAATGGGTCATGGTCAAGCTATATCTAAAGAACAGGTGGATCGATTTTAATGAA
Source organism: Maratus speculifer (assembly GCA_964019185.1). Classification (NCBI taxonomy): domain Eukaryota; kingdom Metazoa; phylum Arthropoda; class Arachnida; order Araneae; family Salticidae; genus Maratus; species Maratus speculifer. The sequence continues at coordinate 185,949,683 of OZ025298.1, read as the reverse complement.
ATTTTGTGTGCAACATTTTTTTGGCACGATAAAATCATTGGACCAGGTTACATGTTCGAAAAATTTCGATTAATGGGTCATTTTGGATCATAAAGGGTCTGGGTCAAGCTATATATAATTAAAGAACGGCAGGATCAATTTTAACGAAATTCTGTATATAACAATTTTTAGAAACGAGAAAACTAATGGACTAAGTCACATATTCGAGAGCTTTCGATTATAAGGGTCATTTGTGGGTCTTAATGGGTCAAGGTCAAGCTATATATAAAGAATGGTTGGGTCGATTTTAACGAAATTTTGTATACAACATATTTTTGGCACGTGAAAATCATTGGGGTAGGTCACATGTTCGAGAAATTTCGATTAGTGGGCCACTTTTGTGTCATTCTAATTTTATCTAGACAACGTTTCGCGCAATTTTGACTAAATTTTGTAGTTTATCGTTTTCGGGCACAAGAAAATCATTGGGTTATGACAGATTTTTGAGAAAATTCGATCAATGGGTCATTTTGGATCATAAGGAGTCAGGGTCAAACTAACTATATCTAAAAAGCGGCTCAATCGATTTTATCTAAATTTTGTATCTAATGTTTTTCGGCATGCTGAAACTAATGAACTAGGCCACACGTTCGAGAGATTTCGATTATAAGGGTCATTTGTTGGTCATGATGGGTCATGCTAATTTTATATAGAAAATTGTACTCACCATTTTGACTATACTTTGTATTATATCGTTTTTGAGCAAGAGAAAACCATTTGGCTTGGACACATGCTCGCGAAAATTCGATTTGTGGGTCATTTTGGGTCTTAATGAGCTAGGGTCATTCTTATTATATATAACAACGACTCAATCAATTTTACCTAAATTTTGAAACAAAACGTTTTTTGTCACGAGAAGACTATTGAGCTGAGTCGCATGTTAAACAAAATTATATTAGTGGGTCATTTCGCTTTATTGCTGAATGCTGCCAAGATAATTTTACCTAAAAAATGGCTTAAACGATTTTCATTCAATTTTATATTCTACTGTTTTTGATTATCTGAAGACGATTGAGCTATGTCACATGCTTGATCAAATTTGATTAGTGGCTCATTTTGGGTAATACTGGTCAGGGTCACGAGAATATAGCAAAAGCCAATAACTTGGTGATATTTGAGAAAATATTGGCGACATATGGCCAAAAAATCGATTATAAAAATTACGAAAACCAAAACACGTATTTGGAGCCAAATGAAAGAATGCCTCCAAATTTGGCTATATCTAGCAAAAAATATTGTCTTTCAGAATGTAAAGAATTTTTTTATACATTCTCAGAGCTGCCAAGTCTCCGGCTTTTTGGATACCAGTATTATTATACAGAAAATTATGTTTTAAGTAATTGGAACATTGAGACGATTTAAAAACAGATGATTTTCTCTAAAATAATACTGGTGTGCAAAAAGCCGGAGACTTGGCAGCTCTGCATTCTTAAGAGGATTCGAGATGGATGGTTAAACCAATCACAGTCGAGCTAAAAAAGTGATTTAGATCGATGTCCTTTCGTTGTAAATTTTAAAATAAAGTAAAATTTATAAACATGCGCATAAAAACATAGTTTTCTTATTGATTGTTTTTCTAAATAATACTATTATAAACATGTTTTACAGTAATAATACAGAGTTAATGATACAGTGAAAATACTACATCGAGTTGAACACAAAGTTAATTTTGACCGAGCTAAGCTCGGTCTCCCCTGCTAGTGATAGTTAAATTACCTATCCAGTTCTAATCTATTTCGATCACGTGATCATCCGTTTTTCTTCTGCTTTTCGACCGGTTTTTCTGCTTTCGTCGGGAAATGTGCTCAAAAACGTCAAATTTGAAGGCTTGTTATGAAAGATCGTGTTATCGATATATTGTGTTAAAAAAAAAAAAAAAACAGAAAATTGAGTGCAGTTTGGCAGTTTCTGAATAACAACACCTGCTATTTTCATGCATTTCCGAACAAAAGTAAATTATTGTCACAAAGTGGCCCTTTTTGATTTAAGAACACCCTTAAATGAAAATCCATCCAATCGAAGCTCGAGTTGATTTCCCACTGAATTCAGTTGAGTATACCGGCGGTGCTATTCATGTTCCGGTCTGATTTTTCAAGCAACCGTCAATTTGTATTTATTTTCTGACATTTAGGTATAAAACTTTTAATTTTGACAAAAAAAAAAAAAAAAAAAAAAATCTTGATAAAATAAATAATGGAAATGCACACAATCCCTCATACATATTTTTTTTATTTATAATAGCGAAATGATATTCAAATCGCATATTTCTTAATTGGGAAATTATATCTTGAGATAATTTGCACCGAGAGAAAAAATATGTCTGGCGAATCCTTGAAATGACTTCAAAAATTTTTTTCAATAGTAAATGTTAATATTTTCATACCAGATATATTATCAGAAACTGAAAAATACTACGAATGTATCAACAGTTTTTGTTGTTGTTGTTTGTTTGTTTGTTTTTTTACGTTTGAAACTTTAGAGAATTCGAAAACTTGAAAACTGATGCGAATAGCTGCCAAATGCCAAATAAAAAGGTTTTTTGAAATAGTAATTAAAAATACCATTGAAGTCGTTTTTCTTTTTAGCTCACAGGCTATCATAGCCTGAGAGCTTATGTGCCTGTCCGTTCTGTATGTACGTTCGTACGTGCGTAACGCGATAACTCATGATAAAAATATCCCATCCACTTGAAATTTTGTATATAGGTATATCCTGATAAGGCGCTTCCCTGATTAGTTTTTGGAGTTTATTCGATATGTATAAGAGGGGGAACGGGGGGCGCATGCCCCTCCCCTTAATAGATATAAATGGGTTTTTCGTGCAGAATTAACAGTTTTTGTTCAATATTTAGATATAGGATCATTTTGATGAGGCGATTCCGTGACTGTTATTAGGTGTTCATTGAATAAGTATAAATAGGGGGAACGGGGTTCTAATACCCTCCCCTTAATTTATATAAATGGGTTTTTCAATCAGAATTGTCAGATTTCGTTCAAACCTCTGAATAGTTTTGGAAGTTAAGTATAAAAGAGGGGGATAACTCTCCTTAAATTATATAAATGCTAAATGGGTTTTTATTAATAATTATCCGATTTGCACTGAATTTTGGATATAGATTTTTTTATATGTTAAAGCATGTCCTTGATAGTTTTGGAGGTTCAATGATTAAGTATAAAGAAGGGAAAAGGGGAAAGCTGTTTCCCCTTCTTAATTTTTTTTTCGAACAGAATTAACCCTTGAAAATATAAGGCTGTAATGTACAATTAGTATGCGTAGCCTCTGAGCTCAATGCCATCAGTTTAACTGGGCAATATTCCTTTTTTTTTCTTTAGTATGATTTATTTGTAATTCTACCGGGATCTCACTACCGGGATCCCAATTTGAAAATGCAGAAAAAATCAAACGTTACGCTTTTGGTCAGTGGGAAGAACTGCTTGGGGAAGCACACAAGCATGATCTCGTTGAGGAATAAAAGATCGCCATTTTGCAATGATCATTAAGGGTTTTTAATTAATATTTCGGGTAATTAACAAAAAATAAAAAAAGAGTGTCAGGTGCACGGTGCATCTACCATCATCGACCTTTATCCAAATTTTCAGTTCTCTATGTGCGGTGGATTTTCTTAGCCATCGCCAATACATGCAAAGTAAAAACAAACTTTATTTTAGATGCAATCGATTGTTATTACATTAAATTGTTTTCTCCGGAATAATGAAATTTTACCGTAACGCAGGATTCTGATAGAGAGTTCTTTCATTTACACAGGTTTTACTGTGTTACGAATTTTATTTACATAGCTGCTATCCTTCTTTATTTTTCAAGTAATTGTAGCATGTTTGGAAACAGAAATTTATTTATTTAATGAAATAAAGCACGAACTGTAAAGAAGCAAGACATATTTTATTAAATAAATTTTCTGGTTCAAAAAACTCCAAAAGAATGACAACTATACATTTATAAATATTCAGTTTTTTTTTTTTTTTTTTTTTTTTTTTTTTTTTTTTTTTTTTTGAGGGGCGGATAAAGTTTTATTTTTACAGGCGATTGGATGAGGAGAGGGGGGGGGGTTAGGGCGCCAAATGCAGTTTTGCACACAGGCGCCGAATACTGCTGGCACGCCCCTGCATTTATTCATTACATTTCTTTAATATGTCCATGAAATTTTCTTCTTAAAGGGCAAGAAATATGGGAATCATTTTAGGTATGAAGGCTATTTTTATTTGATACCAAATTGCTCTTTTCATAAGCTTGAATTTAAATTTTTATTTAATAGTAAATTTTATAAGAATTTTTTTAAAATGGGATATCACATTTGAAACAATTTTTAAATATCATTAAATTTTTTATTTATTTATTTATTTATTTTTGTATACATTTTGTATCGGGCTCGGATGGGCCAATGTACTAAAAATCTTTCGGGCGCGGGTTTCAAAAATCGAGCCCGAACTCATCTCTAGTACAAATCTGTGCTTCTTCTGAAAATAAGAAATGATGCTACGTAAAATTCAAAATAATATGGAGGTTGGTTTGTTGGTTTGCTAAATTTCGTTTTTTGGGATCATATTTTGACATTCGTACAGGCTCATTTTTTTTTAACGGGGAAATTTTATTTATTCATGAGTAGAAAATATAAGAGCTGTTTTTCACTTTAAATTGCATATTACAAGTTATTTTAATGCTACTTTGATCAAAATGACAGTGGGAACTAAAGTCGTGCTTATTTATTTTAGTATTTCATAGCTGTTTGAAATGAAAACTTGTGATAATTACAGATTTATGTTTACGGATATCTTTATTTTATATCTATCATGTTTTATCTATGTTTATATATCTTTTTCTTATTCATTAGCAGCGTCGTGCGAAAGGGGGAGCGTAGGAGGCAGCTGCCCTGGCTTGGAACTTTAGGAGGTGCCAAATTTATACTACCAACGTCATTTTTGGCCTGTTACAAGAAAAAGCTGGGTGGAGGGGGCGCCAAATTGTAACTTTGCCCCGGGCGCAGCTTTCTCTTCGCACGCCCCTGTCCATTAGAATAAGTTTTAAGCAACTTCTCATCCTTCTTCACGCAATGAAAAATTGCGATTGGGTCTTTTTTAAAAGAAGTTCCCCACAATTATACCTTCCGCAAAAAACCTGTCTAAAACGGAAATTTGATAGGTTTTATGGGGTTCCGTTTTATTAGGTTTTATTACATAAGATGTTTGTTGTACCCAACATGTTCAGGTTAAAAAATTTGGGCACCCCCCCCCCCCCCACCTGTTCAAAAGGCTGGCTACGCCTATGTCCTCTGAAACGATTTTTCCCCATAGGCCGTAACGTAAGGGGGAAAATTCGACTCTCCCTGTAAATAAACTAATCATGATAGAAACTTCATTTTCTATAGGGTTCGTGCTAGGGTAAATGTCAATAAGGTCCAAAAATTTTAGGGCAATCCGAGTGTATTTACAGGAGTTAGAGCGCGGACAGACGGACAGATGAACTGACAAACCGAATGCATAAGCACTTTTCAACTTTGTTGGAAAGTGCTAATAAAAATAAAAGTTTCTCAAAACTACTTTTGTAGATGCAGCGACTGATCTTGTTGAGACTTGATCTTCTTGTGTCAAAAAGACGAAGAGGATAAAGCGCAGTGTTGCCAGATTGGGGATTTTGTCTCCATTATGGGGAATTTTGAACTTCCAGGGGAATTTTTTGGGGACAAGTTATTCTTGGGGATATGTTTGGGGACTATGAACATACTTGGGGAAAAAAACTTGGAGAATTGTTATCACGATTTCAATTTTGACTTTCAGGAATTTGTCAATACTGGATCTGTCTCGAATTCGATTTTGTTTGAACGAAATAAAATACAGAAATAATAGATCCTTCTCGTGCTTTGCTCACCGTTTACATGTACTACTACTACAGATTCATCATGATCTACATTGGGCTATGCCGCATCTGAATTTTCAGAAAAGTGATTCAGATTTTCCTGTCATTGCGGACAGAAACAAAAGCACAGAAATACATCTCATTTAATAGCATAGATTTATGGAAGAAATATAAAAACAATTTTATAACTTTTTGTTGTTGTTGTTTTTAGCGTTGAATATACATGCAAAATTCTGTTGAGATTAAATGTTTATCTATTTTTTCAGAAATGGGGAATTTAAAAAAAAAAAAAAAAATGCTTGATTTGGGGAAAAAATTTAGTTTAAATTTGTTAAAAAAATTTTATAACGGAAAATTGAAAATTGAAAATTTGTCTTTTTGATTAGAAATTTCGTTGGGGATTTTTTTCTGAAAATAGCCCTGATTTGGGGAAAATTTCAGAAATTTTGGGGAAATTGACTTTCGACAATCTGGCAACACTGATAAAGCGAAAAAAATTACTAAATGTAAGTTACGCTGTTTTTTTTTTTTTTTTTTTTTTTTTTTTTTTCTGGAGGGGTGGGGAGACGTTTGCTAATTTTTTTTTTTTTTTTTTTTTTTTTTTAATGTTTACTATGTTTGCATGAAGAAGTGCAAATTTTTACTTTTGCATGGTTTAAAGATTAAATATGACCTTGACAAGGTTCATTTAGTTAGAATATCAAGATAACATTGTGAGTTTGGGAAAATCTGCAGTTTTATCTATTGAATAATATTTGAATTGCATTGTGTAGTATTTTTCATTTTCCTGATAATACTCTTTTTCTATTATTAATATATAATTATGTCACTAGCTCTTTGAGCTTTGTCCTGTGCATTGTGTATAAAATATGTATTTGCTTTTACTATTTTAAGTTAATAACATTAAAATCTTTTTAAGTGCCTAATTATGCAAATACGTAGCACCTATAGTTGCCGTTCAAGACATCCGTATGTACGTCCATCTGCATATAACAACGCAAAAACTACCCAACCGAATCGTTTGAAATTTAAAATATATAATTATTACATGATTTTGTAGAGCCATTTCAAATTTTATGAAAATCGGATGCATAGATCAATTAAAGGGACAATCAAAAGTATTCCATTACATTACGGTCAATGGGGAAAAAAGTTTCAAATGCATTTTAATCGTTTGAAATTTAAAGTACATAATTATTACATAATTTTGTCGAATTATTTCAAATTTAATCAAAATCGGATGCATAGTTTAATTACAAGGACAATCAAAAATATTCCGTTACATTACGGTCAATGGGGGAAAATGTTTCTAATGCATTTTAATGGTTTTACACTCATTCGAACATAATAAAATTGGTATGTATCTATAAAGTGCATATTATAATATACATTTTGTATAATGTGTAGTGCAAAGAACATTTGTTATTGATTTACCAGGCCACACAAAAGTATTCCATTACATAATAGTATAGGAAGAACATTGTTTGGTGTACATTTTAATTGTAATTAACTATTTACAATTTTATGAGATTGATATATGAGAGTGATATTTTAAAAACTTTGTTATCGTATGAATGAACCTCATTTGCTACGCTTCCAGGGGTCTCGCTAAGGGGGGGGGACAAGGGGGAGCCTCCCCCCCCCAAACATTCGCAAATATTGTTCCACTTGGCAAATTTAATGAAAATTTTAATAAAAATTGTAGCACATTTTCTATTTTTGATAGAATTTGCAAAAGTTACAACTCTAATTGGAAATATTATTAAACTTTTTACAAATAAGAACTGTATTACATTTTCTAAGTGTGGTAACTTGGCAAAATTATAAAACGAGTTGGCAAATATGAAAATTTGACTTGGCAATTTAAGGTCTTCTCCCCCACCAATAAAAAGTCTTAGTGATGGCCCTGAGTGCAATTTCCAACTTGTTTATTTAATAAGAGGCAAATTTTAAAACAGAAATGCGATAGAAATATTCTTTGAAGTTACGTACAAATGGGTCTAATAGTTTCAGAATAACAATTTTTGAAAGTTTTGGTTATTGTAATATTTTATTTAATTCTTTACACCCTAAATTATAAATTCATAAAAATATCACTTTCTTAACCATTTTTCGGGAATTTTTGAAACGATATTAACTTCTTGAAGGGCGGGGGGATAAAATATATCCCATTAATTTTAATTGCGAAATACCACATTGACGCCAGAATTTTGAATGAAAATTTTAATTTTATCAAGATTGTGGAGAAAGTTGTGTTTTGAAATAAATTTCATTTTAAATTCTGGTGTTAAGCACTCATTTCAGCATTCTGAAAATAGAAGTTTTTTGCCCTTCAAAGGGTTAAAAAAATTATATAATCATTTAATAAATTTTAGAAGAATTTTGTCAATTAAAATTAATTAATTAAATTTGAATTTATAAAGATTTTGTGCAATATTTATAACTCCACTCAAATCTTTATTTTTTTTATATGAATAAGAAAATGTAGAAATATAATACTCTTCCAATAGAAATATTTCCTAGTTGGAATTCAACCCCACCCCCAACCCCCTCCCCCAATCTTACAATATCAAGAAAGCTGGAAAGATGCAAAAGAAAAGGAATCATCCTTTTAAAAATATTTTTCTTTGTGCAAGCAATAATGCTTTTATAAACTACCATACTATTAATAGATGTATTAAATAAATTTTATAACATGCTATTTTAACCCTTTCGGGCCTGGTGTTCTATTAATAGTACATGTGTTTTAATCGAGTATTATTTCATCTTAAAAACTATTTTGTTATTTTCTACATACAGAAATGATAGTATGGATCAATGACTTGCTTATTATGACTTCATTTATGCTTTGACATTCAGTAATAATAAAAGTTTACTTAATCTTCTTTGCACCGTTGGCGATTTCTTTATTTTATGCATATATCTCATTCTTTAACCCTTTCCGGCGCAGTGTTACCGCTCCGTCAATAACTAATTTTAATTCCCAACTTACAATCGGCACCAATAATATTTTAGCAAAATTTTACTTTTACAATGACAGCTTAAATCAGAGAATTCTTAATTTCTTAAAAAGTCTTTTGTAAATTCCGGTGTCAGTCAGCAATTTCTCATTTTACAAACAGAATTTGTCTGCGCCGGAAAGGGTTAAATTGAAAATATGCCCCACCAGAGGCTACGAGGTTCTGACCTCCAAACTGGTAGACGGTAGGTACTGGGTTCAAACCCAATCGCGACCGTCGGCCTAACCGTTCGGAGTTTTCCGTGGTTTTCTTCGAACCTTGGGTTTCCTTGCGTAAATACAGGTTAGGTTCCCTTAGAAAGACCCCCACGGAGGGCATTCCACCCCTTAGGGTCTATATGCCCCAGTGTAGATAATTGACCGACATAAATACAAACAAACAAATAAGTTTAAAATATAAATTACTTTTCCAAACGAATTAGGTGTGACAAATCGCAAAAAAATTAGAAAGTGGTAATATCTGCTAAACGCTGTCGTAATACGATATTTTCCAAAGGTCTCTAAAATCTCTTCCTTAGCCTATTATCATATCAATATGAATTGAATAATGCACAAAATAAGTACATTCATTGTTTATCCAGGCAATGAGATAATCTTCAAACATTCAGAAGTCGATTTGGACAGCTACGATTAACATTATTAAAGTAAGAATAATTTTGTTCTCAAAATCGAAAAAAAAAAAAAAAAAATCGGATTCGAAGAGTTAATGGTACTTCAGTGTACCATCGTGTGACAAAGGGTTAAAATGTACTTGATCTATTGCAGTACTGAAAAATATTGAATCTTACCGTTCCTTCTCGAATACGTTTCGCTAACTCTGTCGCTGACAGATTGAGAATGGCATTTTTTACTGGGGGAACTTTCTTTCCACGAAATCCATATATTACTGCGCAAATATAATGAAGACAAATACGGAGTACCCGATATAACACATCGAGAATTTTTATGAGTGTCTCGTCCATATTTCTAGAATCACTAACACTCTATTAGAATGGAAAAGAAAAGATTACGCTGAAATAGAAACAATGAATCAGCATTCTCAAACACATGATTATATCACTTAACAATGGTTGAAAAGATAGACAGATGATAATCGAAAGTTGAAAGTTCCTTTTATTAAGAAAATGAAAAATATTATAGTGCATCATTTTGCCATAGATAAAACTGCAGACTTTCCTCAACAGACTGGACCATCAGTCTGGACTCTAGTCTGGAACAGCGGGGTAGGGGGGCGCCAAATTGAAATTTTGCCTCCGGTGCAATTTCTTTTTCGGACAGCGCGCGTTTTCAACAGACAATATTTTTTTTTCTGCTGCTAAGGCCATGAATATTAAAACACGACTAAACCCGTCTGTCTCACACGCGAAAATAATTTATGCAAGTTTTTCAGTTTTCTTAAATTATTGAGCGGTTGAGATAATGGAAATCAATAATAAGTGTTTGTATAAAGTAAACGCTAACCGAATTTTTTAACTCTTTATGCCCCGACGATACTTACAACTACCATTAAAATAATTTGTTGTAAAATTAATTTAATACATCGATTAGTAGTAATAATACTGTTTAGAAAGAGTTACACTTTACTCAGAGCCGTCCTTAGGGGTGTAAAAGACAGGTGCGGCCGCACAGGGCCTCAGGCCTAGAGAGGCCTCGCGCTCCTCAATTGTTTTTCTTTATACAAAATAGTTAAATAGTCATGAGTCTTTTGTTTTTTGTTATTTATTTCATAAAAAATTTTTTACGTGCAAACATGCCTATTTGTAAAATGTAAAAGGATGAAATTATCAATCCAAGTTGCGGAAGCTCGAGAAGCGAATCGATGCTTCTGCCTAAGAGGCGTCGCGACGGGGGATTATGAGGGCTGAGTAGTGATGGGCGATTCTGGAAATTTTGAGAATCGATTAAAATCGACATCGTATAAACAGGCATCGATTATAATAAGAATCGATTTCTTAATTCTAGAATCGATACTAAAATCGATATTTCGATATTTTTAGATTCACACACATGAGCTCAAAATTAGTAATTCTAAAACTTGGCGAATCAGCAGAGCCGTAACACCTCCTACTCCTTACTCCCATTTAGGGAGGCACACAAGGACGGATCTGGAGAGTCCTCAAGGGGGGGGGGGAGGACGATTTCAAAAAATTTAGAGACTCGAATCTGATCGCGAGTCGAGGCTAATTTTTTCACTGCGGGTTGGGTTTCTATTTTTACTGCAAGTAGGGTTTGGGTCCGGTTGACTTCTATTTTTACTGTGTGTCGCGTTTCGATCCGGTTGACTTCTTTTTTTGCCGCGGATCTGTTTGGGTTCCATTTTTTGCTACTGTTTGGGTTAACTAATATTTTTTCTGGGGATTGCATTTGGGTCCGTTTGACTTCTACTTTTTAATGCGGGTCAGGTTAACTTCTATTTTTTTACTGCATGTCGGGTTTGAGACGGGTTGTCTACTAGATTAAGCTACTGGGCGGATTAACTTATACTCTTTTTTTTCTGTGGGTTGTGCTTGGATCGAGTTGATATCTTTTTGCTGCGGGTCGAGTTAACTTCTACCTTTTTATTGCGAGTCCGGTTTCAATCCGGTTGATGACTATACTTTGCTGCTGGTCGTGTTCTGTTTTTTGCTGTCGCTTCGCAAACCCTGTATTAGACATGGAGGGGGGGGGGGGCGCAATCGCCCCCGAGACTGAGCGTTTAGCTTTTATACCGGACGGAGCCTGGGTTTGGAAATTTTAGCCCATGTATACCTCTAGGAAAACGGCAGTCCACGCCAGGTCCGACCTGAAAAAAGGTGTGGCTCGATCCAGATCTGCAGAAAAAAGTAAGACCCGACACGCCCCGATTTTGAAAGTGTGAAGACCTAACCCAGTCCCAGACTAGTAAATAAAATTTGGCGCGACCCGACCAGAGTCGCGCCGGTCTCGAGTTTCAGCTTCATCCTTCTTTTCGTGCAGGCATCTAATGTAATTTTGCAGACCCTTTATTGGGCTCAACGGGGGAGGGGATCACCTCATCACCCTCCCCCCCTTAGATCCGCCATTGATAAACTACATAACATTATTACATGAAACACCTTACGTAATAAATATCTAGATCTTTTGATATCTTTTAATAAATAAATTAATTAATTAAAAAATATATTCTGCTAAAACGAAAAGCCAACTAAAAGCAAATTCATTGTTGCGTTTGTTTTCATTGGCGCCATTAAATCGTCGCAGGAAATTCTGTAGACATAAATCTGTAATTACCACAAATTTTCATTTGAAACTTGAAACAGCAATGAAATACTAAAATAAATAAACACGATTTCACTTCCCCATCATTTTGATCAAAATAGCATAATGACTTAAAAAGGAATAAATGCGCAATTTTAAGCGGAAAAAAGTTGTTTCAATCTTATCTACACATGAATATACAAAAATTTTCCGTTGAAAGAAAATGAGCCCAAGCCCGGAGATTAGAATAAAAATAGAGTCAGAGTCCGTGTCGACCTAGGGCCCGGTCTTTTGGGCTCGGGCTGACCCCGTCTCATCTTTAGTGCTTACCTCTAGGAAGAAGGAAGTCCACGAAAGACCCGACCTGAAAAAAACAGTGTGGCTCGGTCTATCTTTGCAGAAAAAATATAAGACCCGATCCGCCCTGGTTCTGAAAGTGTAAAGAACTGACCCAGTCCCAGTATAATAAAGTTGGCACCGGGTCGCGCCCGTCCCGAATTTAGATCTAACCACTTTTCCGTGCGTGCCTCTAATGTCGTTTTGCAGACCCTTTACTAGGCTCCCCCCTTAGATCCGCCGTTGGAGGCACAGAAGTAAGCTATTACAGATTTTAGAGTCGAATAATAAGGATTTATCTTTTATTACTTTTAAGATGTAATTTTAATAATAATTTATATTATATTTAACTTTTTTTGAGAAAGATCTCGGTTAGATAAAAAAATAAAAGGGGGAAATGATTTATGTATATATACGTATATATATATTTAATACGAAACACATGTATTTTCTACTTATTCCTTCAACCAAACAAATGGAGACTTACTTCCTATAAACGTCATTCTTCTTAAAAATTCGCATATAAATGACATTTTGAAAGCTCTAAATTTATTTAAAAAATAATTTTTTTTTTTTTTCAGTCTTTTTAAGACTTCCTATAAGGGTGTTGGATGCCTAATTAAATCATCGCAGCTATAGCTGTGATGATTTAATTGAAGAATCAGCCATGCTAATTATTGATTATCCCCCAATTTAAAAGCAGAAATACTGCTTTAAAAATATATATGTAACTAATTTTTTTTCTTTTTAAAATATACACTATCTACCAAAAAGTATTTGTACACTTTCAGTTTTTGACATTTTGTCAAATATTTAAAAATATACTGGTCGGATTCTTCTGGAACTTCAGAAATATAAAGATTATGTTTCACTTTATATTTATTTACATTCATTTGTTAAGCGGGTAATTAGGGGGCCGGCAAAAAAACAAAGAATAATAGAAATATTTGGGATCGCCCTGTACATGAAAATGCACGAAACGACTTATCGCTTTAGAATACAAATATATGAATACAGCAGAATATGTACACTAATTTTTGTGAGAATAGCATGTATATTTATGGCGATACAGCGATTTTTTTGAAAAATTAAAAAAATTCTGGTATGTTTTTTGTTTATATCATGCTGGGTTTTTGACCAAATTTAACGCAAATTTTAAAAAAAATTGGCAAAATGCAGTAGAAAAAATGTAGCGCAATTGGAATATAAATATATTAAATATTTTATGAAATATGAGTAGTTGTATAAAATAATTTTTATCTGCGCATGCGCGAACTAGAAAAACATTTTTTTTACATCATTTAATAGTCAATTCTATGGAGTGACTTATAAAAAAAATCCAATCAAATATCGTGAAAATTCAAAAAGATATCATTATTTTAGTGAGATGTTTTTACTCTGCTCTCTAAAAACGGCTGAATCTTAAGGGATTCTCCACAAATTGACATTTTTTAATAACTGACTTTAAAAAAAAAACTAGTATTGAATTAATACAATATCTAATACAATATTGCTGCTAATAAGTACTTGACAATTGTGATAGAAAAGAAAAAGAGCTTTATTCGCATTCAGGATCAAAACTAAGAGAGGGTTGGGGGAAAAGGGCATGTGCCCCGGGCGCTAGGATGAAAGTGTCTCAAATGTACATTTTGTTTGGCGATTTTTTCCATGTCTATGCTTAGCACGATATTGTCAAAATCGTCCCATTCAAAGCATTTCTCCTATACCAAAGCATAGAAGAATCTAATGATGATGGCATAAAGATCCCGCATAAAGCAGATTTTTTTCTCGTTTTGATTCGGTTTCACGATTTTAAGGTATCATTTTTTTTAAACAAAGCAGACTACTTTAATCAATATTACATATTTTAAGTTTTAAAATAAGTCGGCTAATAATAAATTAGAAAATTTTTCTTTGCAAATACTTTTGCAGATGCTTTGCAAAGAAGAAAAGGGAGGGGGGGGGGAGTTCACCAAAATTCATTGAAATATAAATATATTAAATATTTTCTAAAATGTTCTATGTCATGCAATATTTTCAACCAAATATAAAGCCACATTCAGAAAAATTCGCAAAATGTAGTAGAAAGAATAAGGTGCTATTGAAATATAAATATATTAAAAGTTTTCTAAAATATGAGTATTTGTATGAAATATTTTTTAATCAGCGTATGCGTGAACGATAAAATTTATCATTTTACATAATTTAATATTCAACTCTATGGAGCTACCCATAAAAAAATCCGATCGAATTTCGTGGAAATTCAGAAAGTTATTGTGGATAGGAGTGAACTGATTTTCAATTGGTCTCTGAAAGCAGTTGAATGACGTCAGATTTTACGCAAATTGCCAAATCTCCATTTACGTTTTTTTACTGGTGATTTACTTCTTTTCTTAGATAATTACCAGAACGAACCTATTTCAGGATAAAAATAATTATAAAAAATCGAAGCATTTGTGTCAAATCTACCCATTGATACATAATTGATAATGGCTCTTATGCAAATGCCGATATCTGCGATCCTGAAGTACGTCAAGTTCTCCACTGTTAAATGAGGTGTCGAAAACAACACTGACATCAATCGCATGCATGATGCCAAGAAGAACAGAGCTGTCTGATTTTGAGAAAGGTGTGATCATCGGGTACCACCGAAATGGCCGATCTTTAATCGACATATCTAGCGAGCTTAATTACCCCAAAACGACTGTGGTTTATGTGATTAGAAAATGGAAGCTGAATGGAGATTGTCAGAATGTGGCCAGAGTAGGCAGACCGACGAAACTGGGAGATAGAGACCGACGGGTTCTGTCTAGAGAAATTCGGAAGAACCGCAACCAACCAATGTTACACATACGCCAAGAATTTCAACAAGCTTCAGGATGTGTTGTTTCCATGAATACCATCCATAAGGAAGCTCATCTGCTTAATTTTTATGGCCGTGCTGCCGCCCATAAGCCTTTAATCACCAAGTCCAACCGCGCAGCTCGGTTAGGTTGGTGCAAAACACGCCAGCAATGGACTGTACATCAATGGAAACAGGTTCTCTGGAGTGATGAATCAAGGTTCATCCTCTACCGTTCTGATGGTAGGGTCTGGGTCTGGCGTCTGCCTGGAGAACGCCTCCTACCAGAATGTATTGTGCCCACAGTTAAATTTGGCGGAGGGGGAATTATGTTCTGGGGTTGTTTTTCCTGGTTCGGACTAGGACCCTTGGTCCCAGTTCATGGTAAGCTCAATGCCGATGCCTACTCTAATATACTGGACAACAGCGTACTTCCTACGTTGTGGCAATACTATGGATTGGACCCATGTTATTTCCAGAATGACAACGCAAGCTGCCATGTAGCGAGGTCCAGCATGGATTGGTATGCTGATAATGGAGTGCATCGACTCGAGTGGCCTGCCCAGAGCCCAGACCTGAACCCAATAGAGAACCTCTGGGACGAGTTGGATCGTCGAATTAAGGCGGGTGACACACGCCCAAAATCAGTAAAAGAGCTTACCTGCCTTGTGCAAACAGAGTGGAATAAAATACCATTAAATGTAATACAAGGACTAGTTGAGAGCATGCCCAGGAGAGTCGCAGCTGTAATTGCCTCTCGAGGAGGATTTACAAATTATTAAATGTGAACAGGGCCAAAACCAGTCTTTTTTTCCCGAGGCAAACGTGGATTTTGAAGGTACCCCTTTCCCCCTCCTTCGCAAAGCATATTTACAAAGAAAATTTCTCCAATTTATTAATAGCCGACTTATTTTAGAACTTAAAATATGTAATATAAAATAACGTATTCTGCTTTATTAAAATACTCCAATTTGATACTTTAAACCGAATCAAAAAAATTCTACTTTCAACAGGATCTTTAAGGCCCTTGTCTCTGCCCGCGAAGACACTGCTGAGCTAATGCTATTCCTGTGGGGAGGCATTTTTCTAATAACTCTTTCGCATTTTGAAATTTTCTTTTCTTTTTTTTTTCTTTTTTCTTTTTTTTTTTTGCATTGGATAGCGGAAGTCCCTCTCAAAATCGCTCCTTGACTACTTTTTCGATTTGAGTCATAGATATTTTTTATAAAGTTAGTTTCACTTTCAGAACCGCTTTTGGAAGTGAAAGAAACATTATAAAAATATCTACGCCAAAATTGAAAAAGTAATCACGGAGCGATCTTGAAAAGGACTTCCGCTATCCAATGCAAAACATATTATTTAAAAATGTCCAAATGCAAAAGAGTTAGAAAAATGCATCCCCATAGGAATAGCATTAGCTCGTGAGCATCTTCGCGGGTAGGGGCAGGGACCTTA
This sequence comes from Maratus speculifer, assembly GCA_964019185.1. Lineage (NCBI taxonomy): Eukaryota > Metazoa > Arthropoda > Arachnida > Araneae > Salticidae > Maratus > Maratus speculifer. The sequence continues at coordinate 185,932,905 of OZ025298.1, read as the reverse complement.
AGCCATCATCATTAGATTTTTTTATGCTTTAGCATAGCCCAGATATAATAATTTTAACAATATTATGCTAAACATAGCCATGAAAAAAATCGCCAAACGAAAGATACATTTGAAACACTTTCATCCTAGCGCCCGGAGCACATGCCCTTCTCCCCCAACCCTCTCTTAGTTTTGGCCCTGAATGCGAATAAAGCTCTTTTTCTTTTCTATCACAATTGTCAAGTACTTATTAGCAGCAATATTGTATTAGATATTGTATTAATTCAATACTAGTTTTTTTTAAAGTCAGTTATTAAAAAATGTCAATTTGTGGAGAATCCCTTAAGATTCAGCCGTTTTTAGAGAGCAGAGTAAAAACATCTCACTAAAATAATGATATCTTTTTGAATTTTCACGATATTTGATTGGATTTTTTTTATAAGTCACTCCATAGAATTGACTATTAAATGATGTAAAAAAAATGTTTTTCTAGTTCGCGCATGCGCAGATAAAAATTATTTTATACAACTACTCATATTTCATAAAATATTTAATATATTTATATTCCAATTGCGCTACATTTTTTCTACTGCATTTTGCCAATTTTTCTGAAATTTGCGTTAAATTTGGTCAAAAACCCAGCATGATATAAACAAAAAACATACCAGAATTTTTTGAATTTTTCAAAAAAATCGCTCTATCGCCATAAATATACATGCTATTCTCACAAAAATTAGTGTACATATTCTACTGTATTCATATATTTGTATTCTAAAGCGATAAGTCGTTTCGTGCATTTTCATGTACAGGGCGATCCCAAATATTTCTATTATTCTTTGTTTTTTTGCCGGCCCCCTAATTACCCGCTTAACAAATGAATGTAAATAAATATAAAGTGAAACATAATCTTTATATTTCTGACGTTCCAGAAGAATCCGACCAGTATATTTTTAAATGTTTGACAAAATGTCAAAAACTGAAAGTGTACAAATACTTTTTGGTAGATAGTGTATATCGCCTCATCTCATTTACAGCTTATAAAATATTATTCTTTTTTAATATTTACCAAATTTTCAGCAGTTAACAGAAAAAAAATATATTTTCCTAAGAATCATTAACAATGAAACAACATACTTTTATCTGATTAACAAAGAAATAAAAATACAGCGGAGCGTTGATCATCCGAAGAAGTTGGAAGCGACTTAAGTTCGGATTAATAGATAACTGTACCTTCAATGGTCGGGCAGCGCATAACCGATCATCAGCAATAAATCGGTTAGTTCTGCACAAAAAAACCATTTACCTAAAGTAAGAAGAGTAGCCCCCGAATCCTTTTACGTAACCAATGAATACCCAAAACAAGTCAGGAAAGCACCTTATTAGAATAAAAATATATCGAAAATTTGAAGAAAATCCATAAATTATGCGTGAATAACCCATTTACTTAAAATTAAGAGGATAACCACCCATTCCCCCTGTGATGTAACACACATTCTATTATATATATTTCTATGAATTTTTCAAATGTGAGTTCCCCCCCTCTTTTAAAATTTAATTTTAAAGGAAAAGCATTTTTAATACGTATTTTTATTGTGTGTTCGTCTCCAAGTGCATATAAAATAATAATAATAAATAAAAAAAAAACAAAAAATAAATTAGTTTTAAAATATCATTCCACTTCTAGATTTTTCTTTCTTGTTCTTCAGTTGATTAAATATAAACGACTGTTTTAAATAACTGCTATTTTTATTTCCCAATCATTTCGTTTTGTCTTGTATAAAGAACTTAATTTGTTACCGGTTGTGTAGTTTCGTTTAGGGTTACCGGGTGTTGTACGTTCTCGCCACGCGCGATAAATGCTATATTCTTGACAACACTCATTTTTAAAATTTCCCCTTTTCGTTTAGGGTTACCGGGTGTTGTACGTTCTCGCCACGCGCGATTAATGCTATATTCTTGACAACACTCATTTTTAAAATTTCCCCTTTGCTTATCATGTAACGGCCCTTTTTACCTGTACATTGTTTTGCTCGGATTGGGAATCTATTCTATGCCAAAAGAATTTTTTTGGCGTTTGTGAAATGTGAAATTTTTGCCAGTTTTACGTTTGTCACGGCTAAGTAAAGATGCTCGCTCTCTGTTGTCAGCGATGACTAATGTTTTCTATATAATGTTCGAAGACATTTTATATTACCGTGCTGCATACTGACTAATGTTTTCTATATAATGTTCGAAGGCATTTTATATTACCGTGCTGCATACTCAACGTTTATAGGTATTCAATTTCTTGTGCTTTGAAAAATAAAGAAATAGTCAAGAAGATCTCTGAGAACTGATTTTCCTTGATGAAAATGTCTTCATTTTTTGACTTCAGAAAGAAATGTAAATCTGGACCTGGTGTTCATCACAACATAGTACTGCGATCTCGGCCTAGCGCATAAAATGTGCCCTATTTTTCAAACTTCGCCACCACAGAACTATGGCGCCGTGAAGAAGGGTTTTTCGTTTCTGGAGAAGTTGTCCAAGTGTAAACAAAGTGATGAGACGAAAATGTGATTTGTGCGTGCAGCGTGTTTTGTTTCGGTTCCGGATGGTGCAGTGAAGAAGTGTTCGACGATGGCGAGGATAATGCATGGAATCTTGTGTTTCAGTGGAGTCTCAGTTCTGCAAAGTTGCTGTTCTGCAGAATTGTTTTGCGAAAATGTATCGTGGTTTTTGTGTGTGTGGGAACACCTAATTTGATTACGCTTAATTGTGCTCCCCCCCCCGGAACAAAGAAATTTAGGAACGCTGAACAAAAATGCAACGTAACTGCAACAACTTATCATTTATTTTTTTCTCGTTATATATTTTTTTTCCATAAAAAAAGGGAAATGTATTTATTTTTTCCTATGATGTTGTTTTCAGCTTAGAAGAAAGGTAATGTACGCATTTCTTTTTCTTTATTTCCTTTTTGTGTTTCATATTACATATTTGCTTTTATGTTATTATTATTTGTAATTGATTATGATTGATTTGAACAAGCTTAAGTATTTATAAGTATATATATATTTTTGAATATGACATCATCAAAAAATAATTTTAACATTTCTATACCTTGCTATGAAGGTGATCCAACCACTTTGGATTTTTTCTTTGATGTAGTTAGTAATTATGCAAAAATACAAAAATGGTCAGATGATCAGGAGGTCTTGTTTCTCAAAACAAAATTAGCAGGACCTGCCCTAAAATTTTTTCTTGAAAATGACAAAATTAAAAATTCAAATAGTGTGAAACTAATTAAACAGGAATCTTTACGATTTTTCTCTAAAGAATCTCAAACAGTTATAGATTTAGAATTTGATAACATAAAACTCTTACCTAATGAAAGTATCAATAATTTTTCCCATAGATTGAACACTTTGGCCAATAAGGCTTTTAAAACGAAAGATCCTGAATTTCTTAACGAAATAAAATTTAAGAAATTTTTGCAGTGTTTATCAACTGATATTCGAATAAAAATTAAGGAGGAAAAAATTGATGACTATGACAAAGCAGTAGAAAGGGCAGAGTTTTTGCAAAGTATTTTGTCAAATGAAAAATTAATTAATATTCATAATGAATATTCTAATCATATTGATTTTCCTAAACAGATATCTGAATTATCAGAGAAAGTAAATGCTTTGTCATTTGTAAACAATACACAAAAAGATGACACTAAACAAACCCAAACACGTCCTAGTTTTAAGAAGGACACTCGTGAGTTGTACAAATAAAAAAACTCTAGAAATTTTGATTTTAAGTTTCAAAATAAAAATAACAGAAAGGTAAATATTTTCAAATTTGTTCTAAGCGAGGTCATTTGGTCCTCCAATGTTTTTATAAGAATTTGTGTAAGAGAAGGGAATCGCATGATCAGAATTATTATAGACAATACAGAAATACTAATTTTGATAATTCTGGTTATAACCAATTTCAGCCTTTAAACGACCAGTGAGACACAGTACAGCTGATGAGCTGTTGTCTCAAAACTGTCTTGGGTCATCAGCAAATAAATTTAAACTGTCTGATGAAAGACAAGTTAAATCCACTTATTCACAAACTTCTAAGGAAATTCAGATTTGCAACAATCAGTCAACACAGACTGATGAAAAAGTAGTTATTTATAATGTATATGATAAGTGTTCGTTTTTACCTATTATTTCCAGTATGTTTGGCAAATTTGAGGCATTTTTATTACTGGATACAGGAAGCTCAATTTCAATTTTATCACTTGACTTCTTTAATGAAATAAAAAAAGATATTTCTTACAAACATTTAGCTTCTTCTGTAACTATTTCAACTGTTAATTCTGCAGTTAAATTCTCTTCTTGCATTTCTGTGTCTATCAAAATTGGTAAAATATTCTTTCGGCATACCTTTTATATTGTTGAAATTGCAAATTCTTCAGAATTTGTTGGAATTTTAGGTTATGATTTAAATGTAAAAAATAATATTGTTATTAATCTCAGCGATAATACTGCCTCAATAAATGGTGTTGAAGTACCATTAAAAAATAAATGTAACAAAAGTCAAATAAATGCAATGTGTATTGATGAAAGTTCTGAAAGTGAGGTAAATAATAATGACAGTAGTTCAAGTGATGTTGTGCATAAGGTTAACAGTAATGAATCGCATGATCAGATCTGTGCATATCTTGCACACAAAGTTAACTTAAATCCATATGAACACAAATTTGTAAAAATTAAAACTGACATCTCACCAGATCAAGATGAGATGCTATTTTGTAGTAATATTTCCTCTAATAATGTGTTATGTCATGATGCACTTATAAAATTAGATTCTAAAGTTCAAAATATCTCATATCCCAAAATCATGCATGTTTACATTGAAAATTTATCTGATCATGTTGTTCATTTGAATAAAAATATGGAAATAGGTTATCTGTGTATACCAGAAGAAATTGTTGATCAAAATGAACTGGAAAGTAATTTAAATCCTTCAATAAATGAAAATTATTGTAATTTTATTACTGCATCTGATCAGGTACTTGCTCAAAGAAAAAAAGATCTTTCTATAAATGATTTTAAATTGGATCATTTAGAAAAAAAAGAATAGAAGGAAATCTCTGATCTTCTCTTAAAATATTATTCTGCTTTTTCAAAATCTCTTAAGACACTTGGTCATACTGATCGCATTGTACCTAATATCAAATTTATTAATGACTTCCCAATAAAAACTTTACCATTTAGCATTCCCCAAGCACTTCAGGCAGATACTAAAGAGCAAATAGATAATCTTGTTGAAGCAGGAATAATAGAAAGGCATTGCTCGGAATGGTCTTGCCCTATCTTAATTGTAAAGAAAAAGTCTGACGGTTCAGGTAAACAGAAATATCGTTTAGCGTTAGATTTGAGAATGCTTAATTCAGTTATTCAGGGATCTTCTTATCCTCTTCCCAAAATTCAAAATATTATTGCTAATTTATCCTCTTATAAATATTTCACTAGCTTAGATTTAAAACAAGCTTACCATCAAATTGACTTGCCACAAGAATTGCAAGATAAATTGACATTTACATCTGAGTATGGCTCTTATAAGTATAAACGTTTAGTTTTTGGCTTAAAAAATTCTGCCTCGGTGTTTCAAGTACTAATGGACATGATTTTAGATGAAATAAATTTGGAAGGTATATTTACATATCAAGATGATTTTATATTTGGTTCAAACACATTTCAAGAGACATTACATAAACTTGAGAAAATTTTGCAGGTTTTATCAAAGTATAATTTGACTCTTGCCCCCAACAAATGTACTTTTCATCAGACATCCACAAACTATCTAGGTTTTCCATTGAAAATCATGCAATAAGTCCCATTCAAAGTAATATTTTGCGAATAACATCTTTTCCTGTACCAACAACTAAACGCCAACTAAAAGGTTTTATTGGTTTAGCGACCTTTTATAGAAGTTTAATACCCAAATTTTCTGAAATCATACTGTTGTGTTTAGTGAGAAAACGTTTCTAACGACGTTCCGAAAAGGAAAAATTAAAGTGTGTAATCGTATTTTTATTAGTACACTGCGTTGAATTTGGCCGCAAACGACCACATGACATGAAGTAATCTAGAACAACAACTTTATGGAATAATATGTGCCATATTCACAGAAAAATGTAATTGAAAAAAAATCAAAATAGAGCTTACCTGTATAAGCTTGAATTAAGAGGTGAGCAGAAATACGCAAAAGAATAATCTCAGAAGACTTACTCATAAAGAAAATTTTCTTTCTTTATTTATTTTTTAATAAAGATGGATGAATATAATTCTTTGAGAAATAATATCACTTTTAGTAAGAAAACGGCTCTCATATTTTTAGACCGAGGCATGGAAGGCCCAATTTTTTACTTGTACAAAATTTTATAGATAAATAGAAGCTCTCATCTCAAATAATTATGCCTTTTTTTGAATTCTCTTGGAGATTAAGGGGCAACAAATTAACATAAAACGAAGAAGTGGTCCATCCTGTATATAGCATACAATGTAAGGCTAACGGAATATTCTAAGTGAAGAATTGTTTCAACAATTTTAAAAAAATAATATTCTTTCAAGAAAATTCAGCATTCTCAATAACGAAACATATTTTCTTCATATGAAATTTTCTTTTGGAAAAACAAAAGTTTTATTTTTTCTGGACGAACAAATCCTTGTATAACTCCACGGAGGGATAACAGTCTCTCCTTGCGTTTTTAAATAATTCCATTTTTTTGCATTTAACAATGCTGAACGTTAGTTGTATAAAGCCGAACAAATCATTTCTATTAAAATCACACACCTCATTTTTGCAGGTATTTATTATCGTAGTTCTGCAGACGTCCGCTCCGCTCTGAGTCGACACCGCCACCCTTCAGTTTTGCTCTTTTCTCAACTGACTAAACGACCGTGGCCGCTCCGGAAAGAAGGCGTGGGTTGCCATAAAATTAAAAATACGCCAACTGGCGAGGCAAAAGGAAGTGGCGAAAAATAGAGAGGCCAAGCGCATCGCTACGAATAAGGAAACAGTATTTTAAGAATTAAGTTTTATATCAGCAGAACGATGCGGAGCCAAAACTTGATACCAGGAAGCACTAACTTTTAAATTACGTAACAGAAGAATAGTACCTGATAGGACAATAGGAGGAGTCATAAAACGGAAGTCGACACCCCATCGAACATTCTAGGAAAGACGAGAAACCTCCAAAACCGGAAGGAACAAAATTTCAAACTGATTTCAACATTTGAATTCAACAAAAAGTTAGGTAATAAAAGTAACTTTACAGGGGAGATTAAAAAAGGCGAGAATTAAGATAATTTTTAGAATGCGAAATATATAATAAATGAATAAAGATAAAACCAAAAATAGACGATAAATTAAATTAAATAAAAAATATGGCAGTGGTAGAGTAACCACAACATATTACCCCGGCTTCTCCAAGAGAAAATACTGGTGAGATGTACAAACTGAATAATTTTTACGTCGAGACAATATTTTCTAAATTATGCACAATGAACATATAAAACAGACATAAACATAAATAAACTAATTACTTGAATATCAATAATTGTCTTGCATGACATTCAATAATAATAGAATAAAATTACTATCATAGTTATAGTTCAAATAATAATGCACAATACACTGGCAAACATTTAAAATAACTGTTTGTTCACAAAAAGGAACATATCTTGTTTTAAAAAAAAGTTTAGTACAGTATATGTATTTCTAGAAAATGTTCACAGTCTTTACATGAGAGTTTCTTGACTGAATTGTGTAAATACAAGTACAATAATATAAATTTACCAGCATATATAAAAATTGTTGCTTATAATAAGAATATACATATATGGTCATCATATTAAAAAGAAAAAGAATTTGTAATAATGTGCATATAAGTAAATGATATTAAAATTCACAAATCAATAATCATGTTTCATTCAATAAATTCAATTTTTCAGAATTCAATTTTTTAAAATTTTCTTATGTCAGAAATTGGAAAATGTATACAAATGGTCAAGGAAGAGTATTTAGATTTTCAAAAAAAATATATATATATTCATATACATACAATACCTTCCAATATGTCAACATATCTTAACTGAATAGATTTAAAGACATATAATTCAACAACATCTTTTAAGTAAATATAAGTTGCAAATCAGCAAGAACATTTTCAAAGTAAATAAAGGTAAATACCAAAGAGAGAATATTTGAACTCTCAGAAGAAAAATGTTATTCTGGAATAATACAACTTTCACAATTACCAAAAAAAAGCAAAGAGAGGATATTTACACTGTCATAAAAGTATTAAATAAATATATCAATCCAGTACATAACTTGAAAAATGTCATTTTCCAAAAATTATCACATACAATATTTATAATATGAAGAACACTGTTAAAAATCTGCTGCATTTTGCTGCAACGCCCTCCACCACTTGTATATAATATCTCTATTCCAACCAATGAGAAAGCGCCATTTCACGGCCAAGTAACCGTTTTCTATACAAGCAGGGGAGTGCGTTGCAGCAAAATGCAGCAGATTTTTAACAGTGAATATCTGTTGAACATGTTTAATTCAAATATTCAAATTCTTGTAAATAACATGTGATCATGTGTTTTCTGTAAAATAACAAATATTTTCTTTTCTATATACCAGTAATGACTTAAACAAAAAAAAAAATTGGCGGATTTCCGCTTTTTTGTTATTTTGATAAGTTTCAGATTTTGCACCCCAAAAATTCCGCTTTTTTCCGCGGATTTCAGAAATATGTAACAGGCATGACGCGGACGCGCTGCGCGTAAAATACACAAAAAGTCGGCGACGGGACGCTAAGAAATGGAGCTTACGCGCCCCGCTGGACGCGTAATTTTCGTCAAAGAATCTCAAAAAAGGCAAATTTCGTTAAAAAATCGCGAAATAATGAATAATTTCCGGCAAAGTTAGTCAAAAAATTCACGAAAAAATGGCTAATTTTGTTACAAAATCCCGAAAAAAAGTCGGCTTTCCTCGAAAAAAGGACAAGCTTTGTCCAAAAATCGTGATAAAACGGAACATTTTGTCGAAACATTCGCGAAAAACGGTAAATTTTTATCAAAAAACGGTAATTTTTGTTTAAAAAATTGCGAAAAAACAGAACATTTCGTCAAAAGATCGCGAAAAAACGGTACATTTCGTCAACGAATCGCAAAAAATAAAATTTCACTATAAAAATCGTGAAATAACGAATAATTTTCGCAAATTTCGTCAAGATTCGCGAAAAAATGGCTAATTTTGTTACAAAATCCCGAAAAAAGGCAGATTTCCTCAAAAAATCGCGATAAAACAGCAATTTTTATCAAAAAATCGTGATAAAACGGTAACTTTCCTCAAAATATCGCGAAAAACTGGCACATTTCGTCAAAAGATCGCGAAAAAACGGCAAATTTCGCCAAAAGATCGCAAAAAAACTGCAAATTTTGTCGAAAAATCGCTTTAAAACGCAATTTTCGTCAAATGGGCAAGAAAAGAAAGTTAATGACTGGTGGATAGAATTAGTTTTTTATATATCATTCCACTTCTAGATTTTTCTTTCTTGTTCTTCAGTTGATTAAATATCAAACGACTGTTTTAAATAACTGCTACTTTTATTTCCCAATCATTTCGTTTTGTCTTGTATAAAGAACTTAATTTGTTACCGGTTGTGTAATTTCGTTTAGGGTTGCCGGGTGTTGTATGTTCTCGCCACGCACGATAAATGCTATATTCTTGACAACACTCATTTTTAAAATTTCCCCTTTGCTTATCATGTAACGGCCCTTTTTACCTGTACATTGTTTTGCTCGAATTGGGAATCTATTCTATGCCAAAAGAATTTTTTTGGCGTTTGTGAAATGTGAAACTTTTGCCAGTTTTACGTTTGTCACGGCTAAGTAAAGATGCTCGCTCTCTGTTGTCAGCGATGACTAATGTTTTCTATATAATGTTCGAAGACATTTTATATTACCGTGCTGCATACTGACTAATGTTTTCTATAAAATGTTCGAAGGCATTTTATATTACCGTGCTGCATACTCAACGTTTATAGGCATTCAATTTCTTGTGCTTTGAAAAATAAAGAAATAGTCAAGAAGATCTCTGAGAACTGATTTTCCTTGATGAAAATGTCTTCATTTTTTGACTTCAGAAAGAAATGTAAATCTGGACCTGGTGATCATCACAACATAGTACTGCGATCTCGGCCTAGCGCATAAAATGTGCCCTATTTTTCAAACTTCGCCACCATACCCCCCCATTATGTTTAACCGTTGAACGCCCAAAACTGATCATATAGGCGCATTATCAGAATGACCCTATGTCTGAAATTTCAATGAAATTTGATAATTCTGCATGAAAAACCATTTATTTAAATTAAGTGCAAATAGCCTCCCATTCTCCCCCTTTATACTTAACCAATGAACTCCCAAAACTAATCAGGGAATCGCCTTATCAGAATACTTATATCCAAAATTTGAATATTTTTATCAAGAGATATCGCGTTCCACGCATAAGTACATATATACGTAAATACGTACATACAAAGCCGACGGGCGCATAAGCTCTCAGGTTTTGACAGCCTGTGAGCTAAACAATGCGAAGAGCATGTAACCAGATTGGTAATGGGAGGGATAGGGAGAAAAAAAAAAGAAAATTATAAAACTTTCCAACGGTATGTTACACGAGATGGATTGGAAGAAACAAAAAATGTAAAGCTCTAAAGCGGAAAGCTCTAATTTCGCTAAAATTTGACATAAAAATGGTGAAATCATAAAAGGTAAAAAGTACTAGTAAAGATCTATAAAATGATATAAAACAGAAAGGAAAAATAAAAAGCTTAAAAAACGCCCTCTATTTACAGGATAGGTAAGAAAAATAGAAGATGAGAATATATTTCAAGTCTACAAGTGAAGACCTACACTCTAAAAAAAAAATTTGTAAATTTGTCAGTTTTACCTACATATGTGTGTAAATTTCAAAAATTACACATTTATCTTAAGATTTACACATTTTCTTGCAAAAATTTACCTATTCATATGTGTTTTTAGCTGATGAAACGAAGTGTGTACTACACTGCTCAAAACAGTTAAAGGATATTGCAGTTTTAGGTGGATTTTGTATCTGGGAAACTTTTTAACTGATTGATACATGGTCGACAGACATAGTAGGTTATATGAGAATAAATTACACATGTTTGGCAGAAAAAAATGCATTTTATTGCGCATTTGTGTACATAAGGAAAAAAACACAATTTGTGCATATGAGAAAAAAAGAATAAGAAAAGGTGTTTTCTTCAAAGAAAATCATTTTCAGTAGGGGGTAATGTTTCCACGGGCGTCCAGCAACGTTGAACACCTTTGAGGCATGGATTCAATGAGGCTATTAATGACGAGTTGGGGTATTCTGCCCCACTCTTCCAGAAGAGCTCTTTCCAGTTCTTGGAGAGTTTGTGGGGGTTGTTGGCGACCAGAAACTGGTCTTCCTAGAGCGTTCCAAACGTGCTCGATTGGATTCATGTTTGAAGAACACGCTGGCCATTCCATTCGAACGATTCCTTCCTCGAAAAGGAAATCCTCCACCAGGTTTGCACGATGTGGCCTGCAGTTATCGTCCATTAAAATTAAGTTATCTCCGATTGCTGCAGCGTAAGTGACTACAATAGGTCTGAGGATCTCATCCCTATATCGGCGAACAGTCAGAGCTCCATCTCGAATGATGTAGAGGTCAGTGCGACCGTCAATGGAGATGCCACCATACGCCAACACTCCTCCACCGCCAAATCTGACACTTTCGTGCACGAACGCAGGATTATTCCTACTGCCACGGTCCCTCCAGATGAAAATACGCCTATTATCCGGATGCACAGAAAAACGGGACTCGTCAGAAAACAAAATATTGCTCCATTCATTTCTCCTCCAGTTGACATGCTCGGTTGCCCACTGCCTGCGGTCGCGACGATGCCTTGATGTTAATCTAACACATACCATCGGTCGGCGAGCATACAGACCTACAGCATGGAGCCGGTTTCGTACAGTCTGAGTTGAAATCGTGGTGCCTGTAGCCGAGCGAAGGTGTTGTTGGAGAAGAGTAGCATTCATGTTTCGGTGTCTCCGATCTGTTAACGCTAAATACCGATCTTCATTGGGCGTTGTTGCCCGTCTACGATCTTGCCCTGGTCTTCGGCCTGCACATCCACTCTCCAAAAAAACGGTTTCAGATCCTGGAAATGACACTTTGTGACACTCCAATGGCTTGCGCTACTTCGGCTTGAGTATGGCCCCTTTTTAACCTACCAACAATTCTCCAAGCTTCTGAATCTGTCAAATGACTTCACTGAGACATCGTACTCATCGAAACAAAGCAATCACCGAATGCCGCTCATCCTTGTCTTCATTCTCTTTTATCCAGTTGAAAGTCAAATTTCATTCGCTGCCGCTGAAGCGACGTTTTTGACGTCGAACTCAAAATTTGCATACTCCACAGTTTGAAAACCAGAAAATTTTTCATTTGTGATTCTCTTCTTCTATTTTCGGCAAAAAAATTCGTTTATATCTTTATTTTATATAAAACTTCAAATATCCTTTAATTGTTTTGAGCAGTGTATTTTATCACGGAAAAACTCATAGAAATGTGTAAATGTAGAAAAATGACTAAATTTACACGAATAAGTGCGTTATTATAATTTACACATAATTATGTATACACAGATAAATGCGTAAATTTCTACAATCACCCACTTTTCATAAAAATGACACATTTTGTATGAAACTTTACCTGTTTTTATGTGTATTTAATCTTTGGCATTAAGTCTGTGAGTTATTATCGCTTTATAAATCCAGACAAGTGTGTAAATGAGGAAAAGTATCTGGAGTGTGATATATGTAAGTATATGTGTAAATCTTAAAGTGTGGATTTAAAAAAAGAGATGAGGAAAGATAATACGATTCAGGGGTACAGTTTTTAGCTGGCTGATTATGAAAGCCTGAGAGCTAATATGCCCACCGATTCTGTATGTACGTACGGTATATACGTAACGCAATAACTGTTGATAGACATATCCGATATACTTGAAATTTGTACTCTAGGTTCATTAAGATAAAGCGCTTCCCTGATAAGTTTTGGGGGCTCGTTTTTTAAGTATAATTGGGGAAAAACAAGGACTACTCCCATATCATTTAGATAAATGTTTTGTTTTCCGTAAAGATATAGTTGATTTGCTTCAAATTTTTATAGCTGTTTATTCTGATAAGGAACTTTCGTGATTAGATTTGGAGGTTCATAGATGAAGTATAAAAGGGGTAAAGGGGGTCAAGTCCCTCCCCATTAATTCAGACAAAAGTGTTTTTCACGCTGAATTATTCGATTACCTTCAAATTTGGTATACCAGTTTATTATGTTAAGGAACTTCTTTGATTAGATTTGGAGGTTCATTGGTTATGTATAAAAAGGGAAAAGGGGAAAAAGTCCCCCCCCCAAAAATTAATTTAGATAAAGGGATTTTCATATAAAATTATTTAATTTTCTTCATTTTTTTTCAGGTTCATTCTGATAAAGCGATTTCCTGATTAAATTTGGAGGCTCGTATGTTAAGTATAAAGAGGGGGGAGGTTGAAGTAGCTAATCCCACCCCTTAATTTAGAGAAATTCGTTTTCATGCAGAATTTTTGGATTTACTTCAAATTCGGTATACATGTTTATTCCGAAGAGTTGCGTCCGTGATTAGGTTTTGAGGTTCATTGGTTAAACATGAAGGGAGAAAACAGGGGCTAATCCCCCTTAATTTAATCTTTGTGAGGCATTACTCTCTGAAATAACTGCATAATATACAAATAGTATGAACAATCTGTGAGCTCAGTGTCATCAATTTAGAGGACATTTTTCATTTTTAGGTGTGTTCGTAATTTTGTAAATAAGAAGTATCTATAGTCGTCGTTCAATCCGTCCGGTTGTCCGCATATAACAACGCAAAAACTACCCAAATGCTTTAAAATTTTAAATGTATAATTATTGCAAAATTTTTTTGAGTCATTTTAAATTTTATGAAAATCGAATGTATAGCTTAATTACAGGGATGGTCAAGTTTTCCTTTACATTACAGCCAATGGGAATAAATGTTTTAAGTGCATTTTAATTGTGTTACAGCTTTTCAAACAGAATGAATTTATAGAAGTGTATTAAAATATACACTGTGTTACAATATGCGACGCAAAAAAATGTTTATTATTCATTTACAGGGCCACAGTACAGTAATCCATCAAATAGATGGTTTTAAATTGAATTTACGTAATTGTAAGAAATTTTGTTGAGTTATTTCAAATTTTAAGAAAATCGGATCAGAACTTAAAAAGATAATAATAAAAGCTTTCTCCATTCTACTAAATCCTATCATACGTATTGTTTATAATCAATTTAATGATATCCTCTAATAGGTAATGATTCCAGTTTTGGCATATTGATTGCATACTATTTAAGATGGAGTCTTATTATTTTCGTATTACTGAATTTAAGATACATAATCGTACCATATTTTGCATTCATGCATTTTTGCATAAGAGTTTAAGAGCTATGAAAATATTTTTTGTTGAAATAAACTAATCACTATTTCAGCTGAATAAAATCAAGTTAGATCTATTTACAATATAAAGATTTCATTTTTAGCATATCATAAAAGAGAAAAGTAATTATTTTTTCTCCCTATTTCGGAATAACTCAACAACGAAATAAACTGATACATTCAAGGACGATAAACTTTTCTACTGCAGTGAAGTCACGTGACAACAACAACAACAAAAAAAAATGAAAAAGAACATTTCGAAAGACTTTTTTTGACATTTTAATTTTTCAGTGTTTGTTTAGTTCTCTGTGTGGATATAGTCATGTAATACGTCTATTTTTCGCTGCTAAAAGCAGCTATGTAATTTGTGTGTAATATAATATTATTATTCAATTTAATACGAGTCGAGCCCATTGCTTCATTTAGAACAGTACTTAATCAAATATTTATCATTTCAGCAATCTTTAATTAATTAATAAGTTATAAATGGCTGAAGTTAAATCGAAGATTCAAAACAATGGCGGTCAAACGGATGGAATATCTGAAGAACAAGAAGAATGAAAGGTAAGATCATCTTGCCTTATTATTATTGATCTCTTATATAATATGATGAATTAAACGTTTAAAACGATATTAAATAAAAATCCTTGTGTGGCGCAAGCGTTACATAGGCATAGTTTTTAATATATTTTCAACAAATTGATTATGAAAGACTGATCTTAACACACAAGGTAGTAATAATATGATATAAACAAATAAAAATGGTCTTATAAAAATAAATAGCATCATTACTGATGAATATAATTATTGTGAAAAAGTATATTTGTTCTTCTTTTTCTCAACGTTATTGAAAATATATATTTGTTGAAATTGAATGAATAAACATAACAAGTGATATATTCGTTATATTTGAAGGAATAAAAATAAATAGAAAAAATCTCTTATATAATATAAAGAAAAATAAAAACAATTTCTCATCGAGTTACGAGATTAATATTTATAAGTTAATAAGTAAGATCCGTTATGGCCGCGTCGAAAGAATTTCAGTTAATAGAAAAATTAAATCAAAACAACTACTCAACATGGAAATTCAAGATAGAAATGTTGTTAATAAGAGAAGAAATTTTCGAGGTAATAACAGATACAATACCAAATCCGATTACCACAGCTTGGCAAAAGAAGGATAATAAAGCCAGAGCAATTATCAACCTTGCAATTGAAGATTCCCTGATAGTGCATGTAAAAGGGCTAAATACTGCCCGACAAACCTGGGACGCGCTCAAAGCCATACATGAAAGGGGGAATTTGTCTAGTAAATTGCATTTATTAAGAAAATTATATGGGGCAAGGCTGCCAGAAAATGGTAACTTAATTAAACACATAACGTACATTTTAGAATTAAAAGATAAATTATTAGCGATTGGGGAAACTATTAACGATTCGCACCTTTCAGCATTATTGCTGTGCTCATTACCCCCAAGTTATAATACATTGATTGTAGCACTTGAGGCCCGCGATGAAATTGATTTAACAACAGAATTTATTATAAACTAACTGATGAATATTATAGAAGGGTTGAAAACGCGGTACGACAATTCTACCAAAGCGTTTAAAACGCATAAAAGGTTCCCAAATGATAATAGCAAAAGAGAAAAATATTGTACGTACTGTAAAATGAAAAGTCATACTTACAGGGAATGTTAGCACAGGGCCGTAGCTAAGGGGGCGCTATGGGCGGCTCAGCCCCCCCTAAAATATTTTGAGCCCCCCCCTGGAAAAGATTCCAAGGTCACTAAATGAATTTCTGTTTCGAAAATTCAAATGAAATTCTGTTCAAAAATCTAATTTAGTTTTGAGATCCTTTTACAATTTTGCCAAATTATTAAATTGTACCCCCCCCCCAAAAAAAAAAATTCAACAATCCCTTATGCTATGAAGCTAAATGATGTTTAATTTTGAAACAGGTATACACTCAAAATTTTCATCATTATATACTTTTCTTAGTATAAAATGAAGCTATTACAACAATTTAATAAGAAACATACCACCTACAGTGTAAATATGCACTAATTTATCCTTCTGTGTCAGAGAAAGAGGGGGAAAAATCTAAGCCCCCCCCCCTACAACCTCTTGAGCCCCCCCCTATAGCTCACTTCTATCTACGGCCCTGTGTTAGCATCTGAAAAATAGACAAACTCACCCAAATACACAAAAACAACAAACGTACAAAAACAAAAATAATACAATGTCTCTCTGTTATCAACAATCGTATAACCAAAATGAATTTAATGATCGTAAACTAGAATATAAGCCAAATTATAAAACACAACTAAAAACAGGTCGAAGCAGCGATGCAGCCTTTCTAATTGAGAAAACTGAAAAACAAACATGGATTATTGATTCTGGTTCTTCCACACATATTTTAAACGATAAAGACTTGTTTACTAAATTAAACGACACCGAAAAAACTACCGTTATTATTGCAAACGGAAAATCGTTAAATTCGCATGGTGTGGGAGAAACCACATTTATGACAAAAACATCCGACGGGGGTGTAAACGAAATTACATTAAAGGAAGTATTATACGTACCTGATTTAGAATCAAATTTAATTTCAGTAAGTAAGGCAACAAAGAACGGTTATAAACTAGTTTTTGATAAAGATAAATGCACGCTATCCCGAAATGGGAAAATATACTTGGAAGCAAAAATGAAAAACAATTTATATGAGGTTGAATTGCTAGAGAATATAGAATCTAACACAGTAAACATTGCGCATGAATCCAAAAACAAAAATTGCATAGAATTGTGGCACAAACGCCTAGGTCACAGAAACTACAATTCCATAAAGGAAATGATTAAAGAAAATTTGACCTATGGAATAGAACTAAATAATTGTAGCCATGAAACAATATGCGAAACATGCATACAAACAAAAATAAGCGATGCACCTTATCCAAAAACAGCATATAAAAACAAAACAGGCAGAGTACTCGATCTAGTGCACACAGACGTATGCACATCCATAGGATCCCCCACAATTGGCGGAAAAACAATGTTTGTAACTTTCATAGACGATTACTCTAGGTTTACAGTAATATACTTATTAAGCCGTAAAGACGAAGTGCATGATAAATTAATCGACTATATAGCTATGGTACGAAACCAATTCGGTTCATATCCGAAAGCAATAAGATCCGATAATGGCTGAGAATACATGAGTAGAGAAACAAATGACTACCTAAGAAAAAGAGGTATAAAACACCAACTATCTGTGCCATATTGTCCGAGCCAGAACGGCGTAGCTGAGAGGAAAAATAGATCATTATTAGACATGACTAGAAGTCTATTACGCGAAGCCAATTTACCGCAAAGATTTTGGGGAGAAGCAATTAATACCGCGAATCATTTACAAAATCGCTTACCAACAAGATCAACGAATAAAACCCCATACGAGCTTTGGTTTAAACGCAAACCAAATTTGCACTATTTACGTACATTCGGCTGCAAAGCATACGTATATGTAAACAAACAACATCGAGGAAAATTAGACGATAGAGCTCAGGAAGGGACATTCGTAGGGTATGATAACAATTTAAAAGGATACCGCGTATACACTAAAGATAACAAAATAGTAATAGCAAGAACCGTAAAATTCCTAGAGAATAGCAAAATGAACTTAAAAGAAAGTAAAGATTCAGAAAATTCATATGATGATAAAAATTACATCGAAGCAGAAATAAACAACACGATCGAGGAACCAACCTCGTCCAAACAACCCACCACTGAACTTAGAAGATAGCAAAGATCAAACAGGGGGGGGGGTACCACCAGACAGATACGTCTGTTATGTAAACAATAACCAAATGAATGAACCCACTAGTTGGAATGACATACAGGAAATTGATAATCTCTGTGAAAAAGAAAATTGGCTCAAAGCCACACAAGCGGAAATCAATTCGCTAAAAAAACATAACACATGGGAATTAGTGGATCCTCCACCAAACAAAAAAAATATAGGATCAAAATGGACATTCAGAAAGAAATCAGACAATTATGGAAATGTTCAAAAATATAAAGCACGTCTATTAGCGAAGGGCTATAGTCAAAAATACGGTGAAAATTATGATGAGACATTTGCCCCTGTCGTCTCACAAACAACAGTTCGCGCATTTTTAGCAGCAGCCGCATACCACAAACAAAACGTTAGACACATACATATTGACACCGCCTTTCTGTATGGTGAGCTTGAGGAAGAAGTGTATATGAAACAGTCGGAAGGCTACATAGAAAAGAATTCTGAAAAAAAAAATCTGCAGACTGAAAAAATCAATATACGGCCTAAAACAGGCAGCCAGAACTTGGCACAAAAGAATCGAACAGTCCTTAAAAAAACTGAATTTTAATCAAAGTATAGCTGATCCCTGCTTGTTCACCAGAAAAGAAAATGAAAATTACACTTACATAATTATATATGTTGACGACATATTACTATCCGGTGACGAAAAAACTGTTGACATTATAGTAAAACTACTTAAAGAAGAATACGAGCTTAAAGACCTCGGTCATATAACGTATTTCCTCGGTACTGAAAAAAAGAAAACAGAAAACGGATATACTCTAAGCCAAAAGTCAAAAATTAAAGAATTTGTAAATAAACTAGGATTAAAAGAAGCTAAACCCGTAGGAACTCCGATGGACCCCGGCTTTTATAAAATAGAAGACGAACAAAATCTGCTGCCTAATAACACAAATTTTAGAAAAGTAATTGGATCTCTGTTATACATAGCAACTAACACACGTCCAGACATATCAGCTGCAGTTAATATCCTCAGCAGAAGATGCGAAACGCCACGTGAGATGGACTGGAAACCAGGAAAACGAGTGGTCAACTATCTAAACTGCACAAAATAATTAAAACTAGCAATCAGCACAGACGACCAACCAGTATTGGTAGCTTATGCCGACTCCGACTGGGGAGGTGACACCAGAACAAGGAAGTCAACAACTGGAAATGTTTTCTTTCTAGGAAAAACTCCTATTAATTGGTACACGAAGAAACAGAACTGTATAGCTTATTCTTCGGCAGAAGCTGAATTTATATCAGCAGCCGCAGCAGCTCAAGAAATTATTTGGCTGGAAAAATTATTGAACGACTTAGATTTGAAACAACACGAACCTATAACGATTTTCGAAGATAATCAGAGTGCGATAAAAATGGTAGAGAATGCAAAGTTTTCGAAATATACCAAGCATATTGACATAAAATTCCACGCCATTAAACAACTCAAAGAAGATAAAGTAATAAACTTGAAATACTGCCAATCTGAAGATATGATAGCCGATGCACTTACAAAACCCCTGCCAAAGCCTCAACTGGTGAAACATCGAGAATCTATGAACCTACAGTGTTATTCATCTGAAGTGATTAAGGAAGGGTGTTGAAATAAACTAATCACTATTTCAGCTGAATAAAATCAAGTTAGATCTATTTACAATATAAAGATTTCATTTTTAGCATATCATAAAAAAGAAAAGTAATTATTTTTTCTCCCTATTTTGGAATAACTCAACAACGAAATAAACTGATACATTCAAGGACGATAAACTTTTCTACTGCAGTGAAGTCACGTGACAACAACAACAACAACAAAAATAAATGAAAAAGAACATTTCGAAAGACTTTTTTTGACATTTTAATTTTTCAGTGTTTGTTTAGTTCTCTGTGTGGATATAGTCATGTAATACGTCTATTTTTTGCTGCTAAAAGCAGCTATGTAATTTGTGTGTAATATAATATTATTATTCAATTTAATACGAGTCGAGCCCATTGCTTCATTTAGAACAGTACTTAATCAATATTTATCATTTCAGCAATCTTTAATTAATTAATAAGTTATAAAAGGCTGAAGTTAAATCGAAGATTCAAAACAATGGCGGTCAAACGGATGGAATATCTTAAGAACAAGAAGAATGAAAGGTAAGATCATCTTGCCTTATTATTATTGATCTCTTATATAATATGATGAATTAAACGTTTAAAACGATATTAAATAAAAATCCTTGTGTGGCGCAAGCTTTACATAGGCATAGTTTTTAATATATTTTCAACATTTTTTAAAAGTATATTTCGTTTAATCATTTATACATTTATTTAACAAATAAAAACATTTTTACCATAATCTATTTTTTAAAATGCATTCTAAAATAAGCATGATATTAACATAAAAATAATAAATTTTATACCTTTAGGGGAATAATAATAAAAAAAAAACAGAATTATTCCTGTGTCTTTATGAACAACAAGGTCTAATTTTGTACTTTACACGTACTCTACTGGAAAGAATACAGAGAAGCAATTCAAATGTTTATTTTTTGCTCGAACCACATCCGTCCAAAAACCAATCACCTGCCCTTTTTTTCATCTGTTCAATCAATCGTCTGTCTCAATATGAACAGTTTAGTTTTATTCCACGAAATTATTCGTAAGCTGTGTGTGGCGAGGATGAAATACACTAAAATTTGTATTTATTGAATATAGTTTTCAAGGCCACTAGCTGACTTCATTATAAGTGATATTCAATATATGTGTGCAATCAATACGTGATCTTCATTATAAGTGATTTAAGTGACATTCTTGGATTACATTGATCATACGAATCATATGCAGAAATGGATTACTTATTAAGTTGAAGTACGTACTAACTATGATAATATTAAGTAATATGAAACAATTTATTTTTTAAATACTTTTATACGTCATTAAATTTAAGAATTACATTGTATTTATGCCGCTATTAAGTTAACCCTTTATTTACGAAATTATTCAAAAAAAAATTGCTTCATCCCAATAATTATTTTCTTAATATCTGAAGATATACTGCATTTCTTAAATAATAATATTGGTAAATTTACATTAATATGTATATATATATTATTAAAATGGATTAATAAATCGCTAGTTATAACTTTTTTGTAAAATATTTAAAAAAATAATATTATTATTTAAACAAAATTCCTCTTATAGAAATATCACAATTCATATGAAAGCAATGTATTTTAATGCATCACGTGCTCTCTGTGAATTGAAAGGCTTTTGCAGTTAAAAATGTTTCTCCAACTTAAAAAAAAATCTATATATCTAAGTAGATATTTAAGACAATTAAAATTTTTTGAAAATATTTAGCTTATACTGTTTGTTTCTCTACACATTCTGAATTTCATCGAGCAGAGCATATTGTGTGTAACAATAAATAAACATTCATTAATAGACAGAGTAAATGATTTTTACATTACACTTTTTTCAATAGTGTTTAAAAGTGGCGTCAGTGCATAAAGGGTTAAATAAAATATTTTATGTATTTATTATATATTATATTCAAACAGTAAATTAACAAGTATAAACTCTGATTTCTTCATTCTGTATTTAATATAATCATATATTTTCTTGCACGTTTTGGATACTTTTGTATAAATAGTAATAGAAAACTTTGATGATTATTTACAAAATTTCTTTTACTTTTAAGGTTGAATCTGGTTTTAGGTTGACTTCAAATGGAATTTTTAGGTTCTTATGGGGTTGCATTCCAACATACAGTCGACTCTCGTTAATTTGAAATCGGGTAATTCGAATATTCGCTTAATTCGAACTAAACATGAAGTCCCGAAATTTTCAATGGTAGAATAACGTTAAAAATTTTCATTAATTCAAACTCATTTTCTCTTGACTTCGTTTAATTCGAACTAACTAGAATTCCGATTTTTCATTTTTTTTTTTTTTTACGGGTTTCAGATATTTTGAATAACTTTATTTCTTTGATTTTTGTGAAAATTGTTCCGAACGAGTATACATACAGGGTGAGTCATAAATATCGAAACAATAGGCTATCTCCTTAAATATTGCCCTTAGACCCATACTTCCAATTGCAAAAATTCATAAAAAAATGTGAAATTTTTGATAAGATAAATTGCAACTCCATGGGGGGTCTAGTTGAAAAGTTACAAAAATTAAATTTTTATACGGCCCCCGTAGGACAAAAATTCCAATTAGGAAAACTTTCCTTATTCAGTCCTGAATAAGACACAAAAAGTTGCATCTTCATATCTCCAAAATTCGCAAAGTTAGAGCCGTTTAAAAAATTAATCCGCTTTTAAGGGATTAGACACAAATTGAAATGCGCGCAATTCAAAAAACGATGTTACTTTAACAGTTTTAGAAAACGCGTAAAAAATCTATTTCTTGAGTAGAATTTTGATTTTTTTCTTTTTTTTGTGATGGTTAGCCTTATAATTTGCTAAGAAAATCACATTCTAAAATTTCTCATACAATTTCTAAAAGTTTCATGTGGTTAGTACTGGTTTAAATGGGACAATCAAAAATCGTTATAACTCGTAACATTATTTATCGGATTTCAATTTCTTTCCATTTAATTAAAGATGAAAATCTGATTTTAGTTTTATTCCAAGGTTTTTTTATATTAATTTTAAAACTATTAAAAATGTTTATTGAAAAAATAATATAACTTTAAAAAAAAATTCGTTTTCAAAAGGAAACAGTTTTTCAAAAGTAAACATTTTTTTCAAATTTGCCGAAAAAAAACTAATGTAAAAAAAATCAAAAATGACGTGTTTCAAGTTCTTTTTTCTTTTAAAAATTCTTAACATTTAATAATTTAAGGACAAGAAATAGAGGATAAAAAATTCATTATGCAGAAAAACGAAGTGTATTGTTTAAAAGTCCGTCAGTTATTTTAAAAAAATGCTTTTTCTAAGATGCAGATTAAGTCTTTTTTTTTTCTTTTTAAATTTACCTCTGACAACTTTAGGCTTTTTATCGTCCTCCAGAGCATGTGAAAAATTCTGTATTCTGGGCCCAGGTAGGGCCATGACCGAGATGTTACTTTTTTCTGAAGACCAGCCAGGCCGGGCCTATCGTACTTTTTCATAAAGGAGGGGACTACTTCCTTCAACTTAGGTACACTCTGGATGAAATTTTCAAACTCGGTCTCGACAAAACCCGTATTAAAATCACTGTCTCTGACTGACGTGCATAAAATAAATAAAATTCGGCTCAATCGATTTTTTTACGAAAAACAAATAGATTTTAAAATCTTTATTTTACAAAAAAAAAAAAAAAAAAAAGAAAAAAAAACTTTAAAATTCATTTTTTAAATAGATTATTCAAAGGCTAAAAAAATAAAACCAGTGAAAAAAAATCTGCCTATGACGGAATTCTGTCTCAAACGAAAAATATGTTGATCCATGCAAAATAAATGCAATAGTACCTGAAAAGAAAATAAGCTCCAATTATATCTTCTAGGGATCTGTCTATAACGTATTTTTTCTTTCCTATGTGATTCCGTCTTAAAAAGTTTTAGTGTATAACATTTTTCAGAGTCTCCATGGGATATGGATTAACGATAGTAAAATATAAGTGAAACATTTACATATAAATAAAGATTCATTGATAAAATAAATATATTACAACCTTTGGCGCTTCTTTAATAATAAAAAGTATAAATATAAAAAACGAAAAGCTATAAAAGAATTTTTTGATCCGAACTCCTCTATATGAAACTTTTTTTCCCCACGCCGAATTAAAAAACTATGTAGAAATTTGCGACTGAACCGGGCTATGATTTAAACTATTTTCCAGAGCGGTCCGGGTTATGATGTTGACATTTTTTCAGGCCACGCAGAACTTTCCCCATTATGGGTCGGTTTGAGACCTGGCCTAGATATTTTGACCCGAGCAGACGTCTGGTATACCAATTTAGCGTAAAAACTATACGCTGCTTTTTTATGTCCAAAGAAAAAGCGCTATCTTAAACCGATTTTTATTAAATTGCAATTTGTGAATGTTCCCTAACAAGCTTTGAAATTGAGTCAGTTTTGAGGCAGGGAAAAGTGGTGTAAGTCAGGAATTTTTGAGGATTTTGGGATTTAATATCTCAGTGGGATTTTTAGATACGGAGATGAAATTTGTTTTGTTCATTTTAGGGATGGATAAAGAATAATTTCCTAATTGGGAATTTTGTCCTACGGGGGCCGTATAAAAAGTTAATTTTCGTATTTTTTTCAAATAGACCCCCCATGGAATTGCAACTTATCTTATCAGAAACTTCACCTTTTTTTATGAATTTTTGTAATTGGAAGTATGGGTCTAGGGGCAATATTTGAGGAGATAGCCTATTGTTTCGATATTTATGACTCACCCTGTATAATCCAATGCATTTGATATCCACTTTCTTAGTGTTCCGTCTGTCCAACATGACGCTTTAAACTTTTCTTCCATTGTGCTTGTTTCTAATCTTTTAATTAGTTTATGTATTTATAATTCTAATTAATATTAAGTCATATTCTAATAATAACAGACAAAAAAAAAAAAAAAAAAAAAAAACGTAAAATTAATTTTTTTGTAATACCACCATATTAAACATGTTTTCATTTCATATTTTCCAAAATTCGAACTTTGGATAAATCGAACATTTCTTGTGGTCCCGACGAGTTTAGAATTAACGAGAGCTAACAGTATATTATTTTGTGTTTGACAAATTCGGTTATAATTAGATTTTTTTTTGTCTGTTGTGTTTAGATTGGGCTTAGCATAGATTTTAGTGGTATTTTCAGGTTCTGGTCCATTTTGACAGAAATTATTTTATTGTTCTGTAACAAGTTTATGTTTCATTTATTTATTTATCTTTTTTGAGTTCGGATAGGATTTCGGTTTAATTTTCATGTTCTTGTCGGTGTGTATCGTCAGAATTTGTTTTTTCTTATTCATGTTTACAGTTTAATGGAATTTTTTTTCGGGTTTGAATCAGATTCAATTCAAACGGGATTTTCAGGTTCTGGTCAGGTCGTGTTTCCATGGAAAATATTTTGTTCTGAACAGATACTGGGCTATGGTTACATAAAATTTGCTATTTTTCTTTCCTTTTTTTTTTTTTTTTTTTTCTGGTTTGAATCGAGTTTAAGATACAATTCAATTGGAATTTCCAGGTTCTAGTCAGTATGTATCGACGAAAATTGTTTTTTTTCTCAAATCGAGATATGGTTATGATAGATTTTTTCTTTTTTTTGGGGGGGGGGATTCGAATCTGGTTTTAGGTTGACTTCAAATGGAATTTTTAGGTTCTTATGGGGTTGCATTCCAACATACAGTCGACTCTCGTTAATTTGAAATCGGGTAATTCGAATATTCGCTTAATTCGAACTAAACATGAAGTCCCAAAATTTTCAATGGTAGAATAACGTTAAAAATTTTCATTAATTCAAACTCATTTTCTCTTTACTTCGTTTAATTCGAACTAACTAGAATTCTGATTTTTCATTTTTCTTTCTCACGGGTTTCAGATATTTTAAATAACATTATTTCTTTGATTTTTGTGAAAATTGTTCCGAACGAGTATACATATAATCCAATGCATTTGATATCCACTTTCTTAGTGTCCCGTCTGCCCAACATGACGCTTTAAACTTTTCTTCTATTGTGCTTGTTTCTAATCTTTTAATTAGTTTATGTAAGGTACCCTGGGGTAATAACGCCAGGTGGGGTAATAACGCCAAGTGCTAATATTATGCATAATTATGAAATAATCTGGTAAATGACACCCATGTGCTCTGCGCAGAAGAGTTTTGAGTCATATAAATCGCAAAAAACAGCTTCAAGTTAATTTGTTTCATTTTTAAGTCTTATTCTTTTTACAAGCAGCTAAAATTAACGCTTGATCTAAAATTTGCGAGGTACGTTTTGTGATGTGAAGACTATTTTTTTCATCCGGAAATAATTTCTTAATTACATAAATTTGTAGTACATTTCATGGACTATCAAAATGTTGTTGAAGATTTTGGATAGCTTCTCGAGATAATTTGTAATTTAAAATGTACAGCGTAATAACTATAACGGGGTAATAACGCCAACCCTTGGCATTAATACCCCGGTTGATTCCCTACAGTGACCGAGCTACATCCTAAATACTGATTCAAATAAACACAGTTAAAACTGTGCAATGTTTCTAATAATTCTATTTAAGCGGTCCTTTTTAAGCAAAAAGAAGCTCACGGTCTGATATTCTTTTGCCTCATCCCCCCCCCCTCCCACACCATACCTTTATTTTTCTTACACTTTCACAAAAAATTGAACATTTTCAATAGCTTAGAATGCAATTTGTCAATTTCTAAGTTTGTAGAGTTTGTATTTTTAGAATTGGGCAATCTACATACAATTATTCCATCTTATTTCATAGTTTTGTTTGCATGGCGTTATTACCCATATAGGTGGGTAATAACGCCAAATAGCATTGGTCAAGAAATCACGCTATTACATTTTATGAATACATATCTGTTAAATTATTTTTTTTATATAGATAGTCAATGAGTTGCTTTATCAAATCATATATTTGTTTGAAAAATACCAATTAAAACTGAGCCGTGAAAATTGGTAGAACCTTAACGTGGCGTTATTACCCCAGGGTACCTTATTTATAATTCTAATTAATATTAAGTCATATTCTAATGATAACAGACAAAATAAATAAAAAACCCCACTAACATTAATTCCTTTGTAATACCACCATATTAAGCATGTTTTCATTTCATATTTTCCATAATTGGAACTTTGGATAAATCGAACAAGGTTAATAAGTAATAGCTTGTTCACAATTCCCAATAATAATTGCATTTGTATATATAAAAAAATTGTTTCAATTCTGGATTTACTACCCAAAATTTTTAATTTAGTTTCAAAATGGAAATAATAATGACAAAAATCCAAAAGAAAAAGTAATGTGGGCATTTTAGAAAAACATATTCAAACAATTTTGAACTAAAAATTAATATGATGAGTTATTAATCAGACATAACTGAAGTATAAAAGCACAATTTTTACGGCACCCTAAACATAGTGATGTTAATAAATTTATAATATAAAATTGATAATCATCACATTCAGAAAGTTAAAAACAATCTCAATATATTTTGAGAATTTTACTTTACAAACACTTCTTAAAATCGTAGTTAATTATACAAAGTTTTGTTTACCAAATTTTAGCAAAAGCGTTAATTTGTAAACATGTGATCATACGTGCTTATAGTTTTAATTGCCGAAACGTCAGTGAAGGCTTACTTTGGAGACATGAAACTTTTTTTTGTGTCTGTCTGTCAGTCTGTCAGTCTATCAGTTTGTCAGTCTGTCTGTTCCGCGATAACTACCGCAAAAAACATCCGATTGGCTTGAAATTAAGTGGGTATGTTAGTGAGGCACTGGGATTAAGCTGTATAGTTTTTTGTAAGATTTGATTCATTCATTCAATATAGAATATTTTATTTTGTGCAATAATGCTTTTCTATGGCAAATCCAATGATTTTTAATTTTTTTTTCTTGAGAGAAAATGTCGCATTTCATTAATGGAATTCAGTGATAAATAGATACTGAAATTTACCAGTTAAATTATTCGTATTGTTTTGAAATTTTGTCTACACATTTGTCAGATTTTTTAAATTATTACTGTAAATTTTGGAGATTTTTTATAAATGTGTTCCAATAATATAAACTAATATGTTTTAGAGATTTACTTATTTCAAATGTATTTATTTCATTTTCTTTATTTTCTCTTAATGGTTGCTAAGCAACAATTCATCATAATCCTTATTTTTATAATGTTATAAATTTGAATGCGTGTACGAAAATTTAAATGAAGTCAACGTCAAAACTGATGAATTAATTAATGTCTTTGTATCTTTGCGTATAAATATAACATAACACAGAAAAGAACATAGGCTATGTTTTATTAATTTTATTCACATATTTTCCTTAATAATTCAAAATTTCCTTCTTTTTCATGCAGAATCAATAGCGATTTTTTAGATAAAATTTAACCAATTTCCTTTATCGTTGCCAAAAAAAAAAAAAAAAAAAAAAAATCAAAATATGGAATAATTTTTCAACGGCAATAAGTTTCAGTTGAGCAATTCCCATTTGAAAAATTGAACTAAGAAAAAATAAATATGACGTCAGAATTAAAATAAAAATATAGTACTTTGTTAAATATTAAACACGGAAATTTGTTTCGTTAATAAGAATTTTTCCGACAAAAATGGGGGCATAATTAGAAGTAAAAGGAATAAAAAATAATTATATTTTTAACAATTATTTCACCTGATAAAATTTGACGTCATAATTGAAATAAAACAGGCATTTTATAGTAGTCTTAAAAAATATTAGAAACATGGATAGCAATAACTCATGAATAATGACGTCATTGCCGAAACTTCAGTGAAGGCTTATTTTGGTGACACAAAATTTATTGTTTTTCGCCTGCAAGTCTGTCTGTCTGTCCGCGATAACTGCCACAAAATGCAATAAAAACATCTTTTTTTTTAGGAAACAAAATTGTAAAACCCTAGATTACTGAGTTTACACTTTCAAAAGCTCCTGATACATCAGATTAAGTGTGGGCAGGTAGGTAAAAGTATGAGTATAATGAAAAATGCTTATTAAAACTGTTAATTATCCTTATAAATAAATATGTATAAAAAAATACAAGATATACGATAACCATTAGCAAATTGATAGAAAGTTACAAATTTAAGTTTAATGAGATAACGGGGGTTTCAGGGGGGCGGAGTCCCCCTGAAGAAATCTGCTATGTTATAATAAAAAAAAAAAAATAATAGATCATGAAATTTTCAGAATATCCTAACATAACTAAATCTTTAATTTAACGCTTTTGATGGTTGAAAACTTCTTGTTCTCATTTTATTCTTATAAATAATTTCGTAATTTGAAAATTTTAAATTACAGTTTCCAGGAAGTTGAATATTACCCAAAATGTATAAAAAAAAAAAAAAAAAAAAAAAAAGATGTGCAAAGCTGACGTTGAGGCTCCTGATCCGCAGATTTACTAGTAATACTTTAACAATGAATATATAAAGATATTTATTTACCTTTGTTTTCGTCAGAGACGTTGTGTTTTCATGTTTCAAAACTCGAACACGAGGAGTTCGCCGATTTTGAAACGCGGTTGGTTGTTGGTTGTTTGAACCTGAAGACAGCATGTCGGCCACTGCTATCGATATAAACAAAAATGTAAATCGAATCGGCAAGCAGAAAAACAAGGAGCATTTAGTTGATGTCGGATAACAACAATCGTGTAAGTTTTATTGCTGTTGTATCGGTAAATGAAAAAATGATCTTATTCAAAATGGCGGACACATTTGGAAAGAAACAAGACACTTCAGATTGACTCTTGAAAGTGGAGTGAGTATTCACTTTGAAAGTGGAGTGAGTATTCACTCCTGAAAGTGGAGTGAGTATTGACTTTTTCGAAAGAGTACCTGCGACTCTTGAAAGAGTTAGTTTTAATATCAAATAAGCGTAATTTTTCAGGTTATATTATGAAATAAAATTTTTGAAAATTAAAA
This sequence comes from Maratus speculifer, assembly GCA_964019185.1. Classification (NCBI taxonomy): domain Eukaryota; kingdom Metazoa; phylum Arthropoda; class Arachnida; order Araneae; family Salticidae; genus Maratus; species Maratus speculifer. The sequence goes on along the minus strand of OZ025298.1, from coordinate 185,902,919 downwards.
ATTGACATATTTTGGTGTTTTTTATTATTTTACTCCATATATTTGCTCAAAGTTTAGCGGAATATATTTTTTTAAATTTATAATGCCGAGCTTTCACTCTCATTAGCGGAGTGAGACAGTCACTCACATCAGTGAAGTGACTCTCTCACTCTCGATTATAGAGTGAGATTATTCACTCCTTTCTATATAGTGAAAAATTCCACTCCTTTTAGAGTGTATTTTCACAAAAGTCACTCCAAAAAGAGTGAAAATGGCTCTCACTCTGCTAAAAAGTGAGCTTTTCACTTTTTCCACTTTTAGAGTGTAATTTATAAATGTTTTAAACATTAATATTTATACATAATTTCTTTATTTTTTATGAAATGGAATTTTTTTCCCTTGCACTTTTCAACCCTTCCCCTCCCCCTCCCCAGTTGCGGGTTCCGTATGTCCACCATCGCTTTTCTTAGTCTACAGTACACAAAGAACCAAATGAGAGCACTCACGATACTTAATCATAAAATTGCCCACGGACCTATGAAAAGCTGCAATTAGAAAATCCACTATCTGCAAAGAAAAAAAAAAAAAAAAAAAAAAAAAAAAACGCAAGGACTAATATTTTCTTCAAATGAAAAATACATCTACACGTGAGTATGAATGGAAAAAACTTTCAAATTAAAATTAATTGAATCGTATATATTAAAAGCAGGAAAATATCGTAAAATAAAGCATAATAACTATATTTACACATCAGTTTAAACGAGAAAATAAAAGTAAAAAATAAAGTCATTCATATACGTTAAGTCGTGAAAGGGAAAAATTACGTCAGATTTAAAGTAGCCGAATCACATTGGAAAACAATTAAATATACAGTCGAGTCTCTATATAACGAAATCCATCGTTCAAACAAAAAATTCGTTGTATAGAAAAATTTGTTGAATAGAGAACGGCAAAATTTTTCCATTTAATGTTTAAATTTTGAAACAGAATTGTTTTTGAGGTGTTTAATTAAGTTTTTGAATTACTTAACGGAATTTTTTTCGGAATTTCAAACATCTTCGCCACTTCCTTTTTTTTCCCCAGTGTCTTATTGATTATTTTCAAAATTATTACTTTATCAGAGAGAGTTAGTTGTGTTTAAACTAGAAGCGATTTTATGGAAATGCAGTAGAAGATAACGCCAGCGAAGATGATATTTATTAACAATTCTTCATTCAAATAATCTCTCACAACAAAAAATGCTCCGAGTCGCCACAAACAACAAACATCCTCTCTAAACTTTAAAAGTAATGAGAGTTAATTTAGGTAGATGAAAACCTGATGAAAAACGACCTTTTCTGCAATTCCCCTTACTCCTGCCTTACTATCCAAAGTAAGAAACATAAAGACAATAATAGAATAGTTTTATCTTTTAGGATGCTTTGTGATAGTTGCAAATCGCCCCACTAGCAAGCAAATGTTTCAATCTTTTCCAAGAACGCATGCTCAACTTGGCTAAAACAAAGTCAAGTGTAACCATGCAAAAGGTGTTTTTTTGGGGGGGGGGGTAGGGGGTAGTTGAATGCCTTTTTTGGGCATGAAAAATAAGGTAGAGGAATGTAGCTATGAAATATAAACCAGAAATCAACGAAAAAAAAAAATATTCTACAAATAATTTGAAGTGTTTTCTGAACTTATGATAGAACATTTTCGATAAAATTAGTTAAATGGAGATATATATTTCGCTATATGGAGATTAGTTTTAATGTAATAATGAAAAAAATTAACCGTTCCTAAAAAATTCGTTAAATAGAGAAATTCGTTGGATGGAGTTTCGTTATAGAGGGACTCGACTGTATATACAATGAGAGAGAGACGTACACCAGAGATTTATTTCCTATTTTGAGGTAATATTTTTAAATAATGCTACCGATTCGATAGCGTAAATAATATTTCCTTTCTGACGATAAAAATATTTTCGCGGGAAAGTTGGAAACAGAAAAAAAAAAAAAAAAAAAAAAAAATGGTAAAAATTACATCAGATTTTAAGCGTTATATTGTAATTCATTTATTTAAAAATACTAATTATTGCATTGTTAAAAATACGGGAAGCAAAGACTCTGTTGATTTAGTTCATTTTATTTTAGATGTTTTTGAAATGTTTAAATAATATTATTTAATCAAATGCGAGAACAGCTATTAACAGCAACTGGTTTGACCTTTTACACTTCTATAAATGGGAAAAGAGTTAAAGCCCATTTACAGGGCAATCGCCACTGTTTTTGTTTATTTATAATTCAATCTTCCGTGAAGTTTTTAAAACCAATCAAATTAAGTGACTTTATAGTCAAAATGGGAATTGGCGAGCGTAGCTCGTGGAAGCCAGAGCCTTCTAGTAAGATACAAATAAATAACGATTCTTCGATTACGAATAATAATGCTTTATAGGCTTAAACCATACAAAGAAGAATCCCAAATAAATTTTATATAAGAACACCAATATTATTTAAGCATTATTAAGCATGCAAAATATTACATTTCGTTAATTTTTACATCTTTGCATGATATCTAAAATATTCAATGTAAAAATTTTGAAAAAGTACAAGGATTTTTTACGTTTAATAGCTGATGACAATAGCATCCTTGCGTAAACCATCATACGGAGGCGTGAGAAAAGCCGTACATTTTGCGCTTTTGAAGCCTAACACTCACAGAACATAATTGAATATGTATATATGTTTTTAGGATGAGCGAAGCGAATCCTCTACTAGGCCACTCAAATTACACTTTGTCGTACACTTTACAAAAAACTATTCAATATTTTGACTTCAAATTAAACACAAAAATAAAATATGATCTGTAGATTTGCAGAATATAATTTTTTTACAGTAAAACGTTAAACAAATATTATTTTAATTAATTTATTTTACATGCATCTCCAATACGGACGCATTTTAGCAAATAAATAAAAAAATGAAACGCGTGTATTTTCAGAAAAAAAAATATTAATCATGGAGTAAGTGATTATAGATAGAATCATGATTAATTTAATAAATAAAATATGTTTTCATTATTCCGCAAAATCGTTTGCACAGATGACACTTAAACATTTTAAAAGAATTGTATTATGAATTTTTTTTTTTTTTTTTGTAAAGTGGCAACAAAAGAATTGTAAACAAATACAATTAATTGTTAAATTTGTTATTTAAATGAAAAATTAAAAGAATTGCGGGAACTTGTTGCCTCGATTCAAACTCTTTATAAATGTACTACAGCAAAGTTGGCCGATTCAGAAATGACAAATGAACTTCAACCATTTCTTACTTTATCATTTGTATCTAAAGTAATGTTACGTTCTTATTTGTGGACCGAAAAAGGTTTAATGAACGGGACTTTAGGCTTTGTTGCACGTATTAAAGAAAATCACAAGCCATCAGACCAGATATCGCGAATAATCATGGATAAATTTGAATACTACAGTAATTTTGTAAGACGTTTGTCTTAATAACGGCGTGAGTTCTCACTATAACCTCAATATAATTGTTTATCTTCAATTCTTATCATTAATCAGAATTAAATAGGAGAGTAAATGGTACTCACCCGATGAATTCTTCTTCATTGAAGTGTCCAACAATTAGATCCACCATAAGGGAAGGGAACCGGGCATATTCACACGTTGATATATCCACTGCACTAATTCATCTTGATAAAGACATATAACATTATTATATGGTAACTGTAAAACACACACACAAATTATTATATCCACGCTTCTTCATTTTCTACTTTATTTTTAACACGCGAGAAAAAACACAGCAAAAGGGTAGTGCTCACATCAAGCTACAAAAACTGAGAACAGAATGAAATTTAAATCGATGCACACATAAATCATAATGTAGAAACAATTATTAATAAAAAAAGAGTCATTTTGTAAGTTTTGACAGTTTTGTAAACCTGTAATTGTTCACTCGTAATCACTGTTTCCAAGGTCACGCTAACAAGCACTTAACTTTATTTATGATGCCATGATAATTGTCACTTGTTGCACAACGGAGGAAATTATTTACGAATTGCGCAATGTTTCTATCAACTCCTCCTTAATTTCTGAAGTTGTGTTGTCACTCAGATGCAAGTTCTTCCTGTGAATTTCAAAAAGAGGTTTGGGCAGGGGTTTCGTGAATAAGTCAGCTATCATGATTTTGGTTGGGCAATATACGAGTTTTATTATGCCATCTTGTTTCAGTTGTTTTATGAGATGATATCTAAGTTCAATGTGTTTTGTTTTACTTGAATGTTTTTCAAGCTCTATCATTTTGATAGCCGACTGATTATCCTCGAAGAGTTCTATAGGATATGTTTGTGAGATATTGAGTTCTTCAAGTAAATTCACCAGCCATTTGACTTGATTAGCTGCATTAGCTGCTGAGATGTACTCAGCTTCGGCAGAAGATAAAGCTATGCAGGATTGTTTTTTAGTTGACCAAAGTATGGGATTTTTACCTAGCAAATATACATTACCACTTGTCGATTTTCTTGATTCTGTGTCTCCACCCCAATCAGCGTCCGCGTAGACTTCTAGCGTTGGTTTTGAATTTCCATCTATAACTAGATTAAAGGTTTTTGTTGTCTTATGATACCTCATGACCCGCTTTACACTGTTCCAATCTTTCATTCTTGGCTTTTCGTTCCTTCGGCTTAAGATGTTGACAGCTGCACAAATGTCAGGTCTGCTCACTGTGGCAAGATATAAGAGTGCACCTATGGCTTGTCTGTACTGTGTGTTGTTTGGTAAAATATTGTCATCATCCTTAAAGTGAGTGTAATTTGTTTCCATGGGTGTACTACATGGTTTTGCTTCTTGTAAATTGAATTTATTAATTAACTCTTCAATTTTTGAAGTTTGGTTAATTAAGTAGCTTTTGTTTACCTTTCGAATGTTCATGGATAAATAATTGCTTACGTCCCCTAAATTCTTTAATTCATACTCTTTATTTAAGTTCGCGATTATTTCCTCAATGGTTTCGTCTTTTCCTGCAATTAAGAGGTCATCGACGTATGTTATTATATAGGTTGTTTCATTATTCCTTTTCTGTGTAAAAAGACATGTGTCAATTTTACTTTGAATGAAATTCATGTTTTTTAGTGTTTCTGTTATTTTATTATGCCACGCTCTCGCGGCTTGCTTAAGTCCGTAGATTGCCTTATTTAATTTACAAACTTTGGTTTCCTGGTTTGGTTCAACGAATCCTTCCGGCTGCGACATGTATATCTCCTCATCAAGTTCCCCATGTAAGAACGCGGTGTTAATATCTATATGCTTAACATTTAAGTTTTGGTGCAACGCCGCTATTAATAATGCTCTTATCGTAGTATACGATACGACCGGTGCGTAGGTTTCGTCATAATCCTCTCCGAACTTTTGCGTATATCCTTTAGCTACTAAACGTGCCTTATATTTTTGGATTTTTCCGGTATTGTCACGCTTTAATTTATAAGTCCATTTACAACCTATTATTCTCTTATTCGGTGGAGGATCTACAATTGACTATGTTTTATTTTTTCTTAAAGAATTCATTTCGCTCTCCATGGCTTCTATCCAATTCTGTTTTACCGGAGAGTTTTCCATTAATTTAACTTCCTTATAATCCTTTGGTTCATTAATTTTGTCATCTTTGACAATATATATTAGCCTATCAGGAGGTACGCCTTTATTTATTCTATCTGAGCGCCTTAGTTCCACAATTTGTTGTTGAGACGCAGATGGTGTTGTTTTTCCGTTCGAAATTTCTATCTCTACGAGATTTTTACAATTGCGTTTTTCGTCTTCATTTTGTTTTTGTTCAATTTCAGGCTTATCATTTACGTATTTGAATTTATTTTCAAGAAATTTTACCGTTCTCGCGATTTTTATTTCATTTCCTCCTACATATATGCGGTATCCCTTAGATTCATTGTCGTATCCCACAAAAATACCTTCAACAGCTTTATTATCTAATTTTTGTCTTCTGGCTTTATCAATATAAGCGAAGGCTTTGCAGCCAAATACTTTAACGTAACTTAAGTTTGGCTGTCTTTCTGTCCATAATTCATATGGTGTTTTTGCATTAGCTTTTGTAGGCAGTCTATTTTGTAGGTGGTTTGCCGTACAGATTGCTTCCCCCCAGAACTTTAAAGGTAGATTTGATTCATTTAACATTGTCCTAGCCATCTCAACTAACGACCTATTTTTCCGTTCAGCCACCCCATTTTGATTTGCACAATATGGGACTGTATGTTGATGTTTTATCCCATTTGATTTGAGATAATTCTCAATTTCATCTGATGTAAATTCTCCCCCATTATCCGTTCTGATTTCTTTCGGTTTTTCACCAAATTTGTTGCTTATCAGCGCAATGAACTCTTTGAGTTTTTCATAGACTTCACTTTTTCTTTTCAATAGATAGATTATTGTGAATCGCGAGTAGTCATCAATAAAAGTCAAGAAATATGATTTCCCCCCAATCGTGGGTGTCTGAAAAGATCCACAAACATCCGAGTGAATAAGTTGAAGCCTTTTACTTGCTCTATACTGAGCAACTTTCGGATAGGGTTCATCAGTTAATTTCGCCTTAATACACGGTTCGCAATCTATATTATGTTTACAATTGTTTATCTGGATACCTCTTACTAATTCCTTTTGTGTAATTTCTTTAATCGATGTTAGATTTCTGTGTCCTAACCTTCTATGCCATAGTTCTAGACAATTTTTATTGTTGCACGTTTGTGTAATGTTCGCGTGGTTTTCGTTAGCCAACTGGACTTCATAGAGGTTATTTACCTTTTGTGCTTCTAAGCAGATTTCTCCGTTAAGTTTGAAAGTGCATCGGTCATTTTTAAATACAATCTCACATCCGTTTTGGGTTGCTTTGCTGACTGATAGTAAATTCGTTTCGATTTCAGGTACTAGAAGTACATCTTTAAGTGTTATTTTATGAATTTTATTATCCGATGTCAGCGTATTTAAATTTACATCGCCTGAACCGTAAGCGATAAGTTTTTTTCCGTTTGCGATAGTCACGTTTGTTTTTTCCCTCGATTTTATCTCTGTAAACATTGATTCAGAGGATGCAATGTGACTTGAGCTACCGCTATCCACAATGAATGTTTTATTTTCTATCCCTTGTGTTATAAATGCATAATCTTTGTTTTCGCTGTTTCTCCATGTATTGTTTTTTCCTTCATAGCGATTAAACCTGTTATACGATTCCGATGCTTGTTCATTCTTAATATTGTTTTCACCCCTTTGAAAAGCGAGTGATGTAGAATAGTGTTTTTTGTAATTTTTGTTGTGTTGATTTTGTTGTGTTGTGTGTGTTTTGTTTTTATTGTGCCAACATTCTTGTGTGTTATGGCTTCTCATTTTACAAATCGAACAATATTTTGATTCTTTTTTAGCTGGAAACTTTTTCTGAGCTTTAAAAGCTTTCGCTGTATTATCAATACTTTCATAGTTTTCATTTCGACGATTAAACTCGTCAATCAGCTTATTTTTAATATATGACGGAGTTAATTGTGCTTCTTCTTTACTTTCGAGAGCAGTAATTAAATTATCATAAGACTGGGGCAGAGAGCACAGGAGGAGCGCGGAAATGTGGTGATTATCAATTATTTCGCCTATAGCTGCCAAATGATCAACAAGCTCCATTATTTTTGTAATATGATTTATCATATTTCCATTTTCTGCTAATTTTATACTATATAACTTTCTTAGAAGAAACAATTTGCTTGTGAGATTTGATCTCTCATGGATTTCTTTTAATGCATCCCATGTTTGTCTAGCAGTTTGTAAGTTTTTAACGTGGGTTATTTGTGAGTCATCAATAGTTAGATTTATCAATGCCCGGGCCTTCCTATCATTTTTGGACCATTGATCGGTCAAAGGGGTCGGTGGATTATCGGTTATTACATGGAACAGCTCTTCTTTAGTTAAGAGCATTTCAATTTTAAATTTCCATGTACTGTAATTCGTTGCTGTCAATTTTTCAATTGAATAATTATCTTTTAAGGTGGCCATTCTAATCTTATATTTTTATTTGTTTTTTATTCAATATTTTTTATTTGTGTGAAATTAGTATATCACTATGTTATCAAATTGATATATCTTTTTAGATCAGTCTCATAATCATTGTAAGACGTTTGTCTTAATAACGGCGTGAGTTCTCACTATAACCTCAATATAATTGTTTATCTTCAATTCTTATCATTAATCAGAATTAAATAGGAGAGTAAATGGCACTCACCCGATGAATTCTTCTTCATTGAAGTGTCCAACAATTAGATCCACCATAAGGGAAGGGAACCGGGCATATTCACACGTTGATATATCCACTGCACTAATTCATCTTGATAAAGACATATAACATTATTATATGGTAACTGTAAAACACACACACAAATTATTATATCCACGCTTCTTCATTTTCTACTTTATTTTTAACACGCTAGAAAAAACACAGCAAAAGGGTAGTGCTCACATCAAGCTACAAAAACTGAGAACAGAATGAAATTTAAATCGATGCACACATAAATCATAATGTAGAAACAATTATTAATAAAAAAAGAGTCATTTTGTAAGTTTTGACAGTTTTGTAAACCTGTAATTGTTCACTCGTAATCACTGTTTCCAAGGTCACGCTAACAAGCACTTAACTTTATTTATGATGCCATGATAATTGTCACTTGTTGCACAACGGAGGAAATTATTTACGAATTGCGCAATGTTTCTATCAAATTTAACTTATAAGAATTGGTGCATACCAATTCCCCCAATAACTGAATTCTGGAAAAAATGGAAGCATAAACTGCTCAAGGAAAGAATTTCTTCTGCAGTTAGCTTTTGCTGTTACAATTCATAAATCCCAAGGTTTAACATTAGATGAAGCAGTTGTAGATACTGAGGCTATATAGGCACCAGTTGGCTTAAAAACGTACGTAACGTTGTCAAGAGTGAAAATCCTTCAAAATTAAGCATTCAATAGAAATTTTCCTTACAAAAATTCTCATGTATTAACATGTATAAAAACGAAGAAATTAGAATAAAAAGTTTTACAGTTAAAAACTCATAGTATCGACGAGAGCAGATTTCAAATGTTTTTCCAGAAAATAGGATTTTGAAGAAGTAATTTTCTTCAAGCTCTCTTCAAATATATTATTCTAAAATAGCTATCAAAGATTATTTGATGTTAATTACAAAAATTGGAAACATACATATTTCAAACAACTTTAAAAAACACCAGTTGCTACTAGAAATTGTAAAAACATCTTTAAAAGAATTTTTAGTTGAAAATTTAAAAATATTTTGTAAAAGTTTGCTTCAAAAATATTTTTTATGTCAGTCTTATATCATAAATAAAAAATTCCTGGAAAATTGAAAGTTATTTCGCTGAACTTACATTTGTAGAATTAAACTGCGCCAAAACATAAAATAACGTTTTTATTTAATAAAAATGCAAAAATATTAAAAAATATTGTTACTTTCAAATATATGCTTTATAAAATAATGCTTCGCGAATCCAAACAAAGCATGGCTTTTGCTAGTATAAGATGGTTTACAATCCCGAATACATGATATGAAGTAATAACATGGCACCCATTTTTTAGGTAGATTTCGTAAGAAATACTACTTATTGCAATCGCACCAGTTTATATATCTATCTATCTATCTATCTATCTATATATCTCACTTTTTTATGGACACGATAACTTCTATAATTCTTCGCCAATCTCCACCAAACTTGTACATAAAATCAATGGGGATAAAATCTTGGCTGAGTTCGTTAATAGGCAAAATCGGACCAAGGGGGTCGGAATAGGGGGCGATTTTGTGAAAAGCGAAAAAACGCCATAACGTCTTAATTAAAGTAGATATCGAATCGGTTTAAAGTTTATATTACTTCTTAAAAATGGGCCAAAAGTTTATGCATGACAGATTTTTGATAAATTTAGAAGTGGGCTCAAGGGGCGAAAAAAACAGGGGTTTTGAGAGAAAAAAATTCATAACTTTGTCAATTTTCAAGATATCAAGTCCAAATAAATTTTTTATAAATGTTCTTAAAATTATCTAAAACTTTTGTGTTTACAAGTTTTTGATAAGACCAACTTTTACCGATGAAAAAAATTAAAAACGAAAAGAAAAAAGGCGCTGAAAAAAGAGAATAAACCTCAAATCCAAACTGCTTATATTCCGACTCATTTTTATATTCATTTTTGATTTTAAACGCATCCAAATGGTAGATCCTCTTATTTAGAAACTGTATAAAGCGACGCATTGGTCAATTTTCTGATAAAGACAGAATATATTTCAAAAAAGGCTACCAAAAAGGGTATTTTGAACAGAATTTCCGAAAGTCATCGGGACTGAAAATTGAAGGAAGTATTCAAATAAGAAATTGCGTTTTTTTCTGACTCGTTTTTAAATCCATTTTTGTTCTCAAACGTATCCAATTTACAGATCCTCTTATTTAGGAACTATATAATGTGATGCATTGGTCATTTTTTTGATAAAGACGGAATATATTTCAAAAAAGGCTACCGAAAAGGGTATTTTGAACAGAATTTCCCGAAGTCTTCGAGATTTGAAAATTTAAGGAAGTTTTCACATAGCAAATTGCATTTTTTATGACTCGTTTTAAAATCCATTTTCGCTCTCAAATGCATCCAATTTACAGATCCTCTTATTTAGGAACTATATACTGTGTCGCATTGGCCAGTTTTTTGATAAAGATAGAATATATTTTTAAAAATGCTGTCAAAGTGAGTATTTCGCACAAAATTTTCCGAAGAATCATGATTAAGGATGTATTCAAACAACAAATCGGTTATTTTATGACTCATTTTTAAATTCAATTTTTTTCTCAAATGCTTTCAACTGACAGTTTTTTGTTATTTAGGAACTGTATAATGTACTGTTTGGGTCGATTTTTTAATAAATTTAGAATCTATTTCAAAATATGTTGTCATAATGGGCATTTGAGCTGAATTTTTCTTAAGATGATTCTGATAAAACCAGTTTTTGCAGAAAAATGAAATTAAAAATTTTTCATAAACGGCCAAATGAAGTTATTAAACTGGGTTTATCTCTAATCATATATATATATATATATATATATATATATATTTGTTGAAATGAGCACTCTTCGAAATCTACCTCCGCCTATAGGCCCAGCCGACAGGGATTTTTTGGCATTTCATATGATTGGCAGCAATACTGACAACGACCTTTATTTACAATGTTAAAATATGGCTGTGTTTAGTAATCTAACATGTATGAAATACGTACTTGAATTACAATAGATTTATTTTCAAAATCTTGCAGGAAAAGAAGTTATATTTTGCGTTAATATAAAAATTAATGGTGTCTTTATCAAATCAAAGATTCACAGGTTGTTGTTTTTCTCTTACACTGACGCTTATATTGACCTTCGAGTCAAGAACATGACTACGGAAGTTATATTCTTATTGAACTTTCCCTCTCCAGGTAAGCCAAGCGTAACCAGTAACACATTTTAATAAAAGATAGAGTGAAATCATCTTTTTTAGTACTTTCCGATGAAGTTGAAGCGTGATTACGCAAAAGAGCGTAAAGACAGAAGGCTTTTGATCCAGTGCATATTTTTCCAGTGACATTTTACAGTAAAGAATATTTTATGAATATTTTATGATTCATGCGATATTAAATACTAATTCAAATTAATAGCAAATATATATATTTTTTCATTTAAATTTAATTCATAGTGCAAGTCAAAATCATGACAAAAGTATGCAAATACTTTAAATTAATTTTTTTTTACATTGGTATGTGGAAACACATTCTGCTTTTTTTTTATATATATAAATGCTGTTTACCACTAGTTTGAAATGTAAATTTATATTTTTATAAATCCCTTTTCAAATACAAATTCTTTATTTTTTAATTCCAATATATTACTAATGGCGAATTTAAAATTTTAACCATGTTTAACTCGGTGACTGACAATGAACTTTCTGTTTAGGCCGAGTCAGTCATTGCTGACTGACACTGTGTAGAATTCGTAATGGGAATCTTATTTTGCAACCCAAACGGAAACACGGACAAAACAGACTTGGCATTCAACGTGTTAATATTTAGTATGGATTGCTTCCGAATGAATAACTTTCTGTTGGGGGCTGGGCTATGCAAATGTAACGTTATCATTTTAGAGGGAGGGGGTTATGGCATATGATAGTGTAATAAATAAATATTTTTCATAGGTTTTTGTTAGAGGCAGTGAAGTGAAGAGAAGAGAAAAGTGAAATGATGTTTAATGAAGTGAAAAGAAGTATTTAAACCAGATAATCATAAGCCACTTCAGTTTTGTTTTATACTATCTGTTTGAAAGTAAAACTGTCTATAAAAGTTATTTTAAACATGGACGAATATTCCTTATGCATGCTATCAAAGGACTGTGGTTGTGGGCGATATGCTGCAACAACATCAAGTGGATTATTTCCAGTTTCTGAATTGATTAGGCCCAACGATTTGGAATGGTACTGGAAAAAATATTACAACAGACATACCTCCAGAAATTGTTTCTGAAATTTTTTATTTAAAAAATCGAAGTGGAACTACTTGCTTGGAGATATGATTTCAGTACATTCCGTTAAGCCATTTCATAGTCTGTTTCAGTACATTCCATTCTGTGAATCTTGCATAATACTCCTCAAATAGTAATCGAATCAAATTCTGAGCACGGTAACGGTGTTTTATGTTTCAGAAATGTACTCGGACTTCCCTCAGAAGGATTAGTCTGAGCGATATTGCTTAGAACAGAATTTTAATAATAATATGCTAAAAGTAAAAAGAGACGTTGTCTTTAATTGATTGTCACAAATTCAAATGAGGAAAAAAAAAAAAAAAAAAAAAAAAACGAGCAAAGTGAATGATACAATTGCAAAATGTTACATAAAAATTCCTATACATGGTTAAAAAATGGGAAATCAAACTATACAAAACAGCCACCCATATGTATAAAATCTGAAGTACGGAATACATTAAAAGTAATATCGCTAACAAAGAACTAAAAAATCTTGTATCGGAATTTCAACTCTTTGAAATGACGTCAAGAATATACACATCAATTTTAGTACCTAAAAGTGGCGCAAATCATGATGGTTGAGTAGAATGGAGAATTTTTTATATGGTGTGTGGTGCCCTTAAATAGTTAGAACAGAATAATTAATATATATAATAATATAATATCTACATCTGTTTTCTATGCGATGAGGTTTTCTATAAAAAAATTGGGATATTCTCTCTTAAAAAAAAGATATATAAAAATCCCGAAAATGCCAACAAAGGAATACAATGTGTCGTTCGAGTGAGTTCTAGGTATGCTCAATCAGATTTAAATGGGTCGTGCATGCTGGCCACTACATACGCTGTTTTGTTTTCGTTTTAAACCCATTCTCATGAAATTGAGCTGTATTTTGCTTTAGCATGCATAAAATAAAACGAATTAACAATCATGAATGTGGCAGAGAGTTTACAGAGGTATACGCCGTATACTTTCTGGATTTTTTAAGAACCACTTTATACCCTGTTGCCCTCTTTCTCAAAAAGCTGCAGTATATACATTCTAGGATATTTTCTCTAACTTGAGCGTATACTCTATGCTTAGAGCCTATATTTTCTGTATTTTTACGACTATTCCACTATTGGCAATGCCTATAGTATAAAGTACGAACGAGATCTGAATATCTCGTCTGCATAAGCTTTGAGCCGACTAAGTGTCATCACAAGTGATTTGCAAACCTCAACATATTTTTTCAGCACAACATGCTGGCTCAAATACGCTAATTTGAACTCGATTATGCAGTTTTACCCAAACAGTTATTATTTAAAAGGACTGCTAGTGACAATTGAGAAAATGATTCTATGATAAAATCCTTAGATTAGTAAAGCTGAAAAGTTAATGTCCCCCCATACTATTTTGTAATGGAATTCTTTTGTGGTGACGTGTAAATGAATAAAAAATATTTTTTGCGCGACATGTTCTACAAAATCTATATTCTAGTTGTGGTGGTTACTCCATAACCCCCCCATATGTTTAATTTAATTCATTTTATTAGCCATTTTATTTCATATCACCTTCCTTTTTATTAATGTTCTCAATTTAAATTTAATTTCGTTTTCGCTTATTTTCTTATCGTCGCCTGTAATGTTTTCTTTCTTACTTAGCTTTCGAATGTTCCAAGCCGGTAAAAATTCTGTTTGAAATCATTCCTTCCGGTTTAAAATTTGTTCGAGAACTTTCTCGCTATTTCTTTTGGGTGGAACTTCCGTTTATTCGGACACACCCCTAACCTATCAAATTAAATTTCACAGGTGACGTATTTCAAGCCGTTAAGTACATGGCCACCAGCTTTGGCCTCCCCTCTTAAGATGGTTATCAATTTTATTCTTATTAGTTACATATCTTTTCATACTGTATATTGTAATTTGGCTTAGTTTTTCCTCACCCCCTCTGTTGCTATCTGCCAAATTGGCGTATTTTGCATTTACAATAACCCTTTCTCCTTTTCCCCTGGGCTCGCGGCCACCTGCGTTAGTTGCGCCGATAGACACCTGCTGTGATGGATGCAGTCGCATGAGTGAAAGTTCGGGGCAGAGGTGCTCCCCCGTTAACGAAGGATGGAACGTTTTTTTTTTTTGTTATGTTGAGATTATTACGATGCTGATTTTTTTTAAGTGCGGCAAAGAAAAAGTGCTGCCCTCAAAATTCATCTAGGAAAGTGATGTTGATTTCTGTTAAGCCAAGTCCCTCTGTGCTGCGAGGAGCAATGAAGTGGTTTAATGCATTCCTGAATGTATTCGTTTGTGCCTTCTCTTTTTGGAAATGATGTTGAGTTTTTAAGGCGGCTAGTAGCAAGGCACTTCTCACTGCAATAGCATCCCGAAAATTGTTTTGTTTGTGCATTCTCTTCTTGGATTACGGAAAATTATATAAGGTCTCATTATACGTCTTCAGTTTATGCTCTCGTGTTATCTTCACAAGTGTTGTAAAAATGTCGTCACGTATTTTATAAATATTCATTCATTTTCTCATCATCTCTTCATCAACGAGTTTTCTTCTACAAATCTAATGTGCCCAATTCTTCGATAATCTTTTTATTCTCCATCCTCTGAGAAGTAGGCAGAGGTGAAGAACTGTTTTGTTTTCAAGAAAATAATATTATAGTTTACATGACGTCTTGGTGAAGATTTTTCTTTCGTCAGGTGAAGAAATTTTATTTGCATAAGTCCTTTTTACTTCATTATCTGGCCCAATATATATATAATTTTTTTTTTAATATTTACGGGGCGTTATAAAGAAAATATTGGCATGTATCTATACAATATGAAGTATGATGTATTTTGTTTTGAAAGTTCATATTATGAGAGGTGTTCTTTTTCAAAAAGAAATAATAATTTATTCTCCTTTTATGTCATGAAGAAAATTGTTTAATTACATGTTGTTGAGATATCTAGAATATGTTATGAAAAGAATTTTTATTGCTTGGAGATAGCAATAGTTGTGATTAACATATGTTATGAAATGGTTGTTTATCAAGTGAGAAATTAATATGTACGAGTCACCAAAAATATAAATTTGTGAAGAAATATTTATTCATGAAAAAAGCAACAAGTTCTTCATGAAATAAAATATATTTTTTTTTCTTCGAAAATTGTTCGTATATTAATTTCTTGTGCCTATTGTCTGGATTTATTTGTCATCAAAAGCCAAGGATTCAACAGGTAACTTTTTACCTTTTTAATTTTATATTTTTATAACTTTATACTTGATTTTTCTTCATCATTGGATAAAGAATATTTTTATTATTTTAAATGAAAGAATGAAGAGAGTAATTAGGGTCGTTTGCAGGCCCCCATTCTCCGTGATGTGCTATCATTATCACGATCACTTTGGCCTAATTGTGGGTAGAGGCAAATAAAAAGTGCTTTTTCCCCTTTCAAATAAACATAACTTTATATTTCCTTTGATACCCTGACCAAAGCGTCAGCTCAAACACAACACCTAAATTTCTTTTGGAGCCGTGACCAACGCTTGAACATTCTTCATTATTTTTTTTTCAAGTTATTTTTCTTCATATAGTGATTAATGTTTTATATAATTATATTTTGTTGGGTATGGTGCAGTAATCAAATACAATATTTATATTGATCTTGTATTGAAATATTATCTTTTTCTGGAGCAGTGCATTATATATACAACATAATTTATCAATATATTTCTTCTTGCATTATTATAATTTATAACTAATATATGCATTATTTAACGGTGGTACTGGTAAAAATTATTGTTCATGCTAAGATAAATTATTCTTCTTGTCATACATATAATAATTTATGTTTTGAGCCATATTATATATAAATATTTACATAAAATATTTGGGTCTTATATTCTTCATATGATACTAATATGTTAGTATACGTTTTCTTCTTTTTTTTACATATAAAAATGATGTATGAAGTAAATGAAAGTCATCAATATTTTGAGTAACGGGTCAATTTATATATATTGTTCATCATAGGACCTGCCGAATAACCAAATTTATCATGTCATACATTGAGTTCTTATATTAATTATTTCATCATGCCTCCAAAAGCCAAACTAAATATTGCAATCCAACCTTTCGACGGTAACCCTCAGACTGTAGAATTTTTCTTCGATCAATTATCTGACTTACAGGAACTAAATAACTTTACAGACAAGGAACTTTTTGTTCTCTTTAAATCAAAACTTGAGGGCACCGCCTTACTCTTCTTTCTGGAAACTCAGTCACAGCTCAAGAACTCTAATTTTAGTGAAATTCGAAAGGCATTTATAGACTATTTCTTACCCACAAAAAAGTCTGTTTCTCTAAAATCTTTACAGAACTTGACCTTAGATTCAAATGAATCAGTTAAAAATTTTGCTTTTCGGTTGGATAAACAACTTCGACTTGCTTATCCAAAATTGGATCTTTCTGCTCTTAATTCATTAAAGTTTACTCATTTTCTTGAGGCTTTACCTAAGCAAATCAAACGTAAAATCTTAGAAGAAAATATTACGTCCTTCGAATTAGCTCTTGAACGAGCAACTTTTCTTCAAAATATTTATGACTCTCCCCCTAAAAAATCTTATGAAAATTTTAATCAAGCCTATTGTATCGATTCTGAAAATGTCCACGATAATTCTAGTAATACTCTTCATAAAACTCCTATAAAGCATACGAAGGATAAAATTTATCACAATTCTCAAACCAACTACTCTCCTTTACAAACTCAAAAGGACAGTTCTCATACTTCTCGTAATTTTCAAAGAAATACTAGAACATTTTCGCCTTCTCCACCGAGACAAGAGGCTACAAATAAACGTAACAATAATTTTCGTCATCAAAACTTTCACCGGAAACGTCCTTATCAACCAACCTTTGACAAATATTCTCACAAAAAAAATTCTACATCCTTTTATCACAGACGAGATGTTGTGCAGTGTGCGTTCTGTGGGAAATTTAATCATCGTATGGACTCATGCTACAAATTCAAAAACATTATTGGTAATTCTAATCAAAACTCTTCAACTCAGGTTTCGTCTCACCCTTACAGAAAGAAAAGCCACACCTCTTCTTCTTCTGAAAATAATAATGTTTACCATTTAAACAAATAAGGGAGACTGGTTCTACTGACCGCCTTCTCTCCCGTAATTCTCATTCAGGGTCAGTACACTTTGACAACAACAACAAACATCAACAATTAGACAAACGCTCGTCAGTCACTTTAGTGGCATCCACAGCTGTCCAAACTTCTCCTATGACATCTAAGTCTAACAAATCTTCCTGTTTACATAATTATTTGACATCTAAACAAAATTTTGAAAATAATGATGATGTACAAGAAAATCATGTTATATGCAGTTCTTTTAATAACTCGTATGTTCTTCCATGCATCCTAATAAATTTACAACATAATGAAATCTCCACATTAATAGATACTGGATCAAGTTTATCTCTCTTGGATGAAGAATGCTTTAATAGCATTAAATCCAGGCTTCATTACAAATTTTTATCCAGAAATGTATCTGTATCGACCATAAATTCTAAGGTCTTCTTCAAAGGATGCATAGAGATAGCTTTTAAGATTGATAAATATTTTTTTCATCATGTATTTCACCTTACAAAAATTCAAAATGTTCACTTTCAAGCCATACTTGGCTTTGAGTTTATTAACAAACATTCTATTACTATTTCACCAAGCTTTAAGTCTATATTACTTAAAGACAAGCACATTCCTTTTCAAAGTTATAATGAATCTCCTACTTGCTATTTTATGAATTCTGAATATAATTATGTGAATTCAAATGTACCATATTCTCTTGATGCACACAGAATGCCTTCTTATGAAAGGCCTATATCAAATAATCTAACGAGTGATACTTACATTGATAATACTTGTGCAAATTGTGATAATTCAAGTTTGCAGTTGTCCAACAATTATACAACCTATCCTTATTGTTATAATGTTCAAAATAATGGTTTGTTTACAAATAATATGGCTCATTCTGCTATGAATTTTCATAATCCTTATATTGATGGTCATTTTACTTATTTTTCTAATTATTTTCCAACTGATTATGCTAATGTGGTGAATTATGTGTCTACTAATGATAATAATATACTTAACAAGAATTCCTCATCTAAAAATACTAGTGATAGTAGTTATGTTGGTGAAAAGCAACCTCATTTAAGTATGGGTAATAAAATTTTGGTGAGTTCCAATATGGTACAATTACTCAATAGAGAATTAATACCTCCTAATTCGTTTGTTTATTTACATGTGAAGTATCTGAATCCTCCATCTGAATATTTTCTTTTTAAACCCAATTTAAAAAACAAGGGTCTGGTATTACATGAATCATTACACTCAAAATCTTCCATTCAAAATGATTTATTTTTGGTTGTATGTCAGAATGTTTCAAAGCTCGATATTCATTTAAATAAAAATTCAATTATTGGTGAATGTATCAATGTAGATGAAAAAGATATTGAGGAATACTCTTTTGATTTAGAATTTGAAAATGAGTATTGTAACCTAATTTTGCCATCTGAAGAGATTAAGAGAAAACGTATTCAAGAATTATCTCCAAATGACTTTGATCTTAAACATTTACCTCCTCATGAAAGGGAAGCTTTAACAAAATTATTATGTAGTAAAGCACTTGCCTTTTCGAAATCTCTTGACACTTTAGGTCATACTGACCTGGTCAATCCTCAGTTTACCATGTTAAATTCTCATCCAGTAAAAACCTTACCTTTTCCCGTGCCTCAAGCTCTTGAACAAGAAGCTCTTGACCAAATTGATCAAATGCTGAAAGCTGGCATTATTGAGAGATCAAATTCATCTTGGGCCTGTCCCATGCTTCTTGTTAAAAAGAAGAGAACTGATATGTCTAAGCCTCAAAAGTATCGTTTGGCTCTTGATTTAAGATTGTTAAATTCCATAATAATTCCATCTTCATATCCTCTTCCTAGAATTCAAAATCTATTGGTGCAGTTGTCAAAATTTAAATATTATTCCACTCTTGACTTACCCTCTGCATATTGGCAGATTGCAGTACCTAAAGATATGCAAGATAAACTTAGTTTTACTACTCCATGGGGAATTTTTACCTATTTACGTTTAGTATTTGGCTTGAAGACGGCCGCCAGCACTTTCCAACAATTAATCGACTCTGTTATTCAATTATCTCAAATTGATTCCTGTTATGCATATCAAGACGATATTGTAGTGGGTGCTAATTCATTTGAAGAAATGTCCATGAAACTCACAAAGCTATTAGACACTCTCATTGCTAATAACATTACTCTGTCTCCTGAAAAATGTACCTTTATGCAAACTAGTATTAACTTTTTGGGTTTCCAACTTACAGATCATAAAATTCTTCCTATTACAAGTAACATTTTAAAAATTACTTCCTTTCCAACGCCTAAAACCAAGAGGCAAACAAAGAGTTTTATCGGCTTGTGTTCATTTTATAGATCAATTATACCTAATTTTTCTAAATTGATTGCTCCTCTCATCGAAGTCACCAAACCTAAAAATAAGTTTTCTTGGAAATCTGAACAAGAAAATGCATTTAAAGAATTACAGGACATTTTCTTTCATAAACCTATGCTCAATCTTCCTAACTGGAATGAAACATTTTATGTTAATACAGATGCCTCAAAAACAGCAATATCAGCTGTTCTTATGCAGAAATTTGATGGTGAACTAAAACCTATCTCCTATTATTCTAAAACTCTATCTCAATCAGAAAGACACTACCCTGCCATCAAATTGGAACTTTATGCCATTTACAAAGGCATAACTGCTTTTAAATACTATATTTTTGGTCGACCCTTTATTCTACTATCTGATGCCAAACCACTTAATAATTATAAAAAAGCTACATCACCTGCTGATATTACTACTCGTTGGATGTTAGAACTGTCAGAATTCTCGTACACATTCCAACATGTTCCAGGCAAAGAAAATGTCTTGGCAGATTTTCTGAGTAGAACTCCTCACATTCCTACTGAAGATCTCAATAATAATCCAGATCTTATTTCTTCACAAGAACCTCTACCTATTGTTGATAATCAAAACGATTTACATAATGACATTCCTCACTTTCCATGTGGTTTAGTTGACAAAATCCACCATACATGTCATCTTCAAAGTGACTCTTCACTTCTAACTAAGGATAATAACCAAGATCCTTTATTAGAAATTCTTGATCACACCATCTTCTCTGAACAACAGAAGGACCCAAAAATCAAACAAATTTATGAAGATCTTAAAAATAACAAAAAATCTAAAAGTTTAAATGGCTACTATATTAATCCAAGTAATGAGTTACTTTGCTATAATGGTCATTTCTCTTCAGAAGATATCGAGCTACACAAAGCTGTTTTACCTGTGTCACTTAGAGCAAAGGCCTTAAGAATTGCTCATATTACTCATACTGGAATTCATAAAACCATTGTTAATTTAAAGAAAAGATTTACCTGGAAAACCCTTGTTTCTGATACCATTAATTATGTCAACTCTTGTGAAATTTGTTTAGTAAATAAGAATCATAAAAAAAACACTGCTCCATACCTACCTGCACCAATCCCAACAGCTCCCAATCAAAAGGTCTCTATGGATTTACTCGGCCCATTGAGAAATCGTCAATATGTGTTGACCATGATAGACCATTTTTCTCGTCATTTAGAATTATATGCCTTGAATAATATCAGTGCTGAGTCAGTTACAAAGGCTTTATTGCATTATATTTCCACTCATGGAAAACCTGAATTAACTCTTACTGATCATGGTTCTCAATTTACTAGTGATATGTTTGCATATTTTAACAAAAAGCTTGGCATTAAGTTGGAACATAGTTCTGTAGCCCATCCCCAAGCTAACGGTTTAAGTGAACGTGTCAATTCTCAAATAAAATCGTCTGTGAACACAATGGCTTCACAAGGATGTGATGTACCCACTGCTCTAAAAATTCATCAATCCATATATAACGCTACACCTCATCCAGCTACAAAGTTCTCCCCAAATCTTCTTCATTTTGGCAGAGAAATAAATGATATTTATTCCAATTATAAATCTCAAGTTTCATGGAAAATTCTCAACACTGCATATGAAATTCATAAATTGATGGATGTTATTGAAAAAATATACTATCAAGCTTACAAGAATAACGAATCATCCAGACAAAAGGTGTACCAAAAATCCAGAGAAAAATTAACGTTTTCCAACATCAATGTTAATGACATTGTTTATGCAAAATTTCCTACTGTGTTTAACAAAAAGATACAAGGCCCATACGTGGTCAAGAAAATAATTTCTCCTGTGCTCATTCAAATTCAAGATCCCAATAATAGTCATGCTTCCCCTATGTTGATTCACACTAATCGCATCTTGAAGCTTCAAAAGAGAAATGAAGCACTGCAACATCCTTCAGTTTCTTCAAAAGGTGCATCACATGATCAACCAGCTGTTGATAATGCATCCTCCACTCCTGTGAGACAGCACTCTTCTATTCAAGTTTCAAATCATGATGCAGCTTGTAATACTTCTCCTCAAATTCTTTCTTCTTCTAAATGCCAGCAAACATCTTCATGTTCCAGTAAATCGGTACTGTCACAAGCTCCTCCTGATGGCACTCATACTGGTGCTAAAAGCAAATCCACTCAATATAGAAGTTATGATCTTCGTCCTCGCAATCATAAACTACATAAAAAATAGACTAACTCTCTTTTTCCTTTTACAGGATGACTTTTGCTTTGTAATATATTCAGTCGAAGCTAGCCGCACTGATTGTCCAGCAAGAAGAATCGCTATGTAATTTTTTTTTTCTTTTCTCCAGGCTGCAGGCAGCTGTTATTATTTTTTTTTCATTTTATTTAAGTCTTCTTCTCCCTGGTACAACTCAACGGTCATCCTCGGGATGTATGTATGAATTTTAATAGTTTTATTATTTACTGTAATTATCTATAAGTCATAATTTTTACAATATTTACACATAATCTCATGTATGCCATACTTTTAAATTTTATAAAGTCTTTAATTACAATAGTTGATGCAAAAATTGAGAAAGAATTTGTCTTTGTTAGAATATGATATCATTATTTAAAGTTATTTTTGACAAATGTGCATTCTAATAAGAAAAGTGAAATTGTAGTTGATATAAGGTAAACATAAAGATGAGTACTCATCAAATTATTTTCTCTATTGTGTCTGCTCTTTACAATGCATGCATGTTTTAACATTTAACCTCTTTTAAAAAAAAGAAAAAGAGAAAAGAAAATGCATGATAAACTTATATATACTAATATTTCTTCTCTTCTTGGTGAAATATAGAAAGTGAATGACTCACCATAAGTAGTATATAATATTTTTTTTGTATACTTTTGAGTATTTATACTTTGGATCCAAAGATGTTGATTGAGGCATTATATATATATTTATCCAAAGATGTTTAATGAGTCATTATATATATTTATATAAAGCAAATTCTTGATTTATGACAAATGCAAAAGTGATCACTTACTTAATTTTTTTTTTAAAAAAATGTTTGAAAATTACAAGTAAATATGTTCTAGATATCTTCTATATAGAAATTTTGACACAATTGATTTTTCTTTGTAAGTTGACATTATCAAGTCATATATAAGATTGACATATTCATATAAGTTTCTTCCTTTTTTCGGAATATTAAACATCTTATGTTGTATGTTTATTTTGAATGAAGTATAGTATTAAAGGTATTTATGCAATTATTGTCAATTTATATTGAAAATGTTTAAGAATATTCCTTTATGAGAGTGTAAAAATTCTCTCTTTGAAAATTATTATATTCATTTTGAAGATATTTTTATTGAAAAATAATATCATGCTTTTATTACCATTCTTTTTGCAACTTAATTAATTTTATTTTCTGCAAAAATGTGTTATTGAATAATACTAAAGTTTATTCATTTAGGATTTATTGAAAGCTTAAAAGGCTATGTGGTGATATAAGTAAATATTTTTTTATGAGAGCCTAACTAATCTCTCTGCACCATTTATATATATATTTTTATTGTTCAATTTTCAACTTACAAATTCATTTAATTTATTATGTGTTATTTGAAACCATATATGTTATATATAGTTATAACATGATTCATATACAGTTATAGTATATTTCATTTTTGTTCACAACTGAGAATATAAATATACATATTATTGTATAATCACATATTGCGACATATGTTAAAGCATTCTACTGTTATAGTGCATTTTGCACAGCCTAACAAGAGACTCGTTAAAGTTAAGAACTGTTGCACATAGACATAGACTTTAAATTTTTTTGATATATATGATAGATACTTCTGGAAGAAACTTTATATACCTTTCATGTTAACATTTACTACAGTTGGTATATTTTCATAAGGATTACTATCATAACAGTAATTATTTTTTTTTATTGTTTAAATATCATGTACAACAATTATGTATATTCTTATAACTATTTCTGATATATTTATTTTGTGTAATTATTTAGCATATTTGTACATGTGTTAGAAAATATTGTCTCGATGAAAAATTGTTCATTTTGTCATCTCACCAATATTTTCTTTCGGGGGACCCTGGGTAATATGTGGTGGTTACTCCATAACCCCCCCATATGTTTAATTTAATTCATTTTATTAGCCATTTTATTTCATATCACCTTCCTTTTTATTAATGTTCTCAATTTAAATTTAATTTCGTTTTCGCTTATTTTCTTATCGTCGCCTGTAATGTTTTCTTTCTTACTTAGCTTTCGAATGTTCCAAGCCGGTAAAAATTCTGTTTGAAATCATTCCTTCCGGTTTAAAATTTGTTCGAGAACTTTCTCGCTATTTCTTTTGGGTGGAACTTCCGTTTATTCGGACACACCCCTAACCTATCAAATTAAATTTCACAGGTGACGTATTTCAAGCCGTTAAGTACATGGCCACCAGCTTTGGCCTCCCCTCTTAAGATGGTTATCAATTTTATTCTTATTAGTTACATATCTTTTCATACTGTATATTGTAATTTGGCTTAGTTTTTCCTCACCCCCTCTGTTGCTATCTGCCAAATTGGCGTATTTTGCATTTACAATAACCCTTTCTCCTTTTCCCCTGGGCTCGCGGCCACCTGCGTTAGTTGCGCCGATAGACACCTGCTGTGATGGATGCAGTCGCATGAGTGAAAGTTCGGGGCAGAGGTGCTCCCCCGTTAACGAAGGATGGAACGTTTTTTTTTTTTGTTATGTTGAGATTATTACGATGCTGATTTTTTTTAAGTGCGGCAAAGAAAAAGTGCTGCCCTCAAAATTCATCTAGGAAAGTGATGTTGATTTCTGTTAAGCCAAGTCCCTCTGTGCTGCGAGGAGCAATGAAGTGGTTTAATGCATTCCTGAATGTATTCGTTTGTGCCTTCTCTTTTTGGAAATGATGTTGAGTTTTTAAGGCGGCTAGTAGCAAGGCACTTCTCACTGCAATAGCATCCCGAAAATTGTTTTGTTTGTGCATTCTCTTCTTGGATTACGGAAAATTATATAAGGTCTCATTATACGTCTTCAGTTTATGCTCTCGTGTTATCTTCACAAGTGTTGTAAAAATGTCGTCACGTATTTTATAAATATTCATTCATTTTCTCATCATCTCTTCATCAACGAGTTTTCTTCTACAAATCTAATGTGCCCAATTCTTCGATAATCTTTTTATTCTCCATCCTCTGAGAAGTAGGCAGAGGTGAAGAACTGTTTTGTTTTCAAGAAAATAATATTATAGTTTACATGACGTCTTGGTGAAGATTTTTCTTTCGTCAGGTGAAGAAATTTTATTTGCATAAGTCCTTTTTACTTCATTATCTGGCCCAATATATATATAATTTTTTTTTTAATATTTACGGGGCGTTATAAAGAAAATATTGGCATGTATCTATACAATATGAAGTATGATGTATTTTGTTTTGAAAGTTCATATTATGAGAGGTGTTCTTTTTCAAAAAGAAATAATAATTTATTCTCCTTTTATGTCATGAAGAAAATTGTTTAATTACATGTTGTTGAGATATCTAGAATATGTTATGAAAAGAATTTTTATTGCTTGGAGATAGCAATAGTTGTGATTAACATATGTTATGAAATGGTTGTTTATCAAGTGAGAAATTAATATGTACGAGTCACCAAAAATATAAATTTGTGAAGAAATATTTATTCATGAAAAAAGCAACAAGTTCTTCATGAAATAAAATATATTTTTTTTTCTTCGAAAATTGTTCGTATATTAATTTCTTGTGCCTATTGTCTGGATTTATTTGTCATCAAAAGCCAAGGATTCAACAGGTAACTTTTTACCTTTTTAATTTTATATTTTTATAACTTTATACTTGATTTTTCTTCATCATTGGATAAAGAATATTTTTATTATTTTAAATGAAAGAATGAAGAGAGTAATTAGGGTCGTTTGCAGGCCCCCATTCTCCGTGATGTGCTATCATTATCACGATCACTTTGGCCTAATTGTGGGTAGAGGCAAATAAAAAGTGCTTTTTCCCCTTTCAAATAAACATAACTTTATATTTCCTTTGATACCCTGACCAAAGCGTCAGCTCAAACACAACACTAGTGTTCTTCATAAATGTATATCAATTTCATTATGTTTTGGCGAGTTTAACATCATTAAAAGTACTTGGAAGTATTTCATCCCATCGGTCGTAATGTAACAGAATACTTCGGACTGTCTCTGTATTCAAACTATTTGTCCAATTTTATTAAAATTTGCAAAGACTCAACAAAATTCGACAACAAATAGATATTTAAAATTTCAACCGATTCGGTAGAATAGTTTTTGTGCTGTTATATGCGGACATGTAGACGGACGATCAGACGACGACTATAGGTACTAAATATTTAAATTAATTAGGGACACACACAAAAAAACAGTTAAATTTAAAAGCGCATGCCGAAATTGAAAACGCATTTCCAGAGATTATTCTTCAAAGACAGTATTGTAACTGATTTCTTTTGTGTGTCCCTGTGATTGGATTAAAAATGCTATCAATGTCCTGTTATAACATAATCGTAATGAAATTCAATGGTTTATATAAATTTCACACATTTGTAATAGCGTAATGTCATTAAAATACACTCTCAAAAAAACTTCTGTCTTTTCACAGAAAAAGTACTGGCAGCACTGCTGCCAGAAATTGTCTGCACATTGACGATTTTCCGTTTACTTTTTTCTCCGTCAAAAGAGGAAAAATATCCGTCACTTGAAAAAAGTTTGGAAAAAATCAATGCGGAAGTGGTGGGGATCGAACTGAAGACCCCAGGATTACAAGGCCAACGCTCATCCACGGCACCAAGATTGCTCATGAAGATTTTGCTTTAAAATAGAAGCGTTAATTTCATATGGGTGTGGTTTGGTGTATTTCGTTAAAAAGCTTTTAATTTTGCTGTTAATCTCGGAAAGTTTTCATCTTTAATGAAACTGTAGCTGTTTTTTTTTTTTTTTTTTTTTTTTTTTTTTTTTTTTTTTTTACGTTTAGTATTAATATAGTATAAAAATGTGAATTTTAAATATATTACGTAGATTGTCAGAGAAAAACATGGATGTTTTATTTTTATTCGATAAGATTTTTTTTTAATAATATCTTTTTTTTTTTTTTTTTTTTTTTTTTTTTTTTTTTCTTTTAATTAAAATATTTTTTAAATGTCTTCACTTAAAGTATATTTTATATGCGAATATTTATCATAGAAATAACTTAGTCCATTGAACTTTATTCAACTTATCTAACTTTGAATAACAGATTGTGAGAATTTTTGAACTTATAAAGAAAGTAATTGTTATTTATTTTTAAATTCGAAAACATTTTTGTCTTTTAAAACTAAATTAGACATTTTAATCGATAGAATATTTTTGTTTTTCATTTTAAAAATAAATTCGAATTTATTACTAACAGACCTAATGCGCATGCGTGCTAGATATAAACGGAATCGTTTCCTCATTTTTCGACTTTCGGAATGAACTCACAGAACAAATACGTTTTCTGGGAAAACAGAAGTTATTTGTGAAAAAATAACGATAACTTAGTGTATATTGACGAATTTTTTTGACAGTGTACTCTGCAAAAAATTTCCTCCAACAGACCATTATTGTCGGGTTGCGTGCTATTTATTCTTAAACTATTAAAAAGATCATTCGTTTATATAAAAATATTATATTTATTTACAGACGTAAAAATAGCCACCTCTCTCATGGATGACTCTTTAGAACAACAAAAAATAAAAAAGTCGGTTGCCATGCAACGAAAACAACTTAAATATTAAAAGAGAAGTGCGTGCCGATAAACAAACCATGGACGAAACAACCATTATGTAATAAAATTCTTTTGGGCACCCCTTTAAATAAACTATTAATCCCACATACTTCATATAGAATACCAAACATGCCTAGAGGACCCTAAATAAGGTTTACCAATTGCATATAAATCGGTGTATATTTACGGATGTTTGAGCACGGACAAACGGATTGACAAACCGAATGCATAAACACTTTTCAGCTTTGTTGGAAAGTGTAAAACAAAGCAACCTCACAGGCTGAAGATCGCAACCACATCAATTTATTTAATCCCCCCCCCCCAAAAAAAAAAGCTCGCCAAAATATTTAGAACAGGATATAGAACTCTTCCATATAATTGGCGCCAAAATATCGTTATTTACATTGCAGGATGACCCGGCTATTGTTGTTTGTTAATAAATTGCTTATTTTTTTCTATGTTCATTTAATCTAGATTTAATCGTGTTTTTTTAATTGTTACTTCCTTTTTAAAATAATAGAAATTCATTCAAAAATGATTTTTGTCAAATTTTCGCCAAACCCGATGCGCATATGATATCTCTGCTCTAATTTCATGGTACTTTTCAAATAATATCTTCACCTTGGCGTTTTTATAAATCATGGTCCAGTTTGGGCTTCAGAAATTGAGATTTGAAACCTGATGAACGTTTATGGTTATTTTGACTCTTAAATACGGCACAGATGTCATATTTATGTGTAAAAATATAAACTACACATTAGCGCGATTTTTTCCCGCCAATTGGTAAAAACGTTGTTTTTTAATATTGCTATAGGTGTTTTACGATTTACGATTTATTGTGATATTTATATTTTTTATTCTATTTATTATTATGTTTATTATTTACAACTGTTTATTCTTCACTTCAGCTATTGTTTCTTTTTCGGTATTACTTGATTATCCCTTCGACCAAAAAAGTGTCGCCAAACAATAAAATAAAATGCCAATAACGAATGATCTTGAATATCGCATTCAATCGCACAAGGCACGTGTATTTAAAATGTGATCAAGTGATTTGTTATCCCACTTTTTATTTGTATCTTTATCAATGTTTCACTAATTTATTTCTTCTTTCGTTATTTAAAATAAAAAAATATGTCAATATGTGCAATTTGGCGAAATTTATCAACAAGATAACCAAGTAGTACCAATATTTTAATTAAACACGACATAGCTGTTTCCAATTTGCGAAGTACAAAAGATGCACATAAGCAAAGATGCAAATTAAGTGCTATTAGAAATATTATTGCAAAATCTCAAAATACTAATACTAAGTAACTGAGATTTAAGGCTTTTTTCTTTTAAATTAACAACAAAGTTTAAATATAATTTGTTGTACTTAAAAATTGTTTGCTTATTTTCCTTGCTCCATGTGCTTAAATTTGAGAATCTAACAAAAACATCCAACCGGCGAAAAGTGACGCACACTAAATTTCTGTGACGTATGCACATAAACTATGCTTTTTTATCAGTTTTTTAAACATAATTTTAAAACTTTTTGGAACTAATTTTTGAAAGTTCATCTTGTGCATTCAGTAGGTTACCCTCATAGGTACCGTTTGGTACAATCAGAATCGGAACCCGACATGTATTTTTTCAGATTTGCTTGACGAAAGAATTATGATTGACCTTTAATATCGTTACGTACTATGTGTATTAGTCTTCGCATCGCTCAGATAACTATTTACTCCATGTACTCTGATTCGGTTGTCTACGAAAATATCCAGCAGGTGAAAAATGACGAATACCAAATTTCTGTGACGTATGCAAAAAAATTGAGCTTTTTTTATCAGTTTTTTTTAAGATAACTTTTAAACTATTTGGAACTATTTTTTGAAAGTAGGTGCATTCACCAGGCTACCTTCATAGATACTTTCTTGTACAAGCGCAATCGAAATCCGACAAGTATTTTTTGAGATTTGCTTGACGAAAGAATTTTATTTGTTTTTAGGATGAGCGAAGCGAATCC
Organism: Maratus speculifer; assembly: GCA_964019185.1. Lineage (NCBI taxonomy): Eukaryota > Metazoa > Arthropoda > Arachnida > Araneae > Salticidae > Maratus > Maratus speculifer. The sequence continues at coordinate 185,873,043 of OZ025298.1, read as the reverse complement.
TCTACTAGGCCACTCAAATTACAATTTGTCGTACACTTTACAAAAAAACTATTCAATATTTTGACTTCAAATTAAACACAAAAATAAAATATGATCTGTAGATTTGCAGAATGTAATTTTTTTTACAGTAAAACGTTAAAAAAATACTATTTTAATTAATTTATTTTACATGCATTTCCAATACGGACGCATTTTAGCAAATAAATAAAAAATGAAACGCGTATATTTTCAGAAAAAAAATATAAATCATAGAGTAAGTAATTATACTAGATAGAATCATGATTAATTTAATAAACAAAATACCGTAATTTCGGGTGTATAAGCCGCAGCTCAAACAATTCTTCTTCGACCCAGAATTTTTTAAGAAACAAATATAACTAGTTAGATCGCCGTAAATATTTGTCTTCAATCACTAAAAAAGATTTCTGGGTCCAAAAAGAATTGTTTGATCCGCGGCTTATACACCCGAAATTACGGTATGTTTTCTTTATTCAGCAAAATCGTTTGCACAGATGACACTTAAACATTTTAAAAGAATTGTATTATGGATTTTTTTTTTTTTTTTTTTGTAAAGTGGCAACAAAAGAATTGTAAACAAATAAAATTAATTGTTAAATTTGTTATATAAATGAAAAATTAAAAGAATTGCGTGAACTTGTTGCCTCGATTCAAGCTCTTTATAAATGTACGAAAGGAAAAGTTGGCCGATTCAGAAATGACAAATGGACTTCAACCATTTCTTACTTTATCATTTGTATCGAAAGTAATGTTACGTTCTTATTTGTGGGCCGAAAAGGATTTAGTGAACGGGACTTTAAACTTTGTTGCACGTATTAAAGAAAATCACAAGCCACCAGACCAGATATCGCGAATAATCATGGATAAATTTGAATACTATAGTAATTTAACTTATAAGAATTGGTGCGTACCAATTCCCCCAATAATTGAATTCTGGAAAAATGGAAGCATAAATTGCTCAAGGAAAGAATTTCCTCTGCAGTTAGCTTTTGCTTTTAAATTTATAAATCCCGAGGTTTAACATTAGATGAAGCAGTTGCAGATATTGAGGATATATAGGCACCAGTTAGCTTAAAAACGTACGTAACGTTGTCAAGAGTGAAAATCCTTCAAAATTAAACATTCAATAGAAATTTTCCTTACGAAAAATTCTACAATATCAAAAATTCTCATGCACTAACATGTATAAAAACGAGGAAATTAGAATACAAAATTTTACAGCTAAAAATTCATAGTATCGACGAGAGCTGATTTCAAATGTTTTTCCAGAAAATAGGATTTTGAAGAAGTAACTTTCTTCAAGCTCTCTTCAAATATATTATTCTAAAATAGCTATAAAACATTATTTGATGTTAATTACAAAGATTGGAAACATGCATATTTCAAACAACTTTAAAAAACACCAGTGGCTACTAGAAATTGTAAAATTCTTTAAAAGAATTTTTACTGATGAACCACGTTTGAGAGGAACCTGGACAGAACTGCGCATGGGCGAAAAGAACGAATCCATGTCAAAAATGGGGAAGTTAGTACCATCTCGAGATGAGTTTGTTTATTAAACAACCCTAGATGTGTCGAGTTTTTTTCTTTTTGAAGAGGGAATACCTTTTTGTTTCTGTAATTGAATTATCTGTTTTTAAAATTACATTGTAATTCTGTTACACGAAATAAGTTATAAAAAGACAAGTATATTAAAAAAGACGATTTAAAGGTATGATTATTAAATTTAGCTTAATAACTTTTCACTCGCAATATAGCGCAACTTAATCTTTTTTGAAGTAACGGCAACATGGCGTGATTTTAAAACATACCAGATTAGCAATTTTTTAAATATGTTTCTTTACATTATTGTGTACATTATTTATTTATATTATTTGCATGCATTAGATATGAATATGGCGCAGATGTCATATACTTATAAAATTTGGAACAATTGTTTTTCCAACTTCAATTTGGCGAAACCTCATTTTCGAATACTGGTCAAATATACATCTTTAAATTATTTTCTATTATTTAAAAAAATAACAATGCATAAAACAATTTTTAAATATAATAAATTTTAAAAACTAATAACTATAGAACAAAAAACATTTTATATAAAATTAAAAAAATTAAGGTAAATAAACAATTTATCAAAAAATAAACAGTATCAGGGTTGCCATATTAGGCAAAACAACGCCATTCTGGCGCCAAGTAAATCCCAGTGAATATATGACACACAAGTGCCCTGAATATTTAGGTTGTTAGAATTGGCGAATTTCTTGAATAGCCGCCAAGTCAGATGCCAAGCAGTCGTTAAAACTGCATTTTAGCCATAAAATAAATGTAAAAAAACAGAAAAAAAAACAGACATGTTTTTATTAAAATTCACAAAAATGTAGGAGAAAATATATATTTTGGAAAGGTTATTCCGAGAACTAATAATAGGTCCACAATCTATTTATTTTAAAATAAAATTTCACTCAGAACAAAAAATAGAAAACAATATTTAATATCATTTCTCGGCCTCATAGGCTATTACCCCCAAAGTCTAAATGGAATCGGCTTGACATTCTGCCAAGTGAAGACCTTACTAAGCTGGTATATCAGTAGCGATTTTTTATAGCCTCGAACCGGAAGAAAGAGAAGGCTCCATTTCTTTATGAATTGATAGAAATAAATGTAAAAACTACTTATATTTTTTAAACTGTAAACAAAAATTTTTGCAATCATCTTCGTGAAATGAGTACGATCGATAATGTAGTCACATAAGGAAAAACGGCGATTTTTGTAGACTCGAACGAAAGGGGCCCATTAAATATATTTTATTTATTTAATAAGTCTCATTAAATAAATAAAATATATTTTCATTATTCCATCATAAAATCTATTTTAATAGAATACTTTATTAAAATTGGTTGAAAATGGCACATATTTTGGTCTCACTCCTTCTAATCTTATAATAGTTTCACGATTTCTTTTATGAAATTTTTAAAATATCTCTTTTATGAAAATTATAACATATTTATAATGAATTAAAATTTGTGAAAATTCAATTATTTACATTTAGTTATAAAAATATTTTTCAGTGTTAAGAATTCAAATACACAATTTATTTTTATTGTGATAAATCATTTACGCAGACAATACTTCCGGCCAATCATATTATTATTATTATTATTATTATTTTTTTTTTTTTTTTGTAATTATAGAAACGAAATAATTGTAAACAAATAACATTAATTCTTGAATTCGTTATGTAAAGTGTTATTTGAATACGAAGGTTGAAAACTGAGCCAAATGAAACATATTTATTACTATGAAGTAATTACAATTTATAGAATTTAACTGAATTTACATATCTAAAATTAAAATCCTCCAAAAAATAAAATAATATTTTTGCTTAATTAAGATGCAAAAAATAAGTCTTGTTACTTTTAAATATTTTTTTGAAATAATGCTTCGCGAATCCAAACGAAGCTTGGCTTTTGCTACTAAATAATTTCTATAGTTAAAAAAAAAAAAAAAAGATTTTTAAGATGATCAAAATTTAGCTTGCGTAATAAAAGAGTTATATTAATATGCCTGGACATTAAGAGACACTTTAATACTCCTGAGCCAATCATAAACAAATATTAAATGAAATTTCAGTTTAACAATTTTCGATACTATAAATTTTAAAATTTCTAGACATTGCACATTTTCAATTTTTACACCATCGTATAAAGAAAAAGATTTATTTTTAAATACAACTTGTTTGAAATCTGTATCTCAATTTGTTACTGAATTATTAATTTTTTGTTGGTTTTTAATACTTTTTTGTCATTGTGGCAACAGAAGTATTCCTTCCAGACATTAAGCATGAACCCATTAGAAAACGAATGAAATAAAAAGCAGAAGTATTCCATTTTTGGACATTAACCCCTTCGGGGCGAGCGACCGATATACGTGCCGGGGTCGTTGGCACTCACATCCCGCACGACCGGTCTACGCGACAGTGCTTTTGCCACTCAGATCCCTAAGCGACTAGTATTCGTGCCGTGTATGTAGAACGTTATGTGTCTGAATGTATACCGTTCGAAAAAATTATTTTAGTAATTTTAGGTGCGTTCGTAATTATGTAAATACGTAGCACCTATCAATCAAAAGGATTCCGTTACATTACGGTCAATAGGGGAAAAGTTTCAAATGCATTTTAATCATTTGAAATTTTAAATACATAATTATTACATAATTTTATCAAGTTATTTCAAATTTTATCAAAATCGAATGCATAGATCAATTACAGGGACAATCAAAAGGATTCCGTTACATTACGGTCAATGGGGAAAAAAGTTTCAAATGCATTTTAATCGTTTGAAATTTTAAATACATAATTATTACATAATTTTGTCGAGTTATTTCAAATTTTATCAAAATCGGATGCATAGTTCAACTACAGGGACAATCAAAAGTTTCCGTTACATTACGGTTAATGGGGAAAAATGTTTCAAATGCATTTTAATAGTGTTCGAACACTCATTCGAACGTAATAAAATTGATATACATCTATAAAGTAGATATTATAATATACATTTTGCATAATCTGTTGCAAAGAATATTTGTTATTGATTTACAAGGCCACACAAAAGTATTCCATTGCATAATGGCATAGAAAGAACATTGTTTGTTGCGCATTTTAATTACAATTATTTACAATTTTATGAGATTGATATATGAGAGTGATATTTTTAAAACTTCGTTATTGTACGAACGCACCTCATTTGCTACGCTTCACGTGCAATTTCCAACTTGTTTGAATATATATTAGGAAGGAACACACTTTCGTTTAACTAGGAAAGCAAATTAAATCGATAATTTTTTTTTAATCCATGTTAATTAATAAAAAAAAACCCTGCAATGAAAATAAAGTAATTATTTCACCATCTATTTAGGTTTCTGATTTGCGATCTTTCCGCGATCATAAACTTTTTACATGTGTAATAGAAGTCTATTTTTCATTTATCGTGCTTGGTGGGGTGGGGGGGGGGTAGTGGATAAGCTTATGAATACAAATATATGATACCTGCTATACATGTTCTTCTGACTAAGACGTTCGTACTTAAATGTGATATCTTATCAATCAAAAATCGTTTGCCTGTCTAATAATAAAACTTTATTTTTACTTTATCATAAAAAATTCTGCCTTACTTAGCATGATGAAAATGTGGGTGAGCTGAAACATACAATAAATATGCCAATTATTGCGAGGGCGCAGGGGCGTAAATCACCCTAGTTGCGTAGGGGGGTGTAGGCTCATAAATTTCCGACTCCAAGAAGGAAAATTTCCGAGTACTATGGCCAACATGAGGACTAATATGTATACATATATGTTATACATATGATGTTGATTCTTTCTGAAATATTAAAGTATGTATCTAAAAATCAGTGGTGAAGTACTGTGATTAATATGCGTAGAAAATTACGGTTTGGAACTCCAAACGGCTTTGTTTGATAGCAGTCTTGTTTCTAAATATTCAAAAACTGATGAAACTGGATTGAAGAGCTGGAGATTCGTTGTCCGTTTTTTACCAATAAAGGGTTTAATGCATTTTACTTTTTCTGTGCATGTCATGCTTATTCACATAGATTTCACTATAGATAGACATGCAAATTTTGAATTTAGCATAAGGAATCCTGTTACCCGTGTATTTCTACAACATAAAAAGTAGCCAAAATTTTAAAGACTGAAAATTTTTGAATGAACAAAACTCATATTCATTTATTTTTTAGTACTTTAATAAAATTTTGTACGCTTAATAAAAAGACATATCGCTATGTAACAAAATAGTTTGGGACAAACTGTAATGTTTGGAGTGTAACATAAAGATTTCAAATTTCCCGTTTATTTCTGCGACCGATTGGCATATTTTGTTCCAAAACTTTAAAGCAGTCGCTTTCTAAAATCTTGAAACATTGGTCCTCAATCCGGAAATTCGGATATAGAAAAGTATCGCCAATTCCAATTAACAGACGCTGAAAAAAAATCAATTTCGTCGCAAATGACCGCAGAATTAGTGCAAATTTGGTCAAAGGATCGCGGATAAAATGCAAATTTCGTCAAAGGATCGCGGATAAAATGCCAATTTCGTCAAAGGATCGCGCATAAAATGCAAATTTCGTCAAAGGATCACGCATAAAATGCAAATTTCATCAAAGGATCGCGAATAAAATGCAAATTTCGGCAAAGCATCGTGAATAAAACGCAAATTTCATTAAAGGATCAAGAAAAAAACACAAATTTCGTAAAAGAATTGCAAATAAAACACAAATTTCGTGAAAGGACCGCGGAAAAAACGCAAATTTCGAGGTAGATTCGCAGAAAAATATTAACTTCATCAAAGGATCATGAAAAAAAAACGGAAAAACCCGCGCAATTCGACAAATAATCTCGAAAAAAATTTTAAGTTTTGTCAAAAGATCACTAAAGCTGCTATTAGATTCACGGACTTTAGGCGAAACAAACTTTTCACCCGATTTTAACTCCAACATTTTCCCGTTCAAAGAAAGAAAAAAGGTTACATTTATCTTTGAAAAAGTCGGAGGAAAAGCCGGAAAACCAGTTTCTACTAGTGCCAGGCGTTAATATTTATCGCCTACTCGTATCAATCGCTTACCTCTGATTCGTTGAAACGTTCGATGTTGGATGAAAAATCTAAGCTAGCCCAGACTTTTTTGAACCTGTGGTAAAAAGTTGGGGAGACATTGCAGTTTGCTATCACACTGGATGTTGTGAGGATATTTCGCGAAAAGTTGGAGGAAATCAAGTGTTGGCTCAAAAGTCTTACGGAATGTTGATAAATCTAAAATTGTCATATAGCAGCTTTAAAAATGTTAAATTTCGTCAAACGATCGAGAAAAAATGCAATTCTCGCTAAAGAATCCTGCGAATTTCGTCAAAATTTTGCCAAAAAAATGAGAATTTTATTAAAAAGACGCTACATTCGTCAAATAATTGTAGAAAAACGTGAATTTTGCCAAAGACTGGAAGAAAAATGTTGCAGTTTCTGTAGAAAGCGGCACAAACACAAATATTTATGTTTATTATTATAAATATAAATTTTAATGTAAAATAATAAACCGAATCAATTTACAAACTACACCCAGTTTAAAATTGACCTGAACCAAACACAGTTTACTAGACCTGCAACAAAAAATAATTAGCGCCAAGAGAGAATCTGCACCCCCCCCCCCCACTTTGCTTTAACCCTTAAAAAAATGCTGTGATTTTTTTTTTATTCAGAATTATTTTGAAGACATGAAATAATGTCATGGAAATATGAAAACAATTTAGTTATTTACACATTTTATTTATCTAAAATATTCTGTAATAAATTAGGTTACTTACATCAAAAAGATTTTTTGGGGCTCGATATATGTATATGGGTTGAAATTTTATCAGCATGCTTTTGTTTATTATGTGTGTTCCTGTAATCGCTATCAAAAATGGTATTACATAACCCACATTGCACTTATTGTCTCTTACATTTAAGTGGGGGGGGGGGACATAACTGATACAAAAATATTGAATTATCACCTATATACTAAAATATTCTCGCATCAACATTTTTTAAATGAAAGATTTCGTACTATGAGCCAGAATACTAACGGTTCACACACACACACACACACATAAAATTTTGTCAAAACTATGGGCTTTCTTAATGTCAGTTTTAACTCTACGAACGTATTATTTCTCATAGAAGTAAACTTGTATAGACTGTAAAATATTCAGATTATTTCGAGATAAAAATTCAAAGTATTTGGGTATTTTAAATTTTCATCCTGCATCACATAAATTTCTTAAGCACTTTTTTAAATCAATCAAAAATTACGTATTAGTTAGTAGAAAAAATGAAACCATAATTATTTTCAATAAAAGGTAAAATATGTGTAGCGTGGAAAATATCCAGATTTTATTATGGAAAAATACAAAATATTTGCAATTCAGTTTTGAGTTTTTGTCGGATACCACCTAAATTCCATGATAAATATTTTAAACCAAATTTAAAGTTTAGATTTAGAAAAAATAGAAGTTTCTTTATTTTAATTAGTATATCTTAAAATTTCGAGACTAAACTAAAAACTTTCCGACAGTAAATAAATACAGGTGGATTTCGATAGCTCGAAAAGGCACAGGAAAAAAAAAAAAAAAAAATCGGAATATCAAGGTTTTACCCAAAATATACAGGTTACATATAACATAAACATTGCTAGAATATGTCCATAAATACTTTGTCATATCGAGGTTTCCTAGTCCACAATATCTGACAAATCTAAATTTTTCTGAACAGTTTTATCAGAAAAATAAAATCCTATATATTAATAAATTAAAGTAATTAATAAATTAAAGTAATTAGTAAATTGCCAATTCGTTAAATTAATTAATAATAGTTCCGGCTAAGAATAAATTTATGTTTTCTTTCGTTCTAAATTGTTTTTTTATTTTTCTAATTAGAAACTGCCAAGAGAAATAAATCAGACAAAAAATAAAATTTTATAGGATTTCTTTCATCAAATTTGTTTTTCTTATTTAATGAAAAACTACAAAAATATTTCTCCAATTCATAACTAGTAAATCTGCAGATCAGGAGCCTCAACGTCAGCTTTGCACATATATATATATTTTTAAACACACTTTGGGTAATATTCAACTTCTTGGAAACTTTAATTTAAAATTTTCATAGTACTTAATTATTTATAAGAATAAAATAAAAATTAGAAGTTTTCAGCCTTCAAAAGCGGTAAATTAAAAATTTAGTTATGTTAGGATATTCTGAAATTTTCATGATCTATTATTTTTGTTTTTTTAATATAACATAGTAGATTTCTTCAGGGGGACTCCGCCCCCCTGAACACCCCGTAGCCTCACTTAATTTAAATTTGACACTTTCTAATAATTGTGCTAATGGTTATTGTATATCTTGCATTTCCTTATACATTTTGATTTATAAGGATAAGTAACAGTTTGGACAAATATTTTTCATTATATCATTCTTCTACATACCTGCTAACCACAAACACCTAAATCTGATGTATCAGGAACTTTTGTAAGTGTAAACTCAGTAATCTAGAGTTTTACAATTTTGTTTCCGAAAAAAAAAAATGTTTTGATTGCATTTTGTAGCAGTTATAGCGGGACAGACAAACATACAGAAGAACAGACTAACAGATGAAAAATAATAAATTTCGTGTCTTCAAAGTAAGCCTTCACTGAAGTTTCGGCAATGGCGTTATTTTTCATGAGTTACTGATATCCATGTTTCTTGTATTTTTAACGACTACTAAAAAATACCTGTTTTTTGTTCAATTATGACGTCAAATTTTACCAATTGAAATATTTGTTAAAAATATAATTATTTTTTATTTCTTTTACTTCTAATTATGCCCCCACTTTTGTCAGAAAAATTCTCATTAACGAAACAAATTTCCGTGTTTAATATTTAACAAAGTACTATTTTTATTTTTATTTTAATTCTGACGTCATATTTATTTTTTCTTAGTTTGGTTTTTCGAACGGAAATTGCTCAATTGAAACTTATTGCCGTTGAAAAATTATTCCAGATATTTTTCTTTTTTGGCAACGATAAAGGAAATTGGTTAAATTTTATCTAAAAAATCGCTCTTGATTCTGTATGAAAAAGAAGGAAATTTTGAATTATTAAGGAAAATATTTGAATAAAATTATTAAAACATAGCCTATATTCTTTTCTGGGCTATGCTATATTTATCCGCAAAGATAAAAAGACATTAATTCACAAAGTTTTGACGTTGACTTGATTTTCGTACACGCTTTCAAATTTATAGCATTAAAATATAATAAGGATTAGGATGAATGGTTGCTTAGCAATCATTAAGAGAAAATAAAGAAAATGAAATAAATACATTTTAAATAAGTAAATCTCTAAACCAAATTGGTTTATATTATTGGAACACATTTATAAAAAATCTCTAAAATTTACAGTAATAACTTTAAAAATCTGACAAATGCATAGACAAAATTTCAAAACAATACGAATAATTTAACTGATAAATTTCAGTATCCATTTATTATTGAATTCCATTAATGAAATGTGTCATTTTCTCTCAAGGGAAAAAAATTGAAAATCATTGGATTTGCCATAGAAAAGCATTATTGCGCAAAATAAAATATTCTATATTTTCCGAACGAATGAATCAAATCTAACAAAAAACTATACAGCTTAATCCCAGTGCCTCACTAACATACCCACTTAATTTCAAGCCAATCGGATGTTTTTTGCGTTAGTTATCGCGGAACAGACAGACTGACTGACTGACTGACAGAAAGAAAAAAATTTCGTGTCTCCAAAGTAAGTCTTTACTGACGTTTCGGCAAATATTTATAAGACTAGTAAATCTGCAGATCAGGAGCCTCAACGTCAGCTTTGCACATCATTTATTTTAAACACACTTTGGGTAATATTCAACTTCCTGCAAACTCTAATTTAAAATTTTCAAATTACGTAATTATTTATAAGAATAAAATAAGAATAAGAAGTTTTCAGCCATCAAAAGCGTTAAATTAAAGATTTAGTTATGTTAGGATATTCTGAGATTTTCATGATCTATTATTTTTGTTTTTTATTATAACATTGTAGATTTCTTCAGGGGGACTCCGCCCCCCTGAACCCCCCGTAATCTCATTAAACTTAAATTTGTAACTTTCTATCAATTTGCTAATGGTTATCGTATATCTTGTATTTCTTTATACATTTTTATTTATAAGGATAAGTAACAGTTTTAATAAGCATTTTTCATTATACTCATACTTCTACATATCTGCCCACCACAAACACTTAATCTGATGTATCAGGAACTTTTGAAAGTGTAAACTCAGTAATCTAGGGTTTTACAATTTTGTTTCCGAAAAAAATATGTTTTGATTGCATTTTGTGGCAGTTATCGCGGTCAGACAGACTGACAGGCGGAAAACAATAAATTTTGTGTCCCCAAAGTAAACCTTCACTGAAGTTTTGGCAATGACGTCATTATTCATGAGTTATTGATATCCATGTTTCTAATATTTTTTACGACTACTATAAAATACCTGTTTTATTTCAATTATGACGTCAAATTTTATCAGGTGAAATAATTGTTAAAAATATAATTATTATTTTTTTTTACTTCTAATAATGCCCCCATTTTTGTCAGAAAAATTCTTATTAACGAAACAAATTTCCGTGTTTAATATTTAACAAAATTCTACATTCATTTTTATTTTTATTCTGACGTCATATTTATTTTTTCTTAGTTTAATTTTTCGAATGGAAATTGCTCAATTGAAACTTATTGCCGTTAAAAAATTAATTCATATTTTGATTTTTTTTTTTTTGGCAACGATAAAGGAAATTGGTTAAATTTTATCTAAAAAATCGCTATTGATTCTGCATGAAAAAGAAGAAATTTTGAATTATTAAGGAAAATATGTTAATAAAATTAATAAAACATAGCCTATGTTCTTTTCTGGTCTATGTTATAGTTATACACAAAGATACAAACACATTAATTCATCAGTTTTGACGTTGACTTCATTCAAATTTATAACATTATAAAATTAAGGATTATGATGAATGGTTGCTTTGTGAGGGAGTGACCTTTAGTCATAAAGGCACTCTAGTGTTTCTGAGTTCGTGACGTCAATAATTTAACATTTTGTAGGCGTAAAAGTGACATCTATCCTCTCTTTTACTTTAACTTTCTAGAGTGTGTGTGCTCTTTCGAATTCCGCAGTTAGCTCGCGGTTATTAGTATTATGTTAATGAGAAGTATCTCAGTTTGTCGCGTATAAAAGCTTGGGTGTGAGTTTGTGGTGGGTGTGTTTCTGGCCTTAGCCAGCAGCCAGCGTCTGTGTGTTTCTGGTAGTAGCCAGCAGCCAGCAGCCTCTGTGTGTATTCCGCCATTAGACAACGAAGTTGATGATTGTTTAGTAAGGTGCTGACGATTAGAAAATAGCTACGGCCTCCAGTAAAGCGAAAAGGAGTTCAGATAGTGGATTAAAGATTCGGCCTTGGTAAGAAAGTTTAGAATCGTTCCGTTTTGATTATTTGAGAAATAAAGAAATATCCACAGCCACGGGCTGTGAAATTAAGATTTGTTTAGTAGATCAGCCAGGAAATAGTGTCAAGTGTTAGACAGTGCCCCGGCTGAGCTAGACCGACGCCTGTGAGTATGATTTAGCTTTTCATAGTGTTCTCAGTGAGTGAAATTATAGACTGGCTCCACTTTCCTTTAGCCCTTATCATTTTAATAAACTGTGTTGTTTTAACCTAAATTAATGAGTATGTCTGCATATAACGTGACAAATGACACCCAGCGTGAGTATACCGTCACAGCTTAGCAACCATTAAGAGAAAATAAAGAAAATGAAATAAATACATTTGAAATAAGTAAATCTCTAAAACAAATTAGTTTATATTATTGGAACACATATATAAAAAATTTCCAAAATTTACAGTAAAAATTCAAAAAATCTGACAAATTTGTAGACAAAATTTCAAAACAATACGAATAAATTAACCGGCAAATTTCAGTATCCATTTATCATTGAATTCCATTAATGAAATGTGACATTTTCTCTCAAGAAAAAAGAAATTAAAAATCATTGGATTTGCCATAGAAAAGCATTATTGCGCAAAATAAAATATTCTATATTTTTCGAACGAATGAATCAAATCTTACAAAAAACTATACAGCTTAATCCCAGTGCCTCACTAACATACCCACTTAATTTCAAGCCAATCGGGTGTTTTTTGCGTTAGTTATCGCGGAACAGACAGACTGACAAACTGACAGACATCCAGACAGACAGACAGAATCCAAAAAATTTCGTGTCTCCAAAGTAAGCCTTCACTGACGTTTCGGCAATTAGTTAATAAAATTTCCGCCGAATATTTAAGTTTTTAAATTAGATGGGGGAAATTGAATATTTTGTATTGCCTCACGTTTTGAAATTTTCTTTTTACTTTTTTTTCGAATTTATCCAACTAGAATACATATTTGGGTATATTTGGCTATACACTATTATTTCCCAAAATAACAAACTTTTGTAAAAGATTTCATGAAGTGTTCAAAGTGCTTCGTAATCTATGCTTAACGCATGATTTTTCTTACTTGTTGTGAATTCTGCCCACTTATGTATTATGTTTTTTGCCCGCTTTGACAAAATGTGTGCTCGTTTAGAGACTTTGTGACTTACTTGTTTAAATTTTTTAGCAGAGAATTGTAATCATAATACATTAAATGCATCTGCTAGTGCAATACAAATTGTTTAAAAAAAGAATTGAGCTATCAAAAATATAAAAATTACATACTTTCTATTTCGAAAGAAATTTCCCTTTATATTAAACAAGTAAGAAAAATCATGCGTTAATCATAGATTATGAAGCACTTTCCAACACTTCATGAAATCTTTAACAATACTTCTTTAATTAGGGAAATAAGGGGTATATAGCCAAATATGTATTCCAATGTTTTTGAACAACCCTGTATTTGATCTGTCAGTTGATATACATATTATATAATGGGAAAATTTAGTTTAGCTAGAAAAAAGCTTAAAATTCTTTTTGAGCAATTTGCACTAATAAATGGAAAACATACTTGAAAACTTTTTTTCAGCCCTGTAGTTTACCTTGTACCTTTATTACACGTTAGTAAGAAGCTAAAATTAATTTTAAAATAAAACATTCTTAAAACAACTGAAATCACATTGTTATAAATTACCATTCATAGGTGCATACGATTTTCATAAAATTTGAAATGACTCGACATCTAATAATTATATATATTTTATGTTTCAAACTATTCGGTTGGGTAGTTTTTGAGTTGCTACATGCGAACAGAGGGACGGACGGACAGAGAGACGAATGCGCAAATCAGGAACCCGGGATTCTTTTCCCTTCAATTCAAAACAAAAGCGACTTTTCTAAGTATCCGGGATCGGAGGAGATAGCGTTACATACATACATACATACGGTCGGATTTTAATAGTGTAGATTCTTGGTTGTAAATTTTAATTTTCTGACAGATGATTTTCGCTTCTGTTGAAAAAGTTCATTAATGAAACGTCAATGTTTGAAAATATATTTTTAGTTTTAGAAAATTTATTTTAATTTTTATACCATCTGCACAAATTGAAACTTAATTCTTTTTAACTTTAAAGAAAAAAATAGCTTCAAAAATACATTAATCAGTTTTATTTTCCCCTTTTTTCCGACAAAAAAAAGCCTTCCACTGCTAATTTTTAGTTTTTAATGAAGTTTTTTATCTGTATGTAACTTATAATTTAGTATTCGTAAAAAATATTTCTTATCCATTTTAAATATGACGTCATTATTTTTCTAACTCCATGAATTACTGCTGTCCATGTCCCGTTTATTTTTAACGACTACTATAAAATACCTCTTTTATTTCAATTATGACGTCATAGTTTACCAAATAAATATTTTATTTAAAATATTTTTATTCCTTTTATTTTTAATTATGTCGCCATATTGACAAAAAAATTCATGTTAACGAAACAAATATCAGTGTTTAATATTTAACAAAAAATAGTATATTTATTTTTATTGCAAATACGACGTCATATTTATTTTTTTCTTTTAAATTTTCCTTAGTTTCAGTTTTCGCATGGAAATTGCTCAATTGAAAATTTATCGTCGCTGAAAAATTAATATTCGAAATTTTAATTTTCTTGGCAACGGAAAGAAAATTGATTAAATTTTATCTAAAAAATGCCGATTGGTTATGCATGAAAAATAATGAAATTCAGAATTATTAACGAAAATATTCGAATAAAATAAATAATACATAGCCTTTGTTCTTTTCTGGCTATAATTATCTATACGCAAAGATACAAAGTTGAAGTTATGCTATTGAAGCATTGAAGTTATGTTATTCAAACTTCCGTACACATTTTAAAATTTATAATATTATAAGAATAAGAATTAGGATAAATGGTTGCTTAGCGACTATTAAAAGAAATGAAGAAAACGAAATAAATACATTTGAAATAAGTAAATCTCTAAAACAAATTAGCTTATATTATTGGAACACATTTATAAAAAATGGCCAAGATTTACAGCAATAATTTAAAAAATCTGACATATGCATAGATAAAATTTCAAAACAATATGAATAATTTAAGCCCCGTACTGGCAAATTTCAGTATCCATTTATCGTTGAATTCCATTAATCAAATGAGTCATTTTCTCTCAACAAATAAAAATTTGAAAATCGTTGGATTTGCCATAGAAAAACATTATTGCGCAAAATAAAATATTCTATATTTTACGAACGAATTAATAAAATATAACAAAAAACTATACAGCTAAATCCGAGTGCCTTACCAATATACACACTTAATTTCAAGTCTTTCGGATGTTTTTTGCGGTAGTTATCGCGGAACAGACAGACTGACAAACTGACAGACAGACAGACAGAAACCAAAAAAATTCGTGTCTCCACAGTAAGCCTTCACTGACGTTTCGGCAATAATACCATCTTTTTCGGCTAAACTTACTTTCTTACGATCAAACAAGAATTTTTCCGACTGATTTTTCCGTTTTTCCAGTTTATAAATTTTTTATAGGTTAATACGTAGTACTAGTTTTATCTTTTCCGATGGAAAGGAAAATTTTCCGAATGATATTTACATTTTTCCAATTTAAAAGTTTTTATAGTTTAATGCCATTTTTTCCGATCGGAGAAGAATTTTTCCGACTGACTTTTCCGTTTTTCCAATCTATAAATTTTTATAGGTTAATACGTAATACAATTTTTTCCGACTAAATATGACTTTTCCGATGGAACAGAAGATTTTCCGAATGACACTTCCGTTTTTCCAATTTATAAGTTTTTATAGGTTAATATCATTTTTTCCAATCGAACAATAATTTTTCCGACTTCCGTTTTTTACCAATTTATAAATTTTTATAGGTTAATACGTAATACTTTTTTTTCCGACTAAACATGCCTTTTACTGCGGAACAGGCAGTTTTCCGAATGATATTTTCGTTTTTCCAATTTATAAGTTTTTATAGGTTAATACCATTTTTTCCGATCGGACAAGAAGTTTTGCGACTGACTTTTCCGTTTTTCCAATTGATAAAGTTTTATGGGTTAATACGTAATACTATTTTTTCCGACTAAACATGCTTTTTCCTATGATACGGGAAATTTTCCGAATGATATTTTCGTTTTTCCAATTTATAAATTTTTATTGGTTAATACCTTTTTTTCTGATAGAGCAAAAATTTTTCCGACTGACTTTTTCGTTTTTCCAATTTATAAATTTTTATTGATTAATATGTAATACTGTTTTCCCGACTAAACATCCCTTTTCCGGAAGAACAGGAAATTTTTCGAATGATATTTTCTTTTTTCCATTTCATAAGTTTTTATAGGTTAATACCATTTTTTCCGATCGAACAAGAATTTTTCCGACTGACTTTGCCGTTTTTCCATTTTATAAATTTTTGTAGGTTAATACGTAATATTGTTTTTTCCGATTAAACATGCCTTTTTCGATGGAACAGGAAATTTTCCGAATAATATTTTCCTTTTTCTAATTTATAAATTTGTATTGGTTAATATCATTTTTTCCGATCGAAGAAGAGTTTTTCCGACTGAGTTTTCCGTTTTTCCAATTTATAAGTTTTTATATGTTAATACACAATACCCTTTTTTCAGACTAAACATACTTTTTCCGATTGACCTGGAAATTTTCCGACTGATTTTTCCTTAGGGGGGGGTCGCACCCCCCCCCCCCGGGATTTACGCCCCTGCGAGGGCGTATGAGTAAGAGTCCAATTAATGCTTGTTTACAACTACTCTCTATCTCTCTCTTTTTATTTATTTATTTTACTTTTATCTGAATTGGAAAAATTTTATTTGTAGATCGACAGCTAATTAGTTTATTATTATTATTATTATTACTAGCAGCCTTCGCCCGCTACGCTGGTCAGTTTTTTTAAAGAAACTTTGAATCAAACGAAATTTTTATATCATAGTAATTTTTAGCTTTATATCGTATTTTAGACTGTCTGTCATCGGTGAAAAGTCAGTCATCTAAACGGAAAGTTCAATGTTAGTCACCAATGAATGACGTAGCGCTCAACATGTTAACAATTTTAATCACATAAAAATTCATTCAGCGGAACCTTTAAATTAAAGCCAACCTTTTGTAATTGTGTTCATCTGATTTAAAACATCTCCATAAGTATTCAATTAAACAACGCAGAATGCTATATTTCACTTGTTACAAAATTTCTGAATAATTATCCAACTAACAATGTAAGTTCCATTAAAATCTATCTAGTAGAACTTAAGTTATAAGCGTCCGGAGTGAAATTTCACTTTGCGTTTTATATATATTGAGATAATTAAATGTAGCTTACATAATCACGTTAACTGATTATAGAACTCACTTTCAAAATTTTAGGTTCAATAGATTTTTTTGTACGATAATTAATACGAAATCCAGACTTTCTTTTATATATATAGGTTGAAAATTACCGCTTTTTTCCGCCGAAGACATCGCCAAATCAAAAAAATATATGGTATCTCACGAACTACTGAACTTAAAAGAATTTGCTTAATATCATTCGATGCAGCATGAAAAAATACACTGAAATATGGTATCAGTTAAAAAATAACTACAAAATCTGATCTATATACATAAGGATTGAAAATTTCAGGTTTTTGCGCCGAAGTCATCGCCAAATTAGGAAAATATGAAATAGCTCACGAACTACTGGATTTAAAAGAATTTACTTAGTAACATTCGATTCAGCATGAGAAAATACACTAAAATATGTTATCAGATGAAAAATAACTTCAAAAGCCCATTTTTCAGGAATTTTTTAAAAGTTCGTTCTTTTTTTATACCCCCCTTAGGGGTGGAATTTTCGAAAATCCCTTCTTAGAGGCACTCGATGTTATTAGAAGTATTTTTACCCTAATTTTCAAGATTTTTGGTTCGGTAGTTTTTTTTGTGCAGTGATTAATACGAAATCCAAACTTTCTTTTATATATATAGATTATTTATTTAAATTAAGATCCGCCTCTGGTGACCAATTTGGTCTCCCTTAAATTTATGCTAAGCTTTGAAATATTTTACTTTTATTCATAATTTTATTTACTTGTGTAGTTTTACTAAATCTGCAGATTATGATAGAGAAATGAACAAATCTATGCGATCAAGGCAACATTTAGGGGAATATTCTGTTAATATTTTGTTCTGGTTGGCGCGATTAGCGAAGAAATCCCAAAATAGCGCCGAAAAACCATTTTTCATTTGTTAATTTAATGAAAAAAAGTGTTTTGAAAAAGATATTAAACGAATCCCTGTGTGCGATTGCCAATCACACTTATCCACTTTTTTTTTCTTATACTACTTTGCTATCCCGTCAACCAATTTCGCCAAATTATACAAATCGCCAAACTAATAGCCCAATTATACATATTGACGTAATTTTTATTTTAAATAACGAAAAAAACAAATAATTAGTAGAATATTAAGAAAAATATTAATAAAAAGTCGAAATAAAAACCATTTAATGACATTTTAAACACGTGAATCGTATTTAATGTCATTGAATGCGACATTCACGATCATCCATTATTAGCATTTAATCTGATAGTTTGGGGATAATTTTTTGGTCGACGGGATAACCTAGTAATACCTTTTTTTTATTAGAATGAATGATAAATTAATTGCAAATATTTTTTCATGACAATGATTTTTCCTTCACATTCAAAAAATTTCTTTTTTAGTGATGGTAAAATAACTGCAGATGAAAAAGATATAATAGTAAGGCTAAAACTCAGATTTAATGACTGCTTGGCATATGACTTGGCGGAGGCTCAATAAGTACGCTAATTCCAGATAGAGTGTAAAGAAACAATTGGTACCATTTGATTATTCCATCGATCAATTTCGCCAAATTATACAAATGGATATAATTTTTATTTTAAATAACCAAAGAATTAAAAAATTACTAAAATATTAATAGAAATAGAGATAAAACATCGGATTAAAATTAGTTGACGACGTAACAATTATGCAAAACATATTTAATGTCAAAAGAATGTGATATTTACGATCATCCATTATTGACATTTAAACTTATACTTTGGCGACAGTTTTTTGGTCGATGGGAGATCAATATTGCCAAATAATGTAAACAAATTATATAAACAATAATATTGCCAATAATATTTAGGTGCAGATGTCATCTACGGATCACGTTGGCACGATTACAACAAAATTGTGATTTTATGCCTCAAGTGGTAATCCAGTAATAGTCGTTTATTTATCAGTAAACTATTTCATTATTTTTCTTTTCTATTTTAAAATTATACAAATTGTTTTGTTCCATAATTACTAAGACTTAATTTATTTATTATTACTATTTCAGATTACATTTTCTTGGCAACGGGAAAGAAAAATGGTTATTTTTTATCGGAAAATTTTTAATTGATTCTGTATGAAAAATAATGAAATTTTGAATTATTAAGAAAAATATTTGTATAAATCAATTAAAAATTAGCCTATGTTCACCGGAAATAGTGTAGCTTTCCAACGGTGAAAGAATTTTTCAAATCCGTCAAGTAGTTTCGGAGCCTATTCAATTCAAACAAACAAACAATCAAATCTTTCCTCTTTATAATATTAGTATAGATTATTGTTATTTCGGTTTGGAATTGATGATTCATATTATGTCTATCGCTGTGATTACTAAGGCGCTGGGATTTGTTAAGAATGAAACAATGACTCCATTTGCCGCAAATTCTGTTAAGTAATAATAATAAAAAAAAAAAAAAAAAAAAAAAAAAGAAAAGAAAAGCATGAAAAAAAATATTTTTGATTGTGATATTGTGGGCTACATTAGTTTCATTTTTTATTTTTATTTTCAATATTGTTTCAAATTAATTAATTTTGAAATGAATTATCTGTATAGTATCGCGTTTTTCAAACTCATTAAAGCGTCAATAAATGTAGTCTTCAGAAATTAAAATTTCTCAGCGTTAGTAATTCTAACACAATCTTTGAATTCTGATTATTTTGATAAATAAGCGCATACATTAGCATGCATATTTCGAATTAATACAGTAAAACCTCTAAATAACGGACAGCTCGGGAGCGCTGAAACTGTCCGCTATTCGGAGGTGTCCGCTATTGGGAAAATCTCGGCGTTTAAAAAATGGATAAGAAATGCATGTGTTTCCTTATTTGACTCATATATGTCATAAATATATGACCGTAAAAATACACCACCGTCTATTATATAATTATTTAAAACTTAAAAAAATTTTAAGCAATAAAACTGTAATGAAATTGTGCACACCTTTTGCTTTTCTTGCGATTACATGTAATTTGCTTTTAAGTGTTAAGTTCTAGTCACGGTGTGAAATCAGTAGTCTTAATACTTTTGAATAATCATTTTTCCCTTTATAAAAAAAAAAATTGTATAACTGCTCACCATATTTTTCTGCTCCTTAAAAGCACAAAATCTCAAAATTTCGGCGAGGGAGAAGGGATTCCAATGTTCTGGAAGGGGCATTTTGTCCCAAATCGTCCCCTGAATTCAATACAGGGCAGGGGAAGGGGATTTTCCCCAGCCACCACTAAATTTATATGTGATCAGAAAATTTGTGACACATTGTCCCGATAAATTTAGAGATTTGTACTTTTTTTTTTTTTCACTTTTGTTTCACATTAAAAAAAAAAAATTCTCATCCTTCATTGTCAAAATTAGTGTCCGCTATTCGGAATGTCCGTTATTCAGAGGTTAAATACACAAAAATTAAGTTTTGGGAGTGGGGATTGGAAAACTGTCCGTTAAATAGAGGTGTCCGCTATTCGGGAGTGTCCGTTATGGAGGTTTTACTGTAGTTAGTTTTACTTGTTAAAATTGAAAATATTTATTTATTCAATGTATTTAATAATATATTTATTTCCAATTTCAAAAATACTTTTAACATTAATGACATTTTTGATCAGTATATCTAAAATGACTATTGAGTTTTATTCCTTATTATTTATTATCTTCTATAATAATAAAGAGATAAGGATGTTTGTCTGTGAGCGCTGTTCTGAAGAGACTGCTGCACGTAGAGTTACAAAATTTGGAGGAAAGGTACTTTTTTACATGTAGTTTTGCACCTCGAAGCCCGATTTTCGATTTTTTGTTTAGATTTTTTTAATAATTTTTTTAGGCGATTTTTTGCGTTATTTTTGCGGTTTTATCCCATTAGTGAAATGAATACGGTTTCATTCTTTTAACCCAAAATAGCAATTTTTTTTTCTCTTTTCAATACAGTTTATTCAAAATTTTACAGCGATTTTTGAATTTTTAACGAATTTTTAATGCAATTTTTAGTGTTTTTTTCTCATTTTGAGACTTTTTTTTGAGATTGATAAAAAGAAAATCGTTTTAAACTTTTACCTAATGCCCTAAATTTTGTATTTGTTACGATTTTTAGATTTTAACGATTTTTAATGCGATTTTCAATGCGATTTTTAACTTTTTTTTAAAGATTTTTGCGTTTAGCATCTATTTTTTTCATAGTTGTTCTATCAAACACTTGAGCTGTTGAGAATGCAATAAGTAGTATTTTTTTGTGAAATCGACCTAAAATGTCAAAAATTTAGCTACCACTATTTTCGAATAGCAATTTCATAAACTATCTTAAATTCTTGCTTAAGACCGCTACCCCCTCGAGTTATATATCACCTGATAGGTTATTTAACAGAGTATGGTTTTGATAAAGTTTTTGAAGAATAGAGTGCTCTACCTGGTATTGGAAAATGCAACTAATAGAACGCTATTTTTTTAAATCTATAATAATAAAGAGACAAGTTTGTGTGTGTGTCAGCGCTGTTCTGAAGAGTCTGCTGTACGTAGAGTTACAAAACATGGAGAGAAGGTACTTTTATACATGTAGTTTTGCACCTCGAAGCCCGATTTTCAATTTTTTGATTAGATTTTTTTGATAATTTTTTAGGCGATTTTTAGCGTTATTTTTGCAGTTTTATCCCATTAGTGAAAGAAATGCGATTTCATTCTTTTAACCCAATATAGCAATTTTTTTTCTCTTTTCAGCAAAGTTTATTCGGAATTTGTACAGCGATTTTTGAATTTTTAACGAATTTTTAATTCGATTTTTAGTGTTTTTACTCATTTTGCGTTTTTTTTTTAGATTTATAAAAAAAAATCGTTTTAAACTTTTAGCCTAATGCCCTAAATTTTGTGTTTGTTACGAATTTTAGATTTTAACGATTTTTAATGCGATTTTCAATGTGATTTTTAACGCTTTTTCAAGATTTTTTGCGTTTAGCATCTATTTTTTTCATAGTTGTTCTATCAAAATCTTGAGCTGTTGAGAATGCAATAAGTAGTATTTTTTTGCGAAATTTACCTAAAATGTCAAAAATTTAAGTTACCACTATTTTCGAATAGCAATTTCATAAAATATCTTAAATTCTTGCTTAAGACCGCTACCCCCTCGAGTAATATATCACCTGATAGGTTGTTTAACAGAGTATCGTTTTGATAAAGTTTTTGAAGAATAGAGTGCGCTAGCTGGTGGCGAAAAATAGAATTAACAGAACGCGGTTTTGTTAAAATTTGGAAATATAACAATGTGATTTATTTTAAATTTTAAAATGGTTTATAATACATGATAAAAAATGTAAATAAAAAATGGTGTGACACATTTCAGGGTACGTGAAAGGAGCGGCGGGAACAAAATTAGGAAATGTAATAAGGAGATCTGTTTTAAACTTTAAGGTAGTTTATAACGCATGTTTATAACGCAATTTTTAAAGTACTGGCGATGCTCTGCAGAGACCGCTGCACGAAGTTATGTATAAAATTTTACACCTTGAAGGCCGATTTTCAGTTTTTTTAATTTAATTCATATGCGAATTTTAGTGGGTTTCGAGGCGATTTTTCCACATTAGCGAAAAGGAAAGCGGTTTCATTCTTTCGACCTAAATTAGGGAATTTTGTTCTCTTTTCAATATAATTTATTTGGATTTCGTGCAACGATGTTTGGATTTTTAGTGAATTATTTAATGTAAATTTTGCCGCTATTATTCGACATTAGTAAAAGGAATTTTGCTTAAAACTTTCAGGCTGATGTATTAAATTTTAGCTGTTAAGATTTATGAATCTCAGCTAATTTTAATGCGATTTTTCGAGATTTTTTGCGTTTGATGTCGGATTTTTGTCATTCATGAGATATTTCCAATTACAATGTTTTATCCTATTAGAGTAAATTTTGACCCCTGTGATTTTTTTATATTAGTGATTTTTAATGCACTTTAAAATGCAATTTTTAGAAATTTTTCGAGTTTTATGGTGATTTTTTTATATTCGGAAGTAAAAATTGATTTCAAACTTTTAATCTAATATAATTTTAGAGATTTTTAACGCGATTTTTCAAGAATTGTTGTGTTCAGTGTCGTTTTTTTATTATCTATAAAGGATTTCCTTTTACTACGTGATTATCCTGCCGACCAATTTCGCCAAATTATATCAATCGTGAAACAAGCCAAAATATGCAAATAGATGTAATTTTTAAGTTAAATAATGAAAGAAGAGATAATTTAGAAAAACATTAATACAAATACATATAAAAATAAGAAGTAAAAACCACTTGATGACGTAACAAACATATGTAACATGTTTAATGTCAAGTGAATATGGAATTTACGATCCGCCATTATTGTAGTTTAATCCTATGGTTTGACCCAGATAGTTTCTTGGTCAACCGGATAATCAAATAGTTCAAATTTCCGATTAGAATGTTTTATCCGTTTGATGAAATTCTGATTACTGCGATTTAAAAAATAACTAGCGATATTTAGTGCATTTTTCAATGCGTTTTTAATGAACTTTTTAATGCGATTTAGTACTATTTTTTTCGATCTCCACCACAGTGTTTTAACAATTCAAAAATTATTTTGGTTTCAAACTTTTAGCCTAATTTAGTAAATTTCACCATTTACCTTTTTTTTTTTTTTTTTTTTTCTCGATTTTCAATGTGATTTTTGATATATTTTGTGTTCTGCGTCGATTTTTTTGTAATTCATGTAAAAAAGAATGGTTGCTACGTTTTACACGACTAGAATATTTTTTTATTCACGGGATGTATTTACATTTAGCGACTTTTAATGAATTTGTCAATGGTTTTGTATTGGTTTTTTCAATCTCACGGCTATTTTTTGAAATTTCGAAAAGAAAATTAATTTCAAACATTTACACTTCATTTACGAATTTTGAAATTTAGTGATTTTTTAATGCAATTTTTAGCCATCTTTTCATTATTTCTCACGCTTTGCGCCGATTTTTTTTTCATTCGTATTTAAGAAAGAATTCAGATTACACTATTTTACTCTATTAATGTAAACGTTGTCCCCCCGCTATTTTTAAAATTGAAACGATTTGTAATGAATTTTGAATACAATTTTTAGATGTTTTCGAGTCCACGGCAATTTTTTCACAATTGGAAAAGAAATTTTTAAACAATTTGTAGCTTAATGCAGTAAATTTTGACATCAATGATTCAGATTTTTTGTGTATTTTCATAAAATGTTTAGCAAGTTTTGTGTCGATATTTTTTAACTAATGAAAGAGTTCAGATTTCAATGTTTTGTCCCATTATGGTATATTATGTCCGCAGGAATTTAATATAAATGTTTATCTTACTATGGCAAATTTTGTCCGGATTTTTGAATTTTACTGATTTTTAATCTGTTTTATAGTGATTTTTCAAGTTCTGTGACAGTTGTTGACATCGGTAAAAGAATTTCGGTTTCTAACTTTTAGCATAAATAGTACAATTTGTTCTCCACGCTTTTATGAATTTTGCAAATTTCTAATGCGATATTCAATGTAATTTTTAGTTAGTTTGGGGGATTTTAGGTGTTCCGTGTTGGCTTTTCCTTATTCATGAACGATTTCCGATTGCAATATTTTTGACTGAATATTAAATTTTTACAGTCATGACTTTTAAATATTCAGCGATTTTTAATATAGTTTTCGATACGATTTTTAGCCATTTTTTTAAGTTCTTTGGCGATTTTCTGCCATTCAAAAACCAATTTTGATACCAAACATTTTGTTTAATGTAGTTATGTTTCGAATGCAATGTTTTATCTCTTAATATGATTTTGGCGTTCCATGCCTACATTTTGTAATTTATTAATGATTTCGATCATAACCCCCCCCCTCCTCCCCGCCCTGCCTAAATATTATTTTTTTAAGCATTCACTTCCAACTATTTAGCTATTTTTAATGCAATTTTCAATGTAATTTTTAGCCATCCTTCAAGTTCCGTGGCGATTTTTTTTTTACATCCGGAAATCGATTTCGATTTCAAACTTTTTGGTTAATATGGTTAATTTGTTGATTACAATATTTTATATTATAACAGTGAATTTTTACCATAGATATTTTTTTAAGTTTTACTACTTTCATTACAATTTTCAATGCAATTTTTGGGCTTTCTCAATCTTTTTCTTTAACAATTTTCAAAGGAATTCGATTTAAAATTTCTAGACTAATAAGAGTTTGGTTTCAAACTTTTATCCTTTACGGTAATTGTTTTGCTCTCTTATTTTGATCTACAGCAATTTTTAATGCAGTATGCTTTTTTTTTTTTTTTGAGTTCACGGCGATTTTTTTCAGATACGGAAAAGGAATTCCGTTTTTAATTTCTTCGCTAATATGATAAATTTTCCACTGTGCGATTAGAGATTTTTATTGCGATTCTTTAGCAGTTTTTTTCGTATTCCAATGCTTTTTACATTATCAAATTAATTAGATTCAAAACATTTATCCAAGTAGAGTAAATTTTGAGTTCCGTGATTTTTGAAAATTTTGCCATTTTTAAAGCGATGTTTACGTTTCTTCGCGACCCGCTTCGATTTTTTAGAGGTTCAATTTTTGGTCGAATTTATTAAATTCTGATCTCTTTTCTTCAAAGTTTATTCGAATTTTGAAACACAATTTTTGAATTTTGTTTTATATTTTTATGAGATTTTTAATGTTTTTTGCGATTTGTAAGATTTTTCCACATTAGTAAAAATAATCCAACTTCAATTTTCTAGCCCATCTCTTTTCAACGAAGTTTAGACGAAATTCGTGCAGCATTTTAAAAATTTTTCGAGGTTTTTATTATGATTTTAAAAGTTTTTTCGCAATTCTTGCTATTTTTTGATGAACCCGGGCAACGCCGGGCAGAACAGCTAGTTTTTAAATAATTTTAATTTCGTAATGTTACTTATAATTTTAAACGTTTTAATACATAAGATATGAATAAAGCTATTTTAACATCAACAAATTCTTTGATGAATGTATTCTAAATTATCATCCAAGTTTTCTCATCATTATCAAATAATCCTTGTTTAATATTTCGTTTTAGCATACATTACAATATAAACATATTAAATAATTAAATTTATTAACGTTATAGAAATGCATAGTTTAAAACATAGTTTTATTCGCTTTTTACTTGTTATTATTCTACGCTTTTTATTTGATAAATATTTTATGATCCATTAAATATTTACATGTAATTTTTGAATTTTCAAAAATGTTTTTAATTAAACATTTTCAAATTATTTTTTATGTTTGTTTGTATAATAAGTACTAAAAGTAACTTGCAGAAGTTGTTTGCAATGTTTATTAAATTAGTCTTATTTGTTATAAATGAGCTTCAGTAAAACGCTTGCTTTAGGAATGCGTTAAAAATTATTTTGAAACGAAGCTATAACTGTTTTAACAAAGATTATTTTTTATTTGAGTAAAGTATTTCATATGTTGCCGTATTAAAGGTGTGAAAGTAATTTGTAATCATATTGCACTTTTTTAACCTAAAAAAGTAATTACAATATGCACTATATATGTTTAAAAAGTCATCTTTATATAAAAATATCAAAGAAAATAACTCAATTTTTTGCGTGAATATACATAATCACAACATGTTGAATATATGTGCATTTCAAAAGTTTCCATGAAAAAATGAATTTTTTATAATTTTTTAAAGAACACTTTATAAGAGTTAGGCTTAGTTTCCCAAAATCCTTCGGCCCTGAAGAGGAAATCAAATTTTCCCGCTTCGTCCTCAGATGCACTCTTCAAAATGCGAGCGCCGTCGCGAACGGGTTAAGCATTACTAGATCAATCAGAAAACGAATAAAACGAAATAAGTTGCGGAATTCAACCAATAAAAACATTCAGATATACTTCAGATTTCACTAATATCAACCGGGAACAACTATTTTCAAAATTGTTAATAAAAGAAAGAGATGTTATTTTTAGTTGATTATATAATGCCACAAATTTAAATGTCAAAAAATGAGCAAAGTAATGGTAGAAATCAAAATATTACATAAAAATTCCTATACACGGCTAAAAAATGGGAAGGCAAACTATGCAAATCTGCCATGCATTGGTATCCTTCTATAGTAATAAAAGAAAAAAAAAAAAAAAAAAAAAACTAGCCTTAAAAGGAATGACTCCTGGAATGATGCTGATGTATAAGATTTCCGGAAATAACGCGTCCGGGTGGACCACTCATTCCATGAGTCGAATAGACCAATCAGGAAAGGGCTCCGTCTATGCATCGCGAAGCGATTCCACGGGGTATTGGCGAGCGCAGCAAGCAAGGGTAGCCTACAACCTGAAATCGCCAAGCGATTACGTTGGCGAGATTAGGGGTTGGGTTGGCGAGCGTAGCGAGCAGGGGGGGGGGGAGAGCCCCCCTATAATTTAAAAGAACTGTAACTGCTCATTCCAATTATGCATGTTTGGGGAGCCACACCCTACTTTGCCCCCCCCCCCCCCAAAGGGGAACTTTTTTAAATTTTTATCCACAGCACTCGTGTGGCATATCTTTAGAAAGGTCTGAAACTGCCTTTTCCTATTATGGATGTCTTGTGTGTCGCCCTCCGCTCTGCCCCCCAGGGGGGGGGCACATTTTTAATTTCTTTACAACACCAGACGTGTGACACATCTTTTGAAAGACTGCAACTGCTTGTTCATATTATGGATGTCTTGTGTGTCACTCCGCTTGTGACGTCATTGTGAGTTATTAAAGGATGAGAATATATAAAAAATATATAATAGATTTTTAGTATATTAACAGATGCTCTTCTTAAACAAACTAAGCATTTGATAACTTTTCTATTGTAAACATAAAAGTATGAAATTCTTTAAAAATAGTTTAAATAGGCTGTTGTAAAAATTGACAATCAAACATACACTTATTTTTTCCTCTTTATTAATTTAATTGTACGTTTCCATTTATTATTTATCATTCTTTTCAAGATCTATTTCTTTAAAAATTTATTTAATATTCTTTAAGTTCTTTTCAAGTTCAATTTCATTTATATTCTCGTTCTTTTTATTATATTTTTCTGTGTTTTCCACATTATTCGAAATGATTTCTTTCTTCTTTGTTGATTTATGGAAAATCAGCTTCTCCATAGAGATGAATGGGGATTCTATGACCACTGTCATAGCTAATCCTAATAAACACGATACTCCTAGGTCACCAATGTGTCTCCAAATCTGAAAAGTGAAAGAATTCAAATTATTGCTCGTTAAGTTCTCAAATGTATAACTTTTTAAATAATTTAAAAATTAAAGATAAATTAAGATATAATTGATAAATTATTAATAATAAATATAAATATAATTAATAAATTATACAACTGTAAATTGTTTATAACTAGTATCTAAAACAAATTACACATGCACTCTTTCACGATGCATTTATGCATCACCCGTCGCGTAAGAGTTAATGATCATGCTATACAATTTTCTTGGCCATTAGCCTTGCGATACTATACAGTATGAATTCCGATCAGGTGGTCAGTCCAACTCAAGATCCTCATATTTTTCTCCCCGTGCAAGCTTGATACCCACGACTTCAAGGAGTAGGTTATGATTTCGACCTGTATGTATTTCTTGTTCATTCATAACTTTCGTAAATATATGAGGGTATGAACCGATTTTGATAATTATTTTTTTTGTTTGAAAGTATAAGATATCCATGTGATCCCATTTTAATTTCATTAAATTCTGAAAACTAGAACTTTTATAAAATAAAAATTTTAAAAATTCAAATTCGTTTTGAAGCAATTGTTCAATTAAAAGCGTCCATTCTTTTCAATAAAATATATTCAAACATTAAAAAATACAATTTCGTTTCACATTACATCATAGACAAAATGTGTCACGAGAATTAAAGATAAGAGAATCCTTCTATAGTAAAAAAAAACTAGCCTTAAAAGGAATGACTCCTGGAATGATGCTGATGTGGAAGATTTCCGGAACTAACGAATCCGGGTTGTCCACTCCTTCCATGAGTCGAATAGACCAATCAGGAA
Source organism: Maratus speculifer (assembly GCA_964019185.1). Taxonomy (NCBI): domain Eukaryota; kingdom Metazoa; phylum Arthropoda; class Arachnida; order Araneae; family Salticidae; genus Maratus; species Maratus speculifer. Next base: position 185,843,585 of record OZ025298.1, on the reverse strand, counting down.
AGGGTTCCGTCTATGCATCGCCGTATGGGTTACCATAAAGAGAGGAAAGGTTACCATCGCCAACAATCGCCAAGTTTGTAGCCAACTTGGCGACATATCGCCAAATTTGGCGGCCAAAATTAGTTGTCAAAAGTGACGCCAACTTGGCGATAACTGTAATATTTCGCCAAATTTTTAATTTCTTTACAACACCAGTCGTTTGATACATCATTTGAGAGGTTTGCAACTGCTTATTCATATAATGGATGTCTTGTGTGTTATCCCCCATTCTACTCCCCAGGGGGGATACATTTTTAATTTCTTTACAACACCAGTCGTGTTACACAAGATTTGAAAGGTCTGCAACTGCTTATTCATATTATGGATGTCTTGTGTGTCACCCCCACACTCTGCTCTCCCCAGGGGGGAGTCACATTTTTAATTTCTTTACAACACCAGTTGTGTGACACATCATTTGAAAGGTCTGCAACTGCTTATTCCTATTATGGATGTGTTGTGTGTCATCCCCCAATCTGCCCCTCCCAGGGGGCACATTTTTAATTTCTTTACAACACCAATTGTGTAACACATCATTTGAGAGGTCTGCAACTGCTTATTCATATTATAGATATCTTGTGTGTAACCCCCCCCCTCTGCCCTCAGAGGGGGCGCATTTTGTAATTTCTTTACAACACCAATTGTGTGACACATCATTTGAAAGATCTGCAACTGTTTATTCATTTTATGGATGTCTTGTGTGTCACCCCCACTCTGCTCACCAGGGGGGCACATTTTTAATTTCTTTACAACACCAGTCGTGTGACATATCATTTGAGAGGTCTGCAGCTGCTTATTCATATTATGGATGTCTTTTGTGTCTCCTCCCACTCTGCCCCCCCCAGGGGGGCACATTTTTAATTTCTTTACAACACCAGTCATGTGACACACCATTTGAAAGGTCTGCAACTGCTTATTCATACCATGGGGTATTGGCGAGCGCAGCAAGCAGGGGTAGCCAATAATTTGGAATCGCGAAGCGATTACGCGGGGGGTTGGCGAGCATAGCGAGCAGGGGGGCGGGGCCCCCCTAGTTAAAATAAAATAAATAAACATGAATAATAGACTCAACAATAACCAAAAAATACGAAAAATGGGATATTACCAGAAGAAACTATAATACTCTTACACAGATACGAAATCTTTTTTCTTCCAAGTGCAAAATCTAGACTAAACTAGCGAGCTACGCCCGCTAGCTGGGCCACTTTTTCCAAACGAACCTCGATATTAAGCAATATATAATAAACAAAAAAATTTATTTAATAAGTAAGTCTTGGTGTTCGAATCCTCAGCACAAAAAAAGTAAAAATAAAGAGCTATGGTTGTTATGCGACCATTATCCCGTTAAAATATGTGATTTCGCACAGTGGGCGGTACGGGCCCATCGTGCGAAGCCGGCCCACCGGCGCTACGCGCCATGGTCGCCATTGTCCCGTTAAAAATATTTGGTTTTGCACGGTTGGCGCTGCGCGTCCATAATACATTTTCTCGTATTTTTTGGATCATCAGGAGCAGATTTTTACGCAGATTCTGAATATGTAATCAGTTTTTTTCTACTTTAAAAACTGTCTGCATGATGGTTTAAGAAAAAACGCGCAAAAAAGTTTGTTTATTAAAAACTACAAAAGACTGCAATTAAAAAAAAATAAGTGGTTTCTTTAGTATCACAAAGAACATAACTAACAAATAATTTTGGCAGCTCGTTTTCCGTTTGTACTAACAGAAATTAGTATTAATCGCGTAAATCTTAGGTTACACAATATTCGTGTATGCTACCAAAAAGAAAAAGTATGAAAATGAGCTACAACGATTAATACTCACATACAGAATAAATATATGAATAGCCAGTTACATATGAGATCCTCAAAATATTAATTACCAACACTATTACCTCTTAGTGAACATATCTTGCTGTGCTTAAATAGTTGTACTTATTATACTAATTAAACAGTGTTTAATATTTTTTACCAATTACTTCTTTTTCTCTTATACATTCTTTGACAAATTGACGGGAGAAAAATAGGTTTTCGGCTGCTTCTTCTTTTAGCCAAAGGTGGAAAAGTTCCTGTTCTTCACCGCAAGGTAGCGCAGTGTTCTGCCTCAGAGCTCCGTTTGAGACCTGTTTCGGAAATAAGACGTTTTCCGTTCCGATTCCCGACCGGTTTTTAATTCATAACTTTTTTAATTTTGGTCCCACGGTCTCGAAAATGCCCAAAATGACTTTCCCGGAATTTTTCGAATCGAAAGACACCTCTCGCGACTTCCAACTTGCCCGCGTTGCGAACTGTAATCGGCTTCAAGCAGACAGACAGACAGAGGCGCACGGATTTTATTAGTATAGACTAGCGAGCTACGCCCGCTAGCTGGGCCACTTTTTCCAAACGAACCTCGGTATTAAGCAGTATATAATAAGCAAAAAAAATTCATTTAATAAGCGAGTCTTGGTGTTCGAATCCTCAAGCACAAAAAAAAGTAAATTAAAGAGCCATGGTCCCGTTAAAAATATGTGATTTCGCACTGTGGGCCACGTGCACTTGAAAAAAAAAGATTGTGGATCGGAACTATGGTCGCTTCGCGCCCATAGTCCCGTTAAAAATATTTGGTTTTGCACGGTGGGCACTACGCGCCCTTAAGACATTTTTCCGTATTTTTTAGTTCATCAAAAGCAGATTTTTACGCAGATTCTGAATATGTAATCAGTTTTTTCTACTTTAAAAACTGTCTGCATGATGGTTTAAGAAAAAACGCGCAAAAAAAAGTTTCGATAGTCCTGTTTTATTTCTAAGTTCAATATTTTAGCGAAAACTACGGTAAATATTCTACGGCATGTCAAAAAAATTGATGCGAAAAAAAACGCAATTAGCGCCGGTGAAAAAGAGGTTTTCGGCTCTTTCTTTTTTTTAGCCAAAGGGGAAAAATTCATGTTCTTCATCGCAAGATGGCGCAGTGTTCTGCTTTGGAGCTCCGTTTGGGAATTGTGACATTTTTCGTTCCGATTCCCAAGGAGTTTTTAATTCATAACTTTTTTAATTTTAGTCCCACGGTCTCGAAAATGCCCGAAATGACTTCCCCGGAATTTTTCCAATCGAAAGACACCTCTCGCGACTTCCAACTCGCCCGCGTTGCGAACTGTAATCGGCTTCAAGCAGACAGACAGACAGACAGAGGCGCACGGATTTTATTAGTATAGACTAGCGAGCTACGCCCGCTAGCTGGGCCACTTTTTCCAAACGAACCTCGGTATTAAGCAGTATATAATAAGCAAAAAAATCATTTAATAAGCAAGTCTTGGAGTTCGAATCCTCAAGCACAAAAAAGTAAATTAAAGGGCTATGGTTGTTATGCGCCCATTATCACGTTAAAAATATGTGATTTCGCACAGTGGGCGCTACGCGCCCACCGTGCAAAGGCGGCCCACCGGCCTACCACCCACCGTCGCTGCGCGCCATGGTCGCCATAGTCCCATTAAAAATATTTGGTTTTGCACGGTTGGCGCTGAGCGCCCATTAGACATTTTCTCGTATTTTTTGGTTAATCAGAAGCAGACTTTTACGCAGATTCTGAATATGTAATCAGTTTTATCTACTTTAAAAACTGTCTGTATGATGGTTTAAGAAAAAACGCGCAACAAAAGTTTCGGTATTAAAAACTGCAAAAGACTGCTATTAAAAAAAAATAAGTAATTTCATTAATATCACAAACAACATAACTAACAAATAATTTTGGCAGCTCGTTTTCCGTTTGTACTAACAAAAATTATTATTAATCGCGTAAATCTTAGGTTACACAATATTCGTGTATGCTACCAAAAAGAAAAAGTATGAAAATAAACCGTGTTTAACATTTTTTACCAATTAATTAGTTCTTTTTCAAAGAACCGAAACGAAAGAAAAAGTCGTTTTCCAGGGAGAAAAAAAGAGGTTTTCGGCTGCTTCTTCTTTTAGCCAAAGGGGAAAAGTTCAGGTTCTTCACCGCAAGGTGGCGCAGTTTTCTGCCTCAGAGATCCGTTTGAGCTCTGTTTGGGAAATTAGACGTTTTCCGTTCCGATTCCCGACTGGTTTTTTATTCATAACTTTTTTAATTTTCGTCCCACGGTCTCGAAAATTCCCGAAATGACTTCCCCGGAATTTTTCCAATCGAAAGACACCTCTCGCGACTTCCAACTCGCCCGCGTTGCGAACTGTAATCGGCTTCAAGCAGACAGACAGACAGAGGCGCAGGGATTTTATTAGTATAGACTAGCGAGCTACGCCCGCTAGCTGGGCCACTTTTTCCAAACGAACCTCGGTATTAAGCAGTATACAGGGTGATTCATAAAAGAGGGGCAGAACTTTAAGGGGTTATAGTACACTTAAAGAAAAATAATATTAAATAGGAGACTAAGGGTCCCAGACGTATTCCCAAGGAGATAGGGGGCATTAAAGTTTAAGGTCCGAAATTTCAAATGATTATAAAAAATGGAAAAATTGGTCGATTCGTTTGCGGTTTTCGCAAAAAATTTTCTTTATGCCAGTATTTTCTTGAAATAAAATTTTAAAGTTCAATTTCAAAAAATGCCGATAGGGGGCGCTTTAGACTTTGGAGTAACAAACAACTATTTTTTAACGTTATTTTTTGTATTTCTTTAAATGATTTCGAAAGCTTAGACTTAAACTTAAATTTTGATCTAAAAATCTGAGTCCTAACGAGTAGTTAAGTAGCGTAAACTGAAATTTGAAATTTGAAACCCTTCTCCCCCCAGAACAAAAATCAGTTATTCCCGATCTTTGTGTCTTAGATTAGGCTCTAACTACTGCCACGTTTTGCTAAAATTATTCTTTATGTCAGTATTTTCTTAAAAATAAATTTTAAAGAAAAGTTTAAAAAAATTCCGATAGAGGGCGCTTTAGACTTTGGAGTAACAAACAACTATTTTATACCGTTATTTTTTTGTGTCTCATTAAATGCCTTCTAAAGCTTAGACTTAAACTTAAATTTTCAGCTCAAAATCTGAATCGCTTAGCGTGGTTCAGTAGCGAGGGGAGGGGGTTCAAATTTCAACTTCTGAACATAGTTCAGTTTGCACTACTTAACCATGCCCAACGATTCTGTGCTGTGATACGAGGCAAAAATACAACTTTCGCCAAGGACTGCATAGTCGGAATTCACTCATAAAGGCACTGACACAGTTGGAAACGTCGCTCATGCAAACGTTAAAGCTTCATTCCTGACTCTAGTCACCGGGTGAAGAAGGAGACAGAAAGTATGCAAATGTCAAATGGGGAAGAAGAAGAACACGTATGCAAAATTTCGACACGATTCAGGCATAAAAACCACTGAACGGTGAGTCAAGTGTAAGTCGCTGTAGTAATGAATCGGAACATGGCGCCCTTCACGAATAAGGAAAAGGCTGAGATGCATTTAATTTACGGAGCGGCAGATGGAAATGGTGCAGAAGCACAACGAATGTAAGGAGAGCGATTTCCCAACAGGCGATTGCCTAACCGCAAAACTTTCGAGCGCTTGCACAGACAGTTGTGTGAGACGGGATCATTTCTCGCTTCCCGGTCGAATGCAGGTCGTGCAAAAAAGGACGAATCAGTAGTTGTTGCAGAAGCCATTCTGGATGTAGTAGCGGCGCAGCCAAGTACAAGTACACGAACAGTGGCTAGGCAGGTGGATACCTCACAGTCCATGACTTGGAGGGTACTGAAGGATGAACATCTGCTCCCGTTTCATGTGCAATGAGTCCAGAAACTGTCTCCAGGGGATTATCCAAATCGTATTGAATTCGCCCGCTGGTTTCTGCAGCAGAACGCGCTAAATCCACATTTTGGACGAACTGTGCTTTTCACCGATGAATGTACCTTCACACGTGAAGGTACATTTAACACACACAATGCACATGTATGGGCGGATGTCAATCCACATGCTACGTATCCATATGCTCATCAGAGACGCTTTTCCATCAATGTTTGGGCAGGAATATTCGGAGACCACCTAATCGGACCGTACCTTCTTCCTGAACGCCTCAACGGTAAAACATACCTCACATTTCTGCAACATGTGCTGCCAGACCTGTTAAACGTTGTTCCTCCACGCATCCGGCGGGTCATGTGGTTCCAGCACGATGGAGCGCCAGCCCATTACGTACGAGACGTCCGCAACTATCTGGACATCACATTTCCGAACAGATGGATTGGTCGAGGTGGTCCTGTTGCTTGGCCTGCTCGCTCGCTAGATCTTTCACCCCTCGATTTCTTTTTTTGGGGACAATTGAAGGCTCTTATGTATGAGACACCCATTGAATCCCCCGAGGAACTGGTCGCCAGACTTTCCGCCGCTGTAGGGGAAGTGCTCGAAAAGCCTGATGTTTTCGCGAATGTTCGCCGTTCCATTCTTCGCCGTTGTTCTGCGTGCATAACCTCTGGTGGTCACAATTTTGAACATTTATTGTAATTACATGTTAATAAATATGCTTTGGTAACATAATCCTAATTTGTGTCTTTTCACCTCGTATCACAGCACACAATGTGTGGACACGGTAAACTGAACTGTGCTCAGGAGTAGAAATTTCAAACCCCTCTCCCCAGAAACTTAACCACGTCTAACGATTCAGATTTTGGGCTGAAAATTTAAGTCTAAGCTTTAGAAAGCATTTAATGAGACACAAAAAATAACGGTATAAAATAGTTGTTCGTTACTCCAAAGTCTAAAGCGCCCTCTATCGGAATTTTTTGAAAATTTTCTTTAAAATTTATTTTCAAGAAAATACTGACATAAAGAATAATTTTAGCAAAACGCGGCAGTAGTTAGAGCCTAATCTACGACACAAAGATCGGGAATAACTGATTTTTGTTCTGGGGGGAGAAGGGTTTCAAATTTCAAATTTCAGTTTACGCTACTTAACTACTCGTTAGGACTCAGATTTTTAGATCAAAATTTAAGTTTAAGTCTAAGCTTTCGAAATCATTTAAAGAAATACAAAAAATAACGTTAAAAAATAGTTGTTTGTTACTCCAAAGTCTAAAGCGCCCCCTATCGGCATTTTTTGAAATTGAACTTTAAAATTTTATTTCAAGAAAATACTGGCATAAAGAAAATTTTTTGCAAAAACCGCAAACGAATCGACCAATTTTTCCATTTTTTTAATCATTTAAAATTTCGGACCCTAAACTTTAATGCCCCCTATCTCCTTGGGAATACGTCTGGGACCCTTAGTCTCCTATTTAATATTATTTGTCTTTAAGTGTACTATAACCCCTTAAAGTTCTGCCCATCTTTTATGAATCACCCTGTATAATAAGCAAAAAAATTCATTTAATAAGCAAGTCTTGGTGTTCGAATCCTCAAGCACCAAAAAAAGTAAATTAAAGAGCCATGGTCCCGTTAAAAATATGTGATTTCGCACTGTGAGCCACGTGCACTTGAAAAAAAAAAGATTGTGGATCGGAGCTATGGTCGCTTCGCGCCCATAGTCCCGTTACAAATATTTGGTTTTGCACGGTGGGCACTACGCGCCCATAAGACATTTTTTCGTATTTTTTAGTTCATCAGAAGTAGATTTTTACGCAGATTCTGAATATGTAATCAGTTTTTTTCTACTTTAAAAACTGTCTGCATGATGGTTTAAGAAAAAACGCGCAAAAAAAAGTTTCGATAGTCCTGTTTTATTTCTAAGTTCAATATTTTAGCGAAAACTACGGTAAATATTCTACGGCAAGTCAAAAAATTTGATGCGAAAAAAACGCAATTAGCGCCGGTAGAAAAAGAAGTTTTCGGCTGTTTCTTCTTATAGCCAAAGGGGAAAAATTCATGTCCTTCACCGCAAGGTGGCGCCGTGTTCTGCTTCGGAGCTCCGTTTGGGAATTGAGGCATTTTTCGTTCCGATTCCCAAAGGGTTTTTAATTCATAACTTTTTTAATTTTGGTCCCACGGTCTCGAAAATGCCCGAAATGACTTCCCCGGAATTTTTCCAATCGAAAGAAACCTCTCGCGACTTCCAACTCGCCCGCGTTGCGAACTGTAATCGGCTTCAAGCAGACAGACAAACAGAGGCGCACGGATTTTATTAGTATAGACTAGCGAGCTACGCCCGCTAGCTGGGCCAGTTTTTCCAAACGAACCTCGATATTAAGCAATATATAATAAACAAAAAAAATCATTTAATAAGCAAGTCTTGGTGTTCGAATCCTCAAGCACATAAAAAGTAAATTAAAGAGCTATGGTTGTTATGCGCCCATTATCCCGTTAAAAATATGTGATTTCGCACAGTGGGCTCTACGCTCCATGGTCGCCATCGTCCCATTAAAAATATTTGGTTTTGTACGGTAGGCTCTGCGCGCCCATAAGACATTTTCTCGTATTTTTTGGTTCATCAGAAGCAGACTTTTACGCAGATTCTGAATATGTAATCAGTTTTTTTCTACTTTAAAAACTGTCTGCATGATGGTTTAAGAAAAAACGCGCAAAAAAGGGAGAAAAAGAGGTTTTCGACTGCTTCTTCTTTTAGCGAAAGGGGAAAAGTTCAGGTTCTTCACCGCAAGGTGGCGCAGTGTTCTGCCTCAGGGCTCCGTTTGAGCGCCGTTTGGGATTTGAGACATTTTTCGTTCCGATTCCCAAGGGGCTTTTAATTCATAACTTTTTTAATTTTGGTCCCACGGTCTCGAAAATGCCCGAAATGACTTCCCCGGAATTTTTCCAATCGAAAGACACCTCTCGCGACTTCCAACTCGCCCGCGTTGCGAACTGTAATCGGCTTCAAGCAGACAGAGGCGCACGGATTTTATTAGTATAGATAAAGGTCGGGGTCTAGATAGATTTTGCGAAGTTAGCGAAAGCAAATTGACGCTAGTTTGTTCCTGCAGTTTGGCGTTAACGCATATTGAATGCATAGTTTTAAATATGCTTATGATTTATTTGTAAAAAAAAAGCAATGATTTATCGCAAATTATCTTTCATCGTTGCAACCTTTTTCAAATCATAAGTATATTAAAACTATACATTCACATGAATTAGTGCCAAATTGTCGCCAAGCTTGATTCGTTTTTTGAAGTCGGTTAGTATTTTTCTAAAAAAAGCATATTTTATATCGACACCAAATTGATGAAAGGTTGAGTGAACTTTGCTTACAAGGAAGATCTCCATACGGGCATACTCAGAAAATTCTGAAAAAATTACAGAATGTTCTTCTCATGTAGATATATAAGTCTATAAAAATTTTTCGGTAGAACCCCGATAGAACGTTCGTAAAAAAAAATAATGAACATTTCGTTTATATGGCGATTTATCACCGGTTGGCGACAAAGTAAAATTTCAAAAAATACTTTTTTTTGTCAAATACTTTATAAGGCAAAAATGTTTCATGTTGAACTATTTTTTAAAATATTTATTTAAATAACTTTAGTTTTGAAGGTTTTAGTTTCTTATAATTATAGTTTTGTCATTTATATATTTATAATGAAAGGCAACTATGAAATTTTATGAAATAAACGAAAATTAAATTAATTAAATATTTCAATCTCGAAATTAAGTCCAATTGAGCAGGGTTGATTTAATTTTGTTGCTATGGAAACAAAAACTTCTCCGATGTTGAAATGTATTACTATAACATTGTTCAGCTACCTTTGTTTTAGAATATGCTTAAATATATTATGAAAATATACTTTTCAATATGAAAATATTTTTTATATATAAATTTATTTTTACAGTATTAAAATTAAATAACTGTTGCTACAAGCAATATATACAGGGTGTATCTAAAATACTGGGCAAAACTTTAAGGGTGATAGTCATCAATCAAGACAAACATCAAGACAAACAATATTAAATAGGAAACTAAGGGTCCCAAACGTTTTCCGAGGGAGATAGGCGCCATTAAAGTTTAGGGCCCAAAATTTCAAATAACATAAAAAACGGGAAAATTGGTCGATTGATTTGCGGTTTTCACAAAAACTATTCTTTATGTCAGTATTTTCTTGAAAATAAATTATAAAGATACATTTCAAAAAATACCGATAGAGGGCGCTTTAGACTTTGGAGAAACGGAAAACTATTTTTTGCATCTCATTAAAAGTTTTCGGAAGTTTAGGCTTAAATTTAAATTTTGAGCTCAGAATCTGAATAATTGGGAGTAGTCATAGTCAAGTAGCGCAAACTGAACTGTGTCCAAAGGTTCAAATTTCAAATGATTATAAAAAACAGAAAAATCGGTCGCTTCATTTGCGGATTTCGCTAAAACTACTCTTTAAATCAGTATTTTCTTGAAAATAAATTTTAAAGATAATTTTTAAAAAATGCCGATAGAGGGCGGCTTAGACTTTGGAGTAACGTAAAACTATTTTTAATCGTTATTTTTTAATTTCATTAAATTCTTGCAAAAGCTTAGACTTTAATCTTGAGCTTAAATCTGAATCGTTGTGAGTAATTAAGTAGCGCAAAATTTAACTGTGCTTGAGGTAGGGGGAGGGTTAAATCTCAACTCCTGGACACAGTTCAATTTGCGCTTCTTAAACTCTCCCAACGATTCAGAATCTAAGCTCAAAATTTAAGTTTAAGTTTTTGCAAGCATTTAATTCGATACAAAAAATAATGGTTAAAAATAGCTGTTGGTTATTTTTAAGTCTAAAGCAGCCTCTAAAGAAATTTTTTGAAATTTATTTTTAAAATTTATTTCGAAGAAAATACGGACATAAAGAATAGTATTAGTGAAACGGCAAACGAATCGACTAATTTTTCCGTTTTTTATAATCACAAGATAGAATCCGTCGAATTTCAACGAAAGAAAGTGCTTAAAAAGGAACTGTTTCATTGATTTATAATAAACTTACAAAATTAGTTATAGTAAAAAATTCATTTTATAGTGATTAGTCTAACTCTTAAACAAATCATATTTAACGTCAAATTAACAAAATACTATTTATATAAAACTCAGTTGTAGAAATTGTTAAAATTAAACTTTAATCGTACATGTAAGCAGTAAAAAATAATAAATCAAAATTTATTTAACTTTGAATCAATCATAGAATTTTTCCCCGTGAAATCTACACCCAGCATCATTTTCATCATATAAAAATTTACAAATACACATTTCGTATCTGTATTCACCTTTTCAGAAAAAATTGGCATTTTAATTTGATCATTTTGATTCAAAACTTGAAGTCTTACTGGGGGGATATTAGCTATTAAACTCATGGAGGAATAAGATAGGTGGAGGTGAAGTAAGGCTGAAAAAAGGTTTGCAATATGAATCCATTTATCGCTCAAATTTTAATGTTCCAAACAAAAGGACATGGAAGGAATTTTGTATTATAATACGAATTGAAAGAAATGAATTACAATTGAAGCATATTTTAAGAAGAAATAGCAAATTTTTAAAATAGTCTTTGTTCTATTATTATTTATTAAAATAAATGTTCGCTTTTAAAATAAAAGAAATTGGAAAATTAGCAGTAATTAAATGTCAAATTGAAATTAAATAAGATATTGAAAACATCTGATGCGAACTAAAAATTGTATTACTAAAAGTTTCCTAATTTAATGTAATTTTAAAGACTTTATAACGTAGATGAAAATGTTTATGACTTAATAATTGCATGTAAATAAATATTTAAAATATATAATGATGAAAACATTCTTTTAAAATCATGTATGAAAACTTAAGTAATAAATATTAACCTAAAATATAGATTTCTGACTGCAGACGATTTTAAGATATTAACAAAAGAATGTTATATTTTCAAGCAAAACGTTAAAATAATTTTCTATATTGATATTTAAAACACATATGATAAAATAATTAATAAATTCTTACCGGTGAAGCGATAGATTAGTTCTTTTTAAAAATCAATAGCAAAAAATACGGGTTTAAACTTGTTTCAATTGATAGGCGTGTCAAAGCATGTGGTTTTGTTTGTACTTACTGTGACTTAATGTAGGGTTATATTTTTAGCATCACTCCCAGAGATATTACTTCCCCTTTACCTATTTCATTCCTCCATGTATTAAACTGTTTATATTCTTTTACGTGTAAATCAAATTTTGTAAATGAAATAAAAATTCACCGGTTTTTATAGCAGAAGATATTTAAATTTCAATCTTTCCCCTTTTAAAGAGAAAATGGCAACATAAAAATACAGTAATCAATTTCTTCCCTTTTTCCCTTTGTTTTTCATAGAAATGGAGTACTCCTATTGCCACGATTTGAAAAGCGGTATTAAAAACTACAAAAAAATTAATATTTCAAAAACAAATTATGATAGATCTTTCAAACAAATTTCATTAAAAAGTACATTTTTTCCCTACACGATGGTGTAAAAATTGTAAATTTGCGATATTTAGAAGTTTATTAATTTGCAGTAGCATAAATTGCAATACTTAAATTTCATTTAAAATGTGAAACTGTTGCCATTCGCAAAATGACGTATGCGTTACGCACAGATACGTTATGCCTTTATAATATAGATTTGAAATTTGAATCCTCCCTCTCCCTTGAACACAATTCAGTTTGCGCTACTTAACTACTCCCAACGATTTAGATCTTGAGCTCAAAATTTAAGTTTATGTCTAAGATTCGAAAACAATTTAATGAGATGCAAGGAAAAAAAAAAAAAAAAAAACTTAAAAAATAGTTGTTCGTTACACCAAAGTCTAAGGCGCCCTCTATCGTTATTTTTTAAAATTTATTTTAAAGAAAAAACTGATTTAAAGAGAAGTTTTAACGAAATCCACAAACGAATCGACCAATTTTCCGTTTTTTTACAATCATTTGAAATTTGAACCTCTGAATACAGTTCAGTTTGCCTTACTTAACCACTCCCAAATATTCAGATTTTAAGCTCAAAATTTAAGTCTAAGCTTCCGAAAATATTTAATGAGATGCAAAAAATAACGGCAAAAAGTAGTTGTTCGTTACTGCAAAGTCTAAAGCGCCCTCTATCGACATTTCTTGAAATTTATCTTTATGATTTATTTCCATGAAAATATGGACATAAAGAATAGTTTTAGTAAAAACCGCAAATCAATCGACCAATTTTTTCGTTTTTTTTTTTTTTTTTTTTTTTTTTTTTTTTTTTTTGTTTTTGTTTTTGTTTATTTGAAATTTTGGACCCTAAACTTTAATGACGCCTATCTCCCTCGGAAAACGTTTGCGACCCTTAGTTTCCTATTTAATATTGTTTGTCTTGATGTGTACTATCACCCCTTAAAGTTTTGCTACACCTTGTATGTATGTAATATAATACAATACAGTTATTAAACTTTCTAATTGTTTCATTTTAAATTCATTAAATACTATAACAACATTCTAAAAATCTACTAACAAACAATTTTCAGTTACATGAAAATCTTTGCTTTTGATGAGAAAAAATGCTGCTCGCTAAATCGTGTGACGCTTTTGTCTTTTCACGCCAAATACTCAAAAGTTTTTTTTTTTTTTTTTTTTTTTTTTAAATTTCTACTGAATTTCCGCCGTTAAATTTGACTGATCCTTTATTACATGCATAAGTAGTTTAATTAGTTTTTTTTTTCAAAATTTTCTGAGTATGCCTAGTATGGAGACTTTCCTTGTTAGCCGATCTATGGACTATACAGTACATATTGATCGCTACTGGGCTTCGAATAGGAAGTCTAGGCTCCTTATTATTCTGAAATTCGTTAATCAAAATAGGTTTTACTTACAAGTGTTGTGAATTCTAATGGCATGCTGGTTTTCATTTAAAAATTAGCGTGAGTCAAGAGGGATAATTATACCACTTTGTACATTTTCAACATTGTTATATACATTTTTTTTCTATTTCAAAAAGTGATATTTTTATTTCATAGTAAGTAACTTTGACTCTTTAAGAACGCCTCTTTAAAGTTTAAATTATCATAGTTTTTTTTTTTTTAATTAAAAGGGTGGTTATAATTACTCCCATCAAAATTTCACTAGTGTGGAAATTATGGCCACTATGTTTTCTCTTTATACTTCCCTATACACATTTGTTTGGGGTAATTGAGAACATTACAACTCCAAACTGGCAAATCATTTATGAAAAATTTTGGTAGACTGTTTCAAATTGTTATTCGGACATCAAAAATGCTTCAAACTAGTGATAAAGAATAATATCTAAAATAAAAAACACATTGTGAGGTCAATACCTAACCCATCCCATCCCGTAAGACATGGTGACGTCACGGTTACGTCGTTGTGAAATCACATTGTGACTTTGTGACCGTCGATGTGACGTCACGTGATGTCGATGTGAAGTCACTGTGACTAAAATGTGAAGTCGTTATGGCCGTTTTAGAGCTCGTTTGTGACGTCACATTGTGACCCCTTTGTGACGTCACGATGTAACCAAAATGTCAGAAATGTGTCATTTGTGACAAAATTGCCATTAAAACTGTGACTATTCTGTGACGATTGTGACAAGGTTGTGAAGACAGTTTGCGATTATTTTTTGATTTGTGACAAATTTGTCACAACTTTGTGACGGGGCAGTATTGTCAATGTTGTGAAGTTACACTGGGACACAATTATACAGTTATGAACAATGTTATACAGAGTAAAATCCCTTACATCTATAATTTTATTATACTTTGGCGATACATCTCAATTAAAACTTGGGAGCTGCTATAAAAATAATGTACCAAAACAAAGTCACTGAATCAAAATGTAATGCCATGCAGACTTTAATCTTTGATACATTTTTTTTTCTGCTGCAATAAATGAGAATATTTAAGACAATTGAATATTCGATCTATCACAATTATTTGAAATTTAGCAATTTGTTTTTCTAATAAGCATTAAAATTATCAAAGAAACACTTCCTTTAAGGTGCAACACTAGTCACAGTAAATTTAAAAAGTAAAAACTAGGCTGGTTGTGGATCGCCTTCAGCTATCCTATGAAAAAAATCATGTAAAAATATAAAAATTTGAGCGAGATATTTGTAAAGAATGCTCTCACAGACTTTACATTATCATCCGGTCCTTTTTCTGTGGCTAGTGTTACAACTTAAAGGAAGAGTTTTTTCTTTTTAATTTTAATGCTTATTAGAAAAACAAATTGCTAAATTTGAAATAATTGTAATAGATCGAATATTCAATTGTCCTAAATATTCTCATTTATTGCAACAGAAAAAAATATGTAACAAAGATTAAAGTCTGCATATCATTACATTTTGATTCAGTAACTTTCTTTTGGTACATTCTTTTTATAGCAGCTCCTAAGTTTTAATTGAGATGTATCGCCAAAGTATAATAAAATTATAGATGTAAGTGATTTTACACTACATAACAATATTCATAACTGTATAATTGTGTCCCAGTGGGACTTCACAATATTGACAATGCTACCACCGTCACAAAGTTAGTGACAAATTTGTCACAAATCAAAAAATATTCGCAAACTGTCGTCACATACAGTCTTCTATGAATATTAAAATATTATTAAAACATGCAAAGAGGAATTATTAAAAAATTAAAGCTAAATATTTATTAGTACAGTAAAACCTCTAAATAACGGACACCTCGGGAACGCAGAATTTGTCCGCTTTTCGGAGGTGTCCTCTATTGGGAAAAACCTCAGAGATTCAGAAATCGATAAGAAATGCTTAATGTTTTATTAATTGACTTTTATATGTCATAAAACCTCTATTATATGATTAATAAGAAATTAAAATTATATTTTAAGCAATGAAACTGAAATAAAACTGTGCACTTTTTATCCACTGGTTCTTAAATTCTTATTAAAAAAATCTGTTACAAAAGTTTGCTTGCGTTTACATGTAATTTGTTTTTCAGTGTGTCGTAATTGGACGTTTGCGTTGAGTTATAGAGTTGTGGGATATAGAGTTGCGGGTGGATAGGGGGATTTTTGACCTTAAAAGCATAAAATCTCAAAATCTTCCGGGGGGACATTTCAATGCTTAAGAGATGTCCCTCCAAGACAACCCCCTGAATTCATCATTGAACATGTGGGAGGGGGAGTATTTTCCACAGCCTATTCTCCACATTTATCTGTGATCACAAAATTTGTGACCCATTTCATTGTCCCGATCAATTTTGAGGCCTTTTTGCTTTTTTTTTTTTTCCTTTTTTTCTCTTTAAAAATATTTTTTCTTCCTTTATCGCCGAAAATAGT
Organism: Maratus speculifer; assembly: GCA_964019185.1. NCBI lineage: Eukaryota > Metazoa > Arthropoda > Arachnida > Araneae > Salticidae > Maratus > Maratus speculifer. The sequence goes on along the minus strand of OZ025298.1, from coordinate 185,827,444 downwards.
GTCCGCTATTCGGAATGTCCGTTATTCAGAGGTTAAACATACAAAAATTTAGGTTTTGGGAGTGGGGATTGGAAAACTGTCCTTTAAATAGAGGTGTCCGCTATTCGTTAGTGTCCGTTATGGAGGTTTTACTGTATATTAATAAACAACAACAACAAAAAAAAAACATTAAAGGGAATTTCCATAACTGGAAGGCTGTCCATCATAGACACATCTACCTAATAAAAATTCCGACGATAAACATAAAATAGAACAACAAATACGTTAATTATAATTATTAATATTTTATTTATAATATTAGAGAGTATTTATAATACCCACTTTTATCACGATGTATACTAATACTACATACAATGGATATTTTGAAATTTACCTCTGTAAAATGATTTATTAAAAAAAAAATAATAAAAGTGTCTGGAATGAAAAATTAATAATAAAATACAGTTATTACTTTTTAGCTTCATACCGTTCAAGTATTTGCGTTATTTGTTTTAAATACAATCATGTTTAAATTCTTATTGATTGTCTTAACTTCCAAATTCTCTCTGAAAAAATTCCAATAAGAATATTTACAACCGAAACGTTTTCACCCACAATGACTTTCTATTAAAAAATTTTATAACATTTCACAGGTTAAAAAAAATACATTAAACAGTCATTAACGTTATTATTTTTTTTTTAAATATCAAACATCTACGATTTCTTTTAATAGTTCTTCTCGTTCTCTTATAAATTCCTCTTCTGAGCGGATGCATTTTTAAAAATAACATTATGCAATGTTTCCGAAGATTACTTAATACAAAAATTAAAAAAGGATGTTTGTTAAAAATTTTATTCTATAAAAAAGATTCTTTATTACAAAATATAATTATCTTTAAATGTTTAATAATTATATTAACAATTTATTATAATATATTTTCATATGATTTTATGTTTATGGAAACATTTTAACCATTTATTTTAAAAAAGGAAACAACGCAGATTAAAATGCACTTAAAATCACTACCTTTGACAACCTAATCCAAATTATTAATAATCAAGTTTTTTATGTCAACAAAATAAATAATGGATGTATTAGACTTTATTAAGTTAATAAAGCATTAATGTTTTATAGCATGTTTTTGAGAAGGTAATTAAAATCCTTCTCAGAATAATAATAATAATAAATGCAACCATGAAAAATAATATTTTCCCATACCTTTTTTCCATCGAATTCATTCGTCTATTCATTCTGCCGCACAAACTAAATCCGATAATAATTAAAGTGGCAAAGACAAAATCATTTTAACAGTCAAAGCCCCCTTAATTTTCTCGGACTTATGTTTTGCCGTTTCGAAGAGTTGTAGTGGACATTCTTGTTTAAATTGTGAATCCGTGTCAATACGCATCTGCTCACAAGTCACATCTGCCATAAATTCCAGTCAACCAACTTCTCGCGTCTTCTATCATCAATTTAAAATATTTTTGTTTACGTTTATTTATTCTTTCGTGATTCTTTCGCTTGCAGACTATAGACTCTAGCGAGAGTTCTAACTATCGTGCAAGGCACTCTCGTTACCAGGGTTTGTCAACATCAGCGATATTTTTTTTCCCCAGTGTGCCTTGCGCTAGTCAGCTGTTGTTGTGATAGTAAACAGAAGTGTAGGTTGTTTATTTCGGTAAAATTTCTTAAAAGGTGTTAAAAAATAATAAAGTATCAAAATTACATGTTAAAAAAATGTTTAACAAAATAAACAAATAAATAAACAAACGAAAAATAAAAATAAATAAAAAAAAATATTTCTCGCATGTGACATTCCTGTTACGTCATTTCTCATATGGTTTTATTTTTCTTAACCGGAGCTGTTTCATCTCTGGTTACGAGAGTAGCCTGCACGGACTCCCGCTAGAGTCTTGTCTTGCAGACGATTTTCACTTTCCATGCGCATGACCGTTTTGTTTTTTCTTTTCTTATGCAATATTTTGGAGTTTAAATACGCAATAATTTTATGAGAGTGATTCTGATCAATTTTTTTTATTTGAAAAATTTTTTAATGTATTTTTATTTTTTATTTTTATTAGTTTCAAAACAATTCAAGTTAAAATGAATTGTAAAATCATTTTTTTTTCTTTTTTTGTAAATAATAGTTAATAATAATCAAAATTAAAGTTTATTAGATAAAATTTTGTTTAAGTTTTTAAAGATTTAAAATAATAATTTAACGCTAATAATAAAAAAACTTGTTTTAAAATAAAGTTCGTATCACATGTGAACATACATAGTATCTTCTTAATACAAAAAAGGGCGGTTATAGAGGATAAAAGCTTTTTATTTGTGTCTTTCGATTCGATTTCGGTCTAAAAATCTTTTTTCAGTCTATCCTAATTGGTAATTATGTGTAATACATCCATTTTTTTAATACAAATATTTTTCTATATTTACTCACACATTTTCATTGTCAGGGATAACAAATTACTCATTTGATTTGAAATGTTAGATACACATCCATACATTAATGTTTAAAATTATTTAAATGTTTTGAAATGATAAAAACGTTATGTAATATATAACTGCATATTTTAATGACATTTCATAGCCCGATTTTTACAAGATTTGTGACAAGAAAAACAAGTTTTGCATATTTGGTACGGAAAATGGATAATTGCCCTTGCGTAAGTGATTCTTTGTAGTTTTATTATTACAGGAAAAAATTTAATCATTTTCCAAAATGTCGAAAAATAAATTACTAAATATTAAATAAAAAAAACTGTAAGATTATCAATCTCATTCAAGCTCGAAATACATTTACACAGCCTATTAAAATTACAGTTCAAATTATTTCTCTCTTTATATGTTGAAATTTTTTAAGATTATTGAGATTTTTTAAGTTCATATTTTTGTTACACTGCAGCTTTACAATATGGTGTTTTTTTTTTTTTTTTTTTTTTTTTTTTTTTTTTTGTCTCAAATGTGACATGACGTGCATTACATGCAGTGACATAGCAATGATGTCACAATATATTTTTTAATTGTCAAAAAAGTGTAATTTTACAATAAATAACAGATTTTGGAAGTTTTCTAAGAAGGTCAGCACTCAGTCACAATGTGACGTTACTAAGTGGTTGCATTTTGGTCACAGGTGTGACGTGACCACTGTGACCATGCATGCTATGAGGGCGTTATTTGCAGTGGCATTACAGTGACGTCACAAAAACTTTTTCATTTGACAGAAAAATATTTTTTAATTATATTATCATTAAATAAACAAATTATCATAATAAAAAATTATCATTAAATAACATCTTTTGAAGAATTTTTGTATTTTTTTTAAAATTATCTAAGAAGGTCACATTTCAATCACAATGTGACTTCACTGAGTGGTGGCCTTTTGGTACAGTGACGTCACAAAAACTTTTTCAATTGACAGAAAAATATTTTTTCCATTAAATAACATCTTTTGAAGAATTTTTGTATATATTTTTTAATTTTCTAAGAAGGTCACATTTCAGTCACAATGTGACGTCACTGAGGGGTGGCATTTTGGTCACAGATGTGACGTGACCACAGTGACGTCACATTGTGACGGAAATGTGACGTCACATCTGTGGCCAAAATGTCACCCCTCAGTGACGTCACATTGTGACTGAAATGTGACTTTCTTAGAAAATTAAAAAAATATATACAAAAATTCTTCAAAAGATGTTATTTAATGGAAAAAATATTTTTCTGTCAACCCTCATACAGCTCATATTCAAAATATTAGAATAATTGAGAAAAAGTAATAAGAAAAAATTATTTGTCATTTATTTATTTTTTATACTAAGTAAATGCAATTAAATTTCTTATAAATTAAATCTGGAATGTTTAGATAAGATTTTAACATTTATAAAATATAAAATACAGCACAATAAATTAGGTATACAGCTTCCTTAAACACATAAGAATATTAGAATAAAATTTAGATTGGTTCAAAATATTAGAATATTTTATTTTACGCAACAATATTACCTTATGAATATGAAGTAAATGGTAGTTAATATTTTGTAGCATCCCCTTTAGCTTTCATAACAGCGTACAATCGATCTTGCATACTATATACAAGGTGTTTACAAACATTTCTATCAATATTAGCCCAAATAGACTTTATACGTGCCACTAACTCAGTTTTACTTGAAGGAGGATTTTCTTGAAGTTTTTTCTTCACTATACACCATAAGATTTCGATGGGATTAAGATCTGGTGAATTTTGTGGCCAAGGAAGTACCTTAATGTTGCGTTGGCGGAACCAATTCTTAGTTGACACCGAGGTATGCGGGGACGCTAAATCTTGTTGAAAGATGAAATCATCTTCAAATAAATCTTCTGATGATGGAATCATGTAATATTCTAAAATTTCTTGATATATCAGAGAGTTAACCTTTTCGTAGACGATGCATAACTTTCCAGGTCCTTCTGCACTCATACAACCCCAAACCATGACACTAGCAGCAAATTTTACGGAACGTTTAAGGCATTCTTTATCAAATGCTTCTTGCTTCATTCTCCAAACTCGAATAACTTGATTACCATATGAAACACAAAACATACTTTCATCACTAAATAATATATTTTTCCAATCTTCATTGCTCCATAAACGTCTTGATTTACACCAATTCAATCTTATACGCTTTTGTCTTGCAGTCATGAGAGGTTTTGTTTTCGGTACACGAGATTCAAATTTAAATTTATGGAGACGTCTTAATGTTGTCGATGTAGAAACCTCAACTCCTTCTTCTTTCCATTTTCGGTGCAAGAATCGCACACTTTTAAAACGGTTTTTCTTAACTATACGCTTCAGTTTCCTGTCATCTCTAGCAGATGTTTTTGGTTTTCGGCCACCATTTCGGCGATTATTTTGAAATTTTCCAATTTTTGAATATTGTGTTAGTATTTTACTAACGCTCGATTGCGAACAATGTAAATAATTCGCTATAAAACATTGATTTTTACCGTGCCGATACAAATCAACCATACGAAGTTTAGTAGATTCAGGAATATCACTCACACGGCCCATTTTAAGACGAAAAAGAAACAAACTGCAAAAAAGAATACTGATTTTAAATAAAATAGTCTGAATTTAATCAATGATGCCACCAGTTAAGAATTGGTAATAATTAAAGGAGAATTAATGTGAAATATTCTAATATTTTGAACCACTTGAATAAATATTCTAATATTTTGACTTTTCAAAATAATTTTTTTTGCAATTAATCTTTTCAAAAATGATATTAAATTTAAGATAACAAGTAAGTTTAATCAACAATAAGTTCTTAATAAAAATATCGTTTGCATATTTTCGTTAAAAGACATTAAATTACCAAACGATATTTTCAATTTCTAAAAAAAAGGTAATTATTCTAATATTTTGAATATGAGCTGTAGCATGCATGGTCACAGTGACGTCACTGTAGTCACGTCACATCTGTGACCAAAATGCAACCACTAAGTGACGTCACATTGTGACTGAATTGTGACCTTCTTAGAAAACTTCCAAAACATGTTATTTTCTATAAAATTACACCTTTTTCGACAATTAAAAAAAATTGTAACGTCATTGCATGTAATGCACGTCATGTAACATTTGTGACAAAAACAACAACAACAAAAAACACCATATTATAAAGTTGCAGTGTGACAATTTGAACTTCAAAAATCTTTCAAAATGTCAATAAATATAGAGAAATATTTTGGACTGTATTTTAAATAGGCCATGTAAATGTATTTTGGCGCTTGAATCAGATTGATTTTGTGCGCGTCTCACAAATTAAGTTTTATTTAATATTTAGTATTTTATTTTTCGACATTTCGGAAAGTGATAAAATTTTTTCCAGCAATAACCAAAACTACGAAGACTCACTTATTGCAATGACAATTATCCATTTTCCGTGCCAAATATACAGAACCTAAGGATTTCTTGTCACAAATCTTGTAAAAATTGTGCTGTGAAATATCATTATAAATACTGTTATATATTGCATAAAATTTTTACCATTTCAAAACTGTTTAAATAATTTTTAGTATTAATGTATTTATGTGTATCTAACATTTGAAATCAAATGTGTAATTTGTTATTTTTGACAGCGAAAATATAGAAAATAGTGCGTAAACATAGAAAATACTTGGATTTTAAAACATGGATGTATTACACGTAATTATAAATAAGGACATTGAAAACGGTATTTTAGACCGAAATTGAATCACGGTAATTTTCATATTTTCAGTCGAAAACTAAAATGTCCAAAAGTTGTTTTGACTAATTAATGCATACATAACTATGCATAGTTATTAATTAATTATAAAGGTGGTCCACGGTGGCGCTGTGCCTTTGACAAAAACTTTTTATTTTCATATAACATGAAATGTAATTAATTCATCAGCGACACAAAGTGCTTTTCAAATTATACGAATTTCATCTCATTAAAAAAATATTTTAGGCCTAATACCTTGATTTATCTTTTATAATGATTTTTGTGAATGATCATATAACCATTTATTCATATTTCATATTTTTGTTTTAGAGGTACGTGTTTAAAAAACGTTACTTTACAAGACGCTTTCTTCTGCAGAAAATTTATATAAAAAATTTACAGATTGACAAATAAAAAACTTTTTATTTCTATAACTCCCCTCCCCTCCCGCTCCCTTTTTTTTTTTTTTTTTTTAAGAAGATACTATGTATGTTTGCATTTGATACAAGTAATGGTAATGATTAAAAAAAATTATATTACCGTTAAAGCTATTATTTTTACTTTATTAAAATCTAAACAATGTTTTATCTAATAATATCTAATTATGAATTTCATTATTATTATTTAACAATTTGCTTTAACTTGAATTGTTTTAAAACTAATAAAAATAAAAAGTAAAAATACACTTTAAAAAAAAGACAGTCTCATAAAATTATTCGTATTTAACTTCCGAAGCTGTTGCGCAGAAAAAGAAAAAACTAAACGATGATGCGCATAGGAAATGAAAATTGTTTGCAAACGAAAGAATAAATAAACGTAAACAGAAATATTTTAAATTGGTGACAGACGCAAGAAATTAGTTGGCTGGAATTTATGGCAGTTGTGAGTAGTTGCATATTGACACGGATTTAACAATTTAAACAAGAATGTCCACTACAGCTCTTCCAAGCGGCAAAATATAAGTCCGAGAAAATTAATGGAGCTTTGACTGTTAAAATAATTTGGTCTTTGCCACTTTAATTATTATCGGATTTAGTTTGTGCGGCAAAAAGTAGATAACAATAATAATTGCGGCAATAATTAGAACGAATGACTTCCATGGAAAAAAGGTATGGAAAAATATTATTTTTCATGGTTGCTTTTTTATTATTATTATTCTGAGAAAGATTTTAATTACATTGTCAAAAACATGCTATAAAACATCAATGCTTCATTAACTTAATAAAGTCTAATGCATTCATTATTTATTTTGTTGACATAAAGAACTTGATTTTTAATAATTTGGATTAGGTTGTTACAGGTAGTGAGTTTAATTGCATTCTAATCTGTGTTGTTTCCGTTTTTAAAATATCTGGTTAAAAAAATATGTTTCCATAAACATAAAATCATATGATAATAAATTATAATAAATCGTTAGTATAATTATTAAACATTTAAAGATAATTATGTTTTGTAATAAAGAAGCTTTTTTATCGAATAAAATTATTTATAAATATCCTTTTTTAATTTTGTACTAAGTAATTTTCTGAAACATTGCATAATTTTATTTTAAAAAATTGTATCTGCTCAGAAGAGGAATTTATAAGAAAACGAGAAGAACTATTAAAAGAAATCGTAGATGTTTGATATTTAAAAAAAAAAACAATTATGTTAATGATTGTTTAATGTATTTTTCAACTTGTGAAATGTTATAAAATTTCTGAATAGATAGTCATCGTGGGTGAAAACGTTTCAGTTGTAAATATTCTTATTGGAATGTTTTCAGAAAGAACTAGAAGTCTGGATGAAAATTTGCAAGTTACGCAATCGATAAGAATTTAAACATGATTGAATTTAAAACAAATAACGCAAATACTTGAGCGGTATGAAGCTAAAAAGTAATAACTGTATTTTATTATTAACTTTTCATTTCAGAAACTTTAATTATTTCCTTTTCTGAATAATTTTACAGAGGTAAATTTCAAAATATCCATTATATGTAGTATAAGTGAACATCGTGATTAAAATGGGTATTATAAATACTCTCTAATATTATAAATAAAATATTAATAATTATAATTAACGTATTTGTTGTTCTAATTTATGTTTATCGTCGGAATTTTTATTAGATAAATGTGTCTGTGATGGATAGCCTTGCAGTAATGGATAGCCCCTTAATGTTTTTTTGTTTATTAATATACTAATAAATATTTAGCTTTAATTTTTTTCATAATTCCTCTTTGCATGTTTTAATAATATTCTAATATTCATAGAAGACAGTATGTGAAGACAGTTTGTGCTTATTTTTACTTACCCATCATACGTAGTATAGGGTAAGTCTTGCAATCGTTTTGAAAATCGAAAAAAAAATTTTGACGGATTTACACGTTTTAGATAGTGGAGCTTCCGAAAAACATATTTTTAGAAAAAATGTTTTGCCGTCCGTCTGTCTGTCAGTCTGTCTGTCTGTCTGTAAACGCTCTATCTCCCGAACAAATTGAGATAGAGACTTGAAATTTTGTATGTAGTTAGTATGTAAGAATGGGATGAACCCTATTTAATATCAGCAACCTCGATTATTCGGAACTATTTTTTTCGGACTCTCAAAAAATTCGTTCTGATGAAAGATATATAAAAATTTTCGAATTTTTTTGTTCTAAGGAATGGACGTAAAAGGCAATAAAATAACACACATTTTGCATATAGAATGAAGTCGATCGGATTATTAGTTGCCGAGATATTTGTAATCTTGTTTTCCACATTCTTCGATTTTTCATGATCCTGTATTTCATTCAAATTTCAATTCAGAAGTATATTTTAACTGGAAATGAGACGCTTAATCCGACGCAGTTAATTGTTAGTTAATAGAATTATTATTTTTGGAGTTATAAGGATGTTTCTTTTACGCAGTTCGGTACTACTTGAGTAGTGTGGCGTTTTATATAATTTGTCAAAATTGGTACATCAGCAGTTCTTTAATGTTGCACTAATATGTATATTAACAATATTTAAATTTTGTTTATGAATTGCAATGCATTGTATAAATATATTCACATGTTTTATTTTCATATACATATCCATGATGGGTAAGTATTACGGTGGCCCCCAACGACTAGTTTTATTTGTGACAAATTTGTCACTTACTTTGTGACGGTGGCAGCATTACCAATGATGTGAAGTCACACTGGGACACAATTATACAGTTATGAACATTGTTATGTAGTGTAAAATCACTTACATCTATAATTTTATTATACTTTGGCAATACATCTCAATTAAAACTTGGGAGCTGCTATAAAAAGTATGTACCAAAAGAAAGTTATACCGAATCAAACTGCAATGCCATACAGATTTTAATCTTTGTTACATTTTCTTATGTTGCAATAAATGAGAATATTTCAGACAACTGAATATTCGATCTATTACAATTATTTCAAATTTAGCAATTTGTTTTTCTAATAAGCATTAAAATTATCAAAGAAACACTTCCTTTAAGGTGCAACACTAGTCATAGAAAAAGACCCGGATGATAATATAAAGTCCGTGGCAGCGTTCTTTTCAAATATCTCGCTCACATTTTAATATTTTTACATGATTTTTTTGCATAGCATAGCTGAAGACGATCCATAAGAGGCCTAGTTTTTACTTTTTTGATTTTGGTTTCAGATTTAAAAAAATATATTTAAATTTCAAAACCGATTTAAACTGGTACTGATATTGAAACTATCAAAATATAAAATATATGCAAGCAAAATCGAAAAAGTAAAAACTAGGTCCGTAGTAGATCGTCCTCAGCTTCCTATGCAAAAAACATGCAAAAATATTAAAATTTGAGCGAGATATTTGAAAAGAACGCTGCCACGAACTTTATATTATCATCCGGCTCTTTTTCTGTGACTAGTGTTGCACCTTAAAGGAAGTGTTTCTTTGATAATTTTAATGCTTATTAGAATAAAAAATTGCTAAATTTGAAATAATTGTGATAGATCGAATATTCAATTGTCTTAAATATTCTTATTTATTGCAACAGAAAAAAAATGTATCAAAGATAAAAGTCTGCATGGCATCTCATTTTGATTCAGTAACTTTCTCTTCGAACATTCTTTTTATAGCAGCTCCCAAGTTTTAATTGAGATGTATCGCCAAAGTATAATAAATTATAGATGTAAGTGATTTTATACTAAATAACATTGTTCATAACTATAATTGTGTCCAGTGTGACTTCGCGACATTGACAATGCTGCTACCGTCACAAAGTTAGTGACAAAATTTGTCACAAATCAAAATATAATCGCAAACTGTCTTCACAATCTTGTCACTATCGTCACAGAATAGTCACAATTTTAATGACAATTTTGTCACAAATGACACATTTTTCACATTTTGGTCACATCGTGACGTAACAAAGTGGTCACAATGTGACGTCACAAACGAGCTCTAAAACGGCCATAACGACTTCACATTTTAGTCACTGTGACTTCACATCGACGTCACGTGACGTCACATCGACGGTCACAAAGCCACAACCCTCATAGCATGCATGATCACAGTGACGTCACAATGACGTCACTGTGAGTCACTTTGGTCACATCACATCTGTGACGAAAATGCCACCACTCAGTGACGTCACATTGTGACTAAAATGAGACTTTCTAAAAAAACTTCCACAGTTCGTCACAATGTTAATGTCAAAGTAGTCACAAATGACACACTTTTCACAAATTGGTCCCATTGTGACGTCACAAAGTGGTCACAATGTGACGTCACAAAAAAGCTCTAAAACGGCCATAACGACTTCACATTTTAGTCACTGTGACTTCACATCGACGTCACGTGACGTCACATCGACAATCGCTGGTCACAAAGTCACAAGGTGACTTCACAACGACGTTGCATTGACGTCACCATGTCTTACGGGAATGACCATCTATTGTCGATGTGACGTCACGTGATGTCGATGTGAAGTCACAGTGACTAAAATGTGAAGTCGTTATGGCCGTTTTAGAGCTTTTTTGTGACGTCACATTGTGACCAATTTGTGACGTCAAAATGTGGCCAATTTGTGAAAAGTGTGTCATTTTTGACTACTTTGAGATTAACATTGACGAAACTGTGACAAAAGCGACGGTATTTAAATTGCCAGAAACATGTTTTTTAAAGTAAATAACATGTTTTGAAGAATATTTGTAATTTTCTAAAAATTTTTAAGAAAGTCACATTTTAGTCACAATATGATTTCACTGAGTGGTGGCATTTTTGTCACCGGTGTGATGTGACCAATGTGACCATGCATGCTATGAGGGAAGCATGAAACAAAATTTTACCGTACACAATTCTCTCCAATGTGGAGGTGGTCATAATTACTCCACCTGATTCTACTTAAATTGCCCGGTCTCATTATGAGTTTCCTTATGACTTATTTAAAGCCACATTTCACTTGCTCCATTCACCTATAACGTGCGAAATCTTCAAAAATTGCTCATATAAATAACACTTGCTTTGGTAGCTTGAGACTAACTGAATTATGAATTAAACTGATAAGCAATATTTGTGTAGGACTGAGATCTACGCCTAATAAATCTCAAAACACCATGATCTGCGAGCTTCATGAATTTGGCCTTGTTGCAGCTGTTTGGACGAGCATTGTACCAAGCCTGTCAAACATTCTACGCGGGTTAGATTATATATTTGCGAAACTTCTATTTAAAGCCAGAGCGAGACCCGACTCAAGGTCTGACAAATGTATTTTTGTTAATTTTAAACAGATAGAATAAATCCAACACAGGCCTGATAAAAGATTTTTCTTGAATCCTATGAAAATAGTCAACTCGACCCAAGCCTGATTAAAGATTTTTCTTGAATTCAAAACTGAGTCAACCCGACTAGAGCCTGACAAAACATTTTCAGTGAATCCTAAACAAATAGAGTCAACCCGACCCAGGCCTGACAAAAGATTTTTCTCGAATCCTAAACAGAGTCAACCCGACCCAGACCTGACAAAAGATTTTTCTTGAATCCTATCATATTTCAATTAGAGTCAATTCGATTCGAAAGTAAAATCCTGTTATACTACACGAAGCTCAATTTTGTAAGCCAATCGCACTTTGGCTATTTTGAAATGTGTTCAACTCCGTGAATCAGATATATCATGTTCATTGCTATCTTTCCCGGTATTATTATTTTGAAAGAAAAGCTCTCTTAAAATTCTCCTACTATAAAAACTCTTGATAATGCTATGTTTTGTATGCTTATTCACGCATAAATTCATGATCTATGAAAAATAAAATTCTGAGCTTTATTTTTTTTTTCTGCATAGACAAGTCTAAAAAAATGAGAAAACTTGTTTTTAAATAAACATTTTGATAGAAAAAAATTTAAAATTGTGATGCATTTTCTCAGGAATTAAACATTTAAAATAAATTAAAAAACTTTTTATAATAGATAGTGAAATTTATAAGTGCTTTTAAGCTTATTAAAACACGCAAAGAAAATCTAAGTGTTTTCGGGGGGAAAATATAAATATATCATACTATAAGTAATAATTTGCAAATCGCCAAATGTACGAAAAGTGGACATCTTGCGAGAAATTTCTTTCGGGTCCGATTGTTTTTTCAATTTTTAGAAATAAATTAGTTTTACTTTAACAGTAATATTACTAGCTATTCAAATAGATTAATTACTGTTTAATGAATATTTCATTGTCTGAAAAATGTTGTGTTAACAAATGTTGTTATCTTGCATGCTATTCGATTAATTTTCATGTGACAATAGCCTAAGGAAGAATTTTTGGAGATGTTTAGAAAATATTGCTTTACAATAGGATTTAACTTATATTACAACTTTCTAATACTTTTTGCGTTTTATTTTTACACATGGATTCTTTCAGAAAAGTAACTTTTATTTTAAATTTAAAGAATGAAATGTATGTTTAAAATAAAAGAACAGCAAATGGCGCAAAGAAAATTAAACAAATAATAGTAATCATTACTATTACTAAGGGTCTAAACGTAAATGAAGTCATACAGCATATGCACAGGCATATACTAACATTACTACATGTAAATAGTAGCAAAAATATTTCTTAAAACAATATAATATTCCATAAAAAGACATGCACTATGAATCGTACATCTGACCCGAAAGGGTTAAATTCATCAATACAAGCTAAATTAATTATGATTAAATTGTTAAATAGGAAATTTAAACATTTCTGCAGAAAAATAGATAAAATGTTTTTTTTTTCTAAAATTCATAATTTTACTTGAAAACTTATGAATTTATGCACATTTAAAATATTCAATTCTATGAAATTTCAAGTTTTAGTATAGCTACAGACTTAACGTTATGAATTTCTCTTTTGCATAATCTGTTTCAATTAGTAATGAGGACTAGACTTGTGGAAGAAAAATCATTATGTATCATTAATAAAAATGTAAGCATTTTTAATTTCTGTCAAATTTTGTCACGCTTGTAATTCATGAAGTGATGTTTATATTTTTAACCAGAAAATGCTGAACGACTTAAGGGGATTTTTTTTTTAATCTAAAAAAAATCTAGTAAGAAATATTCACTAATATAAAATAATTTTTTCAACATCTTTTAAATATTATTTTGCGCTGCGTAGTGTGAAATACAGGCAATGATACAAGCGCTGCGCAAGCAAGGATAAAATGGCTGATTTTCACCACTAAATTTTAATATTATTCTTTTATTAAATCTAAAAAATTCTGTCATTCAATAAGGTGATGGATATTAGTAAAATTTAGTGGTACCCATTAGCATTCTTTTGTGCAGCACTTGTATTCCTCCATACAGAACAACCCGTAAAGTCCGGTTACCAATAAAACGAGTTATAACTCAGGAACTATTTAAGGCAAACGTTTAAAAAGATGTCAGCTAAAAGCTAAATTGCATATGGTGTGTTAATTTTTTTAAAGCTAAGTTGGTAAATCGGTTTTTTTATGGGTTTACTTAATGAAAGGGTTTCTAGGTGATTTGAATAGAAAAATGCCGCTCTATTGTCACCCACTGTTCATTGTTTAACTTATCATTTTTTGCTGTCTTTCTGCCTTTTCAGAAAAGCTGTCGAAATAAATGTGTGCCTCAGTGACAAATGTTTACTTTGATGGAGTAATAATGAACAGATTTTGAAGACGCGCCGCTCAGATGACACATTTTGACTTTTCAAGGATTTTAAACCCCTTGAGATTTTTTATTCAACCCCTTCTTTGCATAAACCGTTAAGATAAGTAACTATCATAGTAAAAAACTGAAAATGAAAAGAATAAAAATAAAAAAAGTTAATTTTTTGGCATAGTTAATAACATTAAGTCATAATTTGAGCTGAGGGGGATGCGTTTGGTTAACTAACAGCAGATAATTGAGAGTTTGTAGCATTTTTGAATCTCATTAATTATTTCATGTTCATTTCATAATTAACTGCAATAAATGATTTAACCAACAGAAACTTAACTGTGCTGATAATATGTCGTTCTGTATCCCCCCTCTTAAAAAAAAAAAAAAAAAAAAAAAAAAAAAAGAGTTTTTGGATTTGCTTTTGTTTGAATGTGATATTTACTTCGTTTCTTATCACACTAAGCATCCTGTTTCTTTGATGTTATTGTACCCAGGGTTCTCGCAGCCGCTCGCCATTGCGCCAAATCGCGATAAAATACTTCATTTGGTGAGTAAACGAAACAATCAGACTCCCAAAATTGCGATGCTCAATCTCCGCTTTGCTTGTGTACGTGATAATACAGTCGAGAGTTTTTGAACGATTGATGTCGCTTTAGATAATCAATCGCGTCATACCATTTACATTGTTCTATTTAAAGAGATACTGACTTAAAGCTAATTCAATTTAGCAACAGTCAAAGATACAAATGTATTGATGCAATATGTATTTCTCTACTGTCTAGGTGTAAAACACAAACGAAATTACTCGCATCTAGTACCAAATAGGAAAAAAAAATGCTGGGATGTGGTGTTGAAATTAGCAAACTATCATACTATTTATTAGTTGTTTCAAATGTATCATTTCTCGATCAATTTTTTCTATCGGACAGAGTCGAAATCTCATTGCAATTTTTAGTGCATGTTGTCACAACTGTAAATCAGTCAGTTGATTTGAATTTTTATTTAAAATGCTTAAAAAATGTCTGAAACTTTCACACTTTTGGGAGACATTTAGAATGTACTCAATTTTAATAGTTTTTGTTTCTTAAATACAGAAAATTAGGTTATTTTAAAACATATTAAAAAAACAATATAGTAAAAAGTTAAAGGTAGAATACAATAAAGGATTAAAGATAGGATACAATAAAGGGTTAAAGTTAGGTTAGGGTTATTTTAGTGTTTCACAATGAATTTATTTTTCTAATATTTATTTTCATTTGGCTACTGTTTTATATTTCTTATTCGCCAAATCGCTTATGTTGGTTAAAAGGCAGCGAGAACCCTGATTGAACCGAACATGAATTGTTTTGTCAGTTGATCCCTCTATTCGATATTTCATTCGAAAGCCTCCTCAACCAACACCACTAATTTTGTAAATTCGAAGACAGAAAACGATTTCTGATCGCTTGTAAATGCCATTTTTATTTAGTAAACTGGCTTCATTCCAATGATTCGTATATTGCCATCTACTGGCAACTGCTGATAATAAAACTTCTGGTTTAGATCTTTTCGCTGTATTCGTCCTAGTGTTTTTACAAGAGTGCTTGGTAATTCTGTATGCTATTACGAATGCTACAGAATTTTTTTGTTAAAAACCATTTATGTGGGAATATATACATATGCAATAGAAAAATTTCTTAAGAAGCATTTCATAATAAAATCTATTAATAGTGCTAAAGAGTACTCTATTAAGACAGGTTTTAAACACAATTAATACAGTAAACTTGATTGGAGTAAAAAATTAGCCGAGGCCAAGGCTCGAACCTGGGTCCACTGTGTACCGTGCAGTTGCTTTATCTCTAAACTACCTCGGCCGATATCCTAGCTCGTCAAAACTGTGTTATGCGGTAAAGTATATCAAATATGAAGTTTGAAATAATTAATCTAATAACTTATGTTTTAATATTTTCAACAATTTTTAAAGTTCTATTCTACGGAAAGATTTTTTTTGTCTATTTTTAGATGTCTGTTTAACGTCTGAATTCCAGTTTTTATTATTAAAAGTACACATCTATTAAGACAGGCTTTAAACACAATTAATACAATAAATCCGATTGGAGCAAAAAATTAGCAAAGGCCAGGGCTCGAACCTGGATCTGTACCGTGCTGTTGCTTTACCAATAAACTACCTCGGTCCATATACTAGCTCGGCAAAACTGTGTTATGTTTTAACGGTGTATTAAATATAGAGTTTGTTTATAATTAATCTAATAATTTATATTTTAATATTTTTAACAATTTTAAAAGCTCTATTCTACGGAAAGTTCTTTTTGTCCATTTTTAGATATGTTTTTCATGCATAATGTACACGCGAAAAAATTGTCAAATCAGCAACGCAAAATTTAGCAATTATAAAATTTAATACAATCATGAGATAATGTAACGGCAGTGTCCCCAAATCATCATTTTTTTAATATCAGTATTTTCACAAGCTTAAAAATTTGTCTTGCAAATTTCGTAGAAATAGTCTTTTGAAGTTAATCCAGAACAAATCTTATAGAATACTACTGAGAAATTTTCTTTAAAAAAGTACCGGTACTTAGTTAATGGGCAAACTTGACAGCCCTGAAATTGTTGTTTTGAGAATGATAGCTGTGTATTGCAGTTTAACTGAAAATCTATTAACAAAATTCACCAGCTCCTAATTCGCAAGTATTTGGAATGGTGCAGTACAAAGTGAAAATATATATCGTTTTTATGTTATATCTGCAATATGTAAAAAATAAATCATTTTTAATAGAAAACAATATATATTTTAAACGTACAGAGTGTTTAGACAGATAAAAGCTTTCTGGAGAAACAGCAAATGTTAGAACTTTAAATCCTTTACATACAGAGCATAGATTAATTTATAAATGACGATTTATAATTCATTTACACTTCTATAAATCTTGTCCAAATTTGAGCCAAATTTTGGTGTTCGATAGCTGTCACTATGGTGAAATCTTAACCAACATTTGGAGCTCCTATTGAAGCATAGTTCTAATAGTTGAAACGAGATTGAAATAGGATGCTCCAAATTATGATACGAGATTTCAACATCTTATGGTGACAGGTACTGAGCACCAAAATTTGGTTCAAACTGGGACAAGATTTTTAACAGTGGAAGAAAAATAAGTAATTTGCTACATTTGGTGCAAATGCGCAGCTGATATTCCTTCTGGCAAGAAGTACCCTCATTTTATTATCATATTAAGCGACGTTGTTTAATACTGAAATAAGAATTATTGTTAAATTGCGCTGTGAAAAAGAAAATACATATAAAAATAAATGAAAATAAGATAAAGGAAAAACTTACAAGACTCATATAATCGTTATCAATTCTTATTTTCAAAGCTGCATAATAATTCAACTGTAGCAACGGAGAAATCATGTAGACCATGTATGATATTCTGGAGAAAGGAATCCATATTTTCAGAGAAAGAATATAGTTTATTACACCTGTATCCAAGTAATTAAATAAAACTTTAAAATTACACGTTATAAAAAATTCCACACATAATCAAACAAAGAAAATAAAGCAATATATGTAAGATATCCGTACAATAAATATATCAATTATTAAATGAACATTTCATTAGACATATATATTATAAAAAGTTGTTATCTAGGCTTTAACCCCTTGAAGGGGTTTACGATGATGCCGCTATGGCATGACATAATTTTAATTCCAAACTGCCACATTGAACCCGAATTTTTTAATGAAAATTTCAGTCTTATTAAGTATGTGAAAATGTGCTTTTATTTGTTTACAAATGCCTGCATTTTCTGGCAAATACCAGTGTTAATCAATTATTTCAATAATTTATGGATGCTCCTCAACCTTTAAAAGCTGATGAATGGACTGTCAGTGTGTTTATTTCCGAACTGTCCATATCTTTAAGGCATAACATCTAATTATCGATTTTTTTTTTTCAAAAATCATTTTCAACAATCCTTGTGTACTTCAACGACGATAGGTACCTCCAGTGCTCTTCAACATCTTCACTGAACGCCCGCAAATCGAAATATGTGTGTAACGAAGAATGTGATTTTCTCCAAAATTATGTGATCTAGCGTAATCACTAATGATTTTCTGAAAGGTTTAAATTATCTTCTAATAACACTTTTTTTTTTTCATAATTTTAATTTCAGTATGTACCGAAATATAGGAAGGGCATATTTTTGCAAAACACTTTCGACGGACTATAAAAATATAATGCCTACAATGAAAATAAAGTATTTTTGAGTTCGGGGTGTTACGAAATCTTTTACACGGTTCTCCACGCCATTGCAAAGATAAATCTTTCGCAAGTAATTTAATTAGCACTTCTACAGTTTTATTAACTATACTTTTGAATGCTTAATAATCTGTAAATATGTTGGTCAATAGCTTTTATTACTTCATCCAATTTGATTTCTCGTTTGATAGTGTCTGACTTTCAGAGTAAAATGGTTATAGCAGACAAACACATTAGTGATCCTTTAATGACTCCGTTTTTAAAGTACGGAATCCTAAAAAAAAAAAAAAAAAAAAAAAAAAAAAAAAAAAAAAAAAAAAACTAATGGTGTCATTCTCCCAAATGAATTGAATTTATCGTATCCTTTTCAATATTGTGGCTTATCCTGCAAAAGTTATTACATATTAAAACATGAAAAACGATCATTTTTATAGAGAAATGTATCCTAAACTTGCTAAAGCAAACAGTTTTAAAATAAAAGATTTATATTAAGAGATATTCGACGTTAAATCAAAAACTGATGAGTATTTTCTAACAAAACTATGTTCAGTATAATAAGAGATGTTTGTAGAATACAGTAAAACTCCATAACGGACACTCCCTAATAACTGACACCTCTATTTAACGGACAGTTCTCTAATCCCCACTCCCAAAACCTAAGTTTTTGTATGTTTAACCTCTAAATAACGGACATTCCGAATAGCGGACAATAATTTTGGCGATAAAGGATGAAAAAATATTTTTTAACGAGAAAAAAAAAAAGCAAAAAGTCTCTAAATTTATTTGTGTAATGTGTCACAATTTTTGTGATCGCAGATAAATGTAGGGAGCGGGGTGGGAATTTACGTTCTTATCCAAAGCATTTGTCATCTGATAATGTTAAAATTGCATCCCCCCTCCCTCAAGCATAACTCCAGTATGCCAGCCACTTGATCAAGACGTATACATATTTTTAAAGCCTAGTACAGAAAGCTTTTATTCAGTGTTGAATTCAGACACTTTTCTCCGGGAGGGATATTTCTGGTTCCGGGGGGGGGATGCCCATTTTGACCATTGAAAACAGAAAATTTCCGGGGAACAATTCAATGATCCAGGGGGAGATGTCCCCCCCCCCCCGGGCCTCCCTCTGAATTCAACACTGCTTTTATTACGCTACATTGTTTTAAAGTTAGATACTATGAATATACTTGAGAACTGCCTAAAATCATTTAATGTTGTCGGTTTTATGATTTGGATTTTTTTTTTTTTAGCTGTGAAAAATATAACACCGGAAAGCGTACGGCAATATTCCATAAAAGTAGGCTTTATATTAAAAGCAAATGAAACACTCATTTTCCACACAAATGAAAGCGAAATAAATGAATTAATGAAATATATCGGGAGTGTGGAAACTGCCAAAATTTTCATTAATATTGATGATGATTACTTACTGAAGAAGAATCAATTGCTGTATACGATTGTACTGGTTCAGATTTTTTGACAAAAGCTTACTTTTATTGATGATGAAAGAGATACGCAAACTTAAGATGTTTCCTGCAATATGGAGAATTTCCAAGAAGCGGCAAAATACAGTGAGCAGTTTCACAATTTTTATGTGGAAAAAAAAAATAGATAAGGATTAAAATTACCGACAGAGTTAAAACTTCACACTGAAAAACAAATTATATGTAATCGCAAAAAAAGGCAAAACTTTATAACATTTTTTTTCTTTTTTTTTTCTTTTTTTTTTTGGTAAGAATGTAATAAACAGTGGATGAAGGTATGCACAGTTTTACTTCAGTTTTGTGGTTTGAAAAAAAAAATTAATTTCTGATTAATGATATAATAGTGGCTTTAGTACGTATAAAAGCCAATTAATGAAATATTAAGCAATTCTTAGCAGTTTTTTAATCTCTGAGGTATTCCCAATAGCGGAAACCTCCGAATAGCGGACAATTATAACGCTCCCGAGGTGTCCGCTATTTAGAGGTTTTACTGTATAAATATATTCATATATAGAGCTACGCAAAATCTACATGCAGGGGCTGGGGTACAATACTAATACACAATACTGGGGGGCTCTGCCCCCTATGAGCTATGTCCGACAGGCCCCGCTCAGACCTTAAAAACATGGTAATGTGCCATGTTTTAAAAATATTACCAGATTACGTAAGATTTGATGATATTATCACGAACAACGACTATTTTGTGCAATCATGTTCACATTATTTTTTGTTTGTATGGGATGTTTTTCGATTACCTTAACCTCATCAGCCGTTGTCCGGATAGATGACAGTTACTTTTGGAATGAATGAATAAAATCAGTTAAAAATTAAAAAAAAAAAAATGCTTTAAATAAAACGCTTAGGTTTAAAATCTCGTTGCCTTACAAATTTTATATAGACAATGTTCTTACCTTTGGTTTCGAGGATTAAAGAAAAACTCTGACTTCTTAGGAATAATATACAGCACTACAAATAATGCACAATGTTTTGAAATTTTATGTTTATATTTTGGTCGACTTTTAGATATTTTCAGTAACAGATTTTTACTATAATCTCTACTTTAATGTATTTTTACAGGGTACATATGGGTCCTGGAATTTTGAAACCAGGAATTTTTTTGGCTGCAGTATTTTCTTATTAAAAACTCCCCTCAAATAAAGGCAAAATTCCACGTGTTTAAACCATATTTTTTTAAAATAAAAAAATACTGATATATCACCATCAAAGTATGTGTTTCCGTACAAACCCTGTATAATGCATATTTTCATTTTAATATTAAAATGTAAATCGTTTGTTTTATTTAATAAGCTACATAAATGTGTAATACGCATTTGTCGAATAGTACTTCGTAGAAAATAAATCGAAAATATTTTGCCTCATTTTATCATGATTACGCATTTACCTCAGCGTATCCTACATCAAATGATGAAATATTAAAACAAAATTGCTAACTGCGCTACTTTTTCATAATATGGTTCTCAGTTTGTCGCCACAGGAATACTGATTTTAAGAAAATCCTCGTGAATGTTTAGTTTTAATGCATGGGTGTAACTTTCACCTCAAATTTGTTTCGCGTATAATAATTTAGTCATTTTAATTTTTTTAACGTATACGCAACGTAGACGTATGCGTTACGCACAGATACGTTTGGCCTTTATAATATAGATAAGCAGTTGAACATCTTTCAAATGATGTGTCACACGACTGGTGTTGTAAAGAAATTAAAAATGTGCCCCCCACGGGGGGCAGAGTGGGGGGCGACACACAAGACATCCATAATATGAATAAGCAGTTGCAGACCTCTCAAATGATGTGTCACACGACTGGTGTTGTAAAGAAATTAAATATGTGCCTCCTGGGGGGGCAGAGTGGGGGGTGACACACAAGACATCCATAATATGAATAAGCAGTTGCAGACCTTTCAAATGATGTGTCACACGAGTGTTGTTGTAAAGAAATTAAAAATGTGCCCCCCCTGGGGGGCAGAGTGGGGGTGACACGTAAGACATCCATAATAGGAAAAGGCAGTTTCAGACCTTTCAAAAGATATCCAACACGAGTGCTGTTTATAAAAATTAAAAAAGGTCCCCTTTGGAGGGGGGGGGGGCAAAGTGGGGTGCGGCGACCTAATTATGCATAATTGGAATGAGCAGTTACAGTTGTTTTAAACTATAGGGGGGCTCCGCATCCCTGCTCGCTACGGTCGCCAACCCTCCGCATAATTGCTTCGCGATTCCGTTCGGTATTGCTTTGCAATACCGGTTGGAATTGCTTCGCGATGCATAGACGGAGCCGTTCAACTCATGGAAGGAGTGATCCAACCGGATTCGTTATTTCCGGAAATCTTATACATCAGCATCATTCAGGAGTCATTCATATTAAGGCTAGTTTTTTTTACTATAGAAGGATTTCAATGGTGAGCGTCAAAAAATTTGTTGACCTTAACGTTTGCATGTAGTATGTGCGTGTGTGTGAGGTCACATGAAACGAACTCGAGAATGACATGTAACCCGTTAACTCCGTAATGATTTCCACTGTTATCCACATTGAATTATATTTCCAACTTTCTTTATGCATTCTTTTTTTTTCTTCATTCCCGTAAAAATTTTACATAATCATCATCAATGCAGAGCTACAATTTCAAAATTCGTTCATTTCAAAATACGTTGTTGAATAAAAATATTTCAATATCATAAATAACCGAAATATTTAAAGATCCTCTCTTAGAATCGAAGCTAGAAAGCTAGAGGCTCTTACATTGATATTTAATCAAAGATTACTTCAGTTGTTGATTCGCAACATTACTTCAGCAAAGATATATTTCCCAACAGTCTGTAACGTTATATCTGCAGTGCTGGTGATACGCAAATTTTTTGTTTGTCTGTTGAACCCTTCATAAAATCATAACATTGTATAGTATGAATATGTAAATTGATATTTAAATTCCTGGCATATTTATTTATCTTATGCAATAAGAAAAATAAATATGAACTTCATTTGTTTTTTGTACCAGCCTTTTAATTTTTCGATTACATGATTGAACAAAAAAGAAAAATTCTGCGACACGCATAGGTTATGAAATACTTTTCAACGCGTGGGAACTTCTGTAACGAAATTTCGATTAAGATAGAAAAGAAAATAGAAATTTTATGAAACGCAAAACACATTTGAGCAACAGATTTCAGCAATTAATGCTCACAGTGAATAAGATTTTCGAATAATTTTGAACAACTGATAATTGACCGTGCATGATCTAGTGATGAGTGATGATAATGTAAATGATGAGTGATTTCTTACACTCCACATAGTTTGCTAAAACAAAATCCAGCTATAAAATGCGAAACGCATTCTAAATAAAGAAATCAGCATTTACTGCCCATGATGAGTTGAAAGATTTTGTGCATCTTTATAAAGGATCTACAGATTTTTATATTTACCGTGTATTAAAATAAATTTAATTCAGTTAAGAATAGCATAACTCAACAGACTGCATTTAAAACTTCACGCCCAGCGTTTATATCAGCTGCATGTAGCTGAATATTCTATAACGGAATTTTTTTAAAGTCAGTTGTAAATGAATAAATATATGCTATGCACTCAATATTCTCCAGTAATAATCTTTTAGTTTATCTCAGTAATGCACATAAACATTGATATGTTGAAATAATGTAACATTTCAGAACTGTATTGAAACTGATTTTTCTCCATAGGCCATGACTTTATGGATTACACTTATCATGTCCAAAATTAAGGTCACAAAGATAATATCTGTGAAAACTTATGAACTATCCACTGTGTTACTAAGAAATTTTGCAGAGATATAGTCTAAAACGACCCGGAACACTTTAATGATTTAACATGATTTAAAAATTTTTGATATACCCTGTATCTTAATTAACAATTGAAATATTTTCCATTCTGTTATGTTGCTATATTCTTCATACATTTATAATATACCTCAGAGTCAAATTTCGTGACAACAAGCGAATAGTTAAAAATTTTCACAGATTTTATGTTTGTGATCTTAATTTTGGACATGAGTGTTTTTTTGTGTGTCCTTATAAGTAAATGATAAGAGTTAAGCACTCTATATTCTATAGAGGAATATTGTATTATACGTCAATAATGTATATCAATTTCAGTATGTTTGAAATAGTGTAACTTTATTAAAATACATTACAAAAAGATTTATTTTCATAGGTTATGACATAACAGAATTATTTATGTGTCTTTGTAAAGAAACTATAATTGCTGAATTCTTCATTTTATAAAGAGAACTAGCAGCCTTCGCCCGCTACGCTGGTCGGTTACTTTAAAATAATCTTGTATCAAACAAAATGCATCAAATAACGGCTCCAAAATTAATACTTAATCAAATAACCATAATCGTTGCCTTAATCGTATAATCTCACATTATCCGGTTCAAAATATATATTGACGTATAATATACAAATGTTTAACCATTTTTTAGCAGATTTGCTATCTTGAATTTCGCGTTTCTACCTATAATCGCTGCAAAGAGGTATCGAGATGTCCTAAAAGTACGACCATCCATTAAGCCTTCTTAGGGGGAGGGATTTCTAATATAGATAAAATACATGTTGATTTTTCTAAATACATGGAAACTAAAAACAGAGGGAATTAACAAACAACAAACCAAAGGGAGGCTATAAGGAAGCCATATTAGAGGAAAAGTCATGAGACGGTGTTCCCTTGTTGTAGAAAGTAAGGCGCAAGTAAGAGTAAAAAAATAAAGAAGTTTAAGTAACAAAAGTTAGATTTTTTTGGTAATTAGTACCAAAACAGTAAAAAAAATAAGAATTAAAATCTCCCCTTGTGGCAAAAACAGAAACTAAAAGGATGATGAATTTGATCAATATTTTTTATTGATTTTTTTTCTCCATTATTTAAGTTCAGTTCCACAGTTTAACTGTCGTTAGAAGACATTTTGCTTAAATAAGTTAAACGTACCTCCCAAGGAGGGGAAAGGGAAGTGCATAATATGAATAAGTGGTCACAGGGCTAAACAACGATATATCACATGAAGGGTATCGGCTAAATTTAGAAAAATGCTCCCCTTGGGGGAAAAGTGGAGGAAGAGACTTGGGAGGCGTATAGCATAAAATATTAGTCACGGACCTTTACAAAGGTATGTCACATGATTAGTGTCGGCAAAAGTTGAAAAAAACCACTCCAGGATTACAACTATTGTGACCCCCCCCCCCCCCCCAGAGGAAACATTCTTCTCTCTTTCTTTAAAATTTTCATGTATTTAAAAAATATTTATCAGAGGCCTCCGCAAAAAAATCAGATTTAAAATGATAGAAACAATGCAAAATTCAAAAAAGTTCGAAAATTGCCCCCGCCCGGGGGTCCAAATTGGGGAGGGGGAATGAAAGGTCCATGATTTGAATGAGTCGTCCGAATGCTTTAAGACGATCTATCACATGATGGGTCCAAAAAAGTTCAAAATTTTCGACCCCCACTTTAGACCCTCCCCTCAGGAGTGGAAATTTTAAAATCGCTGAAACACATGTTTAATTATTTTTATAATAGATTTGTTTTCTGCAATTTCACGTTCCTACTTAAAACACAGCTGAGATGTGCCAAATTCTCTAAACTTTTCGACCCCCTTTTAAATCTCTTATGGGGGGGGGGTAGTTTGTAAAATTTCTGAAATGTGTGTTTAATTATTTTTTTAGTACATTTATAATCTGGAATTTCATGTTCCTACCTATAACAATTGCTGAGATACAGCAAGATGTTCAAAAATTTTTCACCCCCCATTTAACTCTCTTAGGGGGAGGGAATTTTCTTACATCCCGTCTTTGTGTATGTTTGCATCATAAGAAGTATATCCCCCCCCCCCCCCCAATTTTCATACTTCTAGGTTCAATAGTTGGGACTGTGCCTTGATTATCAGTCAGTCAGAACAAAATATTTTATATAAATATAGACTATATAGGTGTATAGGTGTATTTATTTATAGGTATATATATTATGTAGTTATATATGTATATCGCTATATATAATAACATATACATAGAAATATATCTAAAATGCATATACATAAAAGCCTTTATATAAACATTGTATATTTTTTAACACGTGACTTATATATAATGTTTATTAAAAAATATATCTTCAAAAACCATTTAAATCATATTTTTCCACTATCTTGAGAAATCTGGTAAATTGCTAAAATGGATTTTTGTTGCCAATTTCTATTTTTTCGCCAGTCGCGCCAACATAAGAGGATACGGAACTCTTTCCCAAATATCATATGCGCACCGGGATTGCCATTATTTTGCCTGACATGGTAACCAGGCTATTGTAGTTTATTTATTGAGAAATTTTCTATTTTCTTTTTTAAAATGACTTAAATAGTTTTGTTCTATATAATAATTGTATAAAATATCGTTTATTTAGTGTTATTTCCTTTTCAAATAATAGAAAATACTTTAAAAATATGTGTGTAACTGTTATTCAAAAACGAAGTTTTCGGCAAATTGTTATAAAAAATATCGCGCTAAACCCGCTGCATAAAAGACATCTGTGCCAAATACTTCACTTAATCAGGCTATTGCTGTTTATTTATTAAAGATTTTTTTTTATTTTATTTTTTATAACGATATAAATTATTTTATTCTACATAGTTATTGTATAAAATATCACTTATTTATTATTTCCTCTTTCAAATAATAGAAAATAACTAAAAAATATATGTGCAAATGATATTCAAAAATTAAGTTATCGCCAAATTATTAGTTAAAACTTCGCGCCAAACCCTATGCGTATATGACATCTCTGCCAAATATTCCATTTAAACATCAAACATTGTTGTTTCTAATTGACTTTTTAATAAACATATATTCTACGATAGCTTCAATTGAAATTAAGTTTACAACTTACTATCCGACTTTATAAGGAAAACAAATACAAGAGATTCATTCGCATGAACGCTAAAAAATATTAAACCACGAAGATAATAATTCGCAAAGCACTCCAACAATGATTTGGACATGGACAATAATTCTTATGATGTCATAGCATGTAAATTGGAGGCGCTGGCGCTACCATTTGTTACGGTTTGCTTTCACGATTGGGGTGGTCCCCCTTTATCACTTAAGGGTATAAAAAATAGATAACAACCTATTCTCAGACCTACTGAGTATACATACGGTTAAGCTGTTTCGGAGAAGTATGGCAACTAACACTGTGACACGAGAATTTTATATATTAGAAGATGTTCTACTGACACATATCACTAACATTTATCAAGCTCAAGGTAATATAAGTGTATTTCAGCGATTTATAGCACAGAGAGATAGACCGGCAGACGATCAAACATACCAGATTAATAAACACCTCTCGACTGTGTTGGAAAATCTTAAAAAGATGGTTAAAGATCTTGGACCATGCGTCACAGATAATAACTATCTAAAAACGAAACTTATCTAAAACAGTTTTTAAAAACTTTTATCTAAAACAGTATAAAATGGTACTGATAAATTGGCCTATTTACTTAACTGAAATAAAACAATCAAAGTGAAATAAGTAGTCTGACTTGTAGAAAATACATTTATATTTCTATGTTTTTATGTGCATTCGTAATTATACAGGATTTGCATTCTTAACGATGGTCAATGGCTAATTCCTAAGTCGTTAGTCATAGCCATAGAGTTCCAATTACAAAAATGTTTTAAATGAGGAAAAGAAATATTTTAAAAGTGATTTGAGTCAATACAAATATTTCTTAAAAAATACGAAATTTAAATTTTTATACGGTTTCCGGTTCTACAGGGTGAGTCATAAATGTCGAAACAATAGGCTATCTCCTTAAATATTGCCTCTAGACCCATACTTCCAATTGCAAAAATTCATGAAAAAAGGTGAAATTTCTGATAAGTTGCAACTCCATGGGGGGGGGGGTCTATTTGAAAAAATACGAAAATTAAATTTTCATACGGCCCCCGTAGAGCAAAATTCCCAGTTAGGAAATTATTCCTTATCCATTCCTAAAATGAATAAAAAAATTTCATCTTCTTATCTAAAAATCTGACAGAGATATTAAAATCCAAAATTCTCCAAAATTCGTGACTTACACCACTTTACCATGCTTGTAAACAAAGCATTTTTCTCCGATTTTCAATGCAATTGAGGGATCGTCCACAAATTATCTGTTATTAAATGTCGATTTAAGACAGTGCCTCTTATTTGGACATAATAAGGCAGCGTATTGATTTAAATCAAAACTTGTTTTCAAATTATGTTGATCGTCAGCACTAGAGATCTGTATGGATCGAACTATGTAGGTCCGGTTAGAAACCGACCCAAAGGGGGAAAAGTTCTGCCGGCATGGAAAAATTTTAAAATCATAACCCAGACCGGCCTAGAAAAAAGTTTTAATCATAGCCCAGCTCAGTCGTGAATTTCTACATAGTTTTTTACTTCGGTGTGGATAAAAATTCTTTCGTATGGAAGAGTTCTGACCAAAAATACTTATTAAAACTTTTCGTTTCTTATATTTATACGTTTTATTATTAAAGAAGCGCGAAAGGCTGTGATATATTTATTTTATTAATGAATTTCTGTTTATATGTAAATGTTTCACTTATATTTTAATATCGCTAATCCATATCCCGTGCGTTGGAGACTTGGAAAAATGTTATACATTAAAACCTTTTAAGACGGAACCCCATAGGAAAGAAAAAATACGTTATAGACAAATGCCCTTCCTAGGAGGGTTAAATGGAGCTTATTTTTTTCTGAGGTATTATTGTATGTATTTTGCATGGATCAATACATTTTCCGTTTAAGACAGAATTTCGTGATAGGCAGCTTTTAGTTTGGATTTATTCTGTTTAATTTTCTAGCATTTGAATATACTATTCTTAAAAAATAATAATAAATAAAGTTTTATTTTACAAAAAAAAAGCAATTTAAAAATCTATGTGGTTTTTGTAAAAGTTTTAATTGAATCAAATTTTACTTATTTCAGGCACGTATTAGGTCAGTCAGAAACAATGATTTTAATACGGATTGTTCGAAACCGAGATTAAAAGCTTCGTCCTGCGCAGACCTAGGAAGCAGTCCCATCCGATATGAAAAATACATTAGGCCCGGATAGGCGAGTGTTCAGAAAAAAGTAACGTGTCTGTCCTGACCCGGCCTGGGCACTGAATACAGACTTTTTGGCAGCTTCTCTAGTACGATAAAATGCTTGAAGTTGTGAGAGGTAAATTTCTAAAAAAGATTTAGAAAAGCATTCTTTTAAATAAATGACGGGCAGTAAAACAGTACATTTCGTTTTTCTGCATAATGAATTTTTTCCCGAATATTTCTTGTATTTAAATTATTAAAAGTTAAGAATTGTTAAAGAAAAAAAGAACAAATTTGAAACATATCATTTTTAATTATTTTACATTAGTTTTATTTCGGGCAAAATTGAAAAAATATTTACTTTTGAAAATATGATTTTTTTAAGTTATTATTTTTTTCATAAATATTTTTAATAGTTTTAAAATTAATATTGAAAAACAAAACTAAAATCAGATTTTCATTTTTAATTAAATGGAAAGAAAGTGAAATCCGATAAATAATGTTTTGAGTTATAACGATTTTTAACTAACCCATTTAAACCAGTATTAACCATATGAATTTTTTATAAATTTTAGGCTGAGATTTTCTTAGCAAATTATATGGCTAACCAATACAAAAAAAAGTATAAGAAATCAAATTTCTAACTCAAAAGATAGATTTTTTACCCGTTTCCTAGAACTGTTAATGTAACATTATCTTTTAAATTGCGCGCATTTCAATTTGTGTCTAATCCCTTAAAACCTGATGAAGAATTCAAACGGCTATAACTCTGTGAATTTTAAAGATATGAAGATGCAACTTTTTGTGTCTTATTCAGGACTGGATAAAGAAAGTTTTCCTAATTGGAATTTTTATCCTACGGAAGCCGTATAAAAAGTTAATTTTCGTAATTTTTCAAATAGACCCCCCATGGATTTTCAACTTATCTTATCAAAAATTTCACCTTTTTTTATGAATTTTTGCAATTGAAAGTATGGGTTTAGGGGCAATATTTAAAGAGATAGCCTATTGTTTCGATATTTATGACTCACCCTATATATGCTACATTTAATAAAATTTCCCTGTTACAATGATAAATAAGACAAAAAAGGCCCGTTATTCTGCACTTAAAATTGACCGAGTAATAGCTGTTTAATGTTGGAGTTTATTTTTTGCTGCCAATTAGGGGTCATTCACAAATTTAGAAGAAATATAATTTCGCCAGAAATTTTTAAAAAATGTTTGAGAGTAAAATTAACATTGCAATGAAAATTTTAAAACTTTAAATTATTCTGACATATGAATGCAAAATATACAATATGTAATAAACGTATTAAGAATTTTTTTTTTTTTAAATAAAATGGTGAAATATGACTGCTTACAAAATGACGCATGTTTTTAAATTTTATTAGATAACACTAGCTTGCAAAAGTTGAGTTGCGTCATGTTTACTAGATTTTGATAATTAGATCTTACTATGTATTCTTTACCATTGAATTTTTCTATTCATACACTTTTGCATAAGAGTGCTACAACTATTGCAGCAAGATCGGAATATTTATCAAACTAGTTATAGTATGAACGCATCTCATTTGTTATGTTTGACGTGCAATTTACGGCTTTCTGTTATTTAAAGAAAATCTCTTTCCTCGGAAATTTGTCATTGGTATCATAGAGTAGACTCGGGAAAATAAAACGGAGCTTAATATGATGAACTGAGAAATTTTTTTGGATTTAACATTTTCTAATACAGCAAAATTATTATAGAGTAAAATAAAATAATAAAAAAAAACTCACAACGATAACTAATTTGAAAATCTAAAGTGAAAATTTTTAGAAACATTTTCTGATATGGCGAAAATGTTTGTGGACATTAGAGGGAGAGGATCTAATGAAAACTAATAATTCTCCAAAATTGTCAGAAATAAATTAACCTCTTTTAATACTAATAATTACGGATAGCAAAGAAAAAATCACCTTGAAAAGACTGAAAATTCCACGTATATAACATATTTCATCAAGTTAGCTTCTTTTCATAAAATCTTTTAATAATAATTGAAGAGAGTCCTACCTCCATAGTCTCTCGCACAGCATACTACAATCCAAGCCACAGCTAATACGTATAGTAATCTACTGAACGCATTGTACAACACGCTTTCGATCAAAGTGAATTCAACTCCAGAATTCCATTTTTTTGTCATGAACATCACCGATAGAAAGCAAGCAGCAGATAGGGGCCAGCCAAGTAAACGACAAATCTAAGAAAAACGAAGCGGGGAAAAAAACTGTTTTAGTGCTTGAAAATTAATTGATAAATACTATTTTGCAGCAACAGTTTATTCAAAGATTTGTTGTTAAATCTTATTTTTATACTTAACCCACCAATTTCCAATGCAACCTTCACCACTCTTCATTATTTTGCCTCTTAACTTTTAACAGAATCTCACAGAAGATTAATGCTTGGAAATTTTTCCAGAGAAAGAAAATTCGCCTTGCATACAATATTCCAAATGAAAATCAAATTTCAAATTTTTTTAATTGCTTAAGGCTCCACACTAGGCACAGAAAAAGACCCGGATGATAATGTAAAGTCTATGGGAGCTTCTTTCAAATATCCCTCTCAAATTTTAATATTTTTACCTGATTTTTTTTTTTGTTGTTTGTGTGTGCATAGGATAGCTGAGGACGATCCACAACCGGCCTAGTTTTTACTTTTTCGAATTTGGTTATATTTTTTTAATATTAGGACAGTTTCAGTTTCACAACCGGTTCAAACTGCTTCTGAAAATTATTCTTAAAAAAAAAAAAAAAAAAAAAAAAAAAAAAAAAATCTGAAACCAAAATTAAAACAGTAAAAACTAGGCCAGTTGCGGATCATCCTCAGCTATCCTATAGGATAGCATAAATTGCTGGCACCCAAATTGCCAGCACTTTTTTGCTGTAAAATTAGAGGACTTTTTCTTTCAGTGTATGCAAAAAAAATCAGGTAAAAATATTAAAGTTTGAGCGAGATATTTGAAAAGAACGCTCCTATAGATTTTACATTATCATCCAGTTCTTTTTCTGTGCCTAGTATTGCGCATTAAGAGCTGCAAATGCCAAACTAGTGAAAAACTTTCCATGCCCGTGACTCGAACCCGGGCCAACACTGACGTTCTACCGACTAAACCCCATGGAACGATACCCAGCCTGGAACTTCTCACTATTACATATTGGCAAGGATGCTAGATTTATTTGATTTTCGTGTTTGCCCCATGTCGGTAGCTCATGGAAAATATTCTATCTTCTGCTGCACTTGTAGCCTTGACAACATGCAATAGTGCGAAGTTCCAGGCTGGATGTCGTTCCGTGGGGTTTAGACAGTAGAACCTCGATGCATTACTCCACCGGCCCGCGCGCCAGAAAAAAATTTCATGCAATTCGGCATGAAAATTTTTTTTGCCTTTTGTGGAAAAACCCTTTAACCCTTTGCTGTGCAAGGCAAATTCATTGCTTAAGTGTTAAAATTAATCACTGACATCGGAATTTGAAAACAACTTTATCTACAGTGTCTCACAAAAGTGATGGGACACCTGTGCTTTATAAAAAGAAACTGCAATAAAATAAATAAACAAACGTGTGCAAAAAATTTCTGGGTGTGTTTCATATTTAAAGTTAGTAACAATTATTACATAACATACATTTTGTCAAAATATTAAAATATTAATTTAGTAAAAATACAATTGTTGAGAACGGAGCAAAAAATGGCTCACATAAGTGATGGGACACTTACTTTTCCATCAAATATTTATCCAAAAATTTTACTTTTAAAAAGGTTTTAATATTTTGTTGGATTTCCTTTTACTTTTAAAACATGATTTAATCTTTTTGGGATGGATTCGACTAATTTTTTTGTGATTTCTGGAGTGATTTTACCCCATTCTTCTTGAAGCACCGATTTTAATTGTTGTTTTGAAGAAATGGTGTGTTTGCGAATTCTTGATTCCAATTCTTGCTAAATATTCTCTATGGGATTTAAGTCTGGAGACTGTGGTGGTGTTTTTATTATTTCAGGACAGTTATATAGCAGCCAGAGTCTAACGTTCAGAGCAGTGTGCTTGGGGTCATTCTCCTGGTAGAATTTAAAATCGTTATGAAGGTTCAATTTTCGTGCTGAAGATTTCAAATTTTGCTTTACAATATCAATATACTTGTACTGATCCATTATACTGTCAATAAAAACAAGATTACCAACTCCAGCGGACGACATACACCCCCATACCATAATTCCTCCTCCACCATGTTTTACTGTTGGTACCAAGTTCTGTTTGCGAAATTCTTCCCTGAGTTTTCTCCACACCAAGATTCTACCGTCAGAACCAAATATATTAAATTTACTCTCATCAGCAAATATAACTTTATTCCAGTAATCAGAATTCTTATTTATGTTGGATTTTGCGAAAGCTAGTCTGAGTTTTCTATTCTTTTCACTTACGAAGAATTTTTTCCTGGCTACTCTACCGTGATATCCAGCAGATCGAATTACCCTTCTAATAGTCTCAGGATTAACAATTATTCCATATAATGCTTGTAAATCAGCAGCAACTTTTGAAGCACTATTTCTTGGATTTTTTTTTACATTTCGAACGATAATTCGCTTTATTCCATTGGATAGGGAGGTTTTCTTTTATCCTGAATCATATGATTCTTTTTATATCGTTTAATGATATTGAAAACTGTTGAACGACTCAAGTTAACTGTTTCAGCAGTTTTTCTAATATATTTTCCACGTTCAATATGCAAATTAATAACTAATTTTCGAATTTCAAGCGAAGTTTCTTTTCGTTTAGCATTCATGGCTACACAGAGCTAAAAAAACACAAAAATTCCAAAACAAACTGGAGAGAAATACTGCAGACGATTTTATAAATTATTGCCAATTGCTTTTAAGTAAAAATAAAACCCCAAAAAATATTTTTATTGCTTATTTCAGATGATTTTTGTTGCATATATAATGGTGTCCCATCACTTATGTGAGCTATTTTTTGCTCCGTTCTAAACATTTGTATTTTTATTAAGTTAATACTAGCATACCCAGCCCGCTTCGCCGGGCTTAATTTGAAGGTTTATTTAATAATTTATGTGTATGGTACGCTTCTCTCTCAGCTCGCGACGGATCCCCCGGTGACTCTCCCCGGACCATCGGCACTCCACGTGCGTCGGGTGAGCGTCAGAACAAACTTTCAGCATATACATATGGGTGGTTGTACTTGAATGCACAGACCTGCGCGTTTTTTTCTATCTTGCTTTTATACCTCTGGACCGAGTTGGCGCATTGCCAAGATTTGCTTCCTCTGGACCGAGTTGGCGCATTGCCAAGATTTGCTTTCGCCTGTGCCTCAATTATCCTCAGAATTCCTTTTATATATATAGATTTTAATATTTTGACAAAATGTATGTTATGTAATAATCTTTACTAAATTTAAGTATGAAACACACCCACAAAAAAATGTGTACATGTTTTTTTAATTTATTTGATTAGTTTCCTTTTGTAAAGCACAAGTTTCCCATCACTTACGTGAGACACTGTAAATATAAGAAAACACTATATATTTTACGCGTCCAATAAACTGAAATTTTTTTAAACAAAATTCCAGTGCCAATATGGAGTTTGGGGATTAAAATTAAGTGGCATATCTATGAAACCACGTGCCGCAAAGGGTTAACTAATTCTAAAGTGCGACTGATATAATTATTTTTTGTAAATGCGATTGAAAGCATTATCTATTCAAATTTAGAAAAACTTTTTTATTGTCATATGTTTTGGGACAAAATATCGCATAAAATCTGAAACAGTGTCAAAAAAAAAAAAAAAAAAAAAAAAAAAAAATGTATGTAATTCAATGTACTTGAATGGGGTTTTCTTGAAGGAGAAGTTACATCTTTTATCCGTTAGATGGCACATTCGAGAGCTTTACTTGCCAGATATTTAAATGCGAAGTGGCATGATTGAGCAGATAAGTTCGCGCAAAAACCGATACACTACATTTTATCATATTTAGATGAACTTAGTCTACTATAGCTGTGAGCTCCTCATATACAGGGTGTCCCAAAAGGTCGTTTACAAACTTAATCAAGACTTAAAACAAGGTCTGTCATATCATGATGAACAATATTAAATAGGAAACTAAGGGTCCCAAACGTCTTCCAAAGGAGATATGCGCCATTAAAGTTTAGGGTCCAAAAATTCAAATGATTATAAAAAACAGAAAAATTGGTCGATTCGTTTGCGGGGTTTTCACTAAAACTAATCTTTATGTCAGTATTTTCTTGAAAATAAATTATAAAGATAAATTTAAAAAAATGTCGATAGAGGGCGCTTTAGACTTTGGCGTAACGATAAACTAGTTTTTAAAATTATTTTTTGCATCTCATTAATTTTTTTAGAAGCTTAGACATCAACTTAAATTTTGAGATCAAAGTCTAAATCGTTGGAAGTGGTTAAGTAGCGCAAACTGAATTGCGGGGGGAGGTTCAAATTTCAAATGATTATAAAAAACGGAAAAATTGGTCAATTGATTTGCGATTTTCACTAAAATTATTCTTTATGTCAGTATTATCTTGAAAATAATTTATAAAGATAAAATTCAAAAAATGCCGATAGAGGGCGCTTTACTTTGGAGTAACGTACAACTATTTTTTCCGTTATTTTTTGCATCTCATAAAATTTTTTAGAAGTTTAGACATAAACTTAAATTTTGAGATGAAAATCTGAATCGTTGGAAGTGGTAAAGTAGCGTAAACTGAACTGTGTTCAATGGGGGTAAGGAGGTTCAAATTTCAAATGATTATAGAAAACGGAAAAATTCGTCGGTTTTCGCTAAAATTATTCTTTATGTCAATATTTCCTTGAAAATATATTTTAAAAATAAATTTAAAAAAATCCGTTAGAGGGCACCTTAAATTTTAGAATAACCAACAATTATTTTTAACCGTTTTTTTTAAATGTAATTAATGTTTGCAAAAGTTTAGACTTAAATTTTGTGCTCAAAATCTAAATCGACAGGAGGGGTTAAGAAGCGCAAACTGAACTGTGTTAAGGAGTTAAAATGTTACCCTGCTCACCCTACGAACACAGTTCAATTTTTCGCTACTTAATTACTCACAACGATTCAGATTTTGAGCTCAAAATTTAAGTCTAAGCTTTAAAACATTTATTTACATAAAAAAATAACGGTTAAAAATAGTTGTTTGTTTCTCTAAAGTTTAAGGCGTTCTCTAACGGAATTTTTTGAAATTTATCTTTAAAATTTATTTTCAAGAAAATACTGACATAAAGAATGGTTTTAGAGAAAACAGCAAACGAATCGACCAATTTTTCCGTTTTTTATAATCATTTGAAATTTGAACCTCCCCACCCCCATTGAATACAGTTCAGTTTGCGCTACTTAACCACTCTCAACGATTCAGATTTTTATCTCAAAATTTAGGTTTATGTCTAAGCTTCTAAAAAAGTTTTATGAGATGCAAGAAATAACGGAAAAAAATAGTTGTACGTTACTCCAAAGTCTAAAACGCCCTCTACCGGCATTTTTTGAATTTTATCTTTATAAATTATTTTCAAGATAATACTGACATAAAGAATAATTTTAGTGAAAATCGCAAATCAATTGACCAATTTTTCTGTTTTTTATAATCATTTGAAATTTGAACCTCCGCCCGCAATTCAATTTGTGATATTTAACCACTTCGAGCGATTTAGATTTTGAGCTCAAAATTTAAGTTTATGTCTAATCTTCTAAGAAAATTTAATGAGATGCAAAAAATAATTGTAAAATCTAGTTTATCGTTACTCCAAAGTCTAAAGCGCCCTCTATCGACATTTTTTGAAATTTATCTTTATAATTTATTTTCAAGAAAATACTAACATAAAGAATAGTTTTAGTGAAAACCGCAAACGAATCGACCAATTTTTCTGTTTTTCATAATCATTTGAATTTTTGGACCCTAAACTTTGATGGCGCATATCTCCTTTGGAAGACGTTTGGGACCCTTAATTTCCTATTTAATATTGTTCATCATGATATGACAGACCAGCATGTTAAGTTTGTAAACGACCTTTTGGGACACCCTGTATACAGAATTATACTCGGTTGGAGAAAATGTAAATAATTTTTCATATTTTTTGTACCGTGCTTTGTCTTTTTAAAAGGAATTTAAAATAAGTAAATATATTAAAGACAGAGGAATGTGTAATCATAGCGTTATGATTATGTCAAGGAACTGGAAAACCGAAGCTCTCTGGTTCGAGTAACGTCTCGGTAAGTATTGGCTGTTCTCTGAAGAGTCGTTCTAAATGAGAATTTCTTCCAGTATAATGTAAAATTGTACTTGAAGAGTGATTTCTTTATACTATAAAAATCAATTTAACAAAATGCAAATTCATAAAAACTGCAGGAGATGTTTGTTACAAAACGTAAGTTTAAAAGCGGATATTTTAGAAATCACAGAAATTACCAGAAATTTTCGGATTTTTTAAAATTAAAATATGCAAATTATACAGAAATTCCAATTACAAGTAGAATTTCTGTATTGCAGCGGAATTTATTTACATTGTAACAATGCTTCACAGAAATGCCCAAAAAGTCATGGTATTATCCTTAATACAGTAAAAATACCAAAGCAATGTACATTTGTCCTCCGCAATTGACGCTTCAGATGGGACAGTGGCTTATACAGTGGATCAGAAATGTTTAATGCAGATGACTGCTGTATTTAATAAAATTTGCCATCAGATGTAAAATAACACCCTACACATGTTTCGTTATAATTCTGGTCAAATGCTCAAATAGGGATAGTTCCTTGTCTGGTTCAGCCTTAATAGTCGGTGGTAAATGCAATTATTTTGATAAATAATTTTATTTATTTGTAATTGCATATCTTTTTGTATACTTTTATATAAATGACGATTTGCTTCTGTATATATTTCTCGAGTTATTAATTTTTTGTGTTTCAATTAATTTTGGATCATTCATAAGTTACTCTTGAATTATAACAACTTACCCTTGGTATTTTAAACTCATTCCACTTGGATAATATATAACCAGTAATAAGTCCAGTAAAATAAGGTGCAATGTGAGGTAGGGTTGTCACATTTGCATTTCGTATTCTTTGTATAGCACTAAATAAAAGGGGGAAATTCAAGTAAAAATATAAAACAAAAACAAATTACATAGTTTATTACAAATTCGATTTAAAATTTAAAAAAAAATTGTTAATAACGATTTATTTTTGACAAAGCAGTTTTTTTTAAATCTATAAACTCAACTAACAAGACAAATTGCATTTGAAATCGTATTGGGCTATAAACAAGATTATATGTGAATTTTAACATTCAGAAAACACACCTATCTATCAAACAATCCAGGGAAATCATTAGAAATCGCACACATAGTCGCAAAATGATGCAATTTAAAAAACATACTTAAAAAAAATTAACTGAACAAAAAAGACAAAATAGCGTACCAATGGTGGTCATTGTACCAGTAGCGAACATTTTTAAATTTAAATCCAAATCTAGGCTTAGAAAGTCGTGATGAGTTCCGTACCCTTACTTACAAGGGAACTACTTTTGGTATTGCTCATACATAGCATCGAGACTTGGTGCCTTTTGTAGCTCTATACATAAAAGTTAGAGAACCGATAAAAATTCTGTTAGAAGTATATTTTATATATTTCTTTTATATTTTTAATTTTTAATTGCATTTTTATTTTTTCATGTCACGCCATAAGTGAATTAAGCCGCTAAATATGGCGCTACGAATTTTTCGCTTGCCTTGTTTCGGTGCTATGACATTCGGTAGGGTTGCCGGAAAACTCCACTTTTGAAAATACGTTAATTTTTCCCACGCCAAAAATGCCAATACAGAGTCGTAAATTTTCAAAACCAAAGTCGTAGATTTTTGGAGGATTTTTTTAACTTTTTTCATACACATTATTTTATATACGTTATAAACTAATTTATATTTTAAATGCTTTCCTTAAAAAAAATATCATCTGCTGTAATGACAGCAAAATTTTATAATAGTTTCACTTAATTTTGAGGAATGAAAAAGCATGCATGTTTATACTTTATTGAAGTACAGGTAGAAATTTTTAAAAGATAGTCGAATCTCAATAACTTATCAGTAAGTCACATCCTATAATTAAAATTTCTGCATCCATAAGATCCCGTGAGAATATTTTACTGATCCCTAGAAAAGCAAAATGATATAGGGGTAACTGGGGCACATTGATACATCCCCTCTACAGCTCACAGACTCATTACAGGAAATTTCACAACAGCTCCAAAAGGTGATGCTAGTGTACTAAACTAAATACAGAAAGTCTTGGAATGATTCAGTAGTTTGATGAAATGGGACGGGTGATTTATAGTTTTTGTAGGTCAAAAGTAAATTTGAGTTGTACAATTGAAATAGTATTATACAACTGATGGTATTTTCAACCGAAAAACATACTCTCCCTGGCAAGTAAAGCTACTCTTTAACAATTCCTCATTCTTTATTGTTAGATAAATTATGAAGTGTTGGATTTGAGACTCATTTTGTTCAAAATGGCTCTATGGGGCACATTGATACAGTCTATATCAGGACACATTGATACAACCTAAATCCTTTTCTAGTTCATTTTTTCATTATCTTTTATTACTTTTTTTACCATACATTCCTTAATCCAATCATTTTTCGCCAAATATTTCTAATGTTAGTTTTTATTGAAGTGAAATAGCTGTAATTTATATTAGAACATTTTATAGTATTTTTGCAAACATAAGACGTACGAAATTATCCAACAGCTAGTGCTAGTAGAACTAACAAAAGAAAAGGACGGCAGCCGGACGAATATCGAATTTATATCGATTCTCCAGAGAAAAAAGTATTTCGACATAAGAAATGTTAAGTAAGAGAAACAAGCTGCAGAACAGCACAGGATAATTATATTATAAACAAAATTTTTAATATAATTATCCTTTATTTTCTGTTTATAAACCAATTTATAAACAGAAAAGCTAGTAATTTTTTCATATTTCCTAAGAAAGAATATAATGCTGGGGTTGAAGTGCCAGATATGACAAAGTTACCACAGCCAACAATCAGACAAGGAACAGCCAGAACTTCATGTCATTATACATTTCATTTTGATTGCTTCAATATTGCTTACAAATAAATTATGGGTGATTTGAGTTTCTATAAATAAATACAAAATGGTTTGCTAACTATTTTTCTATGAAAAATATGCATTGGAATTGTTTTGTCTCCATTTTTCTCAGACGTATCAAAGTACCCCATGAAGTGTACCAATCTGCCCCGGAGATGGGGCACATTGATACAAATGACTTTTTTTTTATTTTTTTTAAATTACATGCAAAAATAATCTATAAAACAACGATTGTACATTTTTATAACACACTACACAAGTTTTGCTGACACCACATGGACAAATAACTTGAAATTTCTGCATTCTGGACACCAAAAAGATTCTTAGAAAAAAGCCGTATCAATGTGCCCCAGTTCCCCCTATTGCTGATATCTTTATTACAAGTGGTTTCTTATGTTAGCCATTCCTATAGCTAATTAAAAACAAGTAAGAAAAATTGTGTTAAGTATAGATTATGAAGCATTTTCCAACACTTCTTGAAATCTTCAACAAAACTTCGCTATCCAGGAAAATAACGTATTATTGTCCATAACCAAATATGTTTTCCAACACTTTTGAAAAGTCCTGTACTTGATCAGTAGGTTAATATGTGGATTATATAATGGTAAAATTTAGTTTAGCAAGAAAACGCTTAACTGGTTGAAATTTTCCTTTCAACAATTTTTACTAATAAATGGAAACATACTTGAATACTTTTGTTTAGCCTTGTAAAATACATAGTACCTTTAATGCACGAAAGTAATTTGCTAAAGTTTAGTTTAAAAATAAATTCTCTTTAAACTACTTAAATAAAATTTCCAGAAATTATCATCCAAAGGCGACCATGTATCCAGTTCTTTGCGTGACCCTGTATATCATTTTATCCATATTCTACAAACATTTCTTAGTAAACTAAATGCAGTTCATGGTAAAAAGGTATAACATATTTAAAAAACACCTTAAGGTAAATTACGCTCATATTCAGTAACCTTTCCGAGATCTTTTGTGTAACCCTGTATATCTAAGTTATGTAACAATATATGAACCATATAATATGCGTACATCTAATGAAACTTAAAAGCGTATATCATAATTAAAAATGCATTTCATCCATCTAACAGCCATCTTCCATAATATACAGGGCTTCGGATAGAATACATTATTTGAAATTTTTTTTGTGTCTCTGTAAATGCTATGCACTACGTATTATGCATGAAACAATTCATATTAATCCTCAGCAACGTACATCAATTCGATTATATATGAAATCGTTTACCATAGTTAAAATATGTCGCAAACAATTTCCCCTCCCTTTATTATTATGTATTGGAATTCTTTTGTGTGTCCCTGTAAATGAATAATAACTATTTTTTTCGCTGCATACT
Organism: Maratus speculifer; assembly: GCA_964019185.1. Classification (NCBI taxonomy): domain Eukaryota; kingdom Metazoa; phylum Arthropoda; class Arachnida; order Araneae; family Salticidae; genus Maratus; species Maratus speculifer. The sequence continues at coordinate 185,785,741 of OZ025298.1, read as the reverse complement.
TTATAAAATGCATATTTTAATACACTTTGTATATTCATATAAATTTGAGGATGTTCGACAGGGTGTAACATCTTTAAATATCAGTTGAAACAATTGTTCCCCATAAGCCGTAATCTAATGTAAAATTTTTGACTGTCCCTGTAAATAAACTAATCATGGCAGATACTTCATTTTCAATAGGGTTCGTGTTCGGACAATCGTCATTAACGTCCAAAAATTTCATGACAATCCGGGTATATTTACGAGAGTTAGAGTGCGCACAGACGGACAGACAAACCGAATGCATAAACACTTTTCAACTTTGTTAGAAAGTGTTAAAAAAGAAGGAGAAGAATGTATTAGTTTAAAGTTGAGTAAACTTGTAAAGTTGAGTAAAGATGAGTGAAGTTTGTAGAGTTGTATTAGTTGAAAATAATTTTTGCCCATATACAATTTGATTTGACATGTTTAGAAAGCGAACTTTCATATATTTATTATTTTTACTGTAATAAAGAGTAAGCCTTTTGAATAATATTTTATTTAATTTTTATTTTTGTATATGGTTATAATGTTTATAATAAAATAATATTTATTATTTTATATAGTATATTTAAGCAGGAGTAGTATTAAAATATATCTTAATAATTATAATATATCTTAGCATGAAAAGCTTCAAGATTTATGATTAAATTTCATTGAATCAAAATTTTGTTAAAATAACTGAAATTTCCCCAATTTTTATTTTATAATCATGTAAAAGATATTTTTGCATATAATAAAAAAAGGTAATAGAACCCTGCCTTCAGTTAATGATAAATTTTTGATTAATACATTATTTTTCACAAAACTGTTATTTTAAAAATTAACAAGTTAATAGACACTCTTAATGTTTAAAACATAACACATAATAATAATAGTGTGCATGCATTACTTGTCAGGTAAATTATTAGAAGGTTATTTAGAGATTTCATATCAAAATGACTTTTTTCGGTGATTATGTCTTAAAATCAGCTATAAACATATCTAACCATTAATATTTTTGACGGTGGATTAAATGGCTTAAGGGAATTGACATGAGAGGATTCTACTTAATTTGATTTGGAATGCTCCTCAAAATATTTTTAAATAAGATACGTATTAAAACCACTCAAAATGACACTATTTTTATTTCATAATGATATTTTTTTTCTAAAAATATGTTTTTTGGAATCTCCAGTGTCTGAAACGTGGAAATCCGCCAAAAAAAAACTTTTTCGATTTTCAAAACGATTGCAAGATTTACCCTATACTACGTATGATGGGTAAGTAAAAGTAGTCGTTGGGGGCACCGTAATACTTACCTATCATGTATATACATAATGTAAAATACGATAATAAAACGCATGTAAACTATTTATAAAATGCATCGCAATTCCAAAATAAATTGTAAACACATATTTAAATAGTTTTAATATACATAGTAATGCTTTATTAATGAATTGCTGATGAGCCAATTTCGACAAATTATATAAAACGCCAAAATACTCAAGTAGTACCGGATTGCGTAAAAGAAACATCCTTATAACTCCAAAAATAATAATCATATTAACTAACAGTTTACTGTGTCGGACTAAGCGTCTCATTTCCAATTAAAATATATCTTTGAATTGAAATTTGAATGAAATACAGGGTCTTGAAAAATCGAAGAATGTGGAAAACAAGATTACACATATCTCGGCAACTAATAATCCGATCGACTTCGTTCTTTAAGCAAAATTTATGTTATTTTATAGCCTTTTACGTCCACTCCTTAAAATAAAACATTTCGAAAATTTTATTATACCTTTCATCAGAACGAATTTTTCGAGAGTCCGAAAAAAATAGTTCCGGATAATCGAGGTTATTGGTATTAAATAGGCTTCGTCCCATTCCTACATACTAAGTACATACAAAGTTTCAAGGCTCTATCTCAATTTTTTCGGAAGATAGAGCGTTTACAGACAGACACACACACAGACGGACGGACGGCAATTTTTTCTCCCTAAAAATATGTTTTTCGGAATCTCCAGTTTCTGAAACGTGTAAATCCGTCAAAAAAAAATCAATTTTCAAAACGATTGCAATACTTACCCTATACTACGTATGATGGATAATTAATAAGTTAAAATAAAAGTACAAACATGCTTGAACACATATTGATATTTTTAAAATTTAAATCGCATTCAAAATTATAGAAAAATGTATTAATTTTGTAATCCTAATATCTACATTTTCTTTTATGTTTTATTGCTATACTTTTTATAAAACCAATCATTGATAGAACACAGTTATTTACAATATAATATTCATGAAATAAAAAAAAAAATCATAATTGATTAAAATATATTAGCTATTGATTATTCATTGATCCGGGAAAGGAATTAATTTCCTGATTCTCCTCAGCTATTTTTTAGTACATATCGCGTCTGCAAAAAAAAAAAAAAAAAAAAAAAAAAACTGGCCGCAGAGTAAAATTTCTTGCATCTATATTTTCAAGAATTATAAAGTTAAAGGGCAAAATTAACGCTAGCCACCGACCACGGGTCCACTATGAGAAAAAGTGGCTATTGAAAAAATAATTGTCGATGGCTACTGCCTACTAATGAAAATTTGCAGTTAAATGAAATTTTCAGTTTAAGCAACGGATATTGAAATTATAGATTTCATGAGATTAGTGAAAATTCTTATTATATCTGAATATTTATAGAAATACCCCTGCATATTTTAAAATTGATTTAACTATTCTGGACATTCTTTATTCTAATTTGAGCGATTTAAGTTGTGTCCCAATGCAGCCAATCGTTGTTTTTAAAAGCAGATAGATTACTTTTAATACGTTTTACGAACACACTTTTTTCAACAAAGTTTCAGTTTAAAATATACTTAATTTTCCAAATTACTTCTAGATATTTATAGGTTTTTCGAAATATTTGTGAGTAAATTCTTAGCAAACTCCAACGAAGTTTCTACATTTCAAACACAATTTTACAGTCTTTGTTTGAGTATAAAAAATTATTACAAATTGACTTTTATGATTCTGTTATCTTCATCACCAAGAAAGATCTAGTTCACACAGGAATAATTTACAATAATACGTTTATTAACCTTTAAGAATGAAATTAATTAACGAGCTTATGTCCAAAATGCTCACTTTTGACTATGCATGCAGCCAAATTATAAAAACAGGGTAAAATTTTTTTGTTATTGTTATTATTGCTATTACTATTATTATTTTACAAGACGAGAAAACGTGTCACTTTCTCTTTTAAAGCTATTTATGTCTCTTGAATGTTTTAGAAACTTTTAATTAGAAATTAGCGTCGTATTTTAATTGATTTTCAATACATTTGTAATACTTAACAAATACCATGCGTTACTTTGTAATGTCATAGTGAATCAAAGAGAGCAGTAAAATAATGTATTCGTTTTTTAACATAAAACACATAATAAACTATTAAAAAAAAAACTTTCGTATATTTTTTTTTAATTTTTAGATTAAGATATGATTTTCTTAACTTTCTTATTGATAACTTTTGCATACCCTATCTCCTGGAAACGAAATTTTAAAATAAATTAGATTTCATCATACTTAAGACGGTAGGTTTGCATCTTTTATGCCACAGTGTTGTTGAATCGCTGTTGTTTACATCTCCTACGCCAAACTGTGAAAAAATTTTCCTCCAAAATAACAACCATTAATTTAAAAATTTAAACTTTTCTTTATTCAAAAATGGATCATTAAATTTAATGCATGTCAATATCTGAAATAAAATGTAATGAAGATCTTCTGAAATAATGGTAGAATTTTGAATAAAATCATTCTCCAATTTTGCTGCGCTGCAATATTTGCAATGCAAAGTGTATTTTCTGCATCAACTAAGAACTGAATCAAACATACGAAAACACCAAAGGGTTGGCGGGCCACAGAGAAGTTTCTGGCGGGCCACGTGTTTGACATGCCTGCTCTAAATGTAGATAGTATGTATTTCGTGATCTTCAGTCTCGAAATACTTTTATTTCTTCTTCTGGTGTAAAAAAAAGAGATTATGCGCCAATGATTACTGCCGACGAGACCACAAATAAGAAGATTATACATTTATCAGTACCTCATTGTGAGTACTCTAACACTTGTTGTATATTGTATAATGTGTAAAGTTAAGAACTGCCTCGTTATTGCAGCAAAAGCTATTGAAATTTAAGCCTTAGAAACTAAAATCTATATTTTGTCGGGAAAACGATGCTGTAAAACTCATATTTCTTGATCGGTCTTCAATAAATTACCTCTGAATGAGTTACGCTCTGTAAGTAAGAATACGATGTATGAAATATATATTGAAAGTATTTAAAACAATATCAAAAATGTACAAAGCAGAAGGCCTCGATTTTGTTACACCTGGACACTTTTCTAAAATCGATTATTATATTCTCATTGATATATCTATGTGTCATTTTTAGCTAGTAAAGTTCAAAATACGTTCCTCAAAAAGAAGTAATTTCGTACTTACATTTCAGTGTTACTTGTAAAACTTAGAGCTGGTCTCTCTAATGGTGTTCTGTCCACATTATTCACTATAAGAAACAAGTTGGAAATTGCACGTGAAACGTAGCAAATAAGGTGCGTTCGTACGATAACGAAGTTTTAAAAAGATCACTCGCATATACCAATTTCATAAAATTGTAAATACAGTCGAGCCTCTATATAACGAAATCCATCGTTCCAGTAAAAAATTCGTTATATAGAGAAATTCGATGTATAGAGTATGATGTTAAAAATAGTATTTAATGTGTAAATTTTGAACAAATATTATTTTTGATCTTTTTAATTAAGAATTTGAAATGTTTAAAAGTATATATTAACCTAACATTTTATTTCTTACTTATTTAAGCAGTTTCAAAAAAGAGAAAAGACATTTATTTGAAAGCTTAATGAAAATCAAATAAGGAAGACTTACATAAATTTCAGAGGAAGAAATCTGTAATTTTTTGTTGTTTTGATTTTAAAATTACAATTGTTACGCTCTCAAAAAAAAATTCTCAAATTTTAGCAAGGAATGAAAAATTGTAGTTCATATTTTCCTCCATTTGAAGGTCTCTCTTATGTGCTCTCATTGATTCCTCTCTTATATGTGTAACAATTCAATTGACTGTGTTTTGAGAAGGATGTTGAAAGGTGTGTGGGAGGTGGGATGAACTTGTTAGATTTAAAGAATAAGGAAAGAAGTAATATTTATATAAAAAAAAAACCTCTCCACTGAACGATAAATCAAAAATAAGTGATGGAAAATTGATTCCATATGATTTCGAAGCTTTTTTAAAACTGAATAAATTAAGATCAATTTATGAAAAAATTCGTTATATGGAGATAGATATTTCGCTATATAGAGTCTGTTTTTAATGTAATCATGCTAAAAGGGGACCGTTCTTACTAAATATTCGTTATATGGAGAAATTCGATGTATGGAGTTTCGTTATATAGAGGTTCGACTGTAGTTAATTACAATTAAAATGCGTACCAAGCAATGTTCTCCCTATACCATTAGGTAATGGAATAATTTTGTGTGGCCTTGTAAATTAATAACAAATGTTCTTTGCACTACATATTACGCAGAATATATGTTATAATATGTACTTTATAGATGCATATCAATTTTATTATGTTCGAATGAGTGCAACACCATTAAAATACATTTGAAACATTTTTCCCCATTGACCGTAATGTAACGAAAAAATTTTGATTGTCCCTGTAATTGATCTATACATCCGATTTTCGTAATATTTGAACTGACTCAACAAAATTGTGTAATAATCATGTATTTTAAATTTCAAAAGAATAAAATGCATTTGAAACTTTTTTCCCCGTTGACCATAATGTAACAGAATATTTTAATTGTCCCTGTAATTGATCTATGCCTCCGATTTTCATAAAATTTGAAATGACTAGACAAAATTGTGTAATAATTATATGTTTTAAATTACAAACGATTCGGTTGGATAGTTTTTGCGTTGTTATATGCGGACAGACGGACGGACTGAAAGACAAATATAGGTGCTACGTATTTATATAATTACGAACGGACCTAAAAAGTAATACTTTCTTTAACTATGCAAAATAGACATTGATTAAGACCTTTGTCCGACAATACCTTGGAATAGAACACATCACCAGAACACAGGTTATTAAAAAATATAAGAGGCCTTTAGCAGGAAGATTATATATTCCGGATGACGACAATGATACAGTATTGAAAATAATAATTTTTCAATAGCACGTGCATTTATATTCAGAAGAGTGCGAACAATCCTTTCAAAGAAATTCTTTCTGGTTATACGAAGGAAGACCTTTCGTTAAGCGTATGGTATTCGTCACTACTTCGAATTATATTTTGGATGTCTTCGGCCCTTACTCTGCGGATTCAAAGAACAATTACGCTAAAATACCTACACAGATATTAAACAAGTTGGAAATTGCATGTAAAGCGTAGCAAATGAGGTGCGTTCGTACGATAACGAAGTTTTAAAATATTCAGATCTTTCTGATATAGTAGAGCGTACTTTGGATACAGTACAGTAGTCGAAATCTTTGTGTTCCTGTAAATATGCAGGGAGTAATTTTTATTATACTTCATTAACGTATATCTTATTTAAAAAAATGTGAAGTAGTTTAATATAATTAAAACGCGCCCCAAACAATGTTTTCCCTTATAACATTATTTAGTGGAATACATTTGTGTGGCCCTGTAATTTAATAATAAATATTCTTTGCATCACAGATTGTACAGAATGTATATTTTAGCACATACTTCAAAGATCCATGCCAATTCTATTATGTTCAAATGGGTGTAACACCATTAACCCCTTAACGCGCAGTGTTGCCGGGTCGGCAACACCTATAAATTAAAACTGTGTTCCCCCTGTTTAGTTCCCCCTGTTTAGAGACACAAAAACTCCGTGAATATTTCAAAAACTACTCTAATGGCTACTTTAAATCTTTCTTATGAGTTCTAGATGGCAGCACCACAGAGATCAAACTCTACTGTTTTTAAATAATAGGTAAAATGTTTTACAGTAATACGCGCTTCACAGCAATGCTCTTCTCACTGCGCTTATCAATAATTTACTTATGGGAGGTTACCACTTCGGCAACAGCTGTATAATTAAAAAGGTTAGTGCAATCTTTACAAAACAATACCTGTGTACTCCTCTAGGCCTAAATAGATTGCCTAAATTTTTTTTCTTTAAATTCCAACTTTAAAGAGTAGTGCGCCGGAAAGGGTTAAAATGCATTTGAAACTTTTTTTCGCTTTGATCGTAATGTAACGGAATACTTTTGATTGTACCTGTAATTGATCTATGCATCCGATTTTCATAACATTTGAAATGACTCGACAAAATTATGTAATAATTATACGTTTTAAATTTCAAACGATTAAAATGCATTTGAAACATTTCTCTCCATTGACCGTAATGTAACGAAATAATTTTGATTGTCCCTGTAATTGATCTATACATCCGATTTTCGTAATATTTGAACTGACTCAACAAAATTGTGTAATAATCATGTATTTTAAATTTCAAAAGAATAAAATGCATTTGAAACTTTTTTCCCCGTTGACCATAATGTAACAGAATATTTTAATTGTCCCTGTAATTGATCTATCTATCCGATTTTCATAAAATTTGAAATGACTCGACAAAATTATGTAATAATTATGTATTTTAAATTTCAAACGATTCGGTTGGGTAGTTTTTGCGTTGTTACATGCGGACAGACGGACGGACTGAGCGACAACAATAGGTGCTACGTATTTACATAATTACGAACGCACCTAAAAAGATTCATATAATATCAGAGAGTTGCTAAAGCTAAATGATGTTGAGAGAACTGATAGATTTTTATGGGAAAGTTTGGAGCTTCTGCAAGAAATGAATATCGGCATGACATGCCTAGATTCCTAAATAAGTAGCAACATTTTCCAACAGAGGATGCTAAGGGAGACTTCTCGTAATCAAAGTTGGATTGCTCGACACAAAAGTGTTAAAAACTATATCAAGCAGGACGGTCGTTCTGCCAAGCCAAGCTAGAAAAAAGAATACTGCCCAGTTAAACTGATGGCATTGAGCTCACAGGCTACAAATACTAATTGTACATTAAAGCCTTATATTTTCAAGGGTTAATTCCGTTCGAAAAAAAAATTAAGAAGGGGAAACAGCTCTCCCCTTTCCTCTTTTTTTATACTTAATCATTGAACCTCCTATACTATCAAAGACATGCTTTATCATATAAAAAATCTATATCCAAAATTCAGAGCAAATTAGATAGTTCTTAATAAAAACCCATTTAGCATTTATATAATTTAAAAGGAGTTATCCCCTTCTTTTATACTTAACCATTAAACTTCCAAAACGATTCAGAGATTTGAACGAAATCTGAAAATTCTGCTTGAAAAACCTATTTATATAAATTAAGAGGGGGGGGAGGCATTAGAACCCCTGTTGCCCCTATTTATACTTATTCAATGAACACCTAATAGCAGTCACGGAATCGCCTCATCAGAATGATCCTAATCTAAATTTTGAACGAAAACTTAATTCTGCATGAAAATCCCATTTATATCAACTAACGGGGGGGGGGGGCATTAGAACCCCTGTTCCCCCTATTTATACTTATTCAATGAACACCTAATAACAGCCACGGAATCGCCTCATCAGAATGATCCTAATCTAAATTTTGAACGAAAACTTAATTCTGCATGAAAATCCCATTTATATCAACTAACGGGGGGGGGGGGATTAGAACCCCTGTTCCCCCTATTTATACTTATTCAATGAACACCTAATAACAGTCACGGAATCGCCTCATCAGAATGATCCTAATCTAAATTTTGAAAACTTAATTCTGCATGAAAATCCCATTTATATCAACTAACGGGGGGCATGAGCCCCCCGTTCCCCCTCTTATACATATCGAATGAACTCCAAAAACTAATCAGGGAAGCGCCTTATCAGGATATACCTATATACAAAATTTCAAGTGGATCCGATATTTTTATCATGAGTTATCGCGTTACGCACATACGCACATACATACAGAACGGACGGGCACATAAGCTCTCAGGCTATGATAGCCTGTGAGCTAATAAAAAAAATAATATGCCCGACAAACGAACAAACGCCAAGAACATAACGACCGTTTAACTGCTTATTATACTCGAGACAACTTCTCCATGTTAAATCGACCAAACATGGCATTTTAAAATTGAAGATTTTTAAGAAATCAACTATCACAGAGACATAAAACGAAAACTAGAAGAATCTAAGGAAGAAAAGCTTTAATTTGAGATCAAACTCATCTTTATAAAATAATTATAAAGAAAGATACAAGATTTTTTTTAAAACATCGAGATACTGAAAATGATCACTTTTTTCTTCGTCAAACATTTTTTTTTCAATCAAGGTACAGACTTAAAGAAGGGACATAATGAAGTATAGAATGCATTTTCGGAGAGGTAATTATTCAAGCTACGTGCTTTTGTAAAATTCCGTTTTAAAAAATAAAATTTCGATCCTTAATGAGCAAAAAACTGCTAATTAATTAAGAAATTATGCCAAAGTGCGATAAACCCGCCAATCGTGTACTAGCTATATTATAGTAAAGAAAATCATTTTAGATGCTGCCACTTCAAGTTTCATTTGCCAATCAGATATTTTCTTCAAAATTATTTTTTTGAATAAAACATTGTAAAAGTTTGTTTTTAGAAAGATCTTTAAAGTAAAATTAATTTTTGAAGGAAGAGATATCTTCTAAAGTGTAGTCATTTAAAATTATTAGCATTTAAAGTTTCATTCCTAATGTAAACAAAACTTTTTAAAACAAAATTGAGTTGAGTGTGATTTTTATATAAAAAGAGATCCATGGGAAACGATATTCGCTTCGTGTGTGAGTAGAGAATCGACATAGATCACAACTTTGACGTCACTGTATGATGAAATGCGATTTTACCATAAAATGTTTATTTAAATAGGGTATTCTACCGAAGCAATTGTACCAACCGAACCAGTTTTGTATAAATATATTAACCAATAATATTTTATATCATGTCGATTTATGGCCATATTTCTATATTTTACGCAAATTTCTAACCAATATTTAACCCGTTTCCATCCAACGATACCATATAGATTACCTATAACTGGACAAAACTTTTAAATTTCATCACCAGCATTTAAATACGGAAGTGTCTGCTATCTAAATGTCTAAATAAGTAAGAATTTTGGATTCTAACAATGAATTTGCGTACATTAGAATTTAATGTCAAATAAGAAAAGATGGCCTCCAGACCAATATTAACCAACTAGCTGACCCCCCCGGCGTTGCCCGGGTCCATAATAATAATGTTAAACGAACTTGAAATTTCTATGATTTTATTTTTAATTCAAAAAATGTGTAAATAGATTATATTAAATACGTGGCACCTGGCTGTGTTAAAAATCGGTTTAAAAAAAAAACTGATATTTAGCTGCAAAAATACACAATATGACTGCAATGGGAAACACGGGATTGAAAATGTGTCCAACGATTGCGTGTAGATATTTATCCTTAAAAATTACTGTTAAGTCACTTAACTAAATACTTTTTTTTCACATAGATATCCCAAGTGAAATATTTTGAAGTTCAAACTAATTATATCATTCTTAAATCGGACTATACCGTGAATGAAATCGATACTCGATGATTAGCTAAAAGGTTAGTATAGTATTATAATTTCAGACCCATTTAAAAAAAAAAAAAAAAAAAAAAAAATAAGTGTATATTTTTAATCAAACATGCGTAATGTTCAATCTGTGAACAAAATCCTAACCGTAACCTAATTGTGTCGTAATCATAACTTGTCTGTAACCTAGTTATATCTTGACAGTAACCTAACTGTAATTTAAATATACCATAAATATAACCTGGCCGTCACCTTATCTTAACCTACCCATAATCTAACCATAACCTAACGTAACTTAACCTTAACCTAACTGTAACTTAACCGTGACCTAACTGTAACATAACCGGAAATTAAAAATAACCTAAGACTCATCGGAACGTAATTGCACCCTAACTGTTACCTAACCATAATCAACTTCTAAATTAACACTAACTATAAAGAAAATATCTTATCCATCACGCGCTACAAAGTACTTACAAGGAAGGTCTCCATACGGGCATACTCAGAAAAATCTGAAAAAATTACAGAATGTTCTTCTCATATAGTTATATATGTTTATAAAAAAAATTTCGGCGGAAACTCCTTATAACGTCCGTAAAAAAATAATAATAATTTTGTTTATTTGGCGATTTATCTCCGGTTGGCGAAAAAACGAAATTTTGAAAAATACGCTTTTACGCTTCGAATACTTTTTAAAGAAAAAAATTTCTATGTTCAATTTATTTAAATAATTTTAGTTTAAGTAATTTTAGTTTTGCATTTTTACTTTACTTTAAGTATAATTTTGTCATATACGTTTATATGTACTTATAACAAAATGAAATTAATATATTTTATCATCTAAAACACAATTTTAATTGAAAAATACACTGTTAAAAATCTGCTGCATTTTGTTGCAACGCACTCCCTTGCTTGTATAGAAAACAGTTACTTGGCCGTGAAATGGAGCTTTCTCATTGGTTGGAATAGAGATATTATATACAAGCGGTGGAGTGCGTTGCAACAAAATGCAGCAGATTTTTAACAGTGTATGACACGGTTAATTCACCGTGCTATGGAGCATTCTCATTGGTCAGAAGAGAGATATTCTATAAAAGTAGTGGAGTGACGTTGCAGTAAATGCTGCAGATTTTTAACAGTGAAGTCAATTAAAATCAATTTTCAGATTCGTTAAAATCGCCTGCTTTTGGCGAGGAAATGCACTGCTCGCCAAATCCCGCGTCGCTTTCAGCTTTTCACGTCAATTGTTCCAAACTATTTTATTTTTTTTACATATCTAATAATGTAATTCCGCCGCTAATTTTCACTGATCCTTCATTACCTACATGAGTAGTTTAATTCGTATTTTTTTTCAAAAAATTCTGAGTATGCCCCCAATGGAGACCTTCCTTGTGAGTATGCCCCCAATGGAGACCTTCCTTGTTAGTTTCACTTTCCACCGCCACAGGGTGCATTATGTTTTGTAGAACATCCAAATTTTAGATTCGGATTGGATTCATGTCCATGGAAATTATTTTGTCTTCTTCGGATTCGGTTATGGTTGTTTGGAATATTTTTGTTGAGTTTAGATTAGGTCCAATTCAGATTTCGTGGGTTTTTTTTTTTTTTTTTTTTCCCAAATGGGATTTTTAGTTCGGGTCGGGTTGTACTTCCATGGAAATTATTTTACCTAATTCGAATGAGGTTATACTTCACTGGAATATTTTTGTCAGAGTCAGGTTAGGTTGGGTTCAAATTTCGGGATTTTTTAAAAAAAATTTTTGGTTCGGATTGGGTTTATGTCCATGGAGATTATATTGTCTTGTTCGGATCTGGTTGTAGTTCTTTGGAATATTTTCGTCGGATTCAGATTTGGTTCGATTCAGATTTCAGGTATTTCTTCAAACTGATTTTTAAGATTCGGGTCGGATTCATGTCCAGGGAAATTATTTTGTCATGCTCGTATCCGGTTTTGGATCTTTGGAATATTTTTGTCGGGTTCAGATTTCGTACAATTCAGATTTCGGGTTTTTTAATGGAATTTTTAGGTTCAGGATGGTTTGCGCATCCACGGAAATTATTCTGTATTGTTCCAATAAGGATATGCTTCTCTGGAATATTTTTGTCAGGTACAGATTTAGTTCATTTCAGATTTCCAGATTTTTTCAGAGGCTCGGATTAGGTTCATGTTCATGGCAATTTGTTGTCTTCTTCGGATCTGGGTATGCTTCTTTGGAATATTTTTGTCAGGTTCATATGTGGTTCGATTCAAATTTCAGGTATTTTTTTCAAATGGAATTTTTAGGTTCGGATCGGGTTCATGTCCACGGAAATTATTTTCTCTTATTCGAATCCGGTCATGGTTCTTTCGAATATTTTGATCGGATTCAGATGTAGTTTGCATAAAATTTCAGTTTTTTTTTTTTTTTTTTTTTTTTTTTTTTCAAATGGGATTTTTTAGGTTTGCGTCGGGTTTATGTTGAGGAAATTATTTTATCTTGCTCTTATCGGGTTATAGTTCTTTGGAATATTTTTATCGATTTCAGATTTCGTTCTGATCATTTTTCAGGTTTTTTCAAAGAAAATGTTTAGGATCGGGTCGGGTTGCATATACACGAACATTATTTTTCTTTGTTCGGATTGGGTTATGCTTTATTTGAATATTTTTTGGGATTCAGATTTGGTTCGGGTCAGATATCAAATCAATAGTTTTTTTTCAAATGGAATTTTGTGTTCGGGTCGGGTTTATGCTCATGGAATTTTTGTCTTGCTTGGATCGGAGTATGGTCTGTTTTTTTCGTGTTGGGATCGGGTTATGTGTTAATACGCCTAAACATTATGTTTTGCTACTGTTCTTCTATTTTTCATATATAATTTGTGAGGGAGAGTCCTTTGTGATAAAGGCACTCTAGCATTTTTGTGAGATCGTGACGTCAATGTTTTAACATGTGTGGCGCGAAAGCGACATCTATCCTTTATTGAACTTTAACTTTCCAGAGCGTGTGTGTCGCCCTCGGTTCTACAGTTAGTCGCTGTTAGGAGTAATATGCAAATGTATAGCGTCGTCTTCAGTTTGCAACGTATAAAAGGTTTGAGTTGGAGATCTGTGAGTGTGGTGTGGCGAAAGCCAGCTAGTGTGGTGTGGCGAAAGCCAGCTAGTGTGGTGTGGCGAAAGCCAGCTGGTGTGGTGAGGCGGCGAAAGCCAGCCATTGTTGTAAAGCCAGGTAAATTAGATTGTGCTGTAAAGCGAGTTTGATTGGAGTTCTGAAATAGAAAGCGTTGTGAAGAGATAAGCCTCCAGTGAATTAGATTGTGTTCTAAAGTGAGCTAGCCAGCAGCGTGACCCGAATTAGTTTATCGTGAGCGGAGTTATCCAAGAAGAGGGCCAGTGGTTAAGAAATTGATTTAATACGTTGAGTATTTTGAGTAATAAAGAGTGTTTGCAGCCACGGGTTGTCTTATTAGAGATTTTAATTAGCTTTCAGCCGAAATCTGCATTTGAAGCTGATGTGAAGTGCCCCGAACTGAGTTTAAGCCGAGGTCGTGAGTATAGTTTGAAGTTTAATCTCTTAGTATTGTGATTGGTTATTGAATTCTCGAACTATCGCTCCACTTTCCCCAAGTTCCAGAGGTTTAAATAAACTGTTGATTTTATCTTATATTTAGAATTATGTCTGCATTTAACCAGCACACCCCCACACCCGTTACAAATGGCACCCAACAGAAAATCGAACATTCTGAGCTTGTCCCACGAATTTATTTTGCTGGTGAAGAAGATATTAATGAATTTTAGTGAAATTAGAGGATTATATTTATTTAATAACATACCTGAGAAGAATAAGTATATAGTGCTTAAATGCTCGCTTAAAGGTGAAGCACTTTTATGGTTGGAGAATATAGGGAAATTCTTAGTTAATGATGATACTAAAAATGATTTGAGCAGACAGTTATTGAGCTAAAGAACGCATTTGCTCCTATCAAAGATAAAAGTATTTTACGCAGAAAATTTTATTGTAATAAACAGAATATATATGAATCTGCATCAAAGTTTTATCTACGTAAGCTTGAATTAAAAAATAAGTTAGATTTGGATGTTAAATTTGAGGAATTATTGGACATAGTTCTTCCTCTTTTTAATACGAATGTGCAGGACTATATTGAGATTAGAGCACCAAAGAACTCTTCTGAAATGCACCAAATTTTATTGAAGTATGAGGCTCGGCATAGCTCGGATCAATGGGATTCGCGTAGCCTTCGACAGAGACCTATCACGGAAAACAATTTGAGAAATGAGGGGAGAGGAATTATTTGAGAGGGGGACAGCGGTTAATGACTAATAATTTGAGTAATGGTAGTTATGGAATTAGGCGAAAGGTGTCAAATACTGGTAATGATAATAGGAATTTTGGTGGTGTTAGTAATTTTAGAGGTGGTGACAGAAATATGAATGGGCGGAGTAGTGACTATGGTCCGAGAGGGGGTGTATGTGAAAGGAATGTTTCTTCACGAGTAAGGAGATTAACTTTGGATGAGAATTTTGGGGTCAGGTCAATGCAAAGGAGATGTGTTAAGAGGTCGGATCAGTTAAACTGGTAGGTGGCTGTATTTCGGAAGGAATGCAGTCACAGGTTAAAGTGGAAAAGCCTTCTTTAAATTTGAATAGAGTGACTATTAATCCGGTGAAGTTGCCGGAATTGTTAATTATTTTAAATGGTATTGTTGTTAAAAGTGTCTTCGATACAGGGGCGGATAAGTCTTTTATTTCGTATGATTGCTATCGTAAATGTTTTTCGTATAAAAAGTTGAAGAGGTCAAATCTTGTGGTTCAGTCGGCGCAAGCAGTAGCATGTGATAATAAGGGTTCGGTGGATTTAGAAGTTGAAATTCGTTCGGTTGTTGACATGTTGGGAGTTTTGTGTGTTAAATGGTTTAACGGTGCATTGTATAGTTGGAGTAGATTATATGAAGGATAGAGGAGTTAGCCTGGATTTCTTTAAAAAGTCTTTGATCGTAAATAATGATGATAACGTGAGCAAGAAAGAGTCAGTTTCGGTGTCAGTTGATTTGGGGGAGTCTGGTTTAAGTGAAGTTGAGAAAGAGGAATTTAATAAGTTTTTGGTTGATTTTGGTGAGGTTTGTTCAGATAAACCGGTTTAACGCATGTTGCGTGGCATGAAATTGATACGGGTTTGTCGGCACCTGTTACTAGTAAACCATATCGTTATGACAAGGTATAATTGATTATCATATTCAAAAAATGCTTGCACACGATTTATTATGCCAATTGAGTCTCCTTTTGCATCGCCAGTAGTGTTATGTCGTAAGAATAATGGGAAAAGTTTAGATGATCCAGAGGTATGGAGGTTTGCAGTAGATTATAGGAAGTTAAATGCAATAACGCAATACCCTCAATATCCTACTCCAGTAATTGATGAAATTTTGGCCAATATAACGAGCACGAATTATATGTCAACGTTAGATCTTACGTCAGGTTATTTTCAAATTGCAATGAAGCCGGAGGATATAGCTAAAACTGCGTTTATCACTTGGGACGGGTGTTTTGCTTTTAAGAGAATGAGTTTTGGTTTATCGGGAGCGCCGGCAACGTTCCGGAAGGCCATGAATAACATCCTAAAACCTTTGCTTGGTAAAGGTGTCTTGGTCTACCTGGATAATATAATTATATTGGCAGCTACGTTTGACAAGCACTTAAGATTATTTATGGAAGTATTTACATTAAGAGATGCTGGGTTAACAGTTAAATTGGAAAAGTGTAAATTTTTGCGACAAGAAATAAAATATTTTGGAGTAAAAATTACGCGTGAGGGTATTAAGATAGATAATGAGAAGATTGAGGCAATTACGGCAATGAATCCCCCAAAAGTAGTAAGGAAGTAGCGACATTTTTAGGGATGATTGCTTGGTTTTCCAAGTTCATTCCACGTTTTTCAGAGTTATGTGAACCATTGTATAATTTAAAAAGGAAAAGGGTAACATTTACATGGTCGTCAGCGGCTCAGAGATCTTTTGAGTTATTAAAAGAGGCGGTAGTGTCCCCACCTGTTTTGGCTCATACTGATTATAATTCTCAGTTTGCAGTTTATTGCGATGCAAGTGCAGTGGGGATTTGAGCAATGTTAGCACAGAAAGGTCGACCTATAGCGTTTGCTTCGAGAATTTTAAATGTGGCTGAAAGGAATTATTCGATTACAGAAAGGGAGTGTCTTGCAGTAATCTGGGCTTTGAATAAATTTCGTTGTTTTTTCACTAATATACCGGTTAAAGTCATCACGGATCATTCAGCTTTGACAAAATCAACGAATGGAAAGGGTTTGTCTTCACGTATGGTTAGATGGTGTTTGAAGTTGGCAGAGTATAATGTTGTTATAGAACATAGGGCAGGTAAGGAAAATGCGGTGGCGGACGCTTTGTCTCGTAACCCACATGGTGGTTTAGAGATCACGGAGGAAGTTAGGTGCTGTGCATTGTCTTCGTTGGTGTTAAGGTCACGAGAGCAGTTAATAAGGGAACAGAAGTAAGATGAGGAGTTTGGTAGTTTATATCGTTATTTGGAAAATCCTGATGATGTCCCGAGCGCAAATGTGCCTATGTTTGAGAAATGGTCCCAATCTTTTAAGCTTATCGATGGTCTTCTTTTTTATTCTAAAATTGTAAATTCACTTGGTGAATTAAGAGTTTATATTCCGGTTAGTCTTCGTAAGGCCATCTTGAAGGAATTTCATGATAATCCATTAGCAGGTCACTTAGGAATTAGGAAAACTTATGCTCGAATTTGGAAATGCTGCTACTTCCCTAAAATGCGGGAAGCAGTGCGCGCTTATGTCTCCAGCTGTAGCACATGCCAACGATATAATTATAAAAACTAAGTTTAGCTGGCAAATTAATTCCTATTAAAGTAAATTTTCCTAATGAATATGTAGGTGTAGATTTAATTGGTCCTTATCCATTGTCTAATCCTAAAAGATATAGATTTGTATTAGTAATAGTTGATTATTTTAGTAAGTTGGTGGAGTTAGCCCCCCCTCAGGAAGGCTTCTGCACCTGCAGTTGCCGATGCATTTTTTGCTAATTATATTTATAAATATGGTGCACCAATTAGGGTAGTTAGTGATCATGGCCCTTGTTTTATATCAGATATATTTAAGGCTCTGTGTGAGAAGCGGGAAATTGATCATTCTTTTACTGTGCCTTATCGTCCTCAGTCTAATATGGCTGAACGTATAAATCGTACGTTAATTCAAATGATTTCTTCTTATGTTGGTTCACATCATTCAAATTGGGATCAGTTTCTTCAGCATTTTGCGTACGCACTTCGTACGGCAGTTCATGAGTCGACGGGGAAAACGCCGGCTGAGTTATTTTTGGGTAGAAAAGTTATTACTCCATTTCAAAGGTTAGTTATGGTATCGGATGCGGAAAGTCAGTTTATTTGTCAGGATATTGAAAAGTTGGTTAAGGAAGCACAAGTTGAGATGGGAAAAGCGCAGGAGAAACAGGCTCAGTATTATAATATGCGTAGAAAGGAGTTAGAAGTTAAGATTGGAGATTTTGTTTTAGTGGAGAAGCATTGGTTAAGTTCAAGTCGTCAAAAGAGGGTAGCTAAGTTTGGTCCAAAGTTTGTGGGTCCTTTTGAAGTTTTAGAAGTTCGTAATAATAATTTGGTTGTTAATGTAAATGGTGACAGAATGACGGTTAATCTGGATCAGGTTCGAATTTATAAGTTTAGAGATAAATGGTAGTGAAGCTTCTCATGTGTCGAGTGGTGTTTCGCAATATTCCCGATCCAATGAGTGTCCCGAGTCCAGCTTATCTTCATCTAATTCTTATCATCAATATTCGCAGCGAAAATCTAGGCAGACAGCGCCAAAAACTATTATTGGAAGTAAAAAGTCTGTTCAACCTAAAGCAAAGGGTACTAATAAAACTAAGAGAACACGGTCAAATACGTCAGATTCAGTATGTCCTAAAAAGCAGAAGATCATAAACCGACCCGTTCCTCCACTAGTTATACAGCAACCTCAGAAACATAAACTGTCAAATAGTTCGACGTCATCAGTACTTAATCCTCGAAAAAAGACTATTATGGACACTCGTCAAAATGATAAACGAACTCTCAATTCTGACTGTGTTTTGCCCAATAAAAGACAGCGGAGGTCTGGACAGAAACGTGGCCTAGCATGTACGGTAACTTCGGGTGAGTCCAGAAAGAGGAGACTGCGTTCGGAGTATCAGCGTCAGCAGTTTGGAAGCCGACAGGAGTCTCACCATGTAGTGACCCCAGCGAACCAATCAGAGCGGAGTCGTCGAGTGGAGTCTACAAGTGTCCCACGGCATCCATTCCGGACAAGGCTACAAGCACGGCAGTCAACGGTTGTTTCCCCGTATAGCTATGATGACGAAAGATCGTTCGTGCAATGATTCTGGGACAAGAGGAGAAAACCTTCTTGTAGTATAAAGTCGGCTAGCAGCGAATCATCTCTATAATTGGATGATGATGTTCTTTTATTAACTTTCCATTAATATGCATTTATGTTATAGCAATGTGAAGGAATGAAAAGCAGATAGACTGTTTTGGATTTTATTTTTGGCTATTTTTGGGGATTTTTGACGGACTTACGAATGGTGCTTAATTAAGTTCAAAATTTGTTTGCAAAATTGTTACTTTTATGTATGTTTGAATTTTTGTCTCAACTGCTTTGGAAAATTCTGGATCTATTGTTAATTGTTGTGTTAGTTTTTGAAAATGTTATTATATTGTTATATTGTTGATGTGTTATAATATGTATGTTAATGTATGTTTAAGTTTTCAGAAATTGATATATAGTATTTTGGGTTATTTTGTACAAGCGCCGCGGATTGGGCGTGCACGTGTTTTGCGGTCAAGAAATCCTTGACACGCGTTTCTGTCTCTTATACTAACATTTAATTAATTAACTTGCTTCTTATCGTTCGGGGTTTATGCGTTGCGTTTTTACTGTAGTTGGGAGTAGTTTTCGCAGGTTGCGAATTTTTATGTTACACTTGAATATTGAATTGTATTGTATTAAAATTGAATGTTAATGAAATTTTTTTGCAGGGAAGTATACCTGTGTTATGTTTTGATACTGTTATTTCTTTTTTAGTTAATACAGATGAAGATTTATGTGTGATGACGTCACTTTGTGTTGTAAATTTTATCTTATAGATTATTGTTGCAAAGCACAGCAATGTGAAGTTGTACGTATGTGCCCCAATATTGTTCAGTGGAGCTGGTTCAATCAAATTTTTGGGTGTTAGTTTATTGTCTGATGGGAATTTAGATACTTAGAAGTAGCATGAAGTAAATTTTTTTTTGGATGAGTTATGAATTTTGGTGAGGAAAATTTTTGCGCATGGGGGTTTTTTGGACTTTATGCGAGTGATAGGAAAGTTTTCGTGGAGAAATTTTTGGTAAAGTTGCGCTTATTTTTACGTGGTAAGGAAAATTTCGTAAGTTTGATGTTTTGATGAATTTTAGCACTCCCAGTGGAGTGGGTGTTTTTTAAAATAGTTAGTTTTGAAAGTTTTAGAGGTTTTTTAAGTTAGGAGGATGTTTGAGATTGAGTATGTGGTTCTGGATGCAAACTGAGGATTTTTTAGTGATGGTTTAAAGTTGAGTTTTTGAAATTTATTTTTCGGCACCAAATTTTGCCCATCACTTTGTTTTTTGTGCGATTCCAAATTTATTTCAAGAAAAAGTCCAGGGCATGCATTTTACCCAGTCCTTTTTCTCTGTAGATTCCGAGGTGGGGTTGTGAGGGAGTGGCCTTTGTGATAAAGGCACTCTAGCATTTTTGTGAGATCGTGACGTCAATGTTTTAACATGTGTGGCGCGGAAACGACATCTATCCTTTATTGAACTTTAACTTTCCAGAGTGTGTGTGTCGCCCTAGGTTCTACAGTTAGTCGCGGTTAGGAGTAATATGCAAATTTATAGCGCCGTCTTCAGTTTCCAACGTATAAAAGGTTTGACATGGAGTACTGAGAGTGTGGTGTGGCGAAAGGCAGTTAGTGTGATGTGGCGAAAGCCAGCTGGTGTGGTGAGGCGGCGAAAGCCAGCCAGTGTTGTAAAGCCAGGTGAATTAGATTGTGCTGTAAAGCGAGTTAGATTGGAGTTGTGAAATAGATAGCGTTGTGAAGAGATAAGCCTCCAGTGAATTAGATTGTGTTCTAAAGTGAGCTAGCCAGCAGCATGAGCCGAATTAGTTTATCCTGAGCGGAGTTACCCAAGAAGAGGGCCAGTGGGTAAGAAATTGATTTAATACGTTGAGTATTTTGAGTAATAAAGAGTGTTTGCAGCCACGGGCTGTCTTTTTAAAGATTTAAATTAGCTTTCAGCCGAAATCTGCATGTGAAGCTGGTGTGAAGTGCCCCGAACTGAGTTTAAGCCGAGGTCGTGAGTATAGTTTGAAATTTAATCTCTTAGTATTGTGATTGGTTATTGAATTCTCGAACTATCGCTCCACTTTCCCCAAGTTCCAGAGGTTTAAATAAACTGTTGATTTTATCTTACATTTAGAATTATGTCTGCATTTAACCAGCACACCCCCACACCCGTTACAAATTTACTTTGCTATTTGATAATTTATTATTGTGTATGAATCGTCTGCCGATTAGAACAATTGTACATCAAACAGCCATTTCATTTTTGTTTTAAAAACAAATTAAAGTCATAATAAAATTTTAAATTAAATAAAATGCATTCAAATATATTCAATTATTTTAAAAAACTGCTAAAAAACCCCTCCTATATACATATATATATATACAGGGTGTATCTAAACTACTGGGCAAAACTTTAAGGGGTGATAGTACACATCAAGACAAATAATATTATATGGGAAACTAAGGGTCCCAAACTTTTCCCGAAGGAGATAGGCGCCATCAAAGTTTAGGGTCCAAAATTTCAAATGATTATAAAAAACGGGAAAATTAGTCGATTCGTTTGCGGTTTTCACTAAAACTATTCTTTATGTCAATATTGTCTTGAAAATAAATTATAAGGATAAATTTCAAAAAATGACGATAGAGGACGCTTTAGACTTTGGAGTAACGAACAACTATTTTTTACCGTTATTTTTTGCATCTCATTAATTTTTTTTAGAAGTTTAGACATAAACTTAAATTTTGAGCTTAAAATCTGTGGTTAAGAAGCGCTAACTGAACTGTGTTCAATGGGAGTGGGTAGGCTCAAATTTCAAATGATTATAAAAAACGGAAAAATTGGTCAATTGATTTGCGGTTTTCACTAAAATTATTCTTTATGTCAGTATTGTCTTGAAAATAAATTATACAGATAAATTTTTTTAAATGTCGATAGAGGGCGCTTTAGTCTTTGGAGTAACATACAACTATTTTTACCGTTATTTTTTGCATCTCATTAAATTTTTTTAGAAGCTTAGACATAAACTTAAATTTTGAGCTGAAAATCTGAATCGTTGAGAGTGATTAAGTAGCGCAAACTGAACTGTGTTAAATGGAGGTGGGGAGATTCAAATTTCAAATGATTATAAAAAACGGAAAAAATTGGTCGATTTGTTTGCGGTTTTCTCTAAAACCATTATTTATGTCAGTATTTCCTTGAAAATAAATTTTAAAGATTAATTTCAAAAAATTCCGTTAGAGGGCGCCTTAAACTTTAGAGTAACCAACAACTACTTTTAACAGTTTTTTTTTTAAATCTAAATAAATGTTTTAAAAGCTTAGACTTAAATTTTGAGCTCATAATCTGAACCGTTGTGAGTAATTAAGTAGCGAAAAATTTAACTGCGTTCGTAGGGTGGGCAGGGTAACATTTCAACTCCTGAACACAGTTCAGTTTGCTCTCCTTAACCCCTTCCAACGATTCAGAATTTGAGCTCAAAATTTAAGTCTAAGCTTTTGCAAGCATTTAATTAGATACAAAAAAAAATAACACAGTTAAAAATTGTTGTTGCTTACTCTAAAGTTTAAGGCGCCCTCTAACGGAATTTTTTGAAATTTATCTTTAAAATTTATTTTCAAGGAAATACTGACATAAAGAATGGTTTTAGAGAAAACCGCAAAAGAATCAACCAATTTTTCCGTTCTTTATAATCATTTGAAATTTGAACCCCACCCCCATTCAACACAGTTCAGTTTGCGCTACTTAACCACTCTCAACGATTCAGATTTTCAGCTCAAAATTTAAGTTTATGTCTAAGTTTCTAAAAAAACTTAATGAGATGCAAAAAAATAATGGTAAAAAATAGTTGTACGTCACTCCAAAGTCTAAAGCGCCCTGTATCGACATTTTTTGAAAGTTATCTGTATAATTTTTTTTTCAAGACAATACTGACATAAAGGATAATTTTAGTGAAAACCGCAAATCAATTGACCAATTTTTCTGTTTTTTATAATCATTTGAAATTTGAACCTACCGACTCCTATTGAACACAGTTCAGTTTGCGCTTCTTATCCACAGATTTTGAGCTCAAAATTTAAGTTTATGTCTAAACTTCTAAAAAAATTAATGAGACGCAAAAAATAACGGTAAAAAATAGTTGTTCGTTACTCCAAAGTCTAAAGCGCCCTCTATCGTCATTTTTTGAAATTTATCTTTATAATTTATTTTCAAGACAATACTGACATAAAGAATAGTTTTAGTGAAAACCGCAAACGAATCGACCAATTTTCCCGTTTTTTATAATCATTTGCAATTTTGGACCCTAAACTTTGATGGCGCCTATCTCCTTTGGAAGACGTTTGGGACCCTTAGTTTCCCATATAATATTATTTTTCTTGATGTGTACTATCACCCCTTTAAGTTTTGCCCAGTAGTTTAGATACACCCTGTATACAGGGTGATTCAGCTCGTCGGTGACAAACTTTAAGGATCGATAGAGCACACCTAGACGAACATTTTTGAATAGGGAATGTAGGGTCCCTGACACGATGGTAAGGCGCTAGGCGCTTTCGAAAATTTGGGTGCCGAAATTCGAAACGTCATAAAAACTAGGGAAATGGTTAGATTTTCTTGCTTGTTGCGTCGAAATGATTCTGTTTGTTTAGACTTTCTTCAGTACCAATTTGATAAGCGTATCTCTTAAAACATGGATAGGGGGCGCTGCAGACTTTGGAGAGCTAGACAACAACTTTAAGCCCGTTATTTTGATAATTTAACACATGCTCGCCAAAGTTTATACTCTAACTTAAAGTTTGAACCCAAAAGAGCCGGAATAAAATGTCAAAGTACAGGGTGGTCGAAACTCGAAGGCTCCTAAGAGATAAACAAACAGATTTCTTGACTTATGGCATGCATTTTCATGATTCTGTTTGCTGGGGCTCTCTGAAACTCAGTTGAACGGTACAAAAAGAAACATCGATAGGGGGCGCTTTGGGCAAAAAACATAATTCGTTGACATTTCGGACGCTAACTGGAAACGGGGCGCTACGATCAGTTAGTAATAATGAAAACACATTTTCTACCTCTGCTCAACACTTCTGAATAAATTTAGACCAAAAACATCAATGATACTGGAAATTTATTTACAAAAAATAACACTACAGAAGATGCTCGAAATTTCGACCTTGGGCCATGATGCAGGCTTCGCACCTCCGTCGCATTGAGGAGTGTGTGTTTCCAACAATGCCAGGAGTATCTCTGATCTGCCCTGCAGCTGCCACAATGCGCGCCACAAGTTCTTCAGCACTGCTGACAGGTGTATGGTATACCTCGGCCTTCAGGTAACCCCAAAGGAAGAAATCCAAGCAGGTGAGGTCTGGTGATCGGGTAGGCCAGTGAACTGGACCCCCACGCCCGATCCACCGCTGGCCATACCTTGCGTTTAGATGGAGACGCACGTCGTTCGTGTAATGGGCCGGAGCTCCATCGTGCTGGAACCACATCTGGCGACGCGAACCTTCGGGTACGTGCGCCTCCTCCAGAAGCTGCGGCAGCACTTGATCCAGGAAAATCAGGTAATTTCCACCTGTCAGCCGTTCAGGTAACAAATAAGGGCCAATGAGGCAATCCCCCAGAATGCCGGCCCACACATTTACTGAGAAACGCTCCTGGGCTGCTCGGCTTCTGGTTTCATGTGGATTTTCATCACACCACACATGACTGTTGTGGGCGTTCCACATTCCCTCCCGGCTGAAGGTGGACTCGTCCGTAAACAAAATGCTGTTTACAAAACGGGGATCCCTGGATCTCATCGCCAAGTACCATCTTGAGAATTCCACTCGAGGGCCAAAATCCTGCTCTCTGAGCAACTGCACCCGCTGGATGTGGTAGGGGTGCAGATTCCGGGAACGTAAGATGCGCCACGCAGTTGCTTGCGAAATGCCAACATGTCTAGCGATATCTCTCGTGCTAAGACCTGGGTTGTCCTCAACCAGGTTAAGCACAGCCTCTTCGTTGTCGGGGGTGCTCACTGATCGCTCCCGTTCAGGCCTGACTCCGTCGAAAGATCCCGTTGTGGACAACCTCTGGTGTACTCGAGCGAAGAAGGCATGGCAGGGGATTTGCCTGTTGGGGTAACGCTCGGCGTACAACCGCTGAGCGGCTCGTCCATTACAACCAGCAGCGCCATAAGCCAAATGCATGTCAGCCAATTCAGAGTTTGTGTACCGTTCCATCCTACTACCGATCTGCAGACAAGTAACCCGAAGCTTAAGTAGGTACCGCACGTTCAAAAGACGTGTCTGCGCATACAACTACGTCATCTCGCGTTGTCGTCTACGCATTACATATCGATATGGTACGATATCTTTTGCATAAATCAGCAAAAAGCACCTTATGTAAATTTTATTGCGCGCATTGTGCATGATTGAAACCAGCTATGTTTGTTAAAAAAAACAAACAAACTGCAGTTTTAATAGCTTCTTATGATAAGTAAATTACTCTCTTGTTTTGTTTCTAACTGATCGTAGCGCCCCGTTTCCAGTTAGCGTCCGAAATGTCAACGAATTATGTTTTTTGCCCAAAGCGCCCCCTATCGATGTTTCTTTTTGTACCGTTCAACTGAGTTTCAGAGAGCCCCAGCAAACAGAATCATGAAAATGCATGCCATAAGTCAAGAAATCTGTTTGTTTATCTCTTAGGAGCCTTCGAGTTTCGACCACCCTGTACTTTGACATTTTATTCCGGCTCTTACGCTTTTTGCAGGGCTCTACTTTTGAGTTCAAACTTTAAGTTAGAGTATAAACTTTGGCGAGCATGTGTTAAATTATCAAAATAACGGGCTTAAAGTTGTTGTCTAGCTCTCCAAAGTCTGCAGCGCCCCCTATCCATGTTTTAAGAGATACGCTTATCAAATTGGTACTGAAGAAAGTCTAAACAAACAGAATCATTTCGACGCAACAAGCAAGAAAATCTAACCATTTCCCTAGTTTTTATGACGTTTCGAATTTCGGCACCCAAATTTTCGAAAGCGCCTAGCGCCTTACCATCGCGTCAGGGACCCTACATTCCCTATTCAAAAATGTTCGTCTAGGTGTGCTCTATCGATCCTTAAAGTTTGTCACCGACGAGCTGAATCACCCTGTATTTATATATATATGCATTTACTTTAACATAGCTAACCACACATACGTACATTCTAATGTGCGACGTATCAACGATCTTGCGTACACAACAGCTGCGTTCAAAAATCCTAAATTAAACTTTCATTTTGCCAGTCTATGAATTTTAAAGGTCTGGAAAAAACAGTCACTTTTGAAATGTCAAAATCTCAAATTGTTTTCTTAATTCTGTCTCAGCTTTCTTAATTTACTTCTGCGAAAATTTTATACAACCAACCAACCGTAAACAAACGAAAGGGAAACAAATTGGGAAAAGTTGATTTTTTTATGAGAGTGACCTCTTGATTTTAATTAAATACTCAGTTAATAATTGGAATTTCGAAATTCTGAAGCTCATGTGCATCAGGAGAGTTTTGTGGCTGGGCTACTCTCAAAAATATTTTGAGCCTCTTACGTGCTGTAGATTTTGCTAGCCATCGCAGACACACGCACACACACACACGCGCGCGCAGACAGACAGAGCGTTTTTTTTATTACTATAGATTATAACCATCAATAATAAATTACAGGATTTCGTTTGCGGGAAGACAAACAAATCAGAAAATATCTTTGGTTTCATTTTCCTAGGAATAAATTAATTCGAGTTTTCAAATTAGTTATGCATTTTTTATGCTGAATTAAATTTAGCATGCTAAAAGATGTTTACTGAATACAGATAAAACGATTCACAGGACCACGCCAAAAAATAGATATATGGACGTCAACAATGACAATTTCTGGAAGTGTGATTTTACTAGTTTTAAGAGTATTTTAGTCTGAGTTAAATTTTAGCTAAACAGTAAAAGACAGGCATTTCGTTCGCGGACAGACAAACAAATCAAAAAGTATCTATTTTTCTTACATGAATAAATGAATTTTTTTTTATTAGTTATGCATTTTTATGCTGAATTACATTTAGCATACTAAAAGATGTTTACTGAAAACAGGTAAAACGTTTTACAGGACTACGCAAAATATTAAGTGAGTTATTGTAAATGATACGCTTTTCGTTCGCGGGCAGACAAACAAATCAGAAAATATCTTTGGCTATATTTTCCGAGGAATAAATGAATTCGTGTTTTCAAATTAGCTATGCATTTTTATGCTGAATTATATTTAGCAATACTAAAAGATGCTTACTGAATACAGATAAAACGATTTACCGGACCACGCAAAAAATTAGATATATGACCGTCAATGGATGATAATTTCTGGAAGTGTGATTTTATTAGTTTTAAGAGTATCGTTTAGTCTGAATTAAATTTAAGCTAAATAGTAATGTGAATGTAAAGGTAGCAGATAAAATACAGGGCGGCATAAATATGTTCAATTAAGTGTCCGTGTATTGGCACAAATTCCTGAAAGAGAAATTTCAATTTATAATTCGTTTGCTTGCTAAGCTAGATTTTCTATCTGATCTGGTCTGATATCAAATTTCCAAGCTTATATTATGGTATTTATTTAACATTTTCCATTAAACAAATTACTATTTGTAAGTCAATGCCTTTGCAAATATTGATAGAAATTCTTTTCTCATGTACTAAATACATCGTAAACGTGCTTTGAAAATTCAAATGTTTTAAAATTATGCATGATGGGCTTAGCGGCCATCTTTCCATATTTTACACAAATTTCTAAACAACAAGTTTGTAAAGGAAAGCGTAAAAAGTTTGCATTAAGTACAATTTCGAACTTCTGATTTTAACTATGGACAGACATATTTAACACGTTACCACCCGGTGATCTATTTATAGATTCCCTTCAATTAAGCAAAACTTTTAAATTTCAATACCAGAATTTTAATACGGAAATGTCTGCTTAAGTAACAATTGAGTTTTATATTTTAACTACGGATTTGGGTACAAAGAAATTAGTTATTAGAAAAATTTCAAGAAAAATTACTCTGTAAAATGGAAGTCGTAGCTGCCACCAATTTTATGGAGTAACGTAACACAAACATTTTTCAGTGTAGCTTTTTGATAAATAGAGAGTATACGATGTTCCTTAAAAAAATCAGAAAATACACTACATTTCTGGCTAAAACATTTTGCATCTACAGGCACATTTTAATATACCGAAAAAAAAATACGAACAAATGTTTGAAATGGTAATTTTGAACCATCATATATATAAAAAAGAGTAAATTAAAATATCGAGCACTCGTGGTTGACTCTAATAATGGTACTCTAAACTAAACCCGAAATATTCTTAAAATATCCAATAATGGTACCGTTTCCTTACTGTCTCATCTGTGTCATTTGAAACATGTTTATCCTACTTTTAAAATGGCCGAATCACAAGAATTTTATCAATTTTCTCTTATTATCCCTTATATAAACACCCCTAAATATCTACAAAGTTATTAAAAATTAGGGATAGCATATTTCTTATTTAATTAAATAAGGTATTTTTGACTCTGGATATAAAACATTTCATTACAATTATTTCTATAACTATGTTATATAGAAATAAAATTATTTGTTTTCATCAGAAATAAAACTATTTGTTTTCATTAGAAATAAAACTATTTGTTTTCATCTTGAAAACTTTTTATTATATCTCTACTGAAATCTAAATATGCCACTTTACAAATATGTGCGCGAAATTATTATTATTACTTTACATTTTTCTGAATATTGATTATTTTACATTTTAATAACCAAATGGTCAATATTATGTCACACACTGTTTAAAAAAAAAAGTTTACTTACTCCAAATCTAAGTAATATACTATAAGCGATGGCATAAGTTCTTTATGCCAAGCCCACAACGCTGTTCCGACTAGACCAGCACTCAATATTCCTACATGAAGAATAATGCCTTTTTTTGCATCCCTGTGGAAGAAATAATAGGAGAGTATAGTATTATTTTTAAAAACGAGTAAAATTCGAATTTGAATTTAATTGTGCTATTATACAATGTCACAACTCAAAGTTATATATATATATAAGGTAGTCTGGTGTAATAACGCCAGGCGGGTAATAACGCCAAGTGCTAATATTTTGCATAATTATGAAATAATCTGGTAAACGACAACCCATGTGCTCTGCGCAGAAGGGTTTTGAGTCATATAAATCGCAAAAAACAACTTCAAGTTAATTTGTTTCATTTTTAGGTCTTATTGTTTTTACAAGCAACTAAAATTAACGTTTGATCTAAAATTTGCGAGATACGTTTTGTCATATGAAGACTATTTTTTTAATCCGGAAATACTTTGTTAATTACATAAATTTGTAGTACATTTCATGGACTTTCAAAATATTGTTGAAGATTTTGGATATCTTCTCGAATAATTTGTAATTTAAAGTGTACAGCGCAATAGCTATAACGGGGTAATAACGCCAATCCTTGGCATTATTACCCCAGTAGCTTCCCTACAGAGGCCGAGCTATATCCTAAATACCGATTCAAATAAACACAGTTAAAACTGTGCATTGTTTCTAATAATTCTATTTAAGCGGTCCTTTTTAAGCAAAAAGAAACTCACGGTCTGACATTCGTTTGGCTCATCCTCCCCTCCCCACACCACACCTTTATTTTTCTTACACTTTCACAAGAAATTGAACATTTTCAATAGCTTAGAATGCAATTTGTCAATTTCTAAGTTTGTGGAATTTTTGAAGTGAAAACTTCTTTAGCGGCGCTGAGCACTTTTTGTATGGGTAAAAACTTCCAAACTCGCGTCAGGGTCACGTGATGCTGATCGAAAAAGCGTAAGATCGAGGGGAAGGGAGAGAAACTAGTATCTTTTACTCTTTCTACCGTGCCTGAGTGTGCTGCTCCGTTTAGGCGGCACAGGGCGCTTGCGCGAATGTCCGTGTGTGTTTTTTTTAAGTTATAATTGTATTTAAGTTTAACAACTTATACTGTTAATAGATGGAATAAAATGTTATGAAAGAAAAAGTATGACATTGTGCATTGATTATGCTGCAGTTTCCAACTACTTTTTTTCATTTTTTTTTTTATTGTATTTAAACAATAACAACATAAATTGATACCAAATGGAATAAAAAGTTAAGAAAGAAAAAACATGACATTGCACATCAATTATGCTGCACTTTCCAACCATTTTTTTCAATTCCTTAAATTTTCAATTGTATTTAAAGTTTAACAACTTACATTGTTATCAAATTGAATAAAAAGTTAAGAAAGAAAAGACATGACATTGCTCATCGATTATACTACACTTTTCAACCAATTTTTAAAATTATAATTGTATTTAAAGTTTAACAACATATACTGTTACCAGAAGGAATAAAAGGTTAAGAAAGAAAAAATATGACATTGTGCATCAATTATGCTGCACTTTCCAACCACTTTTTTCAGTTTTTTTAATTTTTGATTGTATTTAAATAGTAACAACATAAATTGATACCAAATGGTATAAAAAGTTAAGAAAGAAAAACATGACATTGCACACCGATTATGCTGCACTTTTAAACCTTTTTTTTTATATATATATATTTTCAATTGTTTTTAAGGTTTAACAACTTATATTGTTATCATATGGAATAAAATGATAAGAAAGAAAAGACATGATATTGTACATTGATTATGCAGTACTTTCCAACCAATTTTAAAAATTGTAATTGTATTTAAACCTTAACAACTTATACTGTTACCAGAGGGAATAAAATGTTAAGAAAGAAAAAGTATGACATCGCGCATTGATTACATTGCACTTTCCAACCATTTTTCTCTGTTTTTTTTTTAAATTTTTGATTGTATTTAAATAGTAACAACATAAATTGATACCAAATGGAATAAAAAGTTAAGAAAGAAAAAACATGACATTGCACATCAATTATGCTACATTTCAAAACCATTTTTAAAAATTTTAATTGTATTTAAAGTTTAACAAAATATACTGTTACCAGATGAAATAAAAAGTTAAGAAAGAAAAATCGTGATATTGTGCATCGATTATGCTACACTTTCCAACCATTTTTTAAAAAATTGTATTTAAAGTTTAACAACTTATATTGTTTGATTACTATTCAATTTGTTGCAAGTTTCAGAAGATACGGTCGTCCAGCAGCAGGAGTAGCTATTTATAAAAGGTTGTTTGATGTAATGGGCATATATTTCCACAATTCATATGAATGTGCATGTGAGGTACACCAGTATGTTTAGTAGTAATGTTTTTGATATCAGTGATATATGTGTTTGTGTTGCCACTCTGAAAATGAAAAACTAATTGTATTGGTTGCCATTTATATTTCACCGGATAAGTCTTTAAGTGCAAATGAGAATTTTTGTATGAAAATTTATTTATTTGTTCTAAAGAGGCTTCTGCATTACTTCAAGATAGAATTGGAAAGAGATTTGATGATTTGCCGATGATTTTGAGTAGGGATTTCAACATCAACTTTGTGGGTGATGAAAATCTACAATTAATTGGATTTTTAAATAGAAAATTCGATTTAACAATGACCAACCATCGCAATCTTAGCACAGAGAGATAAAAAATTACAATTGATGCAGTCATTACAAGATATTTAAATAGAATTGAATCAAAATTGTTTGCTATATATTTTAGTTACCATAAACCTATAATATCAAATCTAGAATATAATGATAATAATGATGATGATGATGATGGAAGAATTGTTGAAATGGATATGAAAATTCATAAGTTTTATGGGTATTTATTTCAAAGAATACCAACTGACGATATTTCATATTTCATGCATTTGTAAATTTATGTTTTAAGCAATAGATTGCAATTTTTGTATGTAAAATAATATAAGTAACCAGAAAATACAAAACAAACAGCTCTGGAAAGTGTAGCTATAGGAAAGCATTTGTTTGTTCGCTCGTGTGCTTGAACTGCAATAGCCATTGTGACAATGTCAGCTCCTTCATCACCGAAGTGAATTTAGAAGCAGAGTTTGACCGACTCAATATTTCAGGATACTGTAACCCCTCGGGGATGAGCGACGCGTATACGTGCCGCAAAAAATCTTAAGGATCCTTGTTTGTCCCCACCAGTAAAATTTTGTGGTAAAATTTGCCTCATTTAATCGGAGCGTTTTCGTGATTTAATAAGGCACAAATTTCTGTTTTTAAAATCCGGTGAAAAAACTTTTAAAATTTCATAAAAGGCTCCCGTCGCGAAAGAGTTAAATCAAGTGGAGACACAACCTGAGCCATGAATATAATGATGAATTTCCTGTCGAAAAATATCAAGCAGGCGCTTCAAAGTTACCAAAACAACATTCGTTAGCTAACAACACGGCATTTCTCTCTTTTTTTTCCCTATTTACAATCTTCCAAATGTGTTATTATTATATTAAACCTACTTAAAACTCATAATTGTACTTAAATCAGACTACTAGAAAAAAAAATCGGTGCTCTCATTTATTCGGAGTTGTTTGTGAGTTTTATATCTTTCCTAATTACTTGATTTTTACTTATTTTGCTAATAAAAATCAAAAAGATTTAAAACCTGGTAATAAAATATTAACATATTCGAAATGCAACTACACTTAACTAAAAAGTTTTCAAATTGGGGGTTCAAAAGAATGCGTAGTGATTGTATGGAGTTTTCGCCCTCCGATTATGAAAATTGATTATATCTTTAATTTTTTTTTTTTTTTTTTTTTTTTTTTTTTTTTTTTTTTTTTACTCATATTGTTAAAACTATACACAGAAAAAACATTACATGCGGAAAAACGTAGGAAATTAAATTTTCTAGTTTAATTTAACGCATTTTTTTTTTTTTAAGTTTAACCCATAGGGTAAAACCTTTTTTTTTTTTTTTTTTTTTTTTTTTTTTTTTCCATGTTTTATCGCTAATAACTTTTTAAGCCGATCAGATGTATGAAAATGTTGAAAAATGTGCTTAGCATGCTTAGCACCCCCCAAAAAGATAAAGAAAGAAAGAGAAAAAAGTTCTTCAAAACTTTCTCAGCAAAATCCTAGATTGATTGGATTAATAGGCTAACATGGAATTTCGTGATTGGGGAGTTTCAGTTACAGCGAAGCTTTAAATGTTGGATTACGATAAGACTGCATATAATGTAATAGTTTTCAGAAATATCAACGACATACTTTGTTAAGGAATCCATCTACGTTGGGAGACATTTCTTTTATTTATTTATTTATTTATTTATTTATTTATTTATTTATTAACTCCACTTTTGACACATTTTTTGGTACTTTTTAGTATAATCGGACATAGAAAAATACATATAATATCTATGCAATTTTTTTAATTTTTGAAGAGATTTGGTCATTTTTTAGCATTTATTTATGAAAACGGCTCCGGCTCTAAAATTTAAAAAAAACTTGCATGTAACACATATATTTTTTCAACACATGCATATTATTCCTCATACACTCCTGAGTGTAATGAACCAAAAGCTAGTCAATATACAAAAAGCTAAACGAGATACAGTTGATATATACAATCACATAGAAAATTTCAATAATTTTACATGTAATTCTTCATAAAAATAACTATTTATCTACAAAATAAGTCACTTAGAGCTAGTTTTTTAGTTCATTACACTCTAGATATTACCGAAAAGCTACACAAAAAAATTTATGATTATAAGATAATACAATTTTGAGTTAGATCAATAATCGTTTACTTTTTCCGATGAAAATCTAATTTTTCAGAAAACTCATTTAAAGTTTTCAGCTTCGATTTAAATTATCATCATCTCTTATTTTACTTACCCATCATACGTAGTAAAGGGTAAGTCTTGCAATCGTTTTGAAAATCGAAAAAAAAATTTTGACGGATTTACACGTTTCGGACACTGGAGATTCCGAAAAACATATTTTTAGAAAAAAAAAAATTTGCCGTCCGTCCGTCTGTGTGTCTGTGTGTCTGTCTGTCTGTAACCGCTCTATCTCCCGAACAAATTGAGATAGGGACTTGAAATTTTGTATGTGCTTAGTATGTAAGAATGGGACGAAGCCTATTTAATATCAGTAACCTCGATTATCCGGAACAATTTTTTTCGGACCCTCGAAAAATTCGGTTTGATGAAAGGTATATAAAAATTTTCGAACTTTTTTATTTTAAGGAGTGGATGTAAAAAGCAATAAATTAACACAAATTTTGCATAAAAAGCGAAGTCGATCGGATTATTAGTTGTCGAGATATTTCTAATCCTGTTTTCCACATTCTTTGATTTTTCTTGACCCTGTATTTCATTCAAATTTCAATTCAAAAATATCTTTTAATTGGAAATGAGACACTTAATTCGATGCAAGAAACCGTTAGAGAATATGATAATTATTTTTAGAGTTATAAGGATGTTTCTTTTATGCAATTCAGTGCTAGTAGAATAGTTTGGCGTTTCATACAATTTATCGAAATTGGTTCATCAGAAATTCATTAATAGAGCATGATGATGTGTTAAAAATACTTAAATATACGTTTATATTTTATTTTGGAATTGTAATGCATTTTATAATTTTTTTACATATGTTATGTTTTCATATATTATGTTATGTATATCCATGATGGGTAAGTATTACGGTGGCCTCCAACGACTAGTTTTAATAAAAAGCTCTAATTTCATTTCTAATAGACGTACAGGAAAAATAAAAAAGGATTTAGAAATAGAAATGTTAATTCAATAACAAAAAAAAAAAAAAAAAAAAAATGCGAATTTTTATCGAAATTGACGTTTTAAATGTTAGACGTATACCTCAAGAAACAATTAGTATTTGGAAATTCATGATACATTACAAAGGGAAGCAGAAATGTGAAGGTGATTCCAGTAATAAAGGTGGTGTACGAATAAAAAAAGACAAAATACTGAAAAATGCAATGAGTTAAGGTGTTTTTGTTTATCCATACAAGCCCAGATTACATATGAGTTTATTTATTTATTTATTTATTTTCATTTAGGTAGAACTTTTAGATCACCTAAGTATGAAATCGCAGTGTTTCACTTGCCTAACTGTCCTTGCTAGCTTATTATATTCTAAAGATAGCAAAATTCGGGATTTTATCGTTCAAAAATTTCCAAAGATAATTTTCATATCTCAGAACCCACAAGGTTTGGCGGAGGCCTAATTTAGTATTCTCTGTTTTAAGGGGACTCTACCAATTTCAAAACATCGTCTGCTCCGTAATATTAAACCTTTGGTCATATTGTTTTTGAATGTTTCGTCTAATTTAAATTTTTTCAATGATTTTTTTGCATACGACAGCTGAGGTGGTTCTTTAATATGGTTTCTCTGTTTTTTAATTATTCGATTTCAGTGGTATTTTTTTTAATAAAGGTACTTTCCCTTTCGAAACCGGTACCGAAAGAGAAAGTATCTTTATTAAAAAATTTGCAACCGAAATCGAAAATTTTAAAATTAACTATATGAGAGATCAACCTTAGATATCCTGTGCAAAAAAAAAAAAAAAAAAAAAAAAAAAAAAAAAAAAAAAAAAAAGTTTAAAAATATTCAAATTTAAATGACAAAATTTGAAAACAACCTACCCATAGGTTTAACATTACCGATAGGGTATTTTAAAGTAAGGGAAGAGTCTCCTTAAATTGTGATTTGCATTATGGAGGAATTTTTTATCGTTTCCTTATCTAAAATTACGGTATTAAATAATAAAATTTTTAATACGTACTTTTTAAAAGTAAGAATTTTTTAACTATTTAACAATCACATAACCCCAAATTCCAGTTTAATAATTTCAAGACACAGAGCTGTCACAGCAGGGGAGAATGACTTCCTAGACCCAAAAATAGTCACTCACCACGAGCGAATGGCGATTAAAATGTGGCGACTAAATAAAAATAAACTACCAGCCACATTTTTTTTTCACACATTTATTTAAAAAGGATTCCGTTTTATAATTAGTTTGATCTCCATTTCTTATACTCATGGGGGTTTCTAGACCTTACATTTTAAGTGATCATTTTTTGTCTGAGCTCTGTTAACGGTTGTAATTTGTGTAAGGAATTTTCATTTAATTTAATCGATCAAGAATTAAAATCGCAATAAAGTGAAATGGGTCAACCACACTGTAAAAGATATCCGTTAATATACACAAACTTTTCCCTAAAATTTTACGGAATAGTTTGATTTTTTCCAAGAAAACAGCAGTATTTCCGTTTTTTGCTATTTCGAGATTAAAAATACAGTAACTGTTTCGTAAATCACGCCGCAAACAGAACATCTTCCGTTTTAAACAACACAAGTTATCAGTATTTTTAACTGATAAGTGTCGTGGCGCCATCTGTATGACAAATAGAAAAACATAGCAACATTTCTCTTATTTTTTTCTGTTTTAATTATAAAACGATGGCATATTTTTACAATATTAAAATAATAATAATAATAATTATTATTATTAATTCTTTTTAAGTTTCAGATAGTTAAGGAAAGTATTTTGTTTTTTTAGTTTGATTTTGTTTAATTTATTTATGTTATAATATAAAAAGTGCGTATGTTATTTAAAGTGGAAAAAAATCTACTTTTAATTTTAATATATATATTTTTTAATCTATTCAAATTAAGAAGTTCGCACATAAAATTTAAAGTATGTTAAAAAGATAGCATATTTTTAGAAATTAAAAAAAAATAATAATAAGATTTATTAATTCTTTTTAAGTTTGAGATAGCTAAGAAAAGTTTTTTTTTTTTTCAGTATAATTTTAAATATGTTTAATTTATTTATATCATGATATAAAAAGTGCGAAAGATATTTTAAGTGAAAAAAAACTATTTTTAATTTTAATATATACATATTTTAATATATTCAAATTAAGAAATTAAAATTTAAAATATATCGAAATATATTACCGAAATTATTATCATTTTGGCGATTACCTAAGTTATAAAAATCAATAAATGTAATTAATTTTAATAACCCATAACCCATAGTAATTATCTTTATTGAGTTTATAATAGATCGTCATACAAAATATTTTTTAAAATACATGGGTTTTTTTTTTTTTTTTTTTTAAGTGTGTTAGTATCTTTTTATAAAATAAATAAATAAATATGAATAAAATAGCGTTAAAACTCTTCCAAAAAAGAAGGAAACAAAATTTTTTAATACTTTCATTTATGCATGTAATATTTTAAAGGTTAAACTTTTTTTTTTATAAAACTAAAATTAAAAAGCTAACTATTAGAAATTATAGAAAGAAAATCTGTAAAACTTGATTTAGAATTGTCCGTTCAATAAAAAAATATTATCTATACAAAAATTAACCCGCGTTCAAAAAATTTGTCATTACTTCATGAAATGCATCCGAAATAAGTAAAGGTATTTGAAATGGTGCTATATGAAATCATAGCGTAATGGTATTACACTACCGGCTACGACAGACAAGGTCGTGAGTTCAAACCCCATGGAAGGTTAGTAACATTTCTTCTCTGTTGTTTAAATTAAATGTATATAATGTGTCCCTGATATTAACGTGCCTTTGTAAAGTAAAGAATAAAAATCACAAAGATGTTAGTTTGTCCTTGAAAAATTCTTTTAACTTTTCAAACGAAAATTTTTACATAAGAAAATATTAAAAAACGGAAATATTTTGTGAAAAAACGGAACTATTCCTGGAAATTTTTTTCCGTTAAAAAACGGAAGTAGTACTGGTGTCTACATTACCAGTACTATTTCCGTTTTTTAACGGCAAAATTTTTTACAGTGCAGCCATTGGTTACCAGCTAAAAATCTCAATTTTCAGGCCTAGGATTTTCTCACCCTGAATCATTGTTAATAGATAAAACTTTATAATCAAAAAGGAGTTATACGACATTAAGATGCTACATATGCGAAGAAAAAAAATGATTAAAACATAATACCTCGTATTAACAACAAAATATTAATAAACAAGTAATGAATCAGTGCTTTGTTCTTCTTACTCCTTACTTTCAATATTATCAGTCCTTGAACGTTTTAAAATTTCAGATACTGTACATAACCCCTTTTTTATGCACATTCGTGCTTTTGCGACACTAGTAGAAACGGAATATAACTTCATTCATTTTGAAAAATAGATCATTACCTCTATAGGGCAGTTTCATATGACGTCACAAATCGACCACAGGAGGTCAAACAACCCTTCAGTGGTAATTATGATTGGTAGCTGAGAGGATTATGGGTGCGTCTGGAGGTCAATCAAACAGTTGTTATTGAAGTATGAAAATGTTACAGCTGATTACAATTAAGAATATTCGTAGAATGAACTGAGACCCGTTCGGTATGATTGCAAAGATTTGACCCATACCTGTCACAATTGAACGAATCCTATTGATAACAACATTTAAAAACAGTAAGAGTTTGAACCTGTCTTTTCCATACCAATCTTACTTTCAACTACTCGAAACCCTAAAACGTTTATCATAATTTTGCATTAAAATTGCTATTTCTGATTTTTTTTTCGTCTTTGTTTTTTAGCACTTTCCAGTAAAGTTGAAAAGTGCTTATGTATTCGGTTTGTCTGTCCGTCTGTCCGCGCTCTAGCTCCTGTAAATACACTCGGATTGCCCTGAAAATTTTGTACGTTATGTTTTGAAAGTCTCAAAAACATAGCTTAAAAATTCTGAAAAGTATCGTTGATAGAATGAGATCAAAATCCTTTATTCCCTAAATGAAGTAAAAAGATGAGGGGCTGTATCCATATTCCATTGTTTAGTGCCTACACAATATTGCATGTACAACTACACTATATTGCCATTGATTATGGGACACTTGCGATTTTAGACATTTTACTAAATATCTAGAAAAATACACGAGGAATCATCTCGAAACTCTTAGTGTATAAATATAATAGTATACGTCATACATCTCCGTGAAGATTTTTTACCGAAACTCAATAGGGGACCGTCAACAAATTAAAAAAGAATGAATATCTTTTGAATAACCCTGTCAAAACTCATGTAGCAAAAGCGCTCAAACTCTAGATTATGATTGAATGCCTTATTGTAATACACTGTGTTCATTTTTATGCAAATAGCATGCATACTCGCAGAGTCATTAAGGTTTTTAAAAAAAGGCCCCAAATTTTTCAAAGTTTTTCCCTTATAATTTTCAGAGTTCTTAATATAAAATAATATTGTTTTCAGAAAATATGACAAACAACATTGCACACAGTACCCTGTAATCAGAATTAAAAAAAAATAAAAATTGTATAAAAAATGAGTAGGTTTACTAAATAATTTTTTACTGCGCATGCGTCAACGATATCAAAATTTCATTTGCATATTATGTTAGCTAAATGTATAGAGCAACTTTTGTATAAGTCTCAAAATCATAGCTTGAAAATTCTGAAAGTAATCGTCTATAGAAAAAGGACAAAATCCGTTGTTTCCAAAATGAAGCAAAAAAATGAGGGATTTTATCCAGAAGTAGTAATACATCCCG
This sequence comes from Maratus speculifer, assembly GCA_964019185.1. Classification (NCBI taxonomy): domain Eukaryota; kingdom Metazoa; phylum Arthropoda; class Arachnida; order Araneae; family Salticidae; genus Maratus; species Maratus speculifer. The sequence goes on along the minus strand of OZ025298.1, from coordinate 185,746,147 downwards.
TATTGTGTATTCTACATTGACACTAATCAATGAATGTATGGATACAACCCCTCTTGTTTTTGCTTCATTTTGAGAATAACGGATTTTCAACTTATTCAATTGACGATTATTTTCAGAATTTTCAAGTTATGATTTTGTGACTTTCACAAAAGTTGCTCTATACATTTAGCTAACATAACATGCAAATGAAATTTTGATATCGTTGACGCATGCGCAGTAAAAAATTATTTAGTAAACCAACTCATTTTGTATACAATTTTCATTATTTTTTAATTCTGATTACAGGGTACTGTGTGCAATGTTGTTTGTCATATTTTCTGAAAAAAATATTATTTTATATTAAGAACTCTGAAAATTATAAGGAAAAAACTTGGAAAAATTTGGGACCATTTTTATAAAAACCTTAATTACTCTGCGAGTATGCATGCTATTTGCATAAAAATGAACACAGTGTATTACAATAAGACATTCAATCATAATCTAGAGTTTGAGCGCTTTTGCTCCATTAGTTTTGACAGGGTTATTCAAAAGATATTCATTCTTTTTTAATTTGTTGACGGTCCCCTATGGAGTTTCGGTAAAAAATCTTCACGGAGATGTATGACGTATACTATAATATTTATACACTAAGAGTTTCGAGATGATTCCTCATGTATGTTTCTAGATATTTAGTAAAATGTCTAAAATCGCAAGTGTCCCATAATCAATGGCAATATAGTGTATATTTGCATAAAACCCCTGATTTTTTTGCTTCCTTTTAGGAATAACGGATTTTGAGTTGATTCTATAGACGATCATTTTCAGAATTTTCAAGCTATGTTTTTGAAACTTTTTACAGAAGTTGCTCTATACATTTAGCTAACACAATATGCAGATGAAATTTTGATATCGTTGACGCATGCGCAATGAAAAATTATTGACAAACCTACTTATTTTTCATACAACTTTTATTATTTTTAAATTCTGATGACAGGGTATTGTGTACAATGATATTTGTCATATTTTCAGAAAAGAACATTATTTTATATTAAGAACTCTGCAAATTATAAGCGAAAAACTTGGAAAAATTTAGGACTGTTTTTATAAAAACCTTAATTTCTCTACGAGTGTATATGCTATCCTTATTAAAAATAAACACAGTACATTACAATAAGCCATTTAATCATAATGTGCGGTTTGAACGCTTTTGCTACATTAGTTTTGATACGGTTATATAAAAGATCTTCTTTCTTTTTCAATTTGTTGACAGTCCCCTGTTCGATTTCGGGGGAAAAGGTCTTCGCGAAATTATATAACGCGTACTATTTTGTTTTTACACCTGGAGTTTCACCACATTTTGATTTATATTTCTTTCATTACTTACTTAATTACCAATTATGCTTAACTTTTGAACACCAGTGTATTAAACTGTTTCATGCATAATACAATTGATGTATGTCACTGAGGCTTAATATAAATTATACGATACTGTCTTGCATAATATGAAGTACATTGCATTTACAGGGACACACAAAAGATTTCAAATAGTATATTCTTTACGACGTACTGTATATGTTTCCGATGATGGCTGATGGATGGATGTAATACATTTTAATTATGATATGCGCGTTTAAGTTTCACTAAATCTTTGTACATTATATGGTGTGTATAAATGCTACAGTTGATATACAGGGCTACGTAAAAGAGCTCGCCAACGTTACTGAGTATGAGCGTAAATTACTTAAAGGTGGTTCTGAAATAAGCTATGCATTTTTACACTGAATTGCATCCAATTTACAAAGAAATTTTTGCAGAATATAGATAAAATGATATACAGGGCCACGCAAAGAATTGAGTACATGAATACTTATGAATGACAATTTATAACAATGTGATTTCAGTTGTTTTAAGAGTGTTTTAGTTTAAAATAAATTTTAGCTTCTTACTGAAGTGTAATAAAGGTAAAAGGTAAACTACAGGTCTGGACAAAAGTTTGCAAGTATGTTTCCACCTATTAGTATAAATTGCTGAAAAAGACATTTTAAACTTTAACTAAATTTTCCCAATATATAGTATGTACATCAACTGACAGATCAAATACAGGGCTTTTCAAAAGTATTGGAATACATATTTGGCTATCTACCCGTATTTTCCTAAATAATGAAGTTTTGTTCAAGATTTCATGAAGTGTTAAAGTGCTTTATAATCTATGCTTAAAGCATGATTTTTCGTACTTGCTCTGTTCAGAGATTGAGATCTGCAGATACTTTAACTAGACATTGTGTAATCCTTTAATTTTTACATCTTATATTTCAAGTAGTATTCTAAACTGTTATCAGTAAAAAATATGCAACTGATTTCCCTTTAGTAAACACATAATTATAAATCATTGAATTATGAAATTTTTAACTTTTCTTACTTTAATAATACTGGCACCGTAAACAGTGATATAAAAAACAACTGCATATCCACGGAAATATACCAGGTATGAGCCATACACTAAAAATAAGAAAAGGAAAGATTAGTAAGTTGCCATAGTGAAAAAGAAACCTGTTTACTTTACATGGAAAAAAGTTCACAACAACCAAAATTGTTTTCTTATTCTTAATAAATTATACACTGTTTATTATAATATCAAAATCTACTAAAATAAGAGAAAGTGCATAGTAAATTCAGCTTTTTTTTTGCCACGTAAAATGACAGTTTTTTATTGGCGTCCTGGGTGATAGTTTTTCTTGTAAAATCAACATTATTTTCTGACACAAGGTTCTAGATGTTATGTTCCTATACAATTTTTCCTACAGAATAGCTCTAGAAATTTTTACTACCACCGTGTGAAAACATGATATATACTTAAGAGGTTTTATAAATGAACCTGTCTAAAGTGACCACCCTTGGGACCGGCTAAGATATAGAGGTGGTCACTTTATGGAATGTCTTTTAAAACGACACATTAAAATTTTTTTATCTCAAAAAATAAAACAAAGTATAATTAAGAAAAGATGCACTATATTAAGTAATAAACTGATTAATTAACAAGTATAACAACTGAATTACTAATTTAAAATGTACTACATAGAATATAATTTACTTAAAACACTCATTATTTTTTAAAATAAGTTGAAATTCCGTAGTGATTGATTTAAATACCACGTAACTACAAGGTATACTATAATTTTAAAAGCGTTTTTATTTTCATTTTAATTGTACAATGATTTCTATAACTGGCAGTAATGAACATCAATTATTAATCATCCTTGACAAGTGCAAATATAATTACAGTAAAGAACAAGGTGATCACTTTATAGATTAAGCAGATAGTGACTATAGGAGATAATTTCCTGTACTTTTTTGCATTAAAAAAAGATTTCAGAAAATAACCACTTTAGTCTCTTAGTTTGGAAATTTTCGGCATGCAAAAAAATGGATCGTCACATTTTACAGGTTCAAATAACATTGATAATGACGTGCTAACTGGTCACTTTACACAGAAGAACACATTAGGCAGGTGATCACATTACCGGACAATTCTCATATTTTTTTATATGAGCATGAGTAAATTTTCCCAAAAGCGGTCACTTTAGCCAGGTGGTCACTTTACCAAGGTGGTCACTTTAGCAGATTTCCCTGTAATTTAGCAATCGAATAATTTTATCTATATCTTAAATAAGTTAGCAGGCATGGAAGTACGAAATGAGAAAAAAAAGTTGGAAACTTTTTTCCATCTATACAACGGCACCAAACTCTTATAATTTAAGTGTTATTTTAACAGCTACGTGTAGAATAAAATTAAACTAGCAAGAGTAACCGAGCTTAGCTCGGTCAAAATTAACTTTTTTTCAACTCGATATAGTATTTTCATTTTATTAGTCTCTCTGTATTATTGCTATAAAACATGTTATTTATAATAGCATTGTTTACAAAACAATCAATAAAAAAGCTATGTATGTATGCACATGTTCATAAAATGTACATTTTAAAATTTACAACGAAAGGACATCGATCCGAAAAACTTTTTTAGCTCGACTCTAATTCGTTTAATCATGCATCTAGAATTCTATTAAGAATCTATAACAAAAAATTTCCCATTCTGAAAGCTTATTTTCTGCCAGATATAACCAAATTTGACGACATTCTTTCATTTGACACCAAATACGTAATTTGGCTTTTGTAATCTGAATAGTCGAAATAATTCTCTTTCTAATTCTTTGTAATTTTGTGCCAAATGTCATCAATATTTTGTCAAATATCGCCAACATATTGCCTGTTGCGATTTTCTCGTCACTGTGACCCGTATTACCAAAAATGAATCACTAAACAAATTTGATCAAACAAGTGACTTAGCTTAATGGTCCTCTGGTAATTTTTTTTAACCTGCGACTCAGCCCAATAGTCTTCTCGTGACAAAAAAACGTTTCTTTACAAAATTCAGGTTAAATTGATTGAGTCGTTATTACACATAATTAGAATGACCCTGACCCATTATGAACCAAAATGATCCTTTAATCAAATGTTTGCGAGCATGTGTCCTAGCTCAATGGTTTTCTTTTGCCGGAAATCAATATAATACAAAGCATAGTCAAAATTTTGAAAACTATTTTCTAGATAAAATTAGCATGACGCATCATGACCCACAAATTACCCTTATTATCGAAATTTCTCGAAAATGTAACCTAGTCTATTAGTTTTTGCGTGCCGAAAAACGTTTGGATACAAAATTTAGATAAAATGATCCATTTTTTAGATATAATTAGTTTGATCCTGACCCGTTATATCCCATTAATTGAATTCTCTGGAACATTTGACCTAACCCAATGAATTTCTCGAGCTTGAAACGATAGAATATAAAATTTAGTCAAAATTTCGCTAGACATTGTCTAGATAAAATTAGCTTGACCCAAAAAGGACCCACTAATACAATTCTCTCTAACACGTGACTTAACCCAATATTCTTCTTATAATCCGAAAAGGTAGAATATTGAAACTTGGTCAAAGTAGTTAGAGCCATTTTTTCGATAAAATTGGTTTGACCCAAAATGACCCAAAAGGAACCCATTAATCGAAATTTCCCGAAAATGTGACCTAGCCCAATAGTTTTTTCGTGCCAAAAAATGTAGCATGCAAAATTTCGTTAAAATCGATCCACCCGTTCTTTAAATATAGCTTGACCATGACCCATTATGACCCATCATGACCCACAAATGACCCATCTAATCGAAATCTCTCGAACATGTGACTTAGCCTATTAGTTTTTCCGTGCCAAAAAATGTAGCATGCAAAATTTCGTTAAAATCGATCCACCCGTTCTTTAAATATAGCTTGACCATGACCCATTATGACCCACAAATGACCCATCTAATCGAAATCTCTCGAACATGTGACTTAGCCCATTAGTTTTCCCGTGTGAAAAAACTGTTACGTACAAATTTTCGCTATAATCGATCCTGCCGTTCTTTAAATATAAATACTGTGGAGCATCGTTTACACGACGCCGAAGGGACTACCGAAATACGTCGTATAAACGATAACGACGTATAATCGATTTCCCCTTCCAAAACTAGAATTAAATTTATTTTCACTTAATTTTAATGTTTAACGTGATGATGTGCATGAATTTGTAAAATAAAAAACCAAAATAAACAAATAACAAAAAAAAAAAAAAAAAAAAAAAAAAGGAAAACGGGGAGGGGGAAAGCATTTTAAATATGCGTACTTTTATTTATGTTTCACCGAAAGATTCCTCATTTGCAGTACATCATTTCCTGTCCATTTAAAGTCAAAGATCAAAAACTCCGCGTGGCCAACTAAAAGTCGCCAATACTGATAACAGTTAGAAAGACTGTCTATTTGAAACTTAAAGCAGGTAGGGAAAGCTGAACATCACCGAAAAAAGAATCATCCCTCCCAGTGTAATCTGTTACACGTAAGCTGATTTTTCAGACTAATCGAACACCAGCCCACATTTTTATAATGTGGAATGCATTTAAACACGCTCTTTAGTGTCATTCATAGCTGCCAACTTCCGCTCGTTCGTAAAATACACAAGAAAAATAAACAAAAAAAACCTATACAAAATCGAAAAATCGACGTATAAACGATTTTGGGCGTCGCATAAAAGACATATTTTTTATATTAAAATGAATAGGAATGAATCGGGACCCATTAAAACGTCGTATAAATGTAAACGTCGTATAAGTGATCGTCGTATAAACGATGCTTTACTGTAGCCTGACCAAGAACCTTAATGACCCACTAATCGAAATTTCTCGAACATGTGACCTAGCCCAATAGTTTTCGTGTGCCAAAAAAAAGTTGTATAGAAAGTTTCGTTAAAATCGAAACAATCGGACATAAAATCGTCCACCCGTTCTTTAGATATAGCTTGACCATGATCCATTATGACCCATCATGACCCACAAATGACCCTTGTAATCCAAATCTCTCAAACATGTGACTTAGCCCATTAGTTTTCTCGTGTCAAAAAACTGTTACAGGCAAAATTTCGATGAAATTGATTCTGCCGTTCTTAAAATATAAATAGCTTGACCCAGACCCTTAATGACCCAATATGACCCATTAAATTTTTTCTCGAACATGTAACCTAGCCTAATGTTTTTCTCGTGCCCGAAAACTATAGAATGCAATTTTTAGTCAAAATTGCGTGAGAAAATCTCTAGATAAAAATAGCATGACCCACAATGACCCCAAAAATGACCCACTAACCGAATTTTCTCGAACATGTTACCTAACCTAATGGTCTTCTTGTAATCCAAAACTATAAAATATAAAATTTGGTCAAAATCGTTAGAGCCGTTTTTTAGATAAAAATGGCTTGACCCATAATGACCCAAAAATGACCCACTAATCGAAATTTTTCGAACATGTGACCCAGCCCAATAGTTTTCTCGTGCCATATAACGATTGGATACAAAATTTCTTTAAAATCGATCCAGCCGTTCTCTAGATATAAATAGCTTGATCCTGACCCATTATGGCCCAATAATCGAATTTTCTCGAACATGTGACCTAGCCCAATGGTCTTCGCGTGCCCAAAAATGGTAAAATCCAAATTTTTGCGAAAATCGTTAGAGCCGTTTTTGAGATAAAATTTACACACACACACAATTGTTGCTCACATTATAATATACGATGTAACTGCACACATGATTGCTATTTCTTTTAAGTTAGAAAGTAATAATAATGCTATAGGTGTAAAACCAAATATATCTGATCAATTTATGTGAAGTACAGTCATTAATTTTCTAAAATAAATATTATTTTGAATTGTTTAACTGTTAAATTCCTCCCTTTTTTCCAAAAGAAAATAATTTCGATACTAAATTGATCTTTGTTTCAGAAATACATCTCAAAAAAGATATCACAGAAATTACCCAAAAATGTTGTATAAATAGTACAAAATATTTTATTCCAACAAAAACTTCCTTTCACTTTGAATTTTTAAAGTTTAAGGAGGATTTCACTTTTGAAGGACATTTAGAGCAACTTCATTTTCACTATTTACTTCTTTTACGCAATAATTCAAGAGCAAACTCCAAGGGTTTGAATAGACAAAATATCCAATTACTAAATTTTCCAGCCCCTCTCCCCTCCAATTATCCTCCAAAAATTTTCTTTGCATTTTTGCATCAGTCCAGAAAATGACCAAATTTGCTTAAAAAAAAAAAAAAAAGGTGGAATCCCTCTTTTAGGAGAAACTTTTTCATCCCTGCATTAAATAGCAAGTCAAAATCAGGGGCGTACTGGCATGACAAAAAGGGCGGTGGCAACTTATACTAACAGGGCGCCAACTTCTAATCAAAAGGGCGCCAATTACTATTTTAAAATATTTTAAACCTTTTTTTTTTCTTTTTTTTTTTAAAGGGTTGACATAACGGCTAGAGACTTATCTTGAGTGAAATAATTTGTTTTATTTAATGATGTGTCCTTTATTTATAGATTAAATGGATTGTAAATAAATCCAACTTAAACAGACTGGGATTTATGAAATTGTCAGAAATTGTCATGTGTGTTTCTGAAACGCCCTTTACCTTCTTTCCTTCTCTAATTTGCGTCCCAAGTAATTTGGCAATAAACTTCCTTTTAAGAGATATATTTAATTTTTATAATCCGCCAAATACAACTTAAAAAAAAAAAAAAATATCTATATTAATAACAGAAAAAGAGTTAATCTCTCTCAATGTATGTATGCGAGGGGAAAAAATCGCTAAGAAAATTTGCAGCATGAAAGATCTGAAAATTCAAATGAGGATAGTCCAATGCGCAGGTCTTAATGCATCTGAATCTGAATTTTGCTTTTTTAAATAATTGGATCCGATATTAATTAAACTCCACGGAAAAAAAAAAGAAAAAAAAAGTCGTCCTATAAAATGTTACGTCACTGAGCACCAAAAACCACATTCCGAAACTCGAAGGCAAATAAAATCCAATTGCGAAAATAATGTTTTTTAGCGTTAACAGCATATTAAAATTTTATGAAGATTAGTCAATCTCAATTTTTACGAAAATTAAAGCCTAGAATGCAATTTAAAGAAAAAGAAAGCATGAGACTGAAACACATGATAACTGAAACTGGGCCATTTACAAAGCTAGAACGCCTCTCATGCCTGGAAAAAAGGAGTTTGAAATCAAACCATCTTTTCAAGGGTTTAAAATAAACAATACTTGTTTTCGAGGTTTTTTTTTTTTTTTTTTTTTTTTTTTAAATACATAAATATATGAATATACACAATGGTGTAATTGTGGGGAAATTTTTTTTCACAAAAATCAATTGCATCAATTTAAAAAGCGATTTCAAACAATTACTCTATACTGAGAATAATAATACAATTAGATCCTTTAGTGTATCCCTGTAAATAAACAATAAAAAATTTTCAATTCGTATTCTTTGTAGTGTATCACAGTAATATATGTCGATTTAATTGTATTTGAAGAAAGGGAACACATTAAAATACACTACAAACATTTTTTTCTCATATGAAATATTCTAACGGATTATTTTTGTGTATTCCTGTAAACGAACTGTGAGTACTATAGACACTCCATTTTCATTAATAGGCTACTTCAGTCAGCTTTCTAATACTATTTCTAAAGAAGAAATTTATAAAGATATCTCGGTTGCATTTCAACCAGTTCCAAAAATGAAAGTGCCCTTTAAGGAATTCCGTGTATTAGTTCTTGAGATATGACTATAACAGAAATCGTGTAAATCCAATAAAATGCACCATAACAGCTTACCTATTGGATAATTTATACCAAAACCTAATTAGAAACAATGTGTCACTGAATTTGAAGTTTGGTAAAAATCCATGCATTAGTTTTTAAGATTGAGTTATTGTGAAAATCGGGGGAAAATCCAGCATAACAGCGTCACCTGTAGAGAGATATACACCAAAGCATAATCAGCAGCAATTCATATGAAGGACTAACTGAATTGGGCGTTTGATGAAAATCTGTGCATTAGCTCTTGAGATCGAGCTATAGCGGAAATTGTGAAAAATGCAGTATAGCAGCGCCACCCGTAGGGCGATTTACACCAAAAACTAATCAGCTCTAATTTACATCTGAAACCACCTGAATATAATTTTTTATGAAATTCTGCGCATAAGTTCTTGAGATAGAGCGCACACAGTATTTTTGTCACATACATACAGACAGAGTCAGAGGGCCCCAGACAGACATTTTGTAAAAATATGTTTTTCGATAGTTAATCCTTAAAACGTATAACTCTGTAGAAAACCGGAAGTTGGAAATTTTCTCTAATCCAATACATTTTTCTTGTAAAATAGAAAAAAGAAAAAAAAACATTTTAAACTATTGAAATGCAACCAAGATATTTTCATAAATTTCTTCCACAGGATTAGCATTAATGAACGGATCTTTTCGTTTGGCTTGACTGAAGTAATCTCTTAACACATTTAAGGCCGCCGCACTCATTTGAATACAGTAATTTTTTTTTTTTTTTTTTTTTTTGGGGGGGGGGGAGGGGGCACCCTACAAAAGCAATTCGAAATAAAATCTTTCTAAGATTCTTTTATTTTCGATGAGGGTGTACTAGTATTTTTAAATTAATGAAAATGTGGGTAGTCATATTTTCTTGTGATTTAGTGTCAGTTGTAAACTACTTATGAACAAATCGTGGAAGTAAATACATTATCGTTTTTTAAAATCTATGTAAAAAAAATAGTGTTTTTTTTTTTTTTTTTTTTTTTTTTTTTTTTTTAAGCCAAGTGTGTTATAACTGACAATATGAGTTAAAATTTGTGCATAAAATATTGAATACTAAGATTTATCACTTAGTTTTATCTTGTTTTAAAAACTTACTGGCTTTTTTCATAATTTTTGTTCTTATGGGTGATTCTCAAAATAGGGGACAATTTCAAAAATGAAATCTTAAAAAAATTACTGTTAGCAAAATTTCTGAAAAAAATATGTGTTGTTAATATAGTATTAGGTATACTTTACATGTAGTCAGCAGAGCTAAATATTTAAAAATTAACTTTTAAAAAAATAATTAGTATTTTTTGAGCCATGCTAATGACAAAACAAATTGCATGGAATAAATATATTAAGAAATTTTTATTTTCTTCCTGTTTAAATATTTTTTTTCTACGTTTATTAGCCTTCCTTTCCAACAAATAGTTTCCATATTACATATATACATATAAGGAGAATAAAAACATTACCAAAGAGTAAACTTTGTTTACATGAACAACATTCTGACACTAACAGTGTAAGAAGCTGTCTTAGTGATTTTCTGACAGATTTAATGCATATTTTAGGGATAATAAATGTAATACCTAAATTTATATGTAAAATTAAACTTTAAAAAGGATACAATATAAGTACTCGTTACATTTATGCACATAGGAGTCTTTAGCATGGACAGAAAAACCATGCTAATGACACTGATATTTGTCCATGCTAATGACAATTTTAATTTAAATAAGATTATGAGCCATAATATAATCACAATGCAATAGTCCTTTCTGGGGCTTTTTAAAACACAAAAGTTCTATGCAAATAAGTAAAATAAAAATTTTAACTATAAAATAAACGTGAAAATTATTATCCATTCTAATGACATACAATTGATGTACTCGCCTAATATTTAACTTCTTTTCTTAAAATACAATACATGCTTCTATTTTCAGGCTGGAATAAAATGGCTACTTGTTGCCATGGAGAAACTTTATATTTTCAAAGTATTGTCATATGTGAAAATGAAATTTTGATTAATAAACAGCTGTTATAGTATGACCTTGTTTTGAAAACAGAATATGGAGGACAAACTTTAATTCTCTTCTTATATACTATAATTTAATTTTTAAAAAGAAATTTATTGGATAAATCCTCTCCTTGATTAATTTAAAGAAAGAATAACATTTGTTTTATTTTATAAATATGATATTAACTCTTAATAAAAAAAGAATACTGCCCAGTTAAACTGAAGGCATTGAGCTCACAGGCTACAAATACTAATTGCACATTAAAGCTTTATATTTTCAAGGGTTAATTCCGTTCGAAAAAAAAATTAAGAAGGGGAAACAGCTCTCCCCTTTTCTCTTTTTTTATACTTAATCATTGAACCTCCTATACTATCAAAGACATGCTTTATCATATAAAAAATCTATATCCAAAATTCAGAGCAAATTAGATAATTCTTAATAAAAACCCATTTAGCATTTATATAATTTAAAAGGAGTTATCCCCTTCTTTTATACTTAACCATTAAACTTCCAAAACTATTCAGAGATTTGAACGAAATCTGAAAATTCTGCTTGAAAAACCTATTTATATAAATTAAGAGGGGGGGGGGGAGGCATTAGAACCCCTGTTGCCCCTATTTATACTTATTCAATGAACACCTAATAGCAGTCACGGAATCGCCTCATCAGAATGATCCTAATCTAAATTTTGAACGAAAACTTAGTTCTGCATGAAAATCCCATTTATATCAACTAACGGGGGGGGGGATTAGAACCCCTGTTCCCCCTATTTATACTTATTCAATGAACACCTAATAACAGCCACGGAATCGCCTCATCAGAATGATCCTAATCTAAATTTTGAACGAAAACTTAATTCTGCATGAAAATCCCATTTATATCAACTAACGGGGGGGGGGCATTAGAACCCCTGTTCCCCCTATTTATACTTATTTAATGAACACCTAATAACAGTCACGGAATCGCCTCATCAGAATGATCCTAATCTAAATTTTGAACGAAAACTTAGTTCTGCATGAAAATCTCATTTATATCAACTAACGGGGGGGGGGATTAGAACCCCTGTTCCCCCTATTTATACTTATTCAATGAACACCTAATAACAGCCACGGAATCGCCTCATCAGAATGATCCTAATCTAAATTTTGAACGAAAACTTAATTCTGCATGAAAATCCCATTTATATCAACTAACGGGGGAAGGGGGGGGGATTAGAACCCCTGTTCCCCCTATTTATACTTATTCAATGAACACCTAATAACAGCCACGGAATCGCCTCATCAGAATGATCCTAATCTAAATTTTGAACGAAAACTTAATTCTGCATGAAAATCCCATTTATATCAACTAACGGGGGGGGGGATTAGATCCCCTGTTCCCCCTATTTATACTTATTTAATGAACATCTAATAACAGTCACGGAATCGCCTCATCAGAATGATCCTAATCTAAATTTTGAACGAAAACTTAATTCTGCATGAAAATCCCATTTATATCAACTAACGGGGGGGGGGGCATTAGAACCCCTGTTCCCCCTATTTATACTTATTCAATGAACACCTAATAACAGTCACGGAATCGCCTCATCAGAATGATCCTAATCTAAATTTTGAACGAAAACTTAATTCTGCATGAAAATCCCATTTATATCAACTAACGGGTGGGGGGATTAGAACCCCTGTTCCCCCTATTTATACTTATTCAATGAACACCTAATAACAGTCACGGAATCGCCTCATCAGAATGATCCTAATCTAAATTTTGAAAACTTAATTCTGCATGAAAATCCCATTTATATCAACTAACGGGGGACATGAGCCCCCCGTTCCCCCTCTTATACATATCGAATGAACTTCAAAAACTAATCAGGGAAGCGCCTTGTCAGGATATACCTACATACAAAATTTTAAGAGGATCGGATATTTTTATCATGAGTTATCGCGTTACGCACATACGCACATACATACAGAACGGGCGGGCACATAAGCTCTCAGGCTATGATAGCCTGTGAGCTAAAAAAGCTAGTATATACAAGGCACAGCTGCTGTGGACATCCATGCTAGTGACATTTTGAACATTTATTCTGTTATTTTAAGGTGTTTTTAACTAAAAAGTGAGCAATTCTTGAGTGCAAATAATGAATAATATTAAAACAAACATACTGATGTACCACTCATGTAAGGTCCTGACTTGGCAGAATGTCAAGCCGATTCCATTGAGACTTTGGGGAGAACAGCCTATGAGGCCGAAATTACTTCTACGTATTCATGGAAATGATATTAAATATTGTTTTCTACTTTTTGTTCTGAGTAAAATCTTATTTTAAATTAAATAGATTGTGCACCTTCTATCAATTATATATATATTTTCTCTTACATTTTTGTGAATATTTAATAAAAGCATGTTTTTTTTTCTTTCTTTTTTTTTTACATCTATATTTATGGCTAAAACGCTGTCTTAACGATTGCTTGGCATCTGACTTGGCGGCTATACAAGAAATTCGCCAATTCTAACAACCTAAATATTCAGGGCACATGTATATCATATTCTCACTGGGATTTACTTGACGCCAAAATGGCATTATTTTGCCGAATATGGTAACCCTGATATTGTTTATTTTTTTATAAACTGTTTATTTACCTTAATTTTTCTTTTATTGAAATTATATAAAATGTTTTTTGTTGTATAGTTATTAGTTTTTAAAATTTAATATATTTAAAAATTGTTTTATTTATTGTAATTTTTTTAAATAATAGAAAATAATTTAAAGATGCATATTTAACAAGTATTCGAAAATGAGGTTTTCGCCAAATTGACGTTGGAAAAAAATTGTTCCAAACCTTATAAGTATATGATATCTGCGCCATATTCATATCAAATGCATGCAAATAACATAAATAAATAGTGTACACAATAATGTAAAGAAACATATATAAAAAATCGCTAATCTGGTATGTTTTAAAATCAAGCCATGTTGCCGTTACTTCTAAAAAGATTAAGTTGCGCTATATTGCGAGTGAAAAGTTATTAGGCTAAGTTTAATAATCATTCCTTTAAATCGTCTTTTTTATTATGCTTGTCTTTTTATAACTTATTTCGTGTAACAGAATTACAATGTAATTTTAAAAACAGATAATTCAGTTACAGAAACAAAAAGGTATTCCCCCCCCCAAAAAAAAACCCCAACTTAGGGTTGTTTAATAAACAAACTCATCTCGAGATGATGCTAACTTCCCCATTTTTGACATGGACTCTCTCTTTTCGACCATGCGCAGTTCTGTCCAGGTTCCTCTCAAACGTGGTTCATCAGATCTAAGTATAGAAACATGACAGAAAACCTCTCAATTTTTTTTGTATGCTGAAAGACATAAATTGTCCCCTATTTTGAGAATCACCCTTATATCATTGTTTGCCTTATCTTTAATAACATAATAAAAAATATTGCATGTTTCTTTTGTTTTATTTCTCTTCGACCTTAAATGGATTAGGGAACCTTCTATAGTAAACCATATATTTAAGTGACATGGGAATCGGAATTTATTTGTATTTGATGGACAGGCTAATCGAAGTCATACACTTTTCAACTATATTGGGAAGTGTCAAAATGTTGAATTTTAAATTTTTTTATTATTGGTGCAAATTTTATAAAGATTACACACACATTTGAGCAATATTGCCAATATTTAATAAAATATGATCTTAACTTTGCGGGAGGGTGAGAGAAATATTTTAGATATTTCAAAAAAAAAAAAAAATTATAAATTTGTTTTCATCCCATGGGCACATACACAGCAAAATCCATGAAGAGGAACAAATATGTGCTTGTAATAGATTACCAAAACTTTTCTTTGGCAAGAATCTTGCATAAGACAATTTCGAAAAATACCAATATAAAAAAAAAAAAAATGTAAAAAATAAGATGCATAAAAAACCAGAAATAATTTATTATTCTTTTCCCCCCAGTTTATTTAATTTTTCCAAACCACAGTTTTAGATAATTTTGAATGCATAAATGTAAATAAAAATCAGAGCTGAAAATAATTTTTAAAGGGATTACAGGGGGACAGATGATTTATCCTTTTTCTTTCTTTTTTTTTTCAATGTTTATTTATTTTAAATAATTTGAATGGAACAATCTTTATTGTTTTTCCAAAATCACCGGCGAGAAAATTAATTCAATTCGAAAATTCAGAGAGAGGTAATTGCTCTTTTCTGTCACCCCTTACCCTACTGTGGACGCCCATGTTTTATCCCTTTCTACAAAAGAAATCAGAAGCATATTGATACTTGTAAGATATATAACACTTATGAAAAGTTTAAGACATAACATAAACATATCATATAATTAACATCATATTATTAGTAAAAACTTAGTCTTTTAAAATTACTTACATTTCTCTTGAATCGAACGTATTATTTCCAATTGGAATCAATAATTTACTATCTGTGTGATTGAGTTTGGTAAAGATTTTAAAATATTTGAGGTCTTTCCAGGCTCCCTGTAAGTTTATATTTTGTTATTTTAGTATTCGAAAAACGAAGAATCAGAATTCAGAAAAGAGCCTTGTCCGAAACCAGTCTAACACTTGACGTTTCTTTTTCTTTCTTTTTTTTCCCCCCTTTTGCCAAAAAGAGATAATTTTTGGGAACTAATCAGGGTATAATTGACAGTGTGAATGATGAAAGAAGATCTTAGAGGAAGTGGGGGGATATTCCGAGGGATAGTCTCTAAAACGATTATTATGCAGCCAACAGGTGTATGTGTGTCGATTGATGGTCCATAATCCTTACTAATATTATAAATCGGAAAGTGAGTTTGTTTGTTTGTTTGTTTGTTTGTTCCGCTTTCACGCCGTAACTACTGAACCGATTACTTTGAAATTTTGCAGACGTAAAGTTAGAAGTCCGGATTAAATAATAGGGTACATTTTATCCCGGAAAAAATTGATATTCCCGAGGGAAAACAAAAATATAGTTTGCTTGATGGATGGATTGGAGATGGCGCTGTGTGTCGTTTAAAACAAGATAAAATAATGCGATAGATGGCTCTGGGTGTTTTTATAACGTGGTAACGATGTGCAGTAGCTGTATAATAGTTAGGTTAGGTTAGTTTAGTGCTTTTTTTTCTAGTTCGATATCTAAAGTAGTTATTGTTTTTTCGATAGGTAATTACGTCGCTTTGTTCGTCGTTTAGATTGTTATAGTTTAGTTTGGGATTTTAGTTTAGTTTAGGTTTATAGTTTACTCATATTTTCACAATGCCTCGCAAACGTAAATCTAATTTGTCGAGCACTTCATCTAAAGCTCGGGCAATGAAAATTGACCGATCTCAAGAATCGTCTCTCCATACTGAATTAAGAAGGCGCGAACAAGCAGAGCGTCAGGCTGCTTCGAGAGCTGCTGAGCTACCATCTCAGCGCCAGCAAAGACTTGAGGAGCAAGCCGCTCGCCAAGCTTCTTTGAGGGCTTCTGAGAATGATATTCGTACTCAAGTCCGTTTATTGCAACAGGCTCAACGTCAGACAGCACTAAGGGCGTTAGAGTCACCTCTTCAAACGCAGCTACGTTCGGAAGAGCAAGCAGAAAGACAAGCTGTTTTGAGAGCTAACGAGACGCCCCTTGAAACACAGCTTCGTTTAGAGGAGCAAGCAGAAAGACGAGCTATTTTGAGAGCTAATGAGACGCCTCTTCAAACGAAACAACGTTTAGAGGAGCAAGCTGGGCGACAGGCAGCTTCTAGAATGGCGGAGACTCCAGAAGAGTCTCTGGCGAGAAGAACCGCGCATGCAGAAATGCAAGCTGAACGGCGTCGAGCTTTTATGAGAAATACTTGGTCTGTGTTTAATAATACTGCATTTGAATACGATCCCTTGATCGATTACAAAAGCCATTCCTTGGTCGTCATCGGATTAATGAATAAAAAATGTAGGTTTTGTGATGCCCTTAAATGGAAGGACGAAACGGCAGGTCTCTGTTGCGTCAATGGGAAAGTACGTATTCCTACACTGGATGCATCAGAAGAACCCCTCAAAACTCTTCTTTTATATGACTCCGATGAGTCACGGCGCTTTTTAAATAGAATTCGAAAATATAATTCCTGTTTCCAGATGACATCTTTCGGGGTAGACCAGGAAATAATCATGCCCGGATTTTCACCAACTTTTACTCTCCAGGGCCAAGTTTACCACAGGATCGGTTCTATGCTTCCCGCGGCCAATGAACAACATAAATTTCTTCAGATATATTTCATGGGAGATGAAGATAATGAAGCAGATCGGGGATGTCAGTACATTCAAGGAGTTGAGAGGGAAATCGTACTAAAAATCCAAAGAATGTTGCATGAGCACAGTCGACTTATTAATACTTTTAAAACGGCGTTAGACCGCATGCCTCACGAACAATACAAATTGGTTATTCACGCAGATCGCACTCCGCAACATCTGCACTGCAGCAACTGATCGCACTGCAGCAACATCATCAATGATGTTGCTGCAGTGGTTTGTGGTGACTTTTCTTCATCACGCGACATCGTTCTCCGAGCGCATGATAATACTTTGACATGCGTACCCGATACTCACAAGTTCTATGACGCCCTTCAGTATCCTTTAATTTTCAGAAAAGGCCAAGAAAGTTATCATTTTGAGCTGCCATTAATCAACCCAACTACAGGTCAACCCATGCCTAATAAAAAAGTATCCTGTATGAAGTTTTATGCTTATCACATGATGTTACGTGAGAATGATTTTAACTTGCTGCCCCGTTTCAGGCAAATTTTCCATCAGTTTTTAGTGGACATGTGGGTTAAAACCGAGAGCGAGCGCCTCCGTTATATAACTCTTAACCAAAAAAAATTACGAGCTGAACAATACATTCACCTGCTACCTGCAAGATGCAGTAAGTAACGATGCCAATGTAAATCCCAGTGATTTAGGAAAGATGGTTATTCTCCCATCAACTTTTATCAATAGCCCGCGCTACTTTCACGAATATACGCAAGATGCTTTTGCATACATACGTGTTCACGGCCGTCCCGATCTCTTTGTTACATTCACCTGTAACCCATCTTGGAAGGAGATAACCGATGAGTTAATGCCAGGTCAGAAACCAATTGACAGACACGACTTGATAGCGAGAGTATTCAGATTAAAAGTACATAAACTTATGGGTGTCATTACCAAAGGTAAAGTATTTGGCGACGTGCAATGTTATATGTACTCCATCGAATGGCAGAAAAAGGGGCTGCCACATGTTCATATTTTGATTTGGCTCAAAGAGAAATTACGACCTACCCACACTGACAATCTGATTAGCGCTGAAATTCCTGATCCTACAGAAGATAAGGAGTTGCACGACACTGTGGTTAAAAACATGATGCATGGTCCCTGTGGCATTCGTAACTCTACGTCACCGTGTATGAAGGAGGGGAAATGCACAAAAAAGTACCCGCGATCACTTATAAAAGACACTATCCACAATGAACAGGGCTATCCGTTATACAGAAGATCACCTGAAGACGGGGGCCGAACGGTTACTATCAAAACCCGCAGCGGAGCTTTTGAAACTATGGACAATAGTTGGATTGTATCGTACTCGCCAATTTTATGTAAAATATTTAATGCCCATATAAATGTAGAGGCCTGCGGTTCCGTGCGCGCTATCAAATATATTTGTAAATATATTAACAAAGGAACCGATCAAGCCGTGTTCAATTTTATGCAGGAAGCTGGATCGTCTGTCATAAAGGAAGTGCAAGCTTTCCAACAGGGGCGTTATGTGAGCAGCAATGAGACAGCATGGCGACTTTTAGGATTCCCATTACATGAAAGGCACCCCACTGTCACTCATTTGGCCGTGCATTTAGAAAACGGACAGCGTGTGTATTTTAATGAAAGCAATTTTCATGATAGGATGGCGTCTCCGCCAAAGACAACACTGACCGCATTTTTCCATCTTTGCCAAATCTACCCATTTTCAAAAACCCTTTTGTATTCAGAAGTTCCCCGATACTATACATGGAATGCCTCTAGAAAAGAGTGGAAACGTCGCATTCAAGGCAGCCCAGTAGAAAACTGGCCCGGGGTAAAATCAGGGGATGCTCTTGGTCGTGTATATACTGTTCACGTGTGCAATTTTGAGTGTTTTTGTTTAAGAATGCTTCTGCACCATGTTCGTGGACCAACTAGCCACAGGGACCTTAAAATTGTGAACGGTCAAGAGTGCGCAACATACAGAGAGGCATGTGAAGTTCTTGGTCTGTTGGAGAATGATACTCATTGGGAGGAAACCATGATAGAAGCACTTCAATGCAGATCACCTACAAAAATAAGAGAGTTGTTTGCAACCTTGATCTCAACCTGCGATGTTTCTAATCCTCAACAGCTATGGGAAAAATATAAAAATGATATGGCAGAAGATATTTTAAAAAGATTGCAGATGACACATCCGGACATCACGTACAATGATTTTATTTACAACGAGGCTCTCACTAAAATAGAAAATAAAACTATGGAAATAATCGGTAAAAAATTGAGTGAATTTGGAATGACTAGTCCACAACGATCATGAGAAAGCGTAACTGACATCGCCAGAGAGCTAGATTATAATGCTACTATACTGCAACAGCAAGTAAATGACATGGTCCCACAATTGTTACCCGAGCAAAAAACTGTATTCGACGAAATAACACGTTACGTAGAGTCAGGGAATGGCGCAATTTTCTTTCTTGATGCTCCGGGGGGCACTGGAAAAACTTTTTTGCTGAATCTTCTTCTGGCTCATGTCAGAAAGGATAAAAACATTGCAGTAGCCGTTGCTTCCTCTGGAATTGCTGCCATGCTGCTCACTGGAGGACGAACTGCGCACTGCGTTTTGAAACTGCCTCTAAATCTTGCTCAAGAGGAATCCCCAATCTGCTATTTTAGTAAAAATAGTGGTCGGGCCGCGATGCTGCGCCAGTGTAAGCTGTTAGTTTGGGATGAGTGTACCATGTCGCACAAAGGAGCTATTGAAGCTCTCAATAGGACTTTGCAGGATATAAGGGACTGCAAAAGCATAATGGAAGGATTGGTAGTCTTATTAACAGGTGACTCCCGGCAAACACTGCCAGTCATACAAAGGGGGACTCCAGCAGATGAAATAAAAGCTTGCCTAAAATCGTCCAAGTTGTGGGACCATGTCATAAAGTTTCAATTAACCACAAACATGCGAGTGCGATTATTCAACGACATTCAATCGGGTCATTACGCGGAAACATTGTTAAAAATCGGTGATGGGAAAATGACAGTAGATGCAGAGGGAATGATAACTTTAACGGAAGACTTTTGTAATGTTGTGGTCAGCGAATCGGAGTTGGTAGCAAAAGTTTATACTGACTTACACGATTATATAAATGATGACCAATGGCTCTGCGAACGCGCAATATTAGCACCAAAAAATGAAACGGTCACTAAAATAAATGAAAATATTTTGAATGAAGTTATGGGAGAAAATACTGAATATTTATCTGTAGACACAGTGATAGAAACAGAACATAGTACCTCATATCCTGTGGAGTTCTTAAATTCTTTGGAATTATCTGGGGTGCCTTCTCATAAATTAAAACTAAAAGTAGGTGTTCCGGTGATGCTCATGCGTAATCTCGATGCCCCTAGACTGTGTAATGGTACCAAGCTGCGTGTCACTCAGCTTAGGCGGATCATTATTACAGCCACTATTTTAACTGGCGCAGCAAAGGGTGAATGTGTACTCATTCCTCGGATTCCGATTATTCCAACAGACCTCCCATTTCAATTTAAAAGACTACAATTTCCTATAAGGGTTTCATTTGCAATGACCATTAATAAAGCACAAGGCCAAACTCTAAGGGTTGCTGGAGTACACTTGGAAAAATATTGTTTTTCGCATGGTCAGCTCTATGAAGCGTGTTTCCGGGTTTCCAGTGCCCAAAATCTGCATGTTTTTGCTCCACAAGGGAAAATATATAATATAGTGTACCATTCAGTTTTGGTTTAACAACTAATCGTATCCAGCTTTACATCGCGCTTCTTACATTTTTCCGTGGAAATGAGAAGTTTTCTTATAGTTGTGCTTTATACCGCAATATAACCGAATTCCACGCGGGCGAAGCCGCGGGCTGAAAGCTAGTGTGTTATAAAACGGACTCCTTTTAATCGCACATGCTAAACAGCTGTTGTTAATTGTCGTTTGAGGAAAACCATCCATGTGGTACTACTTTGTATACTGTGGTAGTGGTACAGTATACAAAGAGGTCGGTTTAAAAGCTGATTGTGGGATAGTTTTCGTTTAGAAAATTCCAAGTAAAAATTCTATAAGCTTCTGAAGAAGTACCTTTGTATCTCATTACTAGGGATGAAACAGCAAGTACACATAACTTTCTTTGTGCAATTCTTTTCAATTTGTTTGAAACAAAAAATAGGTTTAAAATTTACTGCCTTACTTTCAAAAATTGAATTTATTAATATATTGTTCTTTTAAGCATTTAATAAATTAGGAAAGTCCGCATCCCTTCGCATAACTCTTGTAAGTAAAAAGAAAGTGGACGAATTTCATGACCTCTTTTAAATCATGATTTAAAAATATAGACAATACATTTTTAAAAATGACAACAGTAAGAAAACGATTCTATTTTAGTGCAAAATACATAAAACTAATATTTTTAAAGGTATCTATAACATTCAATAAGCGAAAGAAGCGTTAAATAACATTTAAATGTACGGTTAAATTATATATATATTGTTGTTTTTTCATCAAAATTTATAAACTTCGACGTTGTATAAACAAGCCATAAGAAATTTCGACTCTAAAAAACATTCCATGAAAAACATTGCCCTTAAAAAAGAAATCTGTTAAATCCAGCATTGACATTTTTATTTAAAAAAAAAATTATATAGCTATTTTCGAATAGTAATATTTGGCTTACCAAATGACAGCTTAAATAAGGCTAATATTACTATTCGGAAATAGCAGGCATACAAACGGACGGACAGCAATTTTTTTTTTCTGAAAATATTTTTTTTTTGGAATCTTCAGTATCTAAAACGTGTAAATCCGTAATTTTTTTTTCCGATTTTCAAAACGATTGCAAGGTTTACCATATCTACGTATGATGAGTAAATTAAAATGGCAAGGGCGCCATGACTGCCAAAGCCGCATCTGTCAGTAGGTCGAATTAAATGATTTTTAAGGTATTTAATCTTGTTTAATCGCTTCCATTATCTCAATAAGTAGAAATTCCAAAATACCTCGCAACCATACAAAACGCCCAATTTTTAAAGGAAGAAAATACTCTAAATACGAGAATAAATCTTAATATCAGTTTTTTAGAAGACTTCATTTGTGAGGGCGCTTGAAAGAAGAAAAGAAATCTGTCTAAGGGCGCCATGACGCCTATGTCAATATGTAGAATAAAATGATTTTTAAGGCACTCAATCCTGTTTTATCACTTCCATTAGCTCAATAAGTAGAAATTCCAAAATACCGGGCAACCCTACGAGGAGCTCAATTTTTAAAGGAAGAAAATATTCTAAATACATGAATAATTCTTAATATCAGTTTTTTAGAAGACTTCATTTGTAAGGGCGCTTAAAAGAAGAAAAGAAATCTGTCTAAGGACGCCATGACGCCCACAGACGCCTATGTCAATTTGTAGAATAAAATGATTTTTAAGGCATTCAATTCAGGCCTTGATTTACAGAAAGTTACTATGAATAAGTTGGACAAATTTTTTGAGGAGTTGGTGGAAGAGGATTACCCAGCAGCAATTCAGAAAGTCAATGTTCTTATTTATGACACATTAGATGCTCAAAAGCAGAAGAATGGTGGTTCTAATAAAGTGACAATAGAGATTTTGCAAATGGTCAAGAAGTGCTTTGACTACGTTAACCTGCGTTTGGTGAAAGCCCATAGGGAGAGTGTGGCAAATGAGACGAAGGTGAGAACAATGGTGACGGACAGCAAAGCTTATGAGGCATTAGTTAGAAGATTCTCTGGTGCTCAGGATACTTCGATAGTGTCGGAAATTCCGGCATCGAAGAAGAAGACTGTGACACGTGACCTGGGTTTTACTGTAATGATAACTTTAAAAGAGGGAGAAACGGTGACGGATGTTAAGAATGACCTTAGGAAACTCTGGAAGGATGTTAAGGATGTGCCTACTCCGGTAGACGTAATGTCAACAAAGGCAGGGCAGCTCATTTTAAAGGTTTCATCAAAATCGGATTCAGAAAAGTTAAAGAATGTAGTAGAGAATACAGACACTATTAAAGAAAGAATTACTGTTACAGTTCCTAGGCGTCGACGGCAAAGAGTCTTGGTCTTAAGTGTAGACAAGGAAGTAGAAGGAGTGGATGTGGTGGAATCGGTTGAGAAGGCTCTTTTGGATGGTGGTCTAAATAAGAGTGGTGATGTAGAAATAATCAGACGGTATGCAACCAAAATGGGTCGTGTGAACTGGATTTTGGATGTAGATGAGGAGAGCTCGAAATTTTTGTTATTGCGCAGACGTTTATGTATCAACTTGGAGAGATATCGTGTAGTGGGTTTTATTCCTGTAGTTCGTTTTTTCCGTTGCCAAGCCTTTGGGCACTCGGCGATTAAGTGTGATCAAGATCAGAAATGTAGCAAGTGTGCGGGAGGACATAGTCTGAGAGATTGCACAGTGGAAACAGAGACTTGTGCTAATTGTTTACAAAAGGATGATGTTACAGATGCCACACACCGATCTGATAGTCGCGAGTGCCCTAGCTTCATTTCCTATCGTAACGATTTGCTTTCCAAAAGATTATAACGGTTGTCTCGTCTGTTCAGGTCGGTGTAGAGGATTTAGTTTTTGTACAGATAAATCTTAACCATTGCTCAGACGCTAATGACGCTTTGGCGTGTTACGCGGAGAGTAATGGGGTCCATTTTTTCCTTTGCCAAGATCCTTATGTAATAGATGGCAATTCTGTCGGCCTTCCTCCTGGGTGGATCTGTTTTTCTTCTATTTCATCTACAGCGATGATTTTATGCACAAATGATGCTTTTGCGTATGTGAAAGGTTTCTCTTCAAACAATTCAATTTTTATAACGGTTACTCTACAGCAAGGCCCATTGATAATTGGATCCATCTATTCGGCGCCTTCGAGTGATTTGGAGGAGGATCTCTCATCTTGGTATAATTACTATCAGAACTGTTCCCGCATGATTATCGGAGGAGACTTTAATGTTCCAATTCTTACACTCGGATATCCACGTGAGAATGATAGAACAGATGTCTTCCTGGAGTACTTAATGATGAGCAATCTTCGTATGCTGAACGCAGCAGATGCACCTCACTCTTTTGTCCAAAACGAGAGAAAGGGTAGACCTAACATCACATTAGCTGGTATTGATATTCTCCCACACCTAGTGGACTGGAAAGTTGACGATAAAGTTTTTTCATTCAGTGATCATAGATATCTGGTGTTTTCACTGAGGATGAATCCATTACAAAGGCTTTTTACTCGTTTCAAGACTAAGAATAAATCAATGAATAAGTTCAACAAGTATTTTGATGAAAAACATGATCTATTATATACATCTCTTCAAAGGGTTTTTGATCAAGATTCCTTGGAGGATTGGCTGCAAAATTTCAATGACTATCTTATCAGTGTCATGAACAAGTCTTTTAGACGCGGTGTCTTATCTCATAAGCCATCTACAACTTGGTTTACTCCAGAGTTAAAAATACATAGAAATAAAGTAAACGCTCTCTATAAAAGATACAGAAAAAATCTAGGCAACGAGCAGTACAGAGATGCCTATTTAACGGCTAGAAGAGAATATAAAAGACGTATTAGGCATACCAAGCAAAAAAGATGGTTAAGTTTTTGTCAACGTACAGACGATGCATATGGCAATATCTTTAAATTTGTATCTGGCAAAAAATTTAACTACCAGGATATGATGTTTAAAACACTGGAAAATTCTACAGTATTTGATACTTATGACGATATAGCAAGCCAATTAATGTCAGATCATTTCAAGATAAATGCTGTTCCTGATAATATTCATGAGTTCATAAGCAATACAGATATAAATATCATGATGATTTCCGTCGCTTTATTAGACGCGAATTAAGAACTGTTCTTATTAAACAACATAATAATAAATCACCGGGTTACGATGATGTGGATGCTTTGATAGTAAAGAATCTTTGCAATAAATATTACTCTTTAATGCTTTTACTATTTAATACATGTCTTAGGTTTGCTCATTTCCCACGTTGCTGGAAGAAAGGAATTGTCATTTTCTTTAAAAAACGTAATAAACCTGAAGGTTCCTCAAGTTCATACAGACCAATAACATTGCTCCCGATTATGGGTAAGGTTTATGAGAGACTATTAAAAATTAGAATAATGACAATGCTAGAGGCAGCATCATATTTAGACGATGATCAATACGGATTCCGTGAGGGGAAAAGCACATTGACAGCTCTCTCAGTTTTAAGGAAGAAAATTAAAGATGGTCTTGCTACATTTAAGTATTGTGTAGCAGTTTCGTTTGACATTTCTGGAGCATTTGATTGTCTGGATTGGAATTTAACGGCAGATATTATTAATAATTTACCTATTTATGATTACTTAAAGGATGTGTTTAAAAACTATATTTCTAATCGGCTTATAGGTTTTAAGTTTATTAACAGAATTCGCTGGTTCCGATTATTTTTTGGTTGCCCACAGGGTTCCTGTTTGGGACCATTAATTTGGACAGTAGTTGCGGACAGGTTGCTAAAACGGAGTAAAGTTCTGTCAATAAATTTGATTTCATATGCTGACGACTCAGTAGTGGTAGAGGGTGCAAACACTAGATCGATGTTGGAGAATAGAGTTAATAGATGTGTGCAAGATTTTACGTCAGTATGTCAAAATCACAATCTAGAATTAAATAATACAAAAACTGTCGCTATGTTGTTTGGCAAATACATCATGAAGAAGAGAAGACCAATATTCAAACATAATAATCTGAGTATTCCGGTGAGAGATAATATGCTGTACATAGGTTTTCTTTTAGATAGTACGTTTAGTTGGGTAGACCACTTAGATATGGTACGTACTAAAGTTACTTCTTTCACTTGTAATATTCGAAAAACTAGAATTAGAGATATGGGAATTTCACTAAATTTTTTAAAAATTTGGTATCATACGGTTTTAAAAAAGCAGATCTCTTACGGGCATGAGATATGGTATTCCGATCTAAAGTCTCCTGGCTTGAGTCGTTTGTCTTCATGCCAACGTGTCTGCCTTTTGACAATAATTAGAACTTATCGCACAATTTCAACAGAGGCCTTGTGCGTCTTAGCTGGTATCATACCAATTGCTCTTGAACTGTCAAACTCAGCACATTATTTTGCAACTATCTCAGGTGATGAATCAATTTCATTTAATGGAATGGTGGCTACGTCTAGTACAGTAATGAAGAAAATTCCATCCTATTATTATCCGAATTTTTATGAGAATCACCATATAAATTTTATTAATCCAATAATTCGTTCAGTGCCAGCTAATAAACATCCAATTATATTTACAGACGGCTCCAAGATGCCTGGAGGTGTGGGAGCAGCATTTACTGTGTTTCAAAGAAATGAGATAATTTATGAGCTTAGAATCAAATTAAATATTTTAAACTCTATATATCAAGCTGAGCTTGTGGCAATTTCTGAAGCATTGCATTGGTGTCAACAAAGTAACTTTAATCATTATTATATTTATACGGATAGTCTTTCTTCAGTTTCTTCGATTAAATGTCTGTTTCCCGACAATTACCTTTTGTTTGACATTTTTACGAAATTGCGACTTTTACAAAATAAGACAGTACATCTAGGCTGGGTCAAGGCACATGTTGGGATTAAAGGTAACGAGCGTGCTGATTATTTGGCTAAATCCGTAATAGAGGAAAATATCTATGGCAAAATAGTGGACATACCTATTCCAATCAGTAAATTAAAATATCACTTCAAGAATAAATGTATGCAGGACTGGCAATATCAATGGACTAACAGTACGAAGGGTAGAGATACCTATGGCATTTTTAAACAAGTCAATAAGGATTTTTTATGTTATTCCCAAGTTTGCGCTTATTTTATCTCGACGCATGGTGCTTTTCCAGCTCATTTACATAAAATTGGTAAACGGAGTTCTGATAAATGTATCTGCGGTATTCGTGGAGATGTTCGACACTTTCTCTTTGATAGATGCCAAGTTGTACCATTTTCTTTTACTTACATTAAAAATCGTTCTCTTGAATGGAACATCAGAAATGTAGTAATGTCTCGTTCGAATTACCGAAATTTGTGTGACATTTACAATGAACTTAACAGGAACTATTCGTTTATTAAATACGCTTTTTGAGTAAAATTTCATGGACTGTTTCTGTTTTTGCTCTGATGTTATTTTAATATATAGCATGGTATAAAACTACCCCGAACTATTACCTTCTACAGAGCCTGATCGACTTGGACATTTATTTAACTTTTTCAGACATCCTTTTAGTTATTAGGACAGTTTTCAGCTTTGATTGTACATTTTTCAGATTTAATTGTAGACACTTTTATTATTTTTAAAGTTTTATATATATACATGCACAGTACTTTTCGCTCGCTTATGTAATTTCTTGTTTGTTTTCGCACTGTGTGCATCATTGTTTTTTTTTTTTTTCATTTTATTTAGCTGCCAGATTATTGTATTTTGTAACATATCTGAATTTACAATGTGTTCTCTGTATATACGAAAATCAAATTTATAGACCTTTATGTATGTAAAATGCCTTGAGAAAAAAAGGGAAAAAGAAAAAAAAAAAAAAGAGAGAGAGAGAGAGAGAGAGACAGTGAAAAGGGAAAAAAGAGTAAGGAAAAGAAAAAGGAAAAAAAAAATGTTTATTAGATTTTCTAAGTTGCTTATAATTATTACTTCGTGCTAGGGCACGTCTTTCTCTTTTATTCTATTTTGTATTTTTTAGGGCCAGTAGTTCGAGCCTTTTGTCTTTGTATTGATTTGTCTGGTGCTGACAGGGGTTGTTTTTCCTCCGAGGGGTAACACACCTATGCCATATTTTGGTTGGTGCCTCGGATGGGTGATCAGGCATTCAATTCTGTTTTATCACTTCCATTAGCTCAATAAGTAGAAATTCCAAAATACTGGGCAAACCTACGAAGAGCCCAATTTTTAAAGGAAGAAAATATTCTAAATACATAAATAATTCTTAATATCAGTTTTTTAGAAGACTTCATTTCTAAGGGCGCTTAAAAAAGAAAAGAAATCTGTCTAAGGGCGCCATGACGCCTATGTCAATATGTAGAATAAAATGATTTTTAAGGCATTCAATTCTGTTTTATCACTTCCATTAGCTCAATAAGTAGAAATTCCAAAATACCGGGCAAACCTACGAAAAGCTCAATTTTCAAAGGAAGAAAATATTCTAAGTACATGAATAATTCTTAATATCAGTTTTTTAGAAGACTTCATTTGTAAGGGCGCTTAAAAGAAGAAAAGAAATCTGTCTAAGGACGCCATGACGCCTACAGACGCCTATGTCAATTTGTAGAATAAAATGATATTTAAGGCATTCAATTCTGTTTTATCACTTCCATTAGCTCAATAAGTAGAAATTCCAAAATACCGAGCAAACCTACGAAGAGCTCAATTTTCAAAGGAAGAAAATATTCTAAATACATGAATAATTCTTAATATCAGTTTTTTAGAAGACTTCATTTGTAAGGGCGCTTAAAAGAAGAAAAGAAATCTGTCTAAGGGCGCCATGACGCCTATGTCAATATGTAGAATAAAATGATTTTTAAGGCATTCAATTCTGTTTTATCACTGCCATTAGCTCAATAAGTAGAAATTCCAAAATACCGGGCAACCCTACGAAGAACTCAATTTTTAAAGGAAGAAAATATTCTAAATACATTTATAAATCTTAATATCAGTTTTTTAGAAGACTTCATTTGTAAGGGCGCTTAAAAGAAGAAAAGAAATCTGTCTAAGGGCGCCATGACGCCCACA
Source organism: Maratus speculifer (assembly GCA_964019185.1). Lineage (NCBI taxonomy): Eukaryota > Metazoa > Arthropoda > Arachnida > Araneae > Salticidae > Maratus > Maratus speculifer. The sequence goes on along the minus strand of OZ025298.1, from coordinate 185,716,881 downwards.
GACGCCTATGTCAATATGTAGAATAAAATGATTTTTAAGGCATTCAGTTCTGTTTTATCACTTCCATTAGCTCAATAAGTAGAAATTCCAAAATACTGGGCAAACCTACGAAGCGCCCAATTTTTAAAGGAAGAAAATATTCTAAATACATGAATAATTATTAATATCAGTTTTTTAAAAGACTCCATTTGTAAGGGCGCTTAAAAAACAGAAAAGAAATCTGTCTAAGGGCGCCATGATGCCCACAGACGCCTATGTCAATATGTAGAATAAAATTATTTTTAAGGCATTCAATTCTGTTTTATCACTTCCATTAGCTCAATAAGTAGAAATTCCAAATTACCGGGCAAACCTACGAAGCGCCAAATTTTTAAAGGAAGAAAATATTCTAAATACATGAATAACTCTTAATATCAGTTTTTTAGAAGACTTCATTTGTAAGGGCGCTTAAAAGAAGAAAAGAAATCTGTCTGAGGGTGCCATGACGCCCACAAATGCCTATGTCAAAATGCAGAATAAAATAATTTTTAAGGCATTCAATCCTTACCTTTATGTATGTAAATTGCCTTGAAAAAAAAAAAAAAAAAAAAAAAAAAAAGGGAAAAAAGGAGAAAAAAAAAGAGAAAAAAAAGAGAGAGAGAGAGAAAAGGGAAAAAAGAGTAAGAAAAAAAAAAGAAAAAAAAGAGAGAGAGAGAGAAAAGGGAAAAAAGAGTAAGAAAAAAAAAAGAAAAAAAAGGGAAAAAAAAGAAAAAAAAAGAAAAAAAAGGGAAACAAAAAAATAAGGAAAGAAAAAAAAAGAAAAAAAAAAGGATTGTTTATTAGATTTTCTAAGTTGCTTATAATTATTACTTCGTGCTACGGCACGTCTTTCTCTTTTATTCTATTTTGTATTTTTTTAGGGCCCGTAGTTCGAGCCTTTTGTCTTTGTATTTATTTGTCTGATGCTGACAGGGATTGTTTTCCTCCGAGGGGTAACACACCTATGCCATATTTTGGTTGGTGCCTCATATGGGTGATCAGGCATTCAATCCTGTTTTATCGCTTCCATCGGCTCAAAAGGTAGAAATTCCAAAATACCGGGCAACCATAGAAGGCGGCAAACACTTAAAGAAAGAAAATAAATCAATAATTCTTTATATAAGTTTTTTAGAAGGCATCAGTCGTAGAGGCGCCGAAAAAAAAAAGAATTCTGTCCGAGGCAGAGGCATGCGAAGAGAACACTGCGCCCGGGGCAAAGTTCAAATTTGGCACCCCCGTCATGCAAATTTTTCTTGTAATAGGCCAAAAATGACGTTGTAATATAAAATTGATGCCCTTGGCAACCGCCCCTTTCGCTCGGTGCTGGTCCTAGGGCGCTAAGAAAACCAAAGCCACCTACTGATAAAACTTAAAAAAAAACAAAATCTGTCCGAGGGCGCATGTCTACCAAATAGCTCGCAACAATTCGAGTCGCAAGTACTTAAATACAGAACACATGATAAATATAACACATAAAAAACAATTAGAAGTTTTCAATACTTTTCTTAGAAAGCATATCGTTGAAATGTTTTGGAAATATCATTTTTTTTCTCTTGCTGCTCAGAAAACATTATTTTAAATATGCATTAAAAAAAAAAAAAAAAAAAAAAAAAAAAAAAAAAAAAAATCGACTAGGGGCGCACCAGGCATTTGCCTCGTTGCCCGGTGGGCCAGTACGACCCTGGTCAAAATAAACAAACATTCATTAAATCAAATTTCTTTAGTAACTGAAAATTTTATTTTGTGTAAAATAAAATATCATTGTTTGTTCTGAAGTAAACAGTTTAAGAAGAATCAAATCGAAGAAATTTAACTGATAATAAGCATAATGGTGTATTCGGGAAGTGTCTACAAGTGAAAAAAGTTTAGAAGCTGGGGCAGAGTATTGTTTATGAAACAATGTGTCAAATACGGCTAAAACTCGCTTGTATTTGTCGTGAATTATGCGAGCCATTAGATTTTCTGTAAGCAACAATAGGTTTGCCTTCTTAGTTCACTTTTTTAATTGCTAGCTAAACGTAACCAACTTTAGTGTCACCTATTTTCATTGCCATCTAAATACTCAAGACCAGATGACACGGGTGTAACGTAATCACTAATCGACCGACTTCTGACTAGTGTCGGAATTCATGCCGTAGAATTGTAGCAATCAGCTGTTAACTTTTTCATATGCCAATCACACTTATTTGATTGACCTCCAGACACACCCATAATTAGTGATGGGCGATTTCGATTTTTTAAATCCATTTAATCGATACTACGGCCAACTCGATTTAATCGATACTTTAGAAATTTTAATCGATTTCTCTGAAGGTAATATAATTTTCATTTTCCTTCAAAATTCGAAGATAAAACAGTCGGATGAGCCAATTCCAAACTTTCAGTGTATTAGTTTCTAAGATAGAAGAATTAAAGAAACCCCAGAACCCCCCCCCCCCCCCTGCAAAATAACGTTTTTTGTTGAGTGATGTACACCAAAAATTGATCAAGATCAATTTTTATCAGGTACCAGCTAAATCTGAATTTTCATGAAAATCCATGAAAGCGCGAGATACAGCTATTGCGAAATCATAAAAAATGCAGCATATCAGCGCCACCTGTAGGGCAATATACACCAAGAACTAAATAACACTAATCTATCTCAGGGATTTACTGAATCTGAATTTTGATGAAAATTCGTTCTTGAGATAGCGCTATTGCGTTAATCGTGAATAATGCAGTATAGCAGCGCCATCTCTTAAGCGATTTCCACTAAAATGTAATTAGCATCAAATAATATCAAGGACTAATTGAATCTAAATTTTTATGAAAGTCCGTGCATTAGTTCTTGAGATAAAGCTAAAATGGAAACAGGGGCGTGCGAAAAGAGAACTGCGCCCGGTTCAAAGTTCCAATTTAGCCCCCTCCCCCCTATTAACTTTTTCTTGTGAAAGGCTAGAAGTGATGTTAGTAGTAAAATTTTGGCGCCCCCTAAATTTCCGTGCTCGGAACGACCGCCTCCTTTCGACCCCCCCCCCTTTCACATGGCGCTGAATGGAAATTATGAAAAATTCAGTATAGCAGCGCCATCTGAGAAGCGATATACATCAAAATGCAAAAAACATCAATTCATGTCAAGGATTAACTGGATCTGAAATTTGATGAAAATCCGTGCATTCGTTATTCAGATATAGCTGTTGCACAAATCGCAAAAATGCAGCACAGCAGCGCCACCTATTAGGCTATATACACCAAAAATTAATTAGATTCAGTTTATATCAAGGTTAAACTAAATTTAAAGTTTTGTGGAATTCCGTACATTTGTTCTTGAGATAGAACGGTCAGAAATTTTTGTCGTATACAGACTCACAGAGTGACAGATACACACACAGACAGATATTTCTTAAAAACCATGAAATCGTGTTAAAGACCTTCTAAAATATATAAATCCATCAAAAACTAGAAGTCGAAATTTTTTCACGAATCTAATACTCTTTTCTTGTAAAGTTACAAAAGAAAGCAAAAATGTAAAATCGATTCTGCCCGTAAGATCGGTCTTTAGATTCGATTTCGATCTTTAGATTCGATGTCAATCTTTAGATTCGATTTCTATCTTTAGATTCGATTTCGATCTTTAGATTCGATTTCGATTTTTTTTCCCCTAGATTAAATCAGTGTTGAATGCAGGTATTTTTCTGCGACTCCGGAGGAAGGCATTATGTTTTACAGCTCTGTAAGAGAGAAGGAATCGCAGTTTGGGTATTAAAATCTCATAACTTCTGGGAAGGGGGGGGGGTAAACCCCTGCGGGCCACCCCATTAATTCGACACTAGGTTAAATCGTTATATTTTTGTTTAGAAGTCCAGTTATTTGAAGTATAAGTTTATTATGTTTTATTTTTCACGCCCGTCTCTTCTAATCCTCCCCTTCCGCGTCAGTTTTAACTTACAGGTCCGTTAGAAATATGCATACAGTTTTAAAAATGTCCAATTCTCGGTCTATTTTATTTTAGATCCACATTTTAAGGGGTCGCCCTTCCGTCCGTAGTGGGTTTATCTGCGCCCCGCCGGTGGGCTTATTTTTTTGTTTCTTCAAAAGAAACAAAAAAAATGTTGAGGGGGGGGGGGCTTGCACCCTCCCCCAATATACACCTTAAAATTTCGCTCATTTAATTCTCTACCATTTTTAACTTAAAAGTTTAAGCTACATGGCACCCCCAGAACTGTGGACTCCTCCCCCCCCCTGTCGATCACTCGCCTAATTTTGCTTATTTCTTCACTTCATTTCAATCTTTAAAATGCTATAATTTTGCTTGTATAGGAGTTACAGAGGGGAGAAAAATTCTATATAGCTAGCCATTTCTCGCCGTTCTTTTTGCTATTCCAGTTTCCCGGTTTTCCCTATAGGACCTTTTTGGGGGGGGGGGAGGGGGGAGAGGGGTTTTTTCTTAATTCTTGATACAATATGTCTATTGAAAGCTTATGCTTCATACATTACAAATCTAGCATAAGAAATTTTCTCCCATCATTTCACGTCACGTTAAGGACCTATAATGAGTTAAAATTTTAATTTTTCAAACTTCTTCGAAAGCAAAAAAAAAAAAAAAAAAAACATTGACACATATTAGCGAAACTGGGGTTCGAACCCGCAATCTTTTGATTGCACACGTAATCCCTAAGCTTATTAGCCACCGAGTACTCAGCAGCGTTAGTATTTCTTTAGATTGTCATATTTAAATTCGTAATATCTTTTGAATGGAATGTCCGATTTGAATAATTCAAAAAGTAATCTACAGTAATCTACAGGCATTAATACAAAATGATTTATTTGGATAAGGATTAAGGTATCGATAGTATGGTCTAATTTTGTTTGGTATATTTATCACGTTTTAAAATGTAAGAAAGTAGTTATAGGGAGTTAACAACAATAGCTGGACATATGGTATCTCGCGGTTTTTTTTTTTTTATAGATATTGATATGTTCTTTAATATTATAGAACCTTTTTAGGTGCATTCGTAATTATGTAAATACGTAGCACCTATTGTTGTCGCTCAGTCCGTCCGTCTGTCCGGCTGTCTGTCTGTCCGCATATAACAACGCAAAAACTACCCAACCGAATCGTTTGAAATTTAAAATACATAATTATAACATAATTTTGTCGAGTCATTTCAAATTTTATGAAAGTCGGATGGATAGATCAATTACAGGGACAATCAAAAGGATTCCGTTACATTACGGTCAATAGGGAAAAAAGTTTCAAATGCATTTTAATCGTTTGAAATTTAAAACATATAATTATTGCTTAATTTTGTCGAGTCATTTCAAATGTTATGAAAATCGGATACATAGATCAATTACAGGGACAATAAAAAAGATTCCGTTACATTACGGTCAATGGGGAAAAAAATTCAAATGCCATTTTAATCGTTTGAAATTTAAAAATATAATTATTACGTAATTTTGTCGAATCATTTCAAATTTTATGAAAGTCGGATGCATAGATCATTTACAGGGACAATCAAAAGTATTCCATTACTTTACGGTCAATGGGGAAAAAAGTTTCAAATGCATTTTAATGATGTTACACTCATTCGAACATAATAGAATTGGCATGAATCTATGAAATATATACTAAAATATGCATTCTGTACAATCTGTGATGCATATAATTTTTATTATTAAATTACAGGGCCACACAAAAGTATTCCACTACATAATGCTGTACGGGGAAACATTTTTTGGGACGTGTTTTAATTATATTCAACTATTTCACATTTTATGAATAAGATATACGTTGCTGAGGTGTAATAAAAATTACTTCCTGCATATTTACAGAAACGTAAAGATTTCGACTACTATACTGTATCCGGAGTGCGCTCTACTATATTAGCAAGATCTGAATTTTTTTAAACTTCGTTATCGTACGGACGCACCTCATTTGCTACGTTCACGTGCAATTTCCAACTTGTTTTATTCATTTAAAAGTATTTCCTGACGATTTAAAATTATATATCTTAACGATTCAAAAAATACACATGTAATTGTTCAAGGTTCCACTCCTGTCGGCACTCTCAGAGTGCCACTATTTTTTTTTTTTTTTTTTTTTTTTCATGTTCGCCCGTCCTTACACCCCCCCCCCCTTCATCACCAATCTTAACTTACAGGATCGTTCAAATTATGACTGCGATTTAAAAAAAGTCTAATCCTCGTTCTATTTTGTTATAAATCCATATTTTGAAACCTCAACTAAGATACATTTTGGCCGGGGTCTTCCTTCTGTCCGTCTGGGATTTACCTTGCCCCTTTGGGTGGGGGAGGGCATATTTTTTGTTTCTTCCACACCATCTCATGTAAAATATCGTTATAAAGCTTTTATCTCCTCATTTTTTTCTGTTACTACTTCTCTCTTCACCTAGTTACATGCTCTTGGCACTTTTTATAGTTTCAAAGAATGCATGTTCCCCGCGGACCACCCCATGAATTCAGCACTAAGTCAAACACTATATTTTTGTTTAGAAGCTCAGTTATTTGGGTTATTAGTTTATTATTATTTTTTTTTCAAGTTCGTCCGTTCTAATCCCTCGACCCCCCCCCCCTTCCTCGCCAGTCTTTACTAAATGGGTCGTTCAAAGTATGCATGCAATTTTTAAAATGTCCAATTCTCGTTCTATTTTATTGTAAATCCTCATTTTGAAACTTCGACAAAAGCTACATTTTGGCTATGGTCGCCCTTCCGTCAAGAGTGGGGTTTACCTGCCCCCTTGGGTATGGGGCATATTTTTTGTTCTTCCAAACTATCTCGTGTAGCATTTGTTTGGCATTAGAAAAAAAAAGTTTTTTTTTTGTCTATACTCCTTGTTCCCCATTCTAGTTACACGATCTTGGCACTCTTTATCCTCGGTTTAATGCCAAGTTACTCAGTGTTGTTATTAGTTGAGTTATATCTCTCAAATTTGTCAAAGTTTTAGTGTAAGTGACAACCATAAGTGACAATCATTTTAAAATTTAAAATTCTTATTATCCGACTCTAAAATCTGCAGTAGCTTAATTCTATGCCTCCCTAAATGGGGATGGGGGGTGGGAGGCGGTTATTACGGTCCTGCTGATTGTCTAAGTTTTGGAATGGACCATTAGCGTTTCTGACGTCATAGAACGTCATAATGGATTCTAGCTAATCAGCTTCTTGATTTATCCCACAACCATTCACCAAAAGCCAATCAACTACAGCAATGCTTGTGGGAAACATTGCGAACTCCGCCCAGTGCTAGTGGTTGGATCTTCTCTGTGTGAATCTGAATATCGAAATATCGATTCTAGTATCGATTCTAGAACTCAGAAATCGATTCTTATTATGGTCGATGCTGTTTTATACGATATCGATATTAATCGATTCTCAAAATTTCCAGAATCGCCCATCACTACCCATAATCCTCTCAGCTATCAATCATAATTACCATTCAATTACCATTCATTGAAATCCAGTGGTCGATTTGTGACATCACATAAAACTGCGCTATAGAGGTAAAGAACTATTTTTCAGAATGAATGAAATTCTATTTCATTTCTACTAGTGCCGCAAAAATATGAAAATGCACAAAATGAAAAGAAGCAAAAAACACAGTATATTTTATTTAATTTGCAGGATATCTGTCATCTTGTAAAACAATAATAATTGTTTAAACTTACTGGTGAGAATCTGAAATCCCCGCAAAAATCAGGCAGATGCGGCAACACTTTGACAATTCCGCATTTAGCCGAATTTTTATTTGGGAATTGCAAATTTTCACCAATAAGTTCAAATAGTTATTATTGTTTTATAATATTATAGATATTCCACGAATAAAATAAGTTATAATTGTTATTCAAAATTTTTCGGAGTGAATTCCAACACTAGTCAGAAGTCGGCCGATTAGGGATGACGTCACATCCTCTGGCCTTGAGTATCTCGATGACAGCGGCCTATCTCGTTTAAATGTTATTATTGCTCGCATCCTAAGCGTTAATTTGTCAGCGGCATATTGGCTTAACACATATGTACTCTTGGACTTATTAACCTTTCGTGTCCGAATTTTTTTAACTAGCTATCTAAATAGATTAATTAGTGTTTAAGGAATATGTAATTGTCTGGAAGACGACGAATTTTGTTGTTTTGCGTGCTATTCAATTAATATTCATATGACAATAGGCTACGGATAGATTTTTGGAGATGTTTAGAAAACATTGAGTTATAATAAAGATTTAACTCATATTACAATTTTCTAATACTTTTTGCGCTTTATTACATAATATTCTTTCAGAAAAGTAACTTTTATTTTAAATTTAAAGAGTGAAATTTTGTTTAAAATAAAATAATCGCAAAAGATGAAAAAAGAATTAAATAAATAACAATTATTATTGTTATTACTAAATGCCTAAACATAAATGAAGTCACATAGTAAATGCATAGACATATCGTCGCCTGAGAATAATAAGGTTCTATCTGTGTTTTTGAAAAAATTGACTTGTCGATGTAGAAAGGTTCTTTTTGTATCTATAAAGGCATTTTTGAATAAAAGTGATGTTATATATAATTTACATACGACATTACAATTTTATTATGACATTACTGTAATCCAGAAATGCCTTCATAGATACAAATAGAACATTTCTACATCGATAAGTCATTTTTTTCAAAAACACAGATAGAACCTTATAATTCTCAGGTGACTATATATTAACACTACTACATGTAAATAATAGCAAAAGTATTTCTTAAAACAAAATAATGCTCTATTAAAAGACATGTACATCAGGACGGGTCGAAAAAAACTTTTTTAAAAATTTTCAAACGCCAGCGGGGGTAAAAGTCGTGTATGGTGATAATAAACTCACACACAAATTTTTATCAAGATATGAATATGGTATGGCCTGCCTCCAGATCATTGAACATTTCGTTATTCCTATATTGTGAAATATACGCTATTCAGTATTTTATGCCTACTTTTCTTTATTTCTGTAAGTAATTTTAAAATATATGCCCTTTTGGAAATTTTTAAATGGTATTATTTACAAGTGGGCAGTTTTTCTCTTATTTAAAAATTTATCAGCTTTCATAAGGAGTAGGGTGGAGCGAAAAAAAATTTTTTTTTTGAAAATCAAAAACGGGTAGGGGCCAAAAGTTGCCTTTATACTATAGTACATCAACTACGTGAAATTTTACCGCTGAAAAAAAATGGCTTGAGTCTGCGCTTTTGCTCCAAAAATCGAAATTTTGGGTAAAATTTGTCATTTTTTGACATTTTTTCAAAAAAATTAAAAATTTCCTACAGAGCTGGTTAGTATTTAAAAGTGTTGCTTAGATCTTTATATTTATCCGCTTAACATACTTAAACTATAAAACAATATCTGTAGTCTGTATAATTGAAGCAAATCTGACAACTTTTTGTGAAAAATCAGCGTTAACCTCTCTATTGGAGCATACAACGAAATGTTGTTTTGAATGCATTTCTTACCTAGCTGCTTTCAAAACTACTGTGTATATAACTCATAGAGGTGGTTGCAATATTCCACCCGTCTCAACCACCGAATCATCTAGGCCCAGTGTTTTATTTATGTATTGAATAGTTATTTTTTTCCCGAAGACGAGTATAAGTTTTCTATAAATCAAAGTAATTTATCTCTTCTTTGTATTCACTGACTTTGGGTGATTTGGATCATGCTGGTGTGACCTGCTGCACGTATATTTTTATATCATGTATAACAGAAGAGAAGCTGAGTAATGTATTGGATATGTTCTTAATTGAACCTATTCAGCAGTCTATTATCTTCATTAAAATTTCATGCAATTAGTACATTATGATTGGAAGTTCTGTTATCACAACATTCTTTCAATCAATTACATTTTATGTGCAATGATTTGCCTAATAACTGATTGTATGAATTCAATTTCTAGTATGTCATCATTTACTGAAGCTATTACATTGAATATATGCTGAGAAGCTAGCTGTTTAATATTATGACGATCGTCACAGAGGATTGCAAACAAAATTTGCGTGTAAAACAACAATATTTCTAAAGAAGTTTTAGCATGCTTTATGTCGTTTCCTGTATTGTTCCGTAGTCTAGTAATTTCTAAAAATCCCTTTCGGCATGGCCTATAGGCGGAGGTAGATTTCGAAAAGTTTTCATCTCAAAAAAAAAAAAAAAAAAAAATTAAATGATTAGAGATAAACCCAGTTTAACTACTTTATTCAACCGCTTTTAAAATTTTTTTAATTTCATTTTTCTGTAAGAACTGGTTTTATCGAAATCCTCTTAAACGAAATTCTACTCAAATGCCCATTTTGGCAACATATTTTGAATTATATTCTTACTTTATTAAAAAAAATTGACCAATATGCTCATTATATAGTTCCTAAATAACAAAAAACTGTTAATTAAATTCGTTTGACAGCAAAATTGAATTTAAAAATGAGTAATAAAATAACCAATTTATTATTTTAATACATCCACAATTCTTTAATCAAGATTGCTTTGAGAAATTTTGTACGAAGTGCCCACTTTGACAGATTTTTTTAAATATATATTTAGCCTTTATCAAAAATCTGACCAATACGGCACATTACACAGTTCCTAAATAACGAAAAACTGTCAATTGAATGCGTTTGAGAGCAAAATTGAATTTAAAAATGAGTCATAAAATAAAAAAATTGTTATTTGAATACAACCTCAATTCTTTTATCATGATCGCTTTGGGAAATTTTTTTGCGAAGTGCTTACTTTGACAGCTTTTAAAAATATGTATATTCACCCTTTATCAAAAAATCAAAGAATACGCACATTATATAGTTCCTAAGTAACAAAAAACTGTCATTTGAATGCGTTTCAGAGCAAAATTGGATTTAAAAATGAGTCATAAAATAAACAATTTGTTATTTGAATACCCACAGTTCATTAATCATGGTCGCTTTGGGAAATTTTGTGCGAAGTGCCCATTTTGGCAGCCTTTTTTTGAAATATATTCTGCCTTTATCAAAAAACTGGCCACTCCGTCACATAATATAGTTCCTAAGTAAGAGAACCTGTAAATTGGATGCGTTTGAGAACAAAAAAAGATTTAAAAATGACTCGGTAAAAACGCAATTTTTTTAATTTCCTCAAATTTCAATCATGATAATTTCGTGAAATTCTGTTCAAAATACCCTATTTGGCAGCCTTTTAAAAAATATATTCTGCCTTTATCAAAAAACTGGCCAATACGTCGCATTATATAGTTCCTAAATAATAGGACCTATAAATTGGATGGGTTTGAGAACAAAAATGAATTTAAAAATGACTCAGAAAAAACGCAATTTGTTATACTTAATCAATTTTTAATGACGATAATTTCGGGAAATCTGTTCAAAATACCTTTTTTGGCAGCCTTTTTAAAAATATTTCTGCCTTTATCAAAAAATTGGCCAAAACGTCGCATTATATAGTTCCTAAATAAGAGGATCTGTCATTTGGATGCGTTTAAAATCAAAAATGAATTTTAAAATGAGTCAGAATATAAGCAGTTTGGATTTAAGGTTTTTACTCCAACTCCTATTTTTGTTTAATTTATTTTTGCTATAAGAATGGGTTCTATGAAAAACTTGTCAATATAAAAGTTGTAGATCTTATTGTGAAGATGTAAAATAAATTTAATTAGATTTGATTGCTTAAGAATTGAGTAAGTTATGGGTTTTTTTCTTTTTCCTCCCCCCTTTTTCTTTTCGTTTTTAATTTTTTTCCTCGGTAAAAATTGGTCCTATCAAAAACTTGTAAATACAAAAGTTTTAGATAATATTGAGTACATTTATATAAAATTTAGTTGGATTTAATATCTTGAGAATTGACGAAGTTATGATTTTTTTTCTCCCAAAAACCATGTTTTTTTCGCCCCTTGAGCCCATTTTTAACTTTATCAAAAATCTGTCATGCATAAACTTTTTGCCCATTTCTTAGAAGTAATATAAACTTTAAACTGATTCGATATCTATTTTAATTAAGAAGTTATCGAGTTTTTTCTGTTTTCACAAAAACCCTCCCTATTTCCACCCCCTTGGTCCGATTTTGCCCATTAACGAACTCGACCGAGATTTTAGGCTCCTTGATTTTATGTAAAAATTTGAAGAAGATCTGAGCATAATTATGGAAGTTATCGTGTCTAGAAGAAAGTGATATACACCGATAGATAGATAGATAGATAGATAGATAGATAGATAGATATATAAACTTTTTTACTGATGGTGGTTTTGGGGTCTAGGAGTCATGATTCGTGTAGATCTGCAAAAAATTTTCAGAAATTCCAACATGGGAGACAATGCAATAGGTAGTATTTCATACGAAATCTACCTAATATTTCATACGAAATCTACCTAATAAGATTTTAGATCTATTATCCAGGTGTGTTGTACATTTGGTATAAAATATCCTGCGGTATAAACTTGGATTATACATTTTGTGAGTGAACATATAGACGCTGATTGCCAATCTGTGCTTATATAAAGCGGAAAATTTTATTAACTTTATGAGCTGTCTTTTGTGTGAGATGTTTTCTAAATTCCTATTCTCCATTCTTTCTGAGAAATAGCTTTCCTTATGAATTAGCTTTGCAATCTCCGACAGAAATTTCTAGTCTGTTCTGAGTATCTTTTTCTCAATTTGAGAAAATAATTTTTCACAATTATTCTCTATTTTATATATATATATATATATAAATTGCAATAGGCAGTGAATAATACGTAGACAAAGATTTTCCTTATTGATCCAGTGAATCCATGTAGTTTAGAATGTTTTATATCGACTTCTCCAATAATTGACGCAGAGGAAATTCACTGGAGTTGAAGTAGCGAATGATTCAATATTATACACAATTCTAAGATTACCCCAGTCAAAATGGTTCACAGTGACAAATAAAATTCTCCTAATTTCAAATGAGCATTTATAGTCGATTAGAATCCGTACATTCCCTCATAAAATACTATGCATTATAAGTTTATGACCAGGACATTTCACCATCAAATGTTGTCCATTCATAAAAAGGGGGAACTAAAAGTTAATAGGAAATTACCTGGATAAGAAAACACTTAGAAAACGGCATAAAACTAATGCAAAAAAAAAAGTTATTTACAACAGCGGTTGCTTTACACATGGAGAACAAATTTTCATTGTAATTCTCTCTGATGATCACATCACATTAAACAGCTCGCTTCTCAACATATAAAAAATGCAAAAGTAGAATAAATGATGGCATACTTATAGTTGAAATATCTGAAATCATCTTTGAAACAAATCATTACGCAAAAAAAAATACAATTAACTGAAAAAATGTTGTGGTAACAGAACTTCCAATCACTATTCATCAACTGAATGTAATTTTGATAAATATAATAGATGGCCGAATAGATCTCTTTAATAATATTCCCGTACATTACTCTGCTTGTCATTTTTTTTTTGTATAAACTATAAAAATATACATGAAGATAGTTACAGCAGCATGTGGATGCAAAGAACAGATGAACAAGGTGGAAGCATCGAAAACATGCCAAATTTTTATAAAGAAAATCACAAATCAATGTATAAATAAAACACTGTACTAAGATGATCAAATAGTTGGGCCGGGTGGTATAGGAAATATAGCCACCTCCACGACGCATGTCCAAGGTAGTTTTGAAAACAAGAGCTGTATTAAAATCAACAATTCGTTGTATGACCCAATAGAGTGGTAATACTGTTTTCTTACGAAAAATTGTCTGTTTTGCTTCAGCCATAGGGAATAAACATATTGTTTTATAGTTTTAATATGTTAAGCAGATAAATATAAAGGTCTAAGCAACATTTTTAAATACTAACCAGCTCTGTAGGATTTTTTCAATTTTTTTGAAAAAATGTCAAAAATGGACAAATTTTACCCAAAATTTCGATTTTTGGAGCAAAAGCGCAGACTCAAGCCATTTTTTTTTCAGCGATAAAATTTCACGCAGTTGATGTACTAGTATAAAGGCAACTTTTGGCACCTACCCGTTTTTGATTTTCAAAAAAAAAAAAATTTTTCGCTCCACCCTAATAAGGAGTCATTGAAATTGAAATTTGGCAGTTTTGGGGATTTTTTCCTATTTTCTTTTGAGTTTTAACTGTTTCCTGAAAATAGCTGACATTCAATATCATTTTTAAAACTTTTTGGTTGCAATTATGTAATTCAATATCTTTCATCATCCTTTAAAATGTTGTAGTAGAACACATTGTGTTATTGCAGAAACCTGGCAGCAAATGTATAACCCATGTAACTCTGCAAATGGAAAAGCAGAAATGATAGCGTCAAGTATTACTATATTTCTTATTAAAATGGAAAAAAAATGTCAGATCTCCTTGTTGTAGTCTGCGACAGCACAGAAGTTAAAACTGTATCAAAAGGTGGGTTAATTATACTACTTAAGCAGCATGTACGTAGACCGTTACAGTGGATGTTATGCCAGTTACACTAGCATTTTATCATTTTCTGCATCACCTGGACGGAAATACCACAGGATAAAGTACCCTCTCCGAAATTACTGGAAAACAGTTGCAAAAATGTAGTGAAAATCGTGTCGTGAATTTCGACAAGGTTGGACTGATTTTACCTGAACTGAACATTTCAGAGCTCAGCACAGATCAGAAGTACTTTGTCAGGTTTCCGAAGCTGTTTCATCTTGGTGTTTGTCAAAAAAACTTAATCTGTAAGGTCTGCGTCCAAATATGGTACAAAATCACATCAGAACCTTCAATTAAATATAAAACTAAATATCTCTGGCAAATGGTTCAACTCTACAGACATCTCAACCAAGATCTGAAGAACATCAGTGATTCTTTAAAGAAAAGAAATGATTACTTTGGTTATTCAGAAAATCTTGCTCTTGCTACGGGGTTAGGAAATGATCGAGAACACATATAACGTTTGAGCCTCAGAAAAATAATAAAGGCAAGGAGTATTCCATCTGATGAAACCAGATCTTTTTGCCACCCCAACCACGAATTCCAACGCAAGGGACTATTGAGAACTTATAAATTGGCAAAGCTGTATGTTACTAGAGCCTCCACTCACAAGACGTACATTCACTGACGATCTTCAGTATATATTAAATAGAGAAGCTGTTTCTCTTTGGCTAATATGAATCTTCCTTGCCTTAGTCAAGCAGTAGAGATAAAAGTGAATCTTATCACAGAAGCATCTTCTGCTGTTTGTGGTTATGTTACGCGATGGTACGGTTCGTGCTGCATTGAAATCCATTGGACAAGTTCGAACTCAAATTACAGTACAAAGGCAATAATGAAAGTTGCATAAATAATTAGAAGTTGAGAAAATCTTTGAGTTAAATTTATTAGCATTATACTAAATCAAATTTACTTCAAATTTTTCATCAAATTTACAACATAGACTACATTTTATTTTATTTGTTATCCACATTTTATTTTTATTTTTTTAGTATATTTCTCAAAGGAAATCTTTTTTGGAATATTTATTAAATGACATTAAAATTACAACCTACTAATTTTAATTACATAACTGCCTTAGGATTAAGATATATTTGTACAAAAAATAGTCTTTCCAACAATTTGAGAGATAGCTAACAAACGATAAAAGAAAATGCAAAACAATCCAAAAAACTGTCAAATTTCAAAGACCTATCATGAAGCCTGAGAAATTTCGAAATAAGAGAAAATAGGCTCCACTTGTAATGTATACAATTTAAAAAGTCCCAAAAGTGCATACATTTCAAAATCACTTACAGAAATTGAGAAATGTAGACAAAAAGTACCAAAAAACAGTACATTTCATGATATATGGATAACAAAAAGTTCAATGACCTGGAGGCAGGCCTTACCATATTCAGATTTTGATAAAAATTGGTGTGTGAGTTTATTGTCACCATACCCAACTTTTCCCACGACAGGCGTTTCAAAACGTAAAAATCCCTAATGTATATACCGAAATATTACTAACGACAATGATCCCATAACTCCATAACAATGCAGTTAGTTGTAAATATATACCGTATATTTAAAAGTCATTTTTAAAAGTGCTCCATATTTTTGGACAGTGGACATAAAATAAAAAAATACATCTATTGTTATTTGGTGTTCAAAATTATTAAATTTTTGTTAAAAGTTTATCTGAAAGAAGTTTTACTTAAAAAAATGATTAGAATTTAGAAATACATACTGGTTTCTCTTGATTAAAAAAATTGTTGATAAAAAGCAGATTTTTCCACCATTTTTCATCACAACTTTCAATAATATCTTGTTTCAGAAATGTTGACATGGGTCCGCGTGCTTCCAGAAATAAATAAGATACCAGCATACAGAATAAGTACGTAGGATAAATTCTGTTTTAAAAAGAAATATATAAGTACGATTTCATACACAGCACTAAATAAATAAATAAATAAGTAACCAAGAGGGGGGTGTCAGAATAAAATGAAATTTGTACAATCGATTACAAAATTAAATAAGCAATCACTATCATTATTAGCATATTTTATTTTTATTATTATTATTCAGGGAACAAGAAAACGTTAAAGATAGACACTAGTACATTGCAGTATGACATTTAAGGATGGGAACATATTGAAGACAATTAGGTTGCATTGGATATCTTGAGACATATATGTCAAAAGTTTTTGTAGTGGATTCTTAAATCATGCAAAATTAATATTTATAAAAATTCTCTTGTCAGATCCACATAATATGTTCTATTGGCCATAAATCTCAACTATACAAAATACAAAAGTGTGGAAATAATCTTTTGTAGTTTATATGATGGCAAAAGCATGTGTTTGACACTCTTGCTGCTTGCGAGAGCATTATTTTCCTGTTTGAATGCCTATAGGGCATTGTGTAGTGAAAAGAATTACTAATAGCTGTAATGCATTCTGGGCTCCCGGATTGTTTCCTGGATCACTACAGAGTGTGTCTGTCCATCATATACTATGCAATTTAAGACTTATTCTTAAATAACAGACGGTTTAACGTAAAGTGATAATTAACACGTTAACGTCTTTTTTGCACTTACATCAGTAATAGCAATATGGAAACTGAAATTCAAATCTGAACTAAAAATAAGTCAACTCCTTTGCGGGGCTGATAAGTTTCTTCGTGAACAGCATAAGTGACTTTATACTTAAAAGAAAGGAGACATACAGACAATTAAATGTTATTAGTTAGGGTTAATTTGCCCCCAAAAATTAGCAAGCACGACATTTTTGCCCATCAAATGTTTGTGCACATTTCTTATTCATCGAATTGAACGAGTAACACTAAGTTTTGGAATGTGTGAAAAATATTCAATTAAACTATGCGATCTGTGTAATATGCGCCCCTTTCTTGCGATAAAAGCTTTCTACACTACACTAAACAAAGAGTATCATTAAATCTAAAATACACTAACACATGGATTCCCAACCTTTTCTGGACCACCGCCCCCTTAACAAGAGAAAAAAAATGCCAACGCCCCCTCTCCCATAATAGTTAATTGTACATAATGTTAAAATATTGTTGCATATTATCTATAATTTATTTGTCTATGTATTAAAAATCATAAAGTGGAAGTTAATTAAAACAATCATCAAATGTAGTGAAAAATTGTTTATTAAAAATTGATAAATAAACATAAAACAAATAAAAATAAAAAAAAAAATAACGAAATGATTGAGGCTGATGAATTTTTAATAATTTGTTAATGTTGGATTCCAATTTCTTTAACATCAGTCACAAATTATCAGGTTCAAAGATGTCTGTTCCTTTTCTTAGACAAAAAATCAGCTATTCCACGAAACCCACTCTCAACCTCAACCAAATCCGATGAAGAAAAAGAAATTAAAATTTTATTAAAATTCTCACTCACAATCCAGGTTAGAGAGCTGTATTGACTTTTAAAGTTATAACTCTTGGTATTCAATTCTGAATTTTAATTTTCGTTTGCTGCGAGTCCACGATTTTCTCCTCCAAATATGGTGATACTGCTGTATCATTTGCGGAAAGATCTAAAAACAAACTTGGTATATTCATGTATAAAAATCTTAGAATCGCTCTGAGAAAACTTCATAAAGAACATTCAAGTGTTGACAGTAAGTAAGTAAATATTCCTGTTTTCGCAGACTGCGAATAATGTGACAAAGTGGCTGTGATCTCTTTTACTTAGATTTTGCATGAACAAAATATAAGTTTACCCACAAAAACACCTATAAAGTTTTTTTTTTTTTTTTTTTTTTTTTTTTTTTTTTTTTTTTTTTTAATAAACTCAACTTGTTATCTTGCAATCATCTTATTTCTTATTATAAATATTTAGATTATTTAAATTGATTTAATTAAAGATTCTAAGCATGTCTGCCAAATAATAGATGTCATTTTTAAAAAATGTAATCAGGTTTTCCCATAGTTTTACATTTCTGTTCTCAATTAAGAGTAGTACTGAATCAAATGTATCAAAAACGATTCAGACAAAATCCGTTTCAGAGACAACGAACTTTAGTGTGAGCCAGCGTTTGCAAGTTTGAAGCAATTTGATAATGACAATTGCACAACAGAGTGAAACAATTGTTTCACTTTGTTGTGAAAGGATTTTCACTATAAAGGTGACAAATTACCCTGTCAGTCAATAAATTTCTTCTATTCTTATTGACTGCTCTTATAATGTAATTATGCACGAATATGGGTGTTCAATCCAAATATTTGAAACCAAACGCTGATGATGTGTAATGAAACAGAATGTACAAAGAACACATTTAGTACTGCTTGTTTGAAACTCTTCTGATGTCCCGTCGTTGCTGGAGCAACATCAGTAGCAAGTGAGAAAATATTATGAAAACGAATTTATTTTCCTTGGACTAACTTCGTTGTATTAAATATCGATTATCATTTTGTATCATTTTCCAAATTTTTAGCAAATAAAGCTCTTGACATTTGTTTTCTTCTTTTATGATTTTTTGTTATTTGGTAACGCTGATACATCGAGTTGAATGGAAAATCTGCAATTCTTTAAGTGATGACATAATGATATTTCAATGCCTTTGGCCATCTATTCCTCTTTGTACCGAATAATTACTCAGAATTTTTTCTGATGATATCCGACGGTTTCTTATGATAAAGACCAATTTTTATTATCTCTCTGACTACAAGCAAGATTAATTTTCTGCCGATTGTGTTTGTTTTCATACTTTTGCGATTAACAACATAATATGAGGCTCGTAATGCGTCATCTTCTTCTTTACAAGACGACTGAAAAAGGTTTGATATACGTAATTGACTGTTTTAAGATTTTCTTTTCCAGTCTTTGAATAATAAGACACATCTTTGTCTTTTTTATCAGCACCCATTTATTAAAATTCTCTTACAAACTAGAAAACTTCATGGTTTCATAAAAAAAAAAAAAAAAAACTTATTGGCAAATTAAGCACAGAAGTAACGATTGGTTTGTACGAGAGTGCGTAGATCCATATTTCAAATACTCAATACTGTACTGACCACATTTCTTCTTCGATTAAGATATTTTAAATATAAAATTTTGCCTTATTTATGTTTAAATAAATTTACATTTGAACAAATTTATGAATATAAGGATTTTCATCACTTTCACAAAGAATAAACGAATTTCTTGAACTGATTCAAGTAACAGATTCGTTTAAAAATCATGTTAAAACATGCGTCGTCATACTTCAGAATTTTTCGAAATACAGTTTAATAAAAAAAACAAGAATTCTGTTTAAAACTTTTATCCAACCAATTATCGCGAATTTTGTATTTCACAATTTTTGAATTCATCAAGATTTTTAATGCGAGTCATTTGCGATTTTTCGTGTTTCGCTGTGATATTTTGACATTCATGAAAGAATTGCAACAACAAAGTTTTTAGCCTAATTTTAAAAAAAAAAAAGTTTTCCGCTATCTTAGCTTTCTTTCGTATTCACGGCGATTTTTTTTTTTTTTGACAATAGTAAAATAAATTCAATCCTCCCCTCAAATGTAGCTCGCATGTATAGATTTCCCTTTAAAGATGCAGTTAAAGTTTTTGTTACGGACTGGACAGTCAACTGTTTCCTCTACATTACTTCATAAATAGATAGGTATGCCTTCACCGCCCCCCTTGACTCTCCTAACGCCCCCCATTTTTCTCTTAACTCGCTACCGCCCCCCTGGAAGGCTCCAGCGCCCACTGGGGGGCGGTACCGCCCCCGTTGGGAACCTATGCACTAACATCTCAAAAGTAAGTGATGACGCATAATTAGCAATTGACTATCTTGAACTCGAAATACGTGATACATTTGCTACTCAAATCTAAATATTTGCATATGTGCTTACAACATATCCTTCCGTATTAATAATTAAAGTAAATGAAAACACTTGTAATGTAAATGGAAAATAGTATAATATCAATTAAAACTGCATTATTTAAACTAAAACTTACCTCCATAGTCTATGAACGAGGATTTGCAAAATAGTGTGCTGGCGTTTATTGTTTTCATGAAGTTTCACTCTAGTATATGTATTTAAAAGTCCACTGAAAGTAAGAAATACTTTTTTAATATCACTTTAAACTGATTCTGATGGAACCAGCTCTTACAGAAAAATGAAATTAAAAAAAGCAGCTCGATAAAATTGGTAAACTGGCTTTATCTCTAATCTTGATTTAGTTTTTGTTGGTGAAATTAGTGTTTAACTTCGGATTTGACCTCCTTCTGAAGTCCGAGCTGACATTTTTTTTTATTATTATTCTAATTTTTTTTTTTTTTTTTTTTTTCAGACGGTTATATTGTGTTAACAGAAATACTGCCCAAATTAAAATATTTTTTCCTTTATTTTCATTTGTATTTTTTTATTTGACGTGTATAGACGTATAATAAAAATTTCACGAATCTATGTTGGTTTTTATTGAACGAATTTTCATCATAATGAAATTGTTAGATGTACCAATGAGGTTTCGTTAAACGGCAGTTTCATTATATATACACAGTTATTTTTTTATTTGAGATATTTCAGTGTTTCATGAATACCATTAAATTTTTAAAAAAATAACATGAGAATAATTCAAGAATATGAAAGAAAATATGAAAATGTTCAATATTTTTATTTTGAAAATTTTTCGTCCATATTTTTTTATATTTCCTTACATAATCTTACATTTTTTTCGTAGAATAAAGATATTATAGCGGAAATAGGCATTACTAAACTCAAAAGCTCGCATAGATACCAACATAAAGTAGCCTCGTTATACATATATAATAGATATCAAGTAATACAAGACGTATTTTCTCGTCAAGTATAATGTGTAATTTTTCAAACCTATTAATCAAGAGGAATTACTAAAATGTCTCTTTTCTTTTTATTGAAGGACTCACTCGTTTTCCAACATACTTTGTTTCTTCAATTATTAACAGCAAATTAAGTATTTTGAAACAATTACATCATGATTAGATAATCATGGTTTTCCATAATCTATTTTCACTTTCCGAAACTCGAAACTGAAAATATCAAATTTCAATAACTAACAAAAAACAGAACACGATTTGTTACAAAATGAAATTATTTTTTATTATTATTCATTACATTGTTTAATATCACACTTCACTGCAGGTTTAACACTCGAATACTCCTTTTGCTACGACCAGCTTGCTCAGATTAGATATTTAATATCTATATTATAAAGGCCAAACGTATCTGTGCGTAACGCAGACGTCATTTTGCGAATGGCAACACTTTACAATGAAATTTTCGATTTTGCAATTTTTGCTACTGCAAATTTTACATTGGTAACATCGCACATTTTAAATTTTTACACCGTCGTATAGAAAAAAAATGTACTTTTAAATACAATTTGTTTGAAAGCTGTATCTCAATTTGTTTTTGATATATTGATTTTTTTATAGTTTTTAGTACAAATTTTGTAATTGTGGCAAAAGAACCACTTCATTGTCTCTTAAAATTGAAAAAAAAATAATAATAAAATGCATCGAGTATACCGTCTGTGATAGTGTCAATTCGGAATAATTTTTATTTTCACTCGCGGTTAAACCGAATTCAAGAGCCTCAATTAATAACTTCATCATAATAAATCATCTTTATTATAATTTACTGATTACATATGCAAATAAAGTTTAATTTTAATAATATGGATTACTGAGTTTACGTTATTGTATTAATTTTAATTTAAAATAACATTTATTTGAGAGTTAGACTGACCAATATAAGATATATGTTTTATTGTAACTAATTTTACAGGTTTATTATAAATTAATGAAACAGTTCCTTCTTAAAGGGTCAGGTATCTTTTAAAGAATCCAAAAATCGATTTTTTTAAAAATAGCTTATAATTAAATGTGATTCTTTAGAAACATTTAAAAACAAACCGCATTAAAAAATTCGCATTAGAAAAAGAGTTATGTCTAAAACACTTTGTGCTCTTCCAATACGACCAATGGTAAATTTAAACTTTGACGTCAATTTTCTCAAAACAGCGATTTTAAGCATTGCGCGCACGATTTCTGAAAAACGGTTGCATAGAATTTAATTAAATTATCGCTGAATATATTAAACGTACACAGGCACAAAATGGCCTACTATTATGTTCCTCAAATTAGAAGTTAAGAATTCACGACTACTTTTTTGTAAAAAAAATCTCGATATTTCAAATTCCTTTAAAAAATAATTTTTTCCCGGGATCTATAAGTTTTATTTTTTTATCGTAGGTCATTTTGAAAACACATTATATCTATACTCAGAAAAAAAAAAAATCTTGGTTTGATTTAGCTATTCAAATTTGAAAAATCGTGCGCGCAAGGCATGCAAGATTTATTCTTCCGTAAAAATTGTATTATATTTATAAATAATTAATAAAACATTGCATGCGTGTATACTTTTTTAACAACTTTAACTAATAAAATAAATCCTTCTTAATATGTATTTTCAATTTTATAGTCAAAAGTCAATTAGATATAGAATGACTGCAGTTCTTATAGAGGTCACTTTTCGCGTATTTTGTTAGTTCGAAAGGTACCTGACTACTTAAACATTTTCTTTCGTCGAATTTCGACGGATTCCACCTTGTTATTATTAAATCTGAAACTCTAATAAAATCTAACAACCATAATTAAGCTAATCTTATGTTTTTTAAAAAGATCTATAGCAATTTGCTTACGACCTGTTTCGTAAAGATAGAAAAATCTGACGCACTTACGTAGAGGTTGATTGATTATTTGTATATTGAATAAAAATTTCAAACATACTTATTGCTACTGTTTAACATTTTACATTGTTTAATATCACAGTTGAATGTACGTTTAATATTCAAATACTCATTTTACTAATCGTCTAGGACTAGCTTTCTCCGATTAAATGCTTAATATTATTCTTAAAATTGTAGCTCTTATAAAATACAACAACCATACTTAAATGAAACAATTATTATTTATATTTTTATTTTTAATTATTTTTTTAAGAATTATTGCAATTTGGTTTTGACCTGTTTTGTAACCAATAGCTAAATCTGATATTTAAAAGATGAAAATTATTTTTTTACAGTATAAAAATTTTAATCATATTTATTGTTTTTGTTTAATATTTTTACATTGTTCGAATACTCCTTTTGCTAATCGTATTAAAATCAGCTTCCTTAGATAAAATGCTTAATATTATTTTTTAAATGAAACTCTAATAAAATTTAACAACCATAATTAAACTAAGCTTTTATTTTAAGAATTATTGCAATTTATTTTTAATCGGTTTAGTAAAGACAGATAAATCTGATATTAAGAGGGTGACAAATTATTTGTATGCTGTATAAAATTTTAATCACAGCTGTTATTACTATTTAACATTTTAAAACACCAGATCTGTGCATTAAAACATCAATCTGTGCAAGAATCTCGGATCGGTACTATATCAGGCACTATAGCAAGCTGGGAATGTACTTCGAAAAGAGAGGAGGCTGAATAACGAGCCATATTATGTGGCGTTATGTAAATACACTGCCTCCAAAAGTTAAGGTATAACCGGTTTTTGCGTTAAATATGCAAATGGATGAATATAGAAGCAACAAATTTGGAGGAAATGTACGCTAAACTGCTATTTATTAAATGCGACATAGAATTTTATTTAAGTTAAACGTATAAATGAAATTACAACAAAAAAGCAGTCATGGTGGAAAATTCCATTCTTGGAAAAATCAGTACATCGCAATATTATGCAGTAAAATGTGACAGAAACATTAAAAAATTGGTTCTAATACAGAATATGTCCACCCCGGACTTGAATGCTTTGGCGGCATCGATTTTCCATACTCTCAATTAAATTATAGGACAACAAAATAGGTAGAGCTGACCAGACATGGAGTAAGCCTTGTTCCAGCTCATTTAATGACATTAAAGGAGGACTTAAAACTGCAACCTATCTTCCAAGATAGTCCCAAAAATGTTCTATCGGATTCAATTCTAGAGAGTGAGCTGGCCATTCCATTCTCACCAAACCGTGATCCTCAAGATAATCCTCAACAACCGTAGCTCGGTGTGGTCTCGCATTATCATCCATTAGAATGAAACCATTGCCAATAGCACGGACATATGGTCGCACATATGAATCAAAGATCTCATCCCGATATCTCGCACTAGTCAGAGTTCCTTCATGGAACACATGCAGTTCAGTGTGCCCTCCAAGTGAGATCCCTGCCCAAACCATGATTCCACCATTTCTGTATCTGTGGATATCGACAGTGTTTGATTGATGGTATCGAGTGCATTGTTCTCTTTAGATCAGAAGACGTCCTGAATCGTTCTCCAGTGTGAATATGGACTTGTCTGTGAAAAGCACAGATGCCCACTGTTGTCTGGTCCAAGAAGCATGTTCTCTTGCCCAACATAAGGGGCCCTTCTCTGTCGTCTGTTGAGGGGGACACACACAACTGGTCGCCTTACATAGAGATCTGCATTGTGAAGACCAGACTCCGCTACTACGTCTTCGCACCGTAGTAGTGGAGATTCTTCTCCTTGGTGCTGCAAAGTTGTCTGTAATGAATTGCGGCACAATAATACGCTTTCTTCTTCGGACCGAAAGATCTAGAAACCGGTCATCCAAGAAACCTAAAAATTGTCATTAGTGGCAAGCCACTGGCGACTATTTTTATATTCTACTGGCACCATTATTTTTGAAATATAAGTTTGTAGTATATTTCTCTTGGACATATTATCAAAATGGGTGTTAAAAAGTTCTGTTTTGAGAGAGTAGTACCAGATAGAATTAAAAAATCCTAATACTAATAGGGGGGCGGCAAAATTTTATACAGAATAAATATTCTAATTTATACAGCGATTATGATGAGAAGCAGCAGCATAATAAGCATTTCAAATGTAAGTAATAAAACATGTTTCCTTTCATTTTTTTTAAATTCATAAACGGCCTTTTCTTTAAAAATAGCTCTTGTATTTTCAACATGCTACACATTTGAAAAGTCAATATTTTGATATCGATTCCCATATGTAAAATTCAAATACCACAACAATATTTTATACGCTAAATAAAATTGCATTTAAACGAATAATTACACTCATTTTTCTTACCCATCATACGTAGTATAGGGTAAGTCTTGCAATCGTTTTGAAAATCGAAAAAAAATTGATGGATTTACACGTTTCTGACACTGAAGGTTCCGGAATTATCCGGAACTATTTTTTCGGACTCTCGAAAAGTTCGTTCTAATGAAAGTTATATAAAATTTTCGATATTTTTCATTTTAAGGAAAAGACGCAAAAGAAAAGATAATTACAAAATTTTTGCACAAAGAACGAAGTCGATCGGATAATTAGTTGCTGAGATATTTGTAATCCTGTTTTTGCCGTTCTTCGAATTTTCATGACCCTGTATTTCACTCAAATTTCAGTTCAAAGATATATTTTAAATGGGAATGAGACGCTTAATTCGACACAGTAAACTGTTAGTTAATAGGATTATTATTTTTGGAGTTATAAGATGTTTCTTTTACGCAATTCGGTATTACTTGTGTAGTTTGTCATTTTATATAATTTGTCGAAATTGGTTCGTCAGCAATTCATTAATAGAGCATTACTATGTACTAAAAATATTTTAATGTACGTTTCAATTTTGTTTTGGAATTGCGATTCATTTTATAAATGGTTTCCACATGTTTTATTTTCATATGTTATAAAATGCATATCCATGATGAATAAGTATTACGATGGCCCCCAACGACTAGTTTTATTTATTTAATTACAATAGAACCTCGATCCATCGTTTTTTAAGAAACGATGAATGCGAGAAAACGATGAATGCGGATTAACTTCAAAATGCGAAAAATATCTATGTATATGCATTACTAATGCATGCAAAGAGTACAGTTAACTAATAAATACTAGCTTGTTGTTTACTAAACTGTAAAATAAATAAATCGAAGTTTTAGAAAATTGGTATTTATTTTTAAAAAATCAATAATTTTCTTTGGATTTTCGTTAATTTTTTTAAAAATAAAAAAATAAATTTTCAAGCTATACGACATGTTCCTGGTCATTTCCTGAAATTGCATGTGCATATTTAAAATTTCAAATGCCATCATTGCATTAGACAGAATTGGTATACTGATGGTTCAGCTTCATCGGTATGAACTTATCCTCTGCTTCTTCGCTATTATTTTAATTTTTGCATTACCACACATTTTACGTTTAGGACACCACATGTCGCAACATCTTGATAAATAGCAACATAATTGCATACTCTGCTATATACAACTACTCTTCATCTGCATTATTGTCGCCATCATCAACACAAACAGCAGAAATGAGTTATTTTAGGATAAAAGAAGTAATTCCAATTTGTACGTCATATAGATTCGCATGACTTTCAATTTAATTTCGGTGTGAAGAAAATTTTACAACGATGAATGCGGGAAAACGACTTTTTGAAGAACGATGCTTGTGGGTTTCTTTAACTAAATATAATTTGTGCAGGGACCGTAGAAATAAAACGATCAATGCGGGAAAACGATGGATGCGGGAACGATAGATCGGGGTTTCACTGTATTATTTAGTTTTTTTATATATATTTCATTGTTGCATTTTATAACCAGCTAGCATACTTTAATGAGCGTGGTTTCGCATATAATCAGGCTCCATTGTTATTGTAACTCGTATGAAGTTGTAAAAAAATACTTGGCAATTAATCGCTCGTATGCTGCTACCGTAAAAAGTCAATTTAAATTAAGTTATTAATTCGTAGTTGAATTTTAAAAATATTAAAATATTTCGTTATAAACAGCGTATAAACTATATTGTTGTGGTATTTGAATTTTACATATGGGAATCGATATCAAAACATTGACTTTTGTTTTCATATGTGTAGCATGTTGAAAATACGAGAGCTATTTTTAAAGTGTGTGCATAATTTTTGCAATCTGTCTTATCAGAAAGTGAGTGAAAAATCGATTACAAATTTCCATCTTTACACATGAACTGCATTAATCCTTTCAATGACAGTGGTATATTTATGAAACCACTTAATTTTAACTCCCAAATGCCACAGTAGCACCAGAATTTCGTTAGTTACATTTTTTTAGTTTATTATGCATGTGAAACAGTTTTTTTTAAATAAATATATACGTAAATTCCAATTTCATTCATTCATTTTAACATTTTAGCTATAAAAGTGCATAGCCCTTGAAAAGGTTAAATTAAGTAACAGAGTGTCATAACCATGGCCAACTAGATCTATAGGCCCATCTATTTGAGATTAATGTATGAAGTCTCCCGCCAGAGGACGCTGATACCTTGCCCAAGTTATTCAGACAAATCGTGCAAACCCTGTGTGATGACTGATGATGGTTTTTTTTTTGTTTTTATTTAACGACGCCGCTTCTTTTCGTCATGTGACGAGACAGCGAGAGAGAGTGAGGAGAGGAGGGGGTACGGAAAAATAGAAGTGTGTGTGTCGTAGGTAAGGAGAGGACCTGTGAATGTTTTGAGCAGGTAAAAAGAATTTAAATATTCTGTAATTGGAATATGAGTGTGCTAAGGGCACGATGTTTAGATGTGTTCGAAGGATGTATGTAGAAGTACTTGAAGGAGATGTTTAAATATTATATATATTTAATTGTGTGTTTTTGTCAAGATCTGTGTTCGTGTCGTCTTGTGTGCTACATGTTCTAATTAAACTTTTGTTTTTCGTCGAAACCTCTTGGATTATTTATTTATTTGGATATACATTTTACATGGGTGTTCCGCAGTACATTCTGAAGAAACAGAGGTAACAGCAATAGCGTGTATGACACGCTCTCTTTCGAGAACTAGAGAAGTAAGTGGAATTATTTTTTATAGTCCTGGAATCGAGTTTAAAAGAAAAGATAATTTAGGATCTTTTAATAAAGAAGATAATAAAGTTGAAAAATAATACTTTTGTGTATTAACTGTACAATCTTGATTATTAGATTAATGACTATTAAAGTTAGAATGATTTTGAAGAGATAATTGTATTAGAATTGAAAGAAAATATTGTTCTATAGATAGTGAATGATTATTGTATTTAGTGATTATAATTATTGATAAAAATAGTAATATTTATGGAAAAGAATATGTTTATTGTTAAAGGGTTAAAGAAAGAGGATCTTATTATTGTGGTCACAGAATTAGGTTTAAAAGTAGAGCTAGATCATAGAATAGTGGATTTAAAATCACTAATTGAAGGTAGTGAACAATATGGTAAAGATTTTGACTTTGTAAAGGAATTTCTTGTAACAACGGTATCAGACCGCATTCAAAAAGAAAAACAGGGGGCAGAGGCCCTCAAAAATGAAAAAGAAAATATTAATTCTGAACAGAAAACAGCTTTAGAATTAGAAAAAATGAATCTAGAAGTAATTAAATACCAATTAGAATTAGCTTAACGGCAGTCTGAGAACAAAAATTCCGATAGCGGGGGGATGGACAAAATCTCAAAACTAATTCGTTAGAAGCTCTAATTAAAAGCGTTAAATATTTAACTATTGCGATTCCTACCAAACCCGAATCGTGGAATTTATTTTTTTCTTCGCTCGAAAGAGCGTTTGAATTAAAGAATGTCGCGGAAGATTTGAAAGTCGAAATATTGTTTCATTTAATAGGAGAAAAAGCTGCGCATTTATTAGTATATGCAAATGCAGATGAAAAGAAGGATTATCAAAAGGTTAAACCTTTAATTTTAAAAGAATTTCAACCCACTCCTGAAGCTTGCCTTCAAAATTTTCTTTCGGCAAAGACGGCGAAAAATGAAAACCATATGCAATTCGCATCTAGGTTAAGGGCGAATTGGGATTTTTATTGCGAGCTTAGAAAGGTAAATGATTTTGAAACACTTAATGAATTAATAGTTAGTGATGGATTAATGAACGCGTTAGATTCAGAAGCGTGAAGCTATGTCAAAATAAAACAATTAGATAATTGGTTGAAAGCGCGGGAGATTGCGGAATTATGCGGTAAATGTTTTACTTCGAAAGGTAGAACATTTTCTGAGTTACATGACAAATCGACAAATTGTCGCATTTCTGATGATTCTGTATATAATACTGGCAAATATATACCACCGCATGTAAGAAATAATTTTAATTTGCGTAATGATAGGAAAAAGTCTGTTTGTAAATTGTGCCGTCAAATCGTTCATTTACGTTTTTGTCCTAATAACAGAGAAAAGGACAGATCGGGAAATTCTCATTGTCAAATGAAAAAAGATTCTACCGGAATGAATAAAGACGAAAGATTGATTGCGAAAGTGACAGCTTTATGTTTTGAAAATGACGCAATAAGTACTCAACCGTTGCAATACGATGAAATTTGGGTGGGGAAACAAAAAATAAAAACATTAATTGACAGCGCCGCCGAGATTCCTGTTATTAATTCGAACGAAATACCAGAATCATTTAAAAATAATGAAAATTCAAAAATTCAATTGATTTCAGCTTTTGGTGAGCAAATAACGGCTGATCTTTTAACATTACCGGTATCATTAAAAATCAGCGAGTCAAATTGTTTATTTAATAGTGTGGATGTATTATTTGCAGTGATAGATAAATTATGTGGTTCATGCATTATTACTCCGAAGGTTTATGAATTATTACAATCGGTGCAAATTGGAGAAGGGAAAAGATTAGCCGACATTGTGGCACCGATGAATGGGATGGAATTAGAGAAGGGGGGTGAAAATATATGTAAGAAGTCGGGGGAGGAAGTAGAACAGAATACGAGTGATAAAGATTTATGTTTGCGGGTTGAAAATGAAGCATTTGAAGGGAATTTGATTATTAATTGTATTGGAACGAAAAATGATTGCGTGGATTTAAATTCGAATCAGTATTCGGAAACGACCATTTAGAGGGAGCAACAAAAGAATTGCGAATCTTTACAGGGGGCGTTTATAGATGCTAAACAAGAGAAAAATGGGTTTGTTATGGTGGATAATTTACTTTATCATAGGGAAAAGGTTTCTGGAGATAAAGTCATGCAATTAGTAGTGCCTAAAATTAGGAGAGAGGAAATTTTAAGGGTTGCACATGAATCAATTTTTGCGAACCATCTAGGTATAAGGAAAACGAAAGAAAGAATTCGGTATTCATTTTTTTTGGCCAGGCGTGTCACGGGATATAGAGGAATACTGTAAATTGTGCAAGGGCTGCCAATTGCGAAGCCGGGAGAGGGCCAGTGATCAGATACCTATTCTTCCGATTGAGAGACCGGAGCTCCCATTTGACATAGTAAATATTGATATAATTGGAAAAATTGAATCACCTTCAGCGCGTAGACATCAATATGTACTTACTTTGGTTGACCAACACAGTAGGTGGCCCGAAGCGGTTCCGTTAAGAACAATTTCAGCTAAAGCTACTTGTGATGCGCTGTTAGAAATATTTATGCGAACAGGGATACCCCGCGTAATAGCAAGTGATCAGGGGGGAAATTTTGTCTCAGTTTTGATGCAGGAATTTCATGCTAGGCTGGGGGCGGCTCCTAGATTTGCAACACCGGGACATCCATAAAGTTCGGGATTGGTTAAACGGTATAATCAGGTATTGAAACGCATGTTGCACCATATCATTCGGAGCGATCCTAAAAATTGGGATAAACACATCAATTATTTGTTATTTGCTTATAAAGAGATTCTTAATTGCACGACGGGGGTGTCGCCATTTAAGTTGATGTATGGAAGGGAGGCCAGGGGGCCACTGGCGGTATTAAAATCCACATGGTCAGGCGAAATTCCACTACCTATAAATCTCGGGAAAAGTGCCACCGAATACTTGCAGGATTTAAAAATTAACTTAAAAAAGCGGCGGAACAAGCTTCACTAATAGCGGAGGTCAAACAGGGCGCATATGCGAAGTATGCTAATCGAAGGGCGATTTATAAGGAATTTAGACCAGGAGAGCAGGTATATTTATTAATCCCAGACTCTAGTAATAAACTTTACGCTAGATGGACAGGGCCAGCCGAAATAGTGGCGAGGTGTAATCCCGATTCTTACAAAGTCAGGTTAACGAACGGAAACATTAAAAATGTTCACGTGAATAAGATCAGGAAATTACTCCTACACTGTTAAAAATCTGCTGCATTTTGCTGCAACGCCCTCCACCACTTGTATATAATATCTCTATTCCAACCAATGAGAAAGCGCCATTTCACGGCCAAGTAACCGTTTTCTATACAAGCAGGGGAGTGCGTTGCAGCAAAATGCAGCAGATTTTTAACAGTGTAGAGTATAAGCAGTGGGGGTAATTTTTGAGAATGAAGAAGAATTAGGGGAGGTCCATCCCTCCCCTAGTACAAAGGATAACTCGAACTATTTCAACATCGAAGAAGTAAATTTAAATCATTTAGAAAACGTAGAAAGATAAAAGATGTTAGATTTATTGTTTAGATATAAAGAATTATTTTCAAAGAAAATACAAGTAACAAAAGTCGGGGAACACAAAATAAGGTTAAATGATAATGAGAAGAAGAAACCTTATGTTTATCGAATTCCAGAGGCCCTAAAACCACAAGTAAACAAACAAATTCAAGAATTACTATAATTAGGTTTGATTGAGGAAAGTGATGAAGAAGCATCGCATCCTGTAGTGTGCGTGATGAAGAAAGACGGAACTCTACTTCTTTGCGTAGATTTTCGGGCATTGAACGTAATCACCAAGGTCGATGACTTTCCTATGGAAAATTCTACTGATCTGTTATTTAATATTGGCAGGGCGAATGTTATTTCAACCTTAGACTTCCTCAAAGGCTATTGGGCTATACCGTTGGAAGAAGAGAGTCAAAAGTTAGCCTGTTTTAAGACACACAGAGCTCAATATCGCTTCAAGGTCATGGCTTTTAGGCTCAGGAATGCTGCTGCGACGTTTCAACGAGAAATCAACAGAGCGCTTTCCGAATACCAGGACTTTGCAAGAGCTTATATTGACGATATAGCAGTGTTTTCCGAAACATTCGCGGAACACCTGGTGCATTTAGAGAAGATATTTTCCAAACTATCACAGTTACAATTTTCAGATAATTTGAAAAAATGCGAATTTTCAAAACCCCAAATAAAATATTTAGGTCATATCATTGGGTCCGGCAGCCATCGGACCAATCCGGAAAAAGTGGAGGCCATTCGTAAGTTAGCTGTGCCTCAAACCAAGAAGCAACTAAAAAGTGTCCTAGGATTGTGCAACTACTACAGAGACTACGTACCAAAATATGCTGAAACGGCATATCCCCTCACTGAACTGACAAAAAAGGACAGCCCAGAGAATTTGTGCTGGTCAGTAGAGCACGAGCAGGCGTTCAACGAGATAAAAAGAGGTCTCATTGAAGCGCCCAGTTTGCATACTCCTGTTATTGGATTACCTTTCATCATAGAGTGTGATGCATCTGCAGTCGGTATCGGAGCTTGTTTATCGTAGAGAAGAGATGGAGTAGTGTATCCGGTAAGCTACGCAAGTCAAAAACTCACCAAAACTCAATAGGCATGGCCGACAATTAAAAGGGAGGCCTATGCAGTGATCTGGAGTTTGAAGAAATTTGAAACTTGGATATTCGGTTCACCTGTGGAACTTATTACGGACCATAAACCATTAACTTTTATCACCAAAAATGCCCCTCAATCTTCAAAGCTGCAGCGATGGGCATTAGCGTTACAAAAGTATGACATTACTATTTCGCACCGCCCGGGTGCCAAACTAATTAATGCTGATGCATTATCTCGCTTGGGCACTGTATAGAACATTCAAGAACTTTTGAAGTATCCTAAGATTAAACATTCCTTGGACATTGTTGAACTATATATATACTTTTTTTCAGCAGCTGCTAGTGTTCTATTTAATGTTTATTAAGTATTTGTGTATTGCCTTTTGTTAATTGTATTTTATATTGTGTATATGCCGTATTAATTTAATTCTATTTTATATTAGCAGATAGGAAGAACCCCGGAAGATGTGTCTTCTCCGGATACGTTTGTATTTGTTGTATTATATATATATATATATATTATAATTTGGGTAACCATTGTTAAATAGTGTAACATCATCAGTCGAATTTCAGATTAAAAAAAGGCATGTACCGTATTTTCAATCTTGCGTGGGGGATGTGATGACTGATGATGGGTTTTTTTGTTTTTATTTAACGGCGCCGCTTCTTTTCGTCACGTGACGAGCGAGCGAGAGAAAGTGAGGAGAGGAGGGGGTACGGAAAAATAGAAGTGTGTGTGTCGTAGGTAAGGAGAGGACCTGCGAATGTTTTGAGCAGGTAAAAAGAATTTAAATATTCTGTAATTGGAATATGGGTGTGCTAAGGGCACGATGTTTAGATGTGTTCGAAGGATGTATGTAGAAGTACTTGAAGGAGATGTTTAATAGTTATATATATTTAATTGTGTGTTTTTGCCAAGATCTGTGTTCGTGTCGTCTTGTGTGCTACATGTTCTAATTAAACTTTTGTTTTTCGTCGAAACCTCTTGGATTATTTATTTATTTGGATATACATTTTACACGAGTGATCCGCAGTACATTCTGAAGAAACAGAGGTAACAACAATAGCGTGTATGACACCCTGAACCAAAACAATGACCATGTGCCGAGCCATGTGTACCAAACAGAAAACAGCTTACTCAATGCCAATTTGGGCAAGGTTTGCGTCACATGGACTAGCACATGGTCCAATGAAATGGTTCAGGGTTTGAAATTGAATCCAGCTTTACTTTTTCGGCGGTTTTTAGTGAAATGGACAGGCCTTATATACTATCTAGTTGGCTATAGTCATGCCAATATTTATAAACCGTAAAACTCTTTTTACCAAGCAAATAACTTTATTAGGGGAGAAATTTTAATTTTTTCCCTTTTGAAACATTTCTTATATTCTTACTTATATATTTTACATCTCACAAAATTTGAATTTTCTCCCCAAAACTTCCTTTAAAAAAATAATAATTATTTAAAAAAAATCTACTTTTGGCAATATTTGAAAACGTAAAAACAAAAAAACAGAAGCATTATGTTGAAATTTACATTTAAATTGATATATCTCAAAATAAAAATTTCATTCTTCTTTTGCATTATATGGTAATAAACATTACAATGAACAATCAGCAAAATAAATTGTTTTAGTATTTAATTAAAATATAAACTTACCCTAAAAAGAAAAACACTTCGACCGTGTAAAAAGCATTTATAACAATCTGAGAGAAAAACTTCGGAATTCGATTTACTTCATATAAACCATGCCCTGAAAGAAAAATTTCAAGAAATTAAATAAGATAATATTATTAACTATGCATTGAAATGTAAATGTTATTGCAAAAATATTTAGTATATTTTCTAATACCAATACTATTTTCATATTTTAATTTCCTATGCACATATGTTTAATATGCAATTTATTGAGCATAAGTTATTTTTACAAAATGAGATAGATTATAATATCCATCAAGATACATTATTTTTGCAGGAGGAAACTTGGGTCTCAACTCATTTTTTGAGCCAAAAATATCACGTCTCGCTGAAAGTTGACATGCCACAGTCTCAGCTCAAAAAATTTTAGCTCCAGCCCCATTTCTCCTGGCACGGCAGGTGGGAGTGATGTGCGGCGCCAAACTTAGTACTTTCACAAAGGCAATAAACTACTAAGTCCAGCAATTGTTAGCCACAATCAGCCGACCTCGGCACTTATCTGCGTAGATCGCCCCCACTCTGCTGGCTAAAATTCCATCATGTACGCTAATGGCGCCTGGTGCATGTAAAATCCGTCGTGGGTGCAAAGTCCTCCAAGTTACCTGTGAATTATACCTCTGGAGGTACCTTGTCAGGTGAAGGTCTCGTCATCTGATCAAGGCTCTAAATTACGAGACCATCTTGCGAAGCCATTTGCAGTTCAAACAACAGGATGTACCTTTAATTAACAGGCGAACCAAAGTATGTTCAACGACAAGCAAGTACTGCAGAAATGGTGGCACGCGAAGCAAAGTTTATTGCCGCTTCGCGGCAATTAGGCGGTCGTCCGCCCCGATACCAGGTATCTAACTCGTTAAGCTGAGATAACTCGGCAGGTAGGGGCCTGGTCATTGGTTAGAAAGAAAGGTAGATAGTATTTTAGAAAACTAAATGAACCTCGGCTGTTGCCGAGGTTCATAACACGTTTATCATCAATTTAAGGGTTAATTACTGACAAGAACTG
Source organism: Maratus speculifer (assembly GCA_964019185.1). Lineage (NCBI taxonomy): Eukaryota > Metazoa > Arthropoda > Arachnida > Araneae > Salticidae > Maratus > Maratus speculifer. The sequence goes on along the minus strand of OZ025298.1, from coordinate 185,681,188 downwards.
GCTATTTTTTTATTGAATCGTATTAAATTTTTTTAAAACTTTCCTTTCTACTAAATTTCTATTTAAAATATTTTAATATAAATTTATGACAGAGTTTATTTTCCAAAAAGTTACACGAATAGCATAAAAATAGTTTAATGGAACGTATATGTCCCAAATTGAAATTAAGTGGTTAAGGGCATTTTGAGCGAAAATCCACGATCACGAAATCACATGTTTACACTTGAAAATACTAAGAAAGAAGATGGTTCATTATCTAATATAATTACTAAAATACGGTTTTGACCATCATAAGTAGAAGATGCTAGATGTTTGAATAAATCCTCTTCTTTAGAAGAAAGATTAGCCATCGTTTCCTGGAAACTGGGTGATAAAACATATTAAGAGGTACGTCAGCTGTACCATGGAAAATACGGAAAACAGCCAGAAACAAAACCAATATAGTAAGCTACTTGAGAACGTATGCTCCTTTCAACTGCCTCACGAATGCTCGACTTTTTTCATCTGCCACGCTTCCAGTTCGTCTGAATTTGTTCACAAGTTGCCTGATATCGGCCCTCGTTGGTGGCTGTTTTCCGTATATTCGATGCTACAGTTGACCCACCTCTTGGTATGTTTTATCACCCAGTTTCCAGGAAACGATGATTATTCTTTCTTCTAAGGAGACTTTAACACCAGGGAAATAAATCAATATATTAGTGTTTTCATAAGAATGAAACTTAAAAAAAAGAAAAAAAAAACACTCTGTAGTTTTTTTTTTTTTTTTTTTTTTTTGTGTAAAATTTTATTTTAATTTTCAACTTACCAAAAATAAATTCTAGCTAGAAATATTAAGCAATAAATTATATTTAATATTTTAACAAATTGTACAAAAGAGGTAATAAAAATATCTAAAATATTAGAAGTGAGAACATACATACCTGTCACTGGATAACTTCCCAGGAAGAAATACTGATGAATAAGTATGATGAAAAACAAACTCAAAGTACGAATTCCAAAGACACATGTCAACGTTAAATCTTGGGTCTTTGTGCTTATTACTTTTGGAAAATTTGTGGGAATAGAGAAGCACATCAGAATCATTGCAGTTTTATCTATTAAAACAATAAAATAATCATTCAGTGTGTGGTATGGAAAGAAAAAGGGATATAAAAATAAGCAAATGATAGCCATTATTTGAATTCTAAAAGATGCGGAATGAAGCTGTTTGTACCGAAGTTCTCTGTTTATGTTTTCTATTATTCGATTGCAGAAAAAACTCTTAAAGGACGTTGCACATTACATTTAATTTTTATGTGTGTTAATTTATATGTAATATACATTATGTCACAAACCGACACAACTCTGGCCCCTCCATATATCTCTATGCCACTAATATTTTGTGAATTTCACTACTTCGTAATAACTTTTTGGTGAAGTTATTACTTTGCAAAATTCCCTCAGTTAACATTAATGAAGTTGAGCAGTTCACCAACTTATCAGAGATGAAGAGAGATTAGTAAAATTGTTTTCAGTTTCCTCATTTTGCCTTGTGCTTTATATAAATAGATCACAGTTGTAATTTCTTTTCAGCAATTTTGCTAAAAAAGAGAAGGTAGGTGAACTCTTTTGTGCAGCACTGTAGAATATAGTGTTTGTATATAACGAAAAAGGTGGATTTTTAAATTGTTTTTTTTTAAAACACATATAGAAAGTGAAACGCATTTCCAGCAATTATTGCTCAAAGTCAGTACTGTAGCTGATTTATTTAGTGTGTCCCTGTAAATGAACGAAAAGTGTTATAACTGTCATATATTCTAAAGTAAATATCGTGTAGTGAAAATCGATGATTTTAAATCAATTTCAATGCATTTGAAATAGCATAATGTCATTAAATTACACTGCAAACTATTATCCTTCCTTTGATCGTGATTTTGCGGAAAATGTTTGACTGCCTCTGTAAATAAACTATTAATGCTGCACACATCATATTCAATATCGAACAGACCACGGTAAACATAACGGAAAAATATAAATTCCATTAAAATACGAGTATATTTACGCGAGTTAGAGCGTGGATAGACTGAAAGATAGACGGACAGATGAACAGACAAATCAAATTCATAAACATATTTCAACTAGGTTGGAAAATCTCCCGCAACTCTTTCAGTAGACATAGAATGTTTTTATTAAAGATCCATCGAAACATATTTTTAAGGTCAAAAATGAAACCGAAACCGAATTTTGGGAATCTTCCTATTTTTGACCGAAAACAAAAACAAAAATGCTCCGATTTTTTTTAAATTAATGCATACATAAATATACATAATTATTAATTAATTATCCTTATTAATTAAATATGCATAATTATTAATTAATTATATGTGTGGCATAAAATGGCTCTATGTGCCCAAGGCCCAAAACTTTTTATTTTCTTATTAAAAAAAAACATAATTAATTCATCAACGACACAGAAAAATTTCTCAATTATGCGAATATCATTTATTTTTTACCAGCACCTCGATTTATCCTTTACTAGCAGGAGTGACCGAGCTAAGCTCGGACAAAATTAACTTTGTGTTCAACTGGATATAGTATTATCACTGTATCATTCACTCTGTATTATAACTGTAAAACATGTTATTTATAATAGTAGTATTTTCAAAAACAATCAATAAGAAAACTATGTTTCTATGCACATGTTCATAAATTTTACTTTATTTTAAAATTTACAACGAAAGGATATCGATCCAAATCAGTTTTTTAGATCGACTCTGATTGATTTAACCATGCATCTCGAATCCTACTAAGAATGTATAAAAAATTTCTTCACATCCTGAAGGACAATATTTTTTTTTTGCCAGATTTAGCCAAATTTGGAGACTTTTTTAATTTGGCGACAAATACGTGTTTTAGCTTTCGTAATCTTAATAGTCGATTTTTCGGCCAAATATCGCCAACTTATTGACTGCTGCCATATTCTCGTAACTCTAACCCGTATTACTCAAAATGACCCACGAATCAAATTTGATCAAACATGTTACTTAGCTCAATGGTCTTCAGATAATTAAAAACAATAGAATGTAAAATTGAATTAAAATCATTAAAGCCATTTCTTAGGTAAAATTAGCTTGACAGCATTTGCAATAAAGCGAAATGACCCACTAATGTAATTTTGCTTAACGTGCGACTCAACCCAATAGTCTTCTCGTGACAAAAGACGCTTCGTTACAAAATTTAGGTAAAATTGATTGAGTAGTTATTATATATATAGAATGACCCTAACCATTTATGACCCAAAATGACCCACTAATCGAATTTTCGCGAGCATGTGTCATAGACCAATGGTTTTCTCTTTCCGAAAATGATATAATACAAAGTATAGTCAAAATGGTAGAAGCCATTTTCTACATAAAATTAGCATGACCCATCATGACCACAAATTACCCTTATAATCGAAATCTCTCCAACATGTGACTTCGCCCATTAGTTTTCTCGTGTCTAAAAATTTTTACATACAAAATTTTGTTAAAATAGATCCAACCGTTCTTTAAATATAAATAGCTTGACCCAGACCCTTTATGACCCTTTATGACCCATTAATCGAAATTTCTCGAACGTGTGACCTAGCCCAATGATTTTCTCGTGCCAAAAAAAGTTATATACAAAATTTCGTTAAAATCGATATACCTGTTCTTTAGATATAGCTTGACATGATCCATTATGACCCATCATGACCCACAAATGACCCTTATAGTCGAAATCTCTCAAACATGTGATTTAGCTCATTAGTTTTTTCATGTCAAAAAACTGTTACAGGCAAAATTTCGATGAAATTGATTCTGCTGTTCTTTAAACATAAATAGCTTGACCCAGATCCTTAATGACCCAATATGACCAATTAAATTTTTTTCTCAAACATGTAACCTAGCCCAGTGTTTTTCTCGTGCCCCAAAAATGACCCACTAACCGAGTTTTCTCGAAAATGTTACCTAACCCAATGGTCTTCTTGTATTCCAAAACGATACAATATAAAATTTGGTCAAAATCGTTAGAGCCGTTTTTTAGATAAAAATGGCTTGACCCATAATGACCCAAAAATGACTCACTAATCGAAATTTTTCGAACATGTGACCCAGCCCAATAGTTTTCTCGTGCCAACAAACGATTGGATACAAAATTTCCTTAAAATCGATCCAGCCGTTCTCTAGATATAAATAGCTTGATCCTGACCCATTATGACCCCAAATGACCCAATAATCGAATTTCCTCGAACATGTGACCTAGCCCAATGGTCTTCTTGTGCCCGAAAATGGTAAAATCTCAATTTTTGCGAAAATCGTTAGAGCCGTTTTTGAGATAAAATTTACACACAGACACACACAATTTTTGCTTGTAATATAGTATAAGATAATGTTTTTTGTAAATGAACATCTGCGATATTTGAGCTTTCTCAAAGAGTATTCGAAATACTTCTAAGGTTTCAAACTAAAAAATTTCTATGACCATTAAGTCTCCAATTTTTAATGAGGAAGTGAAAAATTTTAGTCGCATATAAGCACTGCTTGCTTTTCAGTTTGCATTCACATCTTGAGTCATTCATGAGTGATAATTATAAGCAACCGAAGTTCGTAGTAATAAATAGTCCCATTTGAATCGATGCAGCTCAAATCGATGAATAATGTTGAAAATTTCCGAAGGAAGAAACGAGATTTTCGGAATGCACATAGTTTCGGTCCGGTCGAATTTTCAGCAGCATTTTCGCCGACAACGAATTTTCGGTGAAACTCATATTTTGGGCCGAAAACGAAAATAAAACCGAATTTTAGATCGAGCTCTAGTTTAAATACAGGATTTGATAACAGAGATATAGGGGAAAGTAGCTGAATTTGGACCATTTCACATGTTAACTATCATAACTCATTTAATTTTTGGAATATTTTAAAAAAGGTATACGCATCGTTAATCTATTCATTATTAAGTAAATAAATCTTTAAATAATTTCTCCTTAAAAATCTTAAGTTTTATTTTGATTTGTAAAATTTGCCAAAAGTGGTCCGAATTCGGCAATTAGTTGCTTAAATTGGACCGCCACTTTCCTAAATTGGACCAAACAATAATAAACTGTTTTAATGAGTAGGGAATATAAGTAATTTTATAAAAATTAAAGTTTACGATGAATGAAACAATCAAGAAATACAACAGCAATGCTACATAATGAATTGAAATGTGTGAAAGTAAGAGTAATTGTTTAAAATCAAAATGTATTCAAAATATAGATCAAAGTTAATAAGTAAAGAATGGCAACAGTCATTTAAAGCGGCGGTCCATATATTGCCATGGAGAAATGAGATAGGTGGAGGGGAAGTATTATCTCTAAGGGTGATGCTAAAAATGTAACCCCACATTAAGTCCAAACAAAACCACGTGCTTTGACACGCCTATCAATTGAAACAGGTTTAAACCCGTATTTTTTTGCTATAATTTTTTAAAAAGAACTAATTTACCGCTTCACCGGTAAGAATTTATTAATTATTTTATCATATGTGTTTTAAATATCAATATAGAAAATTATTTTAACGTTTTGCTTGAAAATATAACATTCTTTTGTTAATATCTTAAAATCATCTGCAGTCAGAAATCTACATTTTAGATTAATATTTATTACTTAACTTTCATACATGATTTTAAAAGAATATTTTCATCATTATATTTTAAATGTTTATTTACATGCAATTAATAAGTCATAAACATTTTTCAGCTACGTTATAAAGTATTTAAAATTACATTAAACTAGGAAACTTTTAGTAATACGATTTTTAGTTCGCATCAAATGTTTCATTATCTTATTTAATTTCAATTTTTTAATTATTGCTAATTTTCCAATTTCTTTTATTTTAAAAGCGAACATTTATTCTAATAAATAATAATAGAACAGACCATTTTAAAAATGTGCTATTTCTTCTTAAAATATGCTTCAATTGTAATTCATTTCTTTCAATTCGTATTATAATACAAAATTCCTTCCACGTCCTTTTGTTTGGATGTTTGGAACATTAAAATTTAAGCGATAAATGGGTTCATATTGCAAACCTTTTTTGAGCCTTACTTCACCTCATTGACGTCTGATAACGTTATCATTGACGTCATTGTTATTACAGATCTATGTTTCACCTCCACCTATCTCAATCCTCTATGATATATTGCCACCACGGAGTAAAAAACAGGAGGGGAAACTTAATGCGCATGACTCTTCGAAAATACAAAGTGAAATTTTGGTATAATGAGAAAGCTGCGATACGTTGTAGGCTGGTTTTTAGCAGACTTTCAATATGATTGTTTGTCTAAGATACGTATGTCCGAATTAAAAGATATATTTTTTTATTCATTTATGTTTTATATTGATGTATCATAAACTAAATTAAGATGGTATACAAGTGCTGTGTTCTGGATGTAAAACAAGCTATAATAGAAAAAAAAAAAGAAGAAAAAAAATTAAGTTTATTCCGTGCTCTATAAGTGAGTGATTTTTTTAGGCTTTAATATAAAGCTTTTTACTTGTAATTATATTTAAATTGAGAATTTTTTATTGTGTATAGATCTTAGTGTATATGTTTTTTAAATGTTATGTGGAATAATAAAGAACAGACTTTGTTTTGTGTCTAAATACAAAGTTATTTAATGTGTAAAAGACGTGTACATTTTACAAAACATTAATTAACCAAAGATTTTTTATATTTTTTATAGCATTTATAAGCAGTATTTATTACTTCTTTATCCACTGTCTATGGATTAATTAATATTATACAAATTTATTGGTCCATAAAATCAGTGTTGAATTCAGACACTTCTCTCGGGAGGGACTTCAGTGGCTCCGGGAGGAGACATTATAGAGTTCCAGGGGGGAGGGGGATTGTACTTTTGAACCATTGAAAACACAAAATTTCAAATTTTCCGGGTAGGGGACATTTCATTGCTCAGGGGGGAGGGGAATATCCTCCGGGCCACCCCACCCCCCCTTGAATTTAACACTTCATAAAATATAGAACTGTTCGATTTTATCTCGCCAACTGAAGTTTCCGACTCCTTTTTCTAGAAATTTTACACAAGCTTCAATACATATCTTGAAATACAGCTGCTAAGTTAACCGTAAAAAAATGCAGCATAACAGCGCCACCTGTTGAACGACTTACACCAAAAACTGATCAGCATTAGTTTAAATAAGGGACTACCTAAATATAAATTTTTATTACAATCCGTGTGTAGTTCTTGAAATACAGCTGTTGCGTAAACCATAAAAAATGCTGCATAACAGCGCCACCTGTTGAGTGATTTGCACCAAAAAAACCGTTCAGAATTAATTTATATCAGATACTACGTAAATCTAAATTTTTATTAGCATCCATGCGCTAGTTCTTGAGATACAGCTGCTGCGTAAATAGTAAAAGATGAAGCGTAGCAGAACCACCTGTTGAGCGACTTGCACCAAAACTGACCAACATCAGTTTATATCAGGGAATACCTATCAGACTATACTATAAACATTTTTATTACAATCCGTGCATTAGTTATTTAGATATAGCTATTGCGTAAATCGTAAAAAATGCAGCATAGCAGTGTCACCTGTTGAGCGATTTACGCCAAAAACTAATCAGCAATAGTTTATATTAGGGACTACCTAAATATCAATTTTTATTAAATTCCATGTATTTTTTTTCTTGAGATAGAGCACCCACAAAATATATGTCACCGACAGATATTTTATAAGAACATGTTTTTGGAAACTCTGACCCCTAAAACGTATAAAATCCGTTTAAACCGTATAAACTGGGGCCTGGATGTCCGGATGGAGAAGATGGGAATTTAAAAGCAAAAATTCCTGAATGAGCTAAGAATAATTTTGATTAATAGATTTATTTTTACTGCACAGTCACAAATAAAAAATAAAAACAAATTTAAAAAAAAAATGTTTAAATTATTTTAAATGTGTATTCTGGAGATTCTACAATTTACACAATTTTTTCCCTCCAAATAATTAAAATAAAAATTTGCTTTAATTCTACATGCATTAATTGCATAAATATCCAAAGTTATGGATTATTAAAATATTATATGGATATGTTATGGATTATTAAAATGTTATAAAAACTATACGCAAAATTAAAATTTACTCCAAAATATTTGATCAATACTTAATTTCTAAAAATCATAGGTCTATTTCTTTGCGATATTCAACTTACTTACAACTGTCATTTTAATCCGCGATATTCAATGTTTTTAAAGGGCATGCCTTTGGTTTTTGTCAGAATGATCTCGTATTTTAAATGGCTTAAAAAAGAAAATGAAGCGCCGAATACCTTTAAAAAAATATGTATGTTGTGAAAAAAACTTCGATTAACCAGATTTTCATTTCTACAACTTTCTAAAAATTCCGATTTTTCGTTTTTTTTTTTTTTTTTTTTTTTGAAGTGAAAACTTCTTTAGCGGCGCTGAGCACTTTTTGTATGGGTAAAAACTTCCAAACTCGCGTCAGGGTCACGTGATGCTGATCGAAAAAGCGTAAGATCGAGGGGAAGGGAGAAGAACTAGTATCTCCCACTCTTTCTACCGTGCCTGAGTGTGCTGCTCCGTTTAGGCGGCACAGGGCGCTTGCGCGAATGTCCGTGTGTGTTTTTTTAAGTTATAATTGTATTTAAGTTTAACAACTTATACTGTTAATAGATGGAATAAAATGTTATGAAAGAAAAAGTATGACATTGTGCATTGATTATGCTGCAGTTTCCAACTACTTTTTTTCATTTTTTTTATTGTATTTAAATAATAACAACATAAATTGATACCAAATGGAATAAAAAGTTAAGAAAGAAAAAACATGACATTGCACATCAATTATGCTGCACTTTCCGACCATTTTTTTCAATTCCTTAAATTTTCAATTGTATTTAAAGTTTAACAACTTACATTGTTATCAAATTGAATAAAAAGTTAAGAAAGAAAAGACATGACATTGCTCATCGATTATACTACACTTTTCAACCAATTTTTAAAATTATAATTGTATTTAAAGTTTAACAACATATACTGTTACCAGAAGGAATAAAAGGTTAAGAAAGAAAAAATATGACATTGTGCATCAATTATGCTGCACTTTCCAACCACTTTTTTCAGTTTTTTTAATTTTTGATTGTATTTAAATAGTAACAACATAAATTGATACCAAATGGTATAAAAAGTTAAGAAAGAAAAACATGACATTGCACATCGATTATGCTGCACTTTTAAACCTTTTTTTTATATATATATATTTTTTCAATTGTTTTTAAGGTTTAACAACTTATATTGTTATCATATGGAATAAAATGATAAGAAAGAAAAGACATGATATTGTACATTGATTATGCAGTACTTTCCAACCAATTTTAAAAATTGTAATTGTATTTAAACCTTAACAACTTATACTGTTACCAGAGGGAATAAAATGTTAAGAAAGAAAAAGTATGACATCGCGCATTGATTACATTGCACTTTCCAACCATTTTTCTCTGTTTTTTTTTTTAAATTTTTGATTGTATTTAAATAGTAACAACATAAATTGATACCAAATGGAATAAAAAGTTAAGAAAGAAAAAACATGACATTGCACATCAATTATGCTGCACTTTCCGACCATTTTTTTCAATTCCTTAAATTTTCAATTGTATTTAAAGTTTAACAAAATATACTGTTACCAGATGGAATAAAAAGTTAAGAAAGAAAAATCGTGATATTGTGCATCGATTATGCTGCACTTTCCAACCATTTTTTAAAAAATTGTATTTAAAGTTTAACAACTTATATTGTTTGATTACTATTCAATTTGTTGCAAGTTTCAGAAGATACGGTCGTCCAGCAGCAGGAGTAGCTATTTATAAAAGGTTGTTTGATGTAATGGGCATATATTTCCACAATTCATATGAATGTGCATGTGAGGTACACCAGTATGTTTAGTAGTAATGTTTTTGATATCAGTGATATATGTGTTTGTTGTTGCCACTCTGAAAATGAAAAACTAATTGTATTGGTTGCCATTTATATTTCACCGGATAAGTCTTTAAGTGCAAATGAGAATTTTTGTATGAAAATTTATTTATTTGTTCTAAAGAGGCTTCTGCATTACTTCAAGATAGAATTGGAAAGAGATTTGATGATTTGCCGATGATTTTGAGTAGGGATTTCAACATCAACTTTGTGGATGATGAAAATCTACAATTAATTGAATTTTTAAATAGAAAATTTGATTTAACAATGACCAACCATCGCAATCTTAGCACAGAGAGATAAAAAATTACAATTGATGCAGTCATTACAAGATATTTAAATAGAATTGAATCAAAATTGTTTGCTATATATTTTAGTTACCATAAACCTATAATATCAAATCTAGAATATAATGATAATAATGATGATGATGATGATGGAAGAATTGTTGAAATGGGGATGAAAATTCATAAGTTTTATGGGTATTTATTTCAAAGAATACCAACTGACGATATTTCATATTTCATGCATTTGTAAATTTATGTTTTAAGCAATAGATTGCAATTTTTGTATGTAAAATAATATGCATTATTTTTCATGTACAATAGTGCATTAAATGAAAATTGTAATATAATTTTTGTAGCAGTAGTTTATAATAATGAATAAAAAACACTTCATTTAAAAGTATTTTCTGCACAATAAAATATGTCCAGACGACTAAAAAAATACACACATAATTGTTCAAGTTTTCACTTCTGTCGGCACTCCCGGAGTGCCTTTTTTTTTTTTTTTATGACCATTTTTTCCATTGAAAAGCATCGATCGACAGCCCACATTCAGCAGTGTCGCCCCCTATCGTCAAAAAATCCGCATGGCAAAATTTTAACACTACTTTCCCCTCCTGATTCTTACTCCGTGATTGCTACACTCCCCTGTGATTGTGTTGGGTAAAAATTTCAAGCATGTGCGACAGAAAATAGAGTTAGGGGCCATCCATAAATGTTGTCACGCTTGGAGACGGGGAGGGGGTTCAGGAAATTGTGATAGTTTGTGACAAGGGAATGGGAGAAAGTAAGAAGAAATGTGACACCACACATTTTAGTTAAAGTAAAAGCATTAAAAATCAGCAAATTAAATTTTAAAGTTATTTTGAAAGTAAAGTATTTTGTGTTCATAAAGGAAAGATAAAATTTTAAGTGAAATACTAATTCCATTTCATGTTCTAAAATACTTTACTGTTTTCAATTGTTTTTTCACGTTAATATTTTATTACTATTAATTTTTTTATCATACAAAATAAGTACACGAGTCATTTTTATTGTTATAGTTAGAAATATCATTAAAACACAATTTAAGTTTTAAAATAAAGTTTAAAATATGATCTCTAATATAATGTTTTGTTTCTCAACTGCAAGTATACGTACATGTAATATTACGTGACATGTTACAAAGAGAGGGGGAGGGGTATGCTGAAGTGTGACACTTTGTGACAAAGGGGAGAGGGGTTTAAAATATTGAAAAAATGTGTAACATCATTTATGGATGGCCCCTTATGACGCAAAATTACTTTGAAAAGACACTCCTTTCTTTTTCGAGTAATAGTCCATCGAAGAGCCCACAATAGCAAGTAATGCAACCCCGGAGATGAGACAACTGGAAAATATTTAATTTTGAAAGTTAATAAACACAAAATTAACTGTCAGTCATGATATTAGGATAATATCTAGGACTAGTTACGCAAGAATATTTCAAGAAGTTTCAATAAATCATTCAGAAAATTTATCAAAAAACTTACATTGCTCCTATAATTCCTGGGTGCCATTGAAATTCATGTTGTTGATCGCAGTATCGAAGAGTTGCATTCATAAAAACTTTTTCTCCCACTGTAAAGAGATTTCATGTAATAATTAAAAATAATTTTATGTATTTAACATATTATCTTACAATCATATCTTAGAATAAATAATGTGAATACATGAAAGTTAATTATTATTTTAATTAATAAATTTTGCGAAATGATGCAAAATAATTCGAAGTTCAATGCAAATCCAATGTGAAGTGTACAGTGGGAATACCTCCATTTTACAAACTACTCTGGTGAACGCTGAACATTTTACGAATTTCGTCGTAAAATAATCTTCACATATCTAAATTCATTTTTACTTAACGAAATTTGCTTCGTAATCTAAAATACTTTTCTCCTTATTTATTAAAATTTTAGGGGGCTCTTCCCCCTACGAGTTATGCTCGTTAACCCCGGTTAGAAGGCCATAAACTCTAAAAACACGCTAATTTCAACGGCTTTTAAAAGATTGCGGACCATTGAACTATATTTCTTTTAAAGACGATTTTATATCCCTGTGAATGAGTTTCCGTTCATTTCCTTTTGATTGGGGAATTTTAAGGTCGAATTAGCTGCTATTAAACATATACTAGCCATTTACGTGTTTGATAAAACAAGGTCAGTTAAACAGTGAAATACATAGAGTCTTTGCCTTTTGGTATTTTTTGAAACGCGGTATAAAAAAAATAAATCAGTAAGGCACTTTAAATGTATCGTTTAATTCTGGTATAACTTTCACTAATTTTTTCTTTTTCTGTTTAATATTAACGTAAAAATACTTTTGTTGTTTGAAAGGAAATATTAATGATGCCGTTTTTGAATTTGCAACGATAGTTAAAAAATCATATCAAAATATTAAGTAATTGTCTCCTCTAAATATATTTTAACATTTTAATTCTTTTGCAATATAACTTGGTCATTTTAAATATGGCATAATTTATTTCACTTGCCGCTTTTAACGCACATTCGATGGTTGAAAATGCTTAAAATAACTTATTGAAAAAAATTAAACTCTTGGTATTTTTTGGACATCGGTATAAAAAAAAAATCAGTAAGGCACTTTAAATGTATCCTTTAAATCTGGTATAACTTTTACTAAATTTTTCTTTCTCTGTCCTTATGTCGTCCGTAATGTGCTATTAAGATAATGAAATTAGTAAGTTATTAAGTGAGACTTTGATCTTTAGCTACACGTAATGAAAAATCAATAAAAAAAAAAAAAAAATTACGTCACTATGACTTAATTATAATCAACGAAATCTAAAATATCTTTTTTTTTCTCCATTGCAAAATATATAAGCATATTTTTCACATTCATATTCACTACTTTAAATATATTTTAACGAGCAATTGATTATTAATAAATATATTCCCACACTATTTCACATTTGCAGTTACAATTTTGCATTAAATGCAAGTTATTTTTACAGTGACGTCATTTTCACACGCTGATACCCTATGAGATGAACGTCTCAATTTCCACATCAGCGGAACGAAAAAAAATATAATGTAACAGCTTCATGAGTAAAAATCCGTTATTTTAAATTTGATATCATTTTCTCTTTAAAAATTTTTAAATAGGTATTTTTAATTGTAATACGACAGTGACATCCATAATGGTATTTTGATAGCCCATTTTTTTTCATTTATATCATAAACAATCAAAGTAACCCTGTTGCTATTAATATGAAAAAATTTCATAAAACAACTCTTAAAAATTTAAATTAAAATTAAAATATAAAAATGAGATTATTTTAAAAAATAGCGAGTGCAGGCATATCTATAAATGATTTGCTTTCATTTTAGAAAAATAATTATTCAAATCAATTTGGCAAAAAAAAATCAGACCAGATAAATAAATAAAAAAAAAAAAATAATAATAATAATAATAATAAAAAGGGGGGTTTTAAAGTTTGGCTAATTTAAATATGACGCAATCTTTTTCCATTTAGCGCATTTAAATAATTTCTATGAATTCATTATTTTAAAATTTTCTTTCCATTTTAATATTCACATATAAATGTAGTTTTATGATACAATTTTCAGTATTTTCCCACTTTTAACTCTTAATTATTTAAATCTCATTTGATTTTTTTTTTTTTTTTTTTTTGTATTTATGATAGTCGCGTGTAAATCCTTTTTTTCATTTAAAGGAAATATTATTCTTTGAACATTTGGCAACAATTTAAAATAATAACCTTTTCAAAAATGTGCAAAAAATGTCTCTCAAAATACTGAAAATATTAATTTAAAACGGAAATAAATCTTCAAAGAATGAGTCAGGTAAAAAAAAAAACAAATGCAGTGTGCATACCGAGAACTTCTAATATATAAAATTATCTAAAAATTAATGACAGTTTTTGCTCCTATAAAACTTTTTTAATGGACCAATTTTCATCAAATTTAACCTTAAACATATCTTAAAATAATTATTCGATTTAGAAACTGCCTGGTTCAGCTTATTTATCAAACATTTCTCTATAATGCCACCAATTTTCATATTTTCGTATCCGTAGTTTTCTTAATATTAGCTAAGAAATATTCTAGGTCCCAAAAATGTCATTGTCAGCGGTGGTGACAGTTACGTTTTTTTAGAATAGAGAGACTCCTCGATAGTTCAAACTTGTTCTTCCTGTTTACATTTTTATATGTTTGGTGATATTATAAAAAATTCATTAATTTGAAATATAAAACTCTTTAGTTCAACTATAAACACATTGCATTTCCAAAAAATATGTTGTTTTATTCTTCTTAATTCTACTAATTTTTAATAGAAAAAAATAATTAAAATAAATTACTATTATTTATTTTAAAACTGCCAACCCGCATAGTACTTTCCAGAACCATGATAATTATAAATACTCATGTTAATTGCTAGTTAATTTTTCCCAATTAACCGTGAATGATTAAAACTTCGATTCATATTAATATTTTAAACAAAAACAAAATTCTCAAAATGAACCTCTGTGATATGTGTTCGCTATCTTTCCCAACGTATATCGAGCGTGCTACGCGAGTATCTTTAACCGTGAAAACCTCGATTCATACGTCTGTCATTCGAGCCCTGAGATGCGTGCTCGCTGACTTCGGTAGCGTATACTAGTGATGGGCGATTCTCGAAAATTTCCTACTCGATAAAAATCGCAATCGTAAAAAAGCGCATTCGATAAAGTCATCGATTAATTTCGAGAATCTACAATCGAGATGTTTTTACAATCGATTATTAAAATCTTTGTTATTACATGTTTAAAAAGCATAATTTAATAAATACATGGAAACTGAAAACAAATGAATTTTAAAAACAACAACAAACCAAAAGGATGTTATAATGGAGCCGCAATAGTAGAAAAGTTATGTAACGGCGTTCCTTGGTTTCAATAAGTTGTAAAGTCGCGAGTAGCAAAATGGCCAAAGAAAAAATAATCAAAAGCACTCCTAGTGAAAGAACATGAACTAAAAGGATATTAAAAGTGATCAAAATCTTTTATTGATTTTTGTACATATACTGAGATGCGATCTACAATTCTCTCATTATTAGAAGACTCTCTATTGAAATTCATTAAACGGACCATTCGGGGGGGGGGGGGGGCAAAGTAGTGCAGGAGCAATGAAAATGCATAATATAAGTAAATGGTCATTAGGCTTTCCAACAATACTTGGCATGATGGGTGTCGGTTAAATTTATTAAAGAGTTTCCCGCGGGGGGGCAAAGTGGGGCGGGATGAGCGCGGGAGGTATATAAAATAAAATCGTATTTACAGAGCTTTCTAATGATATATCACGAAAGAGGAGTCAACAAAAGATATAAAAACACTACCCTTAGAATTCCAACTATTGCAACACCCGGAATACAGCCTGTCCTCACAGTTTGTGAATTTTTCATACATTATAAATTATATATTAGAAGTCTCTATAAAAAAAATCAGATCTGAATTCACAAAAACGAAATGATTTCAAAAAAGTTTGAAAAGCGCTTCTGTAAGGAGGCCAAATTAAGGAAAAGAGAAGAAAGATTCATAATATGAAAGAGTGGTTTGAAAACTTCCGTTGATTTATCATATGACCGGTTCATAAAAAGCTTCATATTTACTCCTCACTATTCCACTATTTTTTTCTACCCTGAATACATCCGGAAATCACGCAGCCTCGCTTTTAAATGTTTATATTTAATAAAATATTTTTACCAAAGGGCTCCATCAAAAAATCACATTTAAAATGAAATTTATTTTCAAAATAGCTACGATTTAAAAAATTCACCCTCATCGCTCCCCTCCCCCCTGCGGAAATTCAACTCCAGGAGGAGAAACGTTCATAATGTGAAAGAGTGATTCGAAAAACATTCCAAAAATCAATCACATGAAGGGTCCAAAAAAAGTTTGGAATTTACTCCTCACCCGCAGGTTTAATTTTTCTTAACAGAATACACCCGGAAATCACGCATCCCCTACTTTAAAATGTTTATAATTAGTAATTTTTATTAGAAAGTTCCATCAAGAAAACACTTCTAAAATGATAGTTATTCTCGAAATAGCTACGATTAAAAAAATTCACTCCCCGTCGCCCCCCCCCCGTCCTGAAATTAAACTGCAGGAAGAGAAAGGTCCATAATATGAAAGAGTATTCCGAAACCTTTCCTATGACATATCACATAACGGATCCAAAAAAAGTTTGAAATTTACTCCTCACCCGTGGCCGTAATGTTACTTTTTCTTCCCAGAATGCACCAGGAAATCACGCAGTCCCCATTTTAAACTTTTGTATTTATGAAATAATATTTACCGGAGCGCTCCTCTGAAAACCACATCTAAAATGATATTCATTGTCAAAATAGCTAAAATTAAAAAAAAAAAAAAATCTCCTTTTTATCGCTTCTCCTCCCCCTCCTGAAATTCAACTCCAGGAAGAGAAATATTCGTAAAATGAAATAGAGGTTCGAAAAAATTCCGATGATATATATATAACATGACGGGTCCAAAAAAGAGGTTGAAATTTACATGTCACCTGTGGGTTCACTCATTTTTCCCAGAACACACCTAAAAATGACGTACCCCCCCCCCCCCCACTTTAAAATCTTTATATTTAATAAGTTATATTTACCGAAGAGTTCCATAAAAGAAACCTCCACATCTAAAATGATATTTATTGCCGAAATAGACACGGTTTAAAAAATTCACCCTCTTATCGGTTTCTCCACCCCCCCTTCCTCCTGAAATTCAACTGCAGGCGGAGAAGGATTCGTAAAATGAGGTGCCAAAACATTCCGATAATGTACATATAACATGACGGGTTAAAAAAAAAAAAAAAAAAGTTTGAAATTTACATGTCACCCGTGGGTTCACTTATTTTTCCTAGACTACACCTAAAAATGATGCAGCCCGCACTTTAAAATCTTTATATTTAATAAATAATATTTACCGGAGAGTTCCATAAAAAAATCCACATCAAAAATAACATTTATTGTCGAAATAGCTAAGATTTAAAAAATTCGCCCCCTCATCGCTCCCCCCCCTCCCCTCCCCTCCCCCTCCCCTCCTCCCGCCCCATAAAATTCAACTCCAAAAGTAGAAAGATTCATAATATGAAAGAATGATTAAAAGAGCTTTCGAATATGCCTCTCATTTCAACAAATTTCATCGTGATAAAGTCAGGCATAACGAGAAAATCATTTCATCGCGATGAAAATTAACCTCGATTGAAATAGGTTTATCGAAGGACTTTCAACTTCCAGATGAAATTTAACCTTGATAAAAGCGGCACTCCGAGAATCTTGTGGTTTGCTGATGAATGCCTTTTTCGATAAGTATGATTTTCGTTCTCGCTGAGAATAGAGATGACGAGCTTTATCGAGGCGTTTTGTCGATGAAGCTTTGTGAAATGAAAGTTTTATCGAAAAACGAAGTACAGAAAGAAGCATATGACAAGAGAATATGACAATAACTGGTGAAATGAAGACCTAATTTTCAAAGTTTCTGGTATTTTAGTCTTACCATGCTGTCACGTACGTGGTACCCCCCAATAAATATTGTTTATTTAAAAAAAAAAAAATTCAAAGAGGGGGGGGGTTGGAGAGGGGACGAACATATGTTTAAAACAGTAGCGATTTCTACAATGCTTATCAATTTAAGTGTGGTTTTTTTTCATCGAATCATTTGGTAACTATTTATCAATCGTAAAAAAATTTAAATGTCTGCTGCAGGAAATTGGGGGCGAAAGGGTTGGACTGACGGGGGTCAGGGGAAAGGGACAATTTTCACTTTTTAAGTCCGTCATATTGTATATCATCTTGAAGATCTCGAATTACTCTTTCATATTATGATGCTTTCCTACCCCCCCTTCCGAATTTGGTTCCCACGGCGGGAGGGGGGGGGTTGGCATTTTTCGAAGCTTTTTGTGTTTTTATCATTTTAGATCGAATTTTTTAATTGAAAACGTCCTTAGGCGTATTGGAAATTTTTTTGAGATGGAAAAAAACCATTGAACTAGCCACATTGTTACTGTAACCTAGGCACATTGTTTTAAAGTTCCCTCTTTGAGGACCTCTTCCAAAGGTGAGGGGCTTGACCCGCCCCCCCCCCTCCCCCAACATACACTTTAAAATATTGCTCATTTTTTTCTCTACCAATTTTAACTTAAAAGTTTAAGCTATATGGCACAAGCGGGGGTATTGACCCGCCCCCCCCCCCCTGTTGGTTATTCACCAACATAATTTTGCTCATTTCTTCACTTCATTTCAATTTTTAAAAGGCTATAACTTTGTTTGTATGGGAGCTACAGCAGCGAGAAAAACTATAGCATAGCTAACTTTTCGTCGCCGCTCTTTTTGCAGTTTTACGGTTTTCCCCATACCACAGGGGTTTTTTTTGGGGGGGGGGGAGGGGGGGTCATTTTTCATTTTTTGATGTAATATGTTCATTGAAAGCTTATGCTTCATACATTACCAATTTAGCATAAAAAAGTTTCTCCCGTCATTCTGGGTCACGTTACGGACCCATAAGGGGTTGAAATTTAAATTTCTCAAAATTCTTCGAAGTTTTCTCTAAATTGGCATCTGGAAAACATCGTGCCAATGTGGTGCGTGTATGACATCTGCATCATATAAATATTGTTCACCACTGCTGGGACTCTGGCCTCCTCTCGCGTGTAGGCGTTATTTTACCGCGGTTACTTGGTCCTTGTATTTCCTGCACAATAAAATATTTCCTGACGATTAAAAAAATACACACGTAATTGTTCAAGTTTTGACTTCTGTCGGCAGTTCCAAAATGTTTTTTTTTTCTTTTTTTTTCGGATTTTGCAATAAATAATATTTATAATATACATGGAATTTAGAAAATAAGGAAGTTGTTGTTTGGCATGTGACCACTTACTGATCTTATGCACCCGATGTTATATATTTCCCCTCTCCCACTACGTTACCTTGGGGAGGGGGGGGGGGCAGTTTTCAAAATTTAACGTTCGATTCGAGCTTACGTTCGGTTGTTCGTTCAATTCGAATTTTTTTTTCTTTCTTTTTCTTTGTCTACAAGATTTTGCTGTGCGTGCACACCGCGTTTGGTATATGATGCCATATACAATGAGGACCCAGTTCGAGATTTCATATTAAAAGATTGCGTATAAATTGGATACACCAATGAAAGGAGGGGCTCACTAGCGAGTGAATCCGTCGTGTCTTTATTAACACCGACTCATTCACCTGTAGTAGACTCTTGATAAAATTGAATCCTGTATGGTATAAAAGTAATTGCAAACTGGAGTCATCGAGAAAATTTTTACACAATCGAAAGTTATCGAGATGTTCATACAATCGAGAAAATCGAGAAAAACTTCTCGTTATCGCCCATCACTAGCGTATACTGGGTGCTATGTAAAATTTTTCAAAGAAACTTCTTTCTAAACGAAATTCCTATACAGTCTTTGTTGTCGATGGCGCCATGTAGCAGATGTTTTGCATAACCAAAAATCTTAAGAATAAGCAAAGTTAAAAAAAAAAAAAAAAAAAAAAAATCTTTGAAATCGGCACCACATAACCCGAGATAAGAATGGCTCTGGCTGTGGTAGATAGATCTAAAAACTGCGAGACATTCGAAGAATAATTTAAATAAATCAAATCCCGTTAAAACGCGTTCCAAAGAATCCCAGATAAGAATTCTCTCTGTGGCGGTATAATGTGAAACTAGAAACTGAAATAATATGGAAAACTAAGTTGAATGAGCCAATCTCCGTTCAAACCGGGCTCATAGAATCTAAGATAATAATATGCCTCCGAAGGTCGGAAGGTCGAACTAGTAACAGAAAAAAAAAATCGAAAGTTTAATTGGCGGAATCAATTCCTATTGAAATCGGAGCCATAGAACTCTTAAAGAAGAATGTGCCGTTAAATTTTCGAAAATGGTGGTAGCTAAAGTCTAAAAGTTAAGTTCAATGAAACAATACATATTAAAATAGGACCTATTGAGCCCCGAAAAAGAATGTGTGATTATTATTCAAAAATGGTGGTAACTAAAGTCTGTGTTTAGAAAAATATCCTTTTCAACGAAAATAATTTAACCTATATCGAAGAAATTGTTATTATTACTTTTCATAGAGTCGTAAAATTCACCGCTTTATCATATTTATCATCGCATATCATCGTTAAAATACATTGCAATTTTTTTTCCACCATGGACAAAAATGATGACGAATTCTGTTAGATGCCTCTGTAAACAAATTATAAATGTTACATACTCAATTTTTAACGCCGGAGATATCATAGTAAGCCTCAATAAAGAATATCAATTACATGATAATATAGGTATATTTACGCAAATTAGAGCGCGGAGAGGCCGGGAGACAGATAGGTGGCTAGGAAAACTGAATTCATAAACACTTTAAAATAAAGTTGGGAAGGTTCAAAAATACTTACAATATTTCAACATTGCCGAAACATCGTCTGTACCACATCCTGATGGAACGCATAGTCCATATTTCATTGCTACATTATATCCGTAATGCGCTTTACTCAGCATAAATTGTATTACCTCCTGAAAATATGCAAAATGAATTTTGATTATCAGCTGAAAAGAGTGATGAAGACTTATTTGTTATTATAGTAAAATAAAATTCTCGCTCATATACTGTAAAAAATTTGGAACAATTTGTCCCGACATTGAACCGTTTTTCTAAATAGTGATTACTTGGATGAAACATTCTCATTCGTCAGTAGCAGTTACATTTACGCTTACAGTCATCTATAAAATGATCAATGACTGGACAACCTGCTGCAAATTTTTCACAGTATAAGGTTTTTAATGTTCATATTTTAAGAGCCCACACTAGTCACTCAAAAAAGACCCGGTGTCGGAATTTGGAACTTATTTCATATTCCTTTCATCCAAACCACCTGTCAGGGTAAAAACTGTTGCGCAATATGAAAACTGAAACTCTGTTTTTCTCTCTTACGTAAAGGCGTGGCGCATGCGCCGAACTATTTTATTGCACTAAGAACATTTTTTGTTTATTAACTTTATTCTCTCTTTTTTTGTTTTGTAGTTCAGTTAGAAATGTTGTAGAACCAAGATGTAATATTGAAATTGTCACGGCCAACTCTGTAAATATTAATGTTGTGTGTGCCTTTTTTGTGAATCGTGATGTACTTCGTCCTTATTAAAATATGAAAACTAAAGAAGAATTATTGTTTTTGAGTTAGTTTTCAAAACTTATGCTGCCGAACAAGGCTTAGGACTTTTGGACACCCGATACCCCGACTTTCTCGAGAAATTGGAATTTTGGAGGCAAGAATTTTTTTATGTCTTACCTAATTTTCATAATATGAATTTTTTTTAAATCAATGTGAAATGTTGATAATTCTTTTTGAGGCAGCTCTGGCTGTGATTATCTAATTTAGGCAGTCGGAGTTGTCACACCCGGATCATAATGTTAAATCTATGGGGGCGTTATTTTCAAATATCTCGATCAAATTTTAATATTTTTGAACAAGGTTTTTGCGTAGGATAGCTGAGGACGGTTACTTTTAAGGTTAGTTTTTAATTTTTTGGCTTTGGTTATATTTTTTTAATATTAGCATAACTTCAATTTATAAGCCGGTTGAAATTGGTTCCGAAAGTTAAAGTATTTTTTTTTTTTTAATCTGGAACCAAAATCGAAAAAGTAAAAACTAGTCTTAAAACTAACCGTGCTATCCTGTGCTAAAACATCGTTCAAAAATATTTAAATTTGAGTGAGATATTTTAAAATAACGCCCCCACAGATTTAACATTATCATCCGGGTCTTTTTGAGTGGGCTCTTAAGAGAATACACAGACATCAATTCTTTTTATGACTTATCATCAATAATTATAATATGAAAAAAAAATTCACAATTATTAAATACATAATTTAGGCATATACTATACATACATCCGTAGCTTAATATAAATGGGATAGAATGGATAGAAGGGTAATGTGGGCAATTTTTTTAAAGTTTTTTATTACGGATATTATGCTTTAAGATTTAAATTTTAACTTCATGAAATATTTTCAGACATTTGTTGGTAACATACTTTATTCCAAAGGTAAGTTTGCGATTTGAATCCGATAACATATGCAGGAGTGATGAGAACTGTGGAAACCTTTTTTTGAAAACGGTGTTGATAGTTCATAACACCGTTTTGTCTTTAAGTAATACCATAAAATTATACACTAGTGAAACTGTAATTTGAATAACAGCATAGTGCAACAAATTTTATGACAGAATGTTAAGAAAAAACAATTATAAATAAGAAAATTGAAAAAAAAAATAGGTATACGAAAATCATCACAATATTAGTTAATACTTTAGGTAACTTTTACTCTTAACACATTAAGCGCCACGTATTTGTATTTTGTATTTATTTTGCTTTGAGGTAGGCGCTACAGCTATTTGCCGGCATAGCCTCCAATGATCACAAGAAACCATACATAACACTCTATTACAGAATATCCAGTACATCAGTATCACAGGGACGCATATTTCAGATGTGTATATTGCTGGGACGATTACTGTTTCTAAACCAATAGGAGACCGTCATTATCACGGTCAAGTACACGCCCACACAGTTTGATTGACAGGAACTCGTGGACAATTGATCGTGTGTGTTTATTATTTATTTGTACTCGGATTGTTTGAATTTGTACTCGGTAATTAAAAATTAAAGGTACGAAAGATTTTTTTTTTTCAAAATGACTGAATTTTATTTACTTCAATTAGAAATTATACTTCCTCTGATCCTGAAATAAATAAATAAATAAAAATTAAAGTAAGAATTTTGCTTATACGAATATTTTCGCAGAATACTTTTTTTCCCATTTGTTTAATATATATATAAATCATTTTGGAACGATATTTAGAATATTAAAAGGGTTTGAAATATTTTTTTAAATGTCTTATTTATTAATAAAAGACAGCCTCCAATAATTAAAAAAAAAATCACCAACGGGCTCTCGGCCCGCGATGGACTCGAACCCATATCCTCCGGTTTCAAGCTCGACGCTTTAACCATTCAGCCAGTCAGCTCACTTTCATCCGCAACAGATTATCGTTATAATTAGCACCGTCAATTGTCCACGAGTTCCTGTCAATCAAACTGTGTGGGCGTGTACTTGACCGTGATAATGACGCTCTCCTATTGGTTTAGAAACAGTAATCGTCCCAGCAATATACACGTCTGAAATATGCCACAGGGACAACACAGACACCCATGCCGCTAGCTGGACTCGAACCAGGGACCAGCGGTTGGGAGCAGCCTCCGCTACCATCCACGAGCGCCACGTCAGTCACCGGTAACTGACACTAAACTATCCGTTTAAACTGCGTTTTTCACCGATTACTGACAGTCTAAAATACGATATAACACTAAAAATATACATATTGTTTTAAGTAATTACTAAAAATTTATTTAAAATTTGCTAAACTTTTATTTTTTACTGGATTATACTTTCTTAATAATTACTTAAAACGTTATAATTTTTTTTAGCTTCACTGTCAGTCACCGTGACACTCAGCGCGTTAATCACGGTCTTTACAACTCTGCCGTATAGTGAACTTTTTAGTACTAAAGCTGTTAAAGTGTGTTGCCAAGGCTGATTATTGCTTCGATTAAATGTTTTTTATTGCAGGGTTGCTTCTGTGTAGCAAGTTTCCTTAATTGACTTGATTGATTTTCAATTCAGTTGTAGGGCTTTTCATTTGGGGCTCTTCGTAGTCATTTGTAGTCATCGGAATATAATTATCTTGAAACCACTTTTTGCACAATTTAGCAACACGACACAGAACCGTTTCCTATTAATTATAAATGTTTCATTATCTTGGAAAAGATCACTGATAAAAATTTTTTAGTTTATATTGAAATATTCCTTTTACGTGTTTTTGAGCATTCCCATTAATTGCACAAATGATACATATGGTGCAACTTTTGATGTCATATAATGCCATATCATAACTCTGACTGAATGATTCAGGGTGTCTGTAATTCAATTGTAATTCAAATCTCCTTCGATTCATATTTTTTACGCATTTTATGCCATTGCTACAAAAGATTATGGTCTCGCCAGAATAAATAATATTATTCCATTGTCCAATTTTAGAACAGTTTTATTTTTTCAACGTTTTTTGGAAAGATTTTTTTGTTTGTGAAATTATAGGATTTAAACCAATATCCTCGCATCAGCATCGATCAGTCCGTATATTCAACATCACACTGATTTGCACCAATTCACCAATTTGTGTGTAATCTGGATAATTACCTGCTGTCAGCTATGTGCAGTTTCTTAATTTTTCCATAGGCATAACCAGCTTTTTGGACGGGGGAGGGGGATGCATAGATTTTTTAACCCGGACCTATTGGGTACAAACAATATCTTATAAATAAACTCTGTTAAAATGGAATGTTCTGAAACTGTTCGAATTTCCGTTTCAAACAGGTTTTATCTTAAAAGGAATGATTGTGTGGTATTTTTTTTAAAAAGGATCCAAACACAATTTTTGTTATTGTGGGACTATTAGAAGAGGTTCAAAACTAAATCTGATGGTAGTAAAAAGATATATACATTTTCTTACAGCAGTGTTATAAAACAGAGACTAGGTTTGTACACAAGGTGTGAAACTTTTAGGCACCCTAACGTCTAATCTTATACTATAATGCGAGCAAAAATTGTGTGTGTGTGTGTGTGTGTGTGCGTGTGTGTCTGTGTGTTTGCAAAAGGTGTCAATCGGGGACTTCAATATGTATACACACCTTCAAACCCAGGACACACACTCAAACGGGGACGTCCCCGGTTGGAAAAATTAAAAATTTCTGTTTTATATTGTTAAGTGATGTATTTTTAGTATCAAGACATTAACATGAGCAATATTTTTATAGGTCCTCATTTGCCGGTATTTTAAAGTAATGTGTATAGCCCACATGTGTGTCGCAGAGAGAAGTGTGTATAGCTGAAATGTTACGTCCCCATTTGTGCAGTGAAAATACATGTTTCGCGGACTATGAAGAAAAGGGGTTAAACTGGTTTGAAGGAGGCGGGGGGAAAAATAATATTTACTACGATGTAGTAATTTGTACCTTTTTTTCCACGTGTTTACTCAAGCAATTTTCTAAACACACATAGCTTGAGGTTATACTTCCTGTTTTTATATTTATTTTTTTATTCTTTGCAAAGAGTAATCTCACCATATAATAATTAGTTTAATGTAATGGAAAGTATTCAAATAAATTTTTGAACACAATATAAATGTATTATATTTATATTATTTATATTTATTATTCATATTTATTTATTTATATTTATATTTTTTAAATTATTATTTATAATTTTAATCATATGAAATAATCTATATATTATTTTTTCTATTATAAAGTATATATTAATATTTTATAATATTATAATTATATTTATACTCACATAATATATTTATATAATGTAATATATATATTGTATAATACAGTAATTAATATATTAATATAATTTAATAATTAATTTAAAATAATAAAAACATATAATAATATATAATAAATAAATTATAATAAACCATAATAATTATGTATTTTTCTATTAAAAATTATCTTTTCTGAACCATATAATAAATTGATAAAAAGCATTTCTACATCATACTTAGTATAGGGTAAGTCTTTCAATCGTTTTTAAAATCGAAATTTTTTTTGACGGATTTACATTTTTTAGACACTGGAGATTCCGAAAAACATATTTTTAGGGGGGAAAAAAATGCCGTTTGTCTGTCTGTCTGTGTGTCTGTAAACGCTCTATCTCCCGAAGAAATTGAGATAGAGACTTGAAATTTTGTATGTATTTAGTAAGTAAGAATGGAAAGAAGCCTATTTAATATCAATAACCTCGATTATCCGGAACTATTTGTTTCGGACTCTCGGAAAATTCGTTCTGATGAAAAGTATATATATATATATATATATATATATATATATATATTAAAAGAAGTGGACGTGAAAGGTAATGAAAGGACACACATTTTGCATGAAGAACGAAGTTAATCGGGTTGCTAGTTGTCGAGATATTTGTAATCTTGGTTTCCACATTCTTCGATTTTTCATGACCCTATATTTCATTCAAATTTTAATTCAGAGATATATTTTGATTGGAAATGACACGATTAGTCCAACGAAGTAAACTGTTAGTTAATATGGTTATTATTTTTGGAGTTATAAGGATGTTTCTTTTACGCAGTTCGGTACTACTTGAGCAGTTTGGCATTTTATATAATTTTATACCATTTGTCGAAATGGTTTCATCAGCAATTCATTAATAGAGCACTACTCTGTACATTAAAAATATTTAAATACGCGTTTAAATTTTGTTTTGGAATCGCGATGAATTGTATAAATAGTTTTCGCTTGTTTTATTTTCATATTTTAGACTATGCATGTCCATGATGGGTAAGTATTACGAGAACCCCCATCGACAAGTTTGTGATTTAAGCCATTCTCCCGACCCGCAACGTTTCCCCATAGATACGCGTACCAACCGCTGGCCTACGATTATCATATAAATTAGACATTTGTTACACTTTAGTTTTTATTATATATTTATCGACAATTTCAATATTTGTCAATTCCTAGTCACTTTTTTCCATATCACTTTTTTCCACTCTTGTTTTTTCTCTCGCTTTTTTTCCGGTAACATTTTAATAAAGCATTTATAATTACTTTATTATAATGAATATTTTATTTTATCTTTATCACTTTAGAAATGCATTGTATTTTTAATTCTTATATTATCCTGTTCCTGTTCCTATCAGATTATTTGGTAATTGGTAAGCGTAGTTTGTAGGCAGTAGAGCCTCCTAAATATTTTAAATATTTGTAGCTTGATATTGTCGAAAAATTATTATTAATTGTAACATACTTATTTCCGTCATATAGACTTTTATATAAAAAGATAATCAGCGCCTCACAATTTATTATAAAACGCCCATCCATTTAAGTTTCATAATTTTGAAATAATTACTTAAAAATAAATTAATAATTTTGAATTTAATTTTTAATGGATTTTTTAAAGTAATTATTAAAATCTATATGGTTATTTTAGTAAGTACTATTTTAACTTAACTCCCCTTAAGTATTAATGCAAGGGGACCCTGGTAAGTATCCATGCCCAGGGTCGTAATATTTTGTCTCTTTTAATTTTATTATTAACCGATTAGCTTCAAATATTAAAAAAAAGATAAGCTGTAGTTTATCTTTTACGTAAATTTTACACGGATTATCATTGAAAGCAACCTTCATATTTAAACATAGAATTGTCTGAAAAATTACTTTACTTTAACTGTAATAATGAAAAAAAAATCATTCAATGATATAGAAACTCAATAATTATTTTGGAGAGAGTCGTATCGAAATACAAAAGAAATTATTTCATTTTACCTTACTACATAATATAGTACAGTGCGCGAAAAAAGTATAAGGACAACATTTAATTGCATGAAAATATGCTTTATTTTCATTTCACCTAAATGAAATTTTTATACATCTTACTTCTGCTACATAATTTTGTGATAACATTTATACCCGATAAAAAACATAATACAGCTTCAAAATACTGATTTTACAAAATTTAACATTAAAGGAAATACGGAAAAAATTATAAGGACATGTTCCAAAATACTTTGAAAATATTTCAATAATCAAGAAAATTACCTTTTTTTTCAATCACTTGAATAAGCCGAGAGGTCAGAGATCCTGACAGATCTTTTAAAATGTCCACAGATATTTTTTCCCAAGCGTCTTTGATAGCGACGACAAGATCTTGTTTACATTGATACTGTGTGCCATTTTTATAAACTTCTCGGGCTAGAAGTCCCCATAAGTTTTCGATTGGATTAAGATCGGGACTTCTCGCCGGCCAATCAAGTAACTTTACAGAATTAGCTTCAAACCAAAGTTTTGTGCTCTTAGAAACGTGTATCGAAGCATTATCTTGCTGAAAAATATAGTCCCCTGAAGTAATTAGTGGCGCTTCAGGTAACAAATTTTCTCCTAACATATCAACATACCTGTCCGAATTCATTTTATGATTGATAAATACAATTGGAGTGGTTCCATTTGCCGCAAAACCGCCCCATACCATAACTGAGCCACCACCAAATTGACGCCTGGAAAACACTTCCTTGGTCTTTCGCAAATCATACCAAAAATAACGAAAACCATCAGGTCCATCAAGATTGAACTTTTTTTCGTCCGAAAAAACTACATCAGCCCACTTTTGACCAAGAGAAATGTATTTTTTGGCAAAGTCAACTCTTCTTTTCTTATGATGATTTGTAAGAGGGGGACGTGACACTAATTTCCCATAAGAAACTTGAGGATGTTTACTCAAAACATTTTGAACAGTCCTCGTTGAGCATGGTAAACTCAAATATTGTCTAACTTCATTTGCGGTTTCTTTTTTCTCGCAAGCTCTTCTTACAATCATTCTTTTTTGTCGACGAGAGAGAATGTCGGGTCTCCCAGTTCGCTTTTTCATACCATACATCCCAGGATTTTTTAGAAAATTATAAACTACCGTTTTAGATCTCTTGATTCTTTTTGAAATTTCCCATCCACTTAATCCACATTCTCGAAAAGCAACAATTTTTCCTTTTTCAGAGTCAGAAAGTTGAGTTCCTTTGGGCATCGTTACAAATTTACACTGAAAGTCGCCGAGTAGGAAATTTTTTTCGCAAAGGAATCTTTTAACTCGGAAATGTCATTTGTTGCTTTCAAATATGCAAATTTTTAAATAATTACTGGAGAAAAAGCAATGTCCTTATACTTTTTTCCGTTTTCATTTTAGTTCAAAAATCAAAATTTAAATTTTAAAAGATTTAAAATGGAAAATTTTAATTACTTTACGCATGAAATATTTTAGTTTTACATCTATTTTTGCTGCAAAAATTTGCATACGATTCTGATAACAAGGCTTCTAGATTTGGCGATTTTTCGCGTGTCCTTATAATTTTTTCGCGCACTGTAGTACACTTTACCATGTGTACATAATGCCCCCTTTTTTTTCTTGAAAGGCACAATGGTTTTCTTGTATTGTTTTTTATTTGAAAGAAAATATAGTTTTTTACGAGATTACTGCTTTATTATGAAGACTTCATATTTCATAAAAGTTGAATTTATGGTTTCCTTACATAGCCGATATATATGCCTGCTGTATGTTGTATGTCTCCTGTGTGTATTTCGTCGTTTCTTACTGGTGAAATGTACGCCCTGGGTTGCCAGTGTGTTTCACGTCCTGGCTTGCCGCTGTGTTTCGGGTCGTAGTTTGCCGTTGTTTTCCAAGTCCTCCCTTGTCGGTGTGTATCACGTCTTGGTTTGTCGGTACGTTTCACGTCCTGGTTTGTCGGTGTGTTTCACGTCCTGGCTTGGCGGTGAGTCTCACGTCCTAGTTTGTCGCTGTGTTTCAAGTCCTAGTTTGTCGGTGTGTTTCACGTCCTGGCTTGGCGGTGAGTCTCACGTCCTAGTTTGTCGCTGTGTTTCAAGTCCTAGTTTGTCGGTGTGTTTCACGTCCTGGCTTGGCGGTGAGTCTCACGTCCTGGTTTGTCGCTGTGTTTCAAGTCCTAGTTTGTCGGTGTGTTTCACGTCCAAAATCTGCGGTGTGCATGACGTCCTATATTGCCGGCATGTTTTACGTCCTCGTTCTTCCGTATAATTTACGTCCTGGCTTGCCGGTACGTATTATGTCCTCACTCTACGGTGCGTATCATGTCTTAGTTTGCCTGAATGTATTGCGTCTTTACTCTCCGATGTCCATTACTTCCTGGCTTCTTGTATAATGCCCTAGCTTGCTGATGTGTATTGCGTCTTAAATTGTCGATGTGAAGACTAGGTGAAAAGAGGGGGGGGGACTTCATCTTAATTTTGCTGAAATTAATTTATCAAAATTATTAACGAATTAACTTTTAATTTTGCGGGCACATACGGTAAACAAAAAAGTATTTGCACACCAAGTAAATTTGCTGTAGCATATGTATAAATAAAAGAAAAGCAACTACGAATTAAAAATACGAACACTTAACATATTTAAT
The DNA here is from genome assembly GCA_964019185.1 of Maratus speculifer. NCBI lineage: Eukaryota > Metazoa > Arthropoda > Arachnida > Araneae > Salticidae > Maratus > Maratus speculifer. Next base: position 185,650,793 of record OZ025298.1, on the reverse strand, counting down.
ATTTGAGTTAATAAGTATACGTAAAATATGAAAACATAAAAAAGTAGCCTTTGTACTGCCAAAAAAATATTTACACACTACCAATAAAAATAGAACTAGAGCAATTATTTTTAAATTAAAAACAGTGCTAATATTTAGAATGCATGCTCTTTGCTTCAATTACAGCTTGTAATCGTCTGGACATTGATTCTATAAATTTGTGACATGTTTCACTGCTGATTTGTAGCCATTCTTCCCCAAGAGCTTGCTTAAGTTGTGATTTGTTTTATTTTCACATCCCAAATATGCCATAAATTTTCCATCGAATTGAGGTCTGGTGATTGTGATGGCGTTTTCAACTGATTTTTATGTAGATTTCGTATGAAATACTATCTATTGCGATCGCTCCCATGTTGGAATTTCTGAAAAATTTTTGCAGATCTACACCGATCACGACCCCTAGACACCAAAACTACCATTAGTAAAAAAGTTTATATCTATCTATCTATCTATCGGTGTATATCACTTTCTTCTGGACACGATAACTTCCATAATTATGATCAGATCTTCTTCAAACTTTTACATAAAATCAAGGGGCATAAAATCTCGCTTAAGTTCGTTAATGGGCAAAATCGGACCAGGGGGGGGGGGGGGTGTTAGGAGGGTTTTTGTGAAAAAAGAAAAAACGCGATAACTTCTAAATTAAAATAGATATCGAATCATTTTAAAGTTTATATTACTTGCTAAAAAATGGACCAAAAGTTTATGCATGACAGATTTTTGATAAAGTTAAAAATGGGCTCAAGGGGCGAAAAAAACAGGGTTTTGGGGAGAAAAAAATCATAACTTCGTCAATTTATTAGATATCAAATGCAACTAAATTTTTTATAAATGTTCTCAAAATTATCTAAAACTTTTGTATTTACAAGTTTTTGATAGGAACAACATTTACCGATGAAAAATTTAAAAACGAAAAAAAAGGGGGGCGGAAAAAGAAAAAAATCCATAACTTAGTCAATTCTTAAGTAATGAAATCTAATTAAATTTATTTTACATCTTCTCAATAATATCTAAGACTTTTATATTAACAAGTTTTTCATAGGACCAATTCTTATAGCAAAAATAAATTAAACAAAAATAGGAGTTGGAGAAAAAAACTCAAATCCAAACTGCTTATATTCTGAATCATTTTTAAATTCATTTTTGATTTTAAACCCATTCAAATGGCAGATCCTCCTATTTAGGAACTGTATAATGTGTCGCATTAGCCAGTTTTTTTTATAAAGGCAGAATGCTTTTCAAAAAAAGACTGCCAAAAACGGTATTTTGAACTGAATTTCCCAAAGTGATGGTGATTGAAAAATTGAGGAAGTATAACAAATTGCGTTTTTCTGACTCATTTTTAAATCCATTTTTTTTCTCAAACGCATCCAATTTACAGATCCTCTTATATAGAAACTATATAATGTGACGGATTGGCCAGTTTATTGATAAAGGCAGAATATATTTAAAAAAAGGCTGCCAAAATGGGCATTTCGCACAAAATTTCCCAAAGCGATCATGATTAAAGAATTGAGGATGTATTCAAATAGTAAATCGGTTATTTTATGACTCATTTTTAAATCCAATTTTACTCTCAAACGCATTCAATTGACAGTTTTTTGTTATTTAGAAACTATAAATCGTGTGCGTATTCATCAATTTTTTGATAAAGGCTAAATATATATTTTTAAAAAGCTGTCAAAGTGGGCACTTCGCAAATAAAAATTTCCTAAAGCGATTATGTTAAAGAATTGAGGATGTATTCAAATAACAAATTGGTTATTCTATGACTCATTTTAAAATTCAATTTTGCTCTCAAACGCATTCAATTGACAGTTATTTGTTATTTAGAAACTGTGTAATGGGCCGTATGGGTCAGCTATCAGTTTTTTGATAAAAGCTAAATATATATTTTAAAAAAAGCTGTCAAATTGGGCGCTTCGCACGAAATTTCCAAAAGCGATCTTGATTAAAGAATTGTGGATGTATTCAAATAACAAATTGGTTATTTTATGACTCAATTTTAAATTCAATTTTGCTCTCAAACGCATTCAATTGACATTTTTTTATTATTTAGGAACTATATAATGTGAGAATTCGTCGATTTTTTGATAAAGGCTAAATATATTTTTTAAAAAAGCTGTCAAAGTAGGCATTTCGCACAAAATTTCCCAAAGCGATCATGATTTAAGAATTGAGGATGTATTCAAATAACAAATTGGTTACTTTATCACTCATTTTTAAATTCGATTTTGCTCTCAAAAGCATTCAATTGACAGTATTTTGTTATTTAGGAACTATATAATTAGCATATTGGACGATTTTTTAATAATAAACTCAGAATTTATTTCAAAATATGTTGTCAAAATAGGCATTTGAGCCGAATTTCGCTTAAGATGATTTTGATAAAAACCAGTTCTTGCATAAAAATAAATTAAAAATTTTTCAAAAGCGGCCAAAAAAAATTGTTAAACTGGATTTATCTCTAATCATATTTTATTTTTTGTTGTTGAAATGAGCACTCTTCGATATCTACCTCCGCCTATAGGCCAAGCCGACAGGGATTTTTTACATTATAAAGCAACCATAACCTCGTAATATATGATGTGTGTTTCGGATCGTTATCCTGTTGGAAATAATATGAATTACGAATTCCTAATTTCGGAGCACTATTAGATAAATGATCTCGCAATACATTAATATATTATTTAGCATTCATATTGCCTTCGATGGAGGTCATTTTGCCAACTCCGTTAAAAGACATGAATCCCTAAATCATTACATAACCACCGCCTTTTTTTACAGTTGGTTTCAAGTTTTTAATTTTAAGAGAAATATTTGGCTTTCGCCGTACAGTTTTCTTACCACCTGAGCCAATAAAATATTGAACTTGCTTTCATCGGAAAAAAAAAAAAACAGTTTTCCAGAACTCTAAGTGGTTTGCTGACATAAGCTTTTGCAAATTCAAGTCTTTTCACCCCATTCTCTTAGCTATTTAAAAGTGTTTATTTTATGATGGAATTTTGTATTTTTTCCCTAATACTACTGTCTTTTTCTTCTGTATTGACTTCTGTGACTCACAGATTATTGTTTTCATATTCAAAATAAATGAAAATAAAAGAAAATTGAAAGTAAAACCTTTTTTTTAAAATGCAGTTTTGGAAGATCTCCAAAGAATATCAAATTGAAATCTTTTAAATTAAATTTAGTACAAAATTACGCAATAGTATTCTACACCTAATTTAATAATAAGTCATATAATTTTATTTATTTTTTTTTATTTAATTATTATTATAATTATTTTGAAAGGTTGATAAAGTAAAACAAAGTACAGTGAGCGCTGAGTATACTAACTTCGACTATCCAAGCCTTTATCACATCACTTTCTGTTCTTATAACGAAAATGTAATATTACTGAAAAATTTTAAGGGGAAAAAGGCTTTAATATAGAAGAAAAGTCTTTGCTGGTTTAAAACTTATTTTAATGCCTAAAAATGAAACTTAAAAAGAAATGTTAGTGACTAAAGAAGCTAAGAAAATTTTCTTAATTGGGTGCATCGAAAGTGATTCGAAAGCTTTGGAGTACCAAGATTTAAAATTTTGTTTTGATTAAAATTATAAGAATAATAAAATTAATATTTTAAATACCAATCTGAAAATAAGATTAAAGCTATTTTCATATAAAAAAGAGCAACTTTGTGACATAGGTTTAAGTTTAATTTTTGTTCCGAAATGCATAAAATTAACAGGTGTTTGTTGTTAAGAAACTATCGAATCGAACTCATTTTATCACTTTTTTGAAAACGCAATATATTTTTCAGAAAATTGTGTCAAATTAGGCTTTTTGAACCAACTTCCCGAGTGAAAGAAGAATAACCACTCACACGGGGATGAAAAACGTATTTTTTGCGTGATCAAAACCTTTTATAACTCAATAGGTAACTAACTCATCGATCAAAAAATGGAAAATTCAGTTAGATTCCAAATCTCTGGTCAGGCTTTGGTATTTTATATCTTTATATTCGTTAAAAAATGAACTTGTAGCGAGTGTCCCTGCGAGTGAAGACACTCGCGGGCTAATGCTGTAAGAAGTCTGAACAAGCCAAAATTTCCAGACCGATACATAGTAAGGAAAAATTCAACCCGGTCCAAACGAAAAAATATTGGCCCAATAATAGCTAAAAAACCCGCTCGGGTCCCGTCCAGACCGGAAAAAAAAAATAAAATTTCGATCCGAGTGAATTTCTACAGTACATGATTTTTACTCTTACGGAAAAATTCTGACCCAAAAAAAAAAAAAAAAAAAAAAAAAAACAACTTATCTTAGATCTTTTTTTTTTTTTTTTTTTTTTTTTTTTTTTAACATTTTGAAACATTTATGCAGCAGTGCCGTAGGCTGCGATATTTATCTTTGACAAGAATCTCTGTTTGTTATATGTAAATGTTTCAGTTATCAGAATATTATTAATCCATATTCCACGTAATGGATACAGCAACATCTAATAATGGTATATTATAAAGCTAAAATCTTCTAAGATGGAATTGCATTGAAAAGAAAACTAGTTGGATGTGTCAATCCCAAAACTTTCTTCTATCTCATAAATACATTTTAATATATATATATATAAAAAAAAAAAACGTGGTGACCCCAAAGTTACCCACTATCGAATTTCCTCGAACATTTGACCTAGCCTAATGAGATTCTGGTATCCAAAAAATCTAAAACGCAAAATTTAATTAATATTCTGAGAAAATGAGCTTAGTAGTGCCTCATGTTGGGTAATTTATGCTAAAACCTAATAAGCATCTATTGATGTCAACACCTAACAGAATCTGAAATTTGATGGAATTTCGTCCATTAGTTCTTGAGATATAGTTATAACAAGAAATTTGCAAAACGTAGCACAGCAACACCATATCTTGGCCAATTTATGCCAAAACATAAAAAAAACGTCTAATTATGTTATGGTGTAAAAGAATCTGAAGTTTGATAAAATTCTGTGCATTAGTTCTTGAGATATAGCTAGTTTAAAAAAAAAATCGTGTAAAATATAGCACAGCAGCACCATCAGTTGAAGGATTTATAACAAAACGTTATCATCGTGTAATTATGTTATATGTCATTTTGTAACAAAATCTGAAGTTTGATGAAATTCTGTGTTGGAAAAATCGTGCAAAATGCAGCATAGCTGCATTACCTGTTGCAAGGTTAATACCAAAATGTAATCAGCGTCTAATTATGTTATATATTCTAGTGTAAAAGAAACTAAAATTTGATGAAGTTCTCTGCATTAGTTCTTGAGCTATAGCTATCGCAAAAATCCTGCAAAATGTAGCATAGCAGCGCCACCTATAGGGCAGTTCACATCAAAACCTTACCAGTGGCTATGTATCTCAAGGTATCGCGGAATCTGAAGTTTGGTGAAATTCTGTGCATTAGCTCTTGAGATATAGCTATCATGAAAATCATGAAAAATGTGGCATAGCAGCGCCACCTGCAGGCCAATTTACATCAAAACTTAATCAGCGTCTATGCATATCAAGGGGTCACAGAATCTGAAGTTAGGTGAAATTCTGTGTATTAGTTCTTGAGATACAGCAATCTTGAAAATCATGAAAAACGTAGTATAGCAGCGCCACCTGCAGGCCAATTTTCACCAAAAACCAATAGGCACTAATTCATATCAAGGTCTAACTGAGTATAAAATTTTATTAAATTTCAAGCATTAGTTCTTGAGATAGAGCGCCCACAAATTTTTTGTCACATACAGGCAGACAGACTCACAGACAGACGGACAGACTCACAGACAGACATTTTCTAAAAATAGTCAAAACGTGTTCAGGACCTTCTAAAACGTATAAATCCGTCGAAAACGAATGTCGAAAATTTTCATGAATCCAATACTTTCTTCTTGTAAAGATAGAAGAAAGTAAAAATACGTCATACATAAGTTCCCTTCTTCGCAGGTGTAAATGTATAATATATTTTTTTCTCGGGTTTTATCTTATTCATTTTGGATAAACAAAAAAAAGTGACCGGAAAAAATGCTATTGGATAAATGTGACATAAACTATAAAAACGGAAAAAAAGGTTACCGGGGAAAAGGGACAAGGAAAAAGTTACCGGAAAAAAGTGACAAGGAATGGATTTTGAGGATTCTTTATTGATTTTGGCGATTCTTTGGTTATAGGGGCTGAGCAAATATAACGTTATCAACTTTTCTGTAATTTTCGACCCCCACCCCTTCCGATATCATACGTTATCATTCCTCGAACCCCTCCCCCCCCCCCCCCGGTAATGATATCGTTGTCAAAGTATTTTTTTTTTTTTTCTAGAATTTATTTATTTTGTCTGAAGCGACATACAAAACTGGTTACATTTATGATTCAAATAAAGATAAGTCGATAAAATATAATTTTCCTTATGAAAAAATTTTATATTAAAAAACACTAAAAGAAATAGTTACTCTTTAGATGTATTTTAAAATAGATTTTTGTTACATAATGCATTCAACAATAATAAAGTTCTGTTGCATATGCCCCGAACGGAAGAGGAGTTGAAGGGCAGATAGAAATTCTTATCAATAAAGCAAGTTGGCAAAATTCCTTCTCTTTTAATTATATGTATTTAATTATTAGTATTTAATTATTAGTTCCTTTCAAATATACTTCACCTATGGTATCTCGAATCGTCTTTACATATGCATGCACAGTTAAAAAAAAGTGAGAACAAAAAAAAAAAAAAAAAAAAAAGGTAACATGCTATTTTGTACCAAAGAACTTGTTGCAAATAAAGAGAGGAAATTTTGATGGGATCAAAAATGATATCGACATCAAAACACAACCCCCCTCCCCCTGGCGATATCTTATGACATTATATGCCAGACCCTCCTCCCCTCCCCTCTAATTTGATAACGTTATATTTGTACAGCCCATTAAGTATGAAAGGGGTTCGGAAGGTGGGGAGGCTCTTAATTTAGGTAAATGGGTTTTTCATGCTGAATTAACAGTTTTGGTTCAATTTTTGGATATATGGTCATACTGAAATGACGCTTGCATGATAAGTTTTAGGAAATGACTAGTATCCCCCCCCCCCCTCCATCCACCCTAAATTAGATAAATGGGTTTTTATGCAGAATTATCCTACATGTGTCAAATTTTGGGTATAAGTTCTTTCTAAAAAGGCTTATATATAGTATATAATGCCTGAAGAGTTTTGAAAGTTTAATGGTAAGTATAGAGGGGGAACGGGGGATGACCTCTCTTAAATTAAATTAATAGCTTTATACACAGAATTATCCGATTTGTTTGGAATTCATATATTCATTATGATAACACGTATATCTGATTAGTTATGGGGTTCTTGTGCTTATTATAAAGGGGGCCGGGCAAGTATATCCCCCTCCCTCAAATTAGAAAAATCTGTTTTTATGCAGAATTATCCGATGTGTTTCAAATTTCAAATGCAGGTTGTATCTGATAAGGTGAATAGTTTTAGGGGTTTAATGGCTAAGTATAGAGGGGGGACAAAAGAATACGCTCCCCTTAAATTATATAAACGTCTTTTTACGCAGAATTAGCCGATTTGCTTCATATTTTAGATATAGGTTCATTGTGATAAGGCGTATCTCCGATTAGCTATGGGGCTCTTTTGCTAATTAAATAGGAGGGGGAGGACGATTACCCCCCCCCCCCCCTAAATTAGATAAATTGGTTTTTATGAAGAATTATCCAATGTATTTCAAATTTTCGATATAGGTTATTTCTGATAAAGTGGATCCATGAATAGTTTTAAGGGTTTAATGGTTAACTAAATAGGGGGGAATGGCGGATAACCCCCTTAAATTAAATAAATGTTTTTTTACGGAGAATTTTCAGATTTGCCAAATTTTGATGTAGGTTCATTATCATAAGGCGTATAAGCTAATGAATGTTGTTAAAATAGCGCAAGATGCAGCAGTCCATTTAGGAAACACTTACGGGGGAAGAAGCTTTTTTTCAACATTTAACGGAGGGGGATGTCCGGTAGATATTGTGGGCGTCTAGTGTCTTAGGAAATTTGTCGATCAGGGGATTTCTTGGTAAAGGTTTGCCTCAAAAAGACCCAAGAAAGATAAAACAGCGAGTTGAACGCAAATAAATGCCAATAACAGATAAAAACATTTTTTTTTAATTTAATGATTGAAAACAATTATGTCAGAAAACACTATAACACATTTTACCCTTTTCTTATAATTATTAATTACTTTTTTTCATTCAAAATGAATATCTATCATTTAAAACTGAATTTTTATTAATAAATATCCCATATTACACATCACAAAATATAGCACAAAACTTTTAAAAACACATGTTAGAAAATTATAATGTACAAACTATGTTGTATGTCACGAACGAATAAACTAGTGAAATTTGTAGTAATAATAATAGTTTTTTATTATTAGATTATGTTAGTAATTAGAAAGTTAATTGTTTAAAAACCTGCAGTTCTTGATAAGTCTTCAATGTTTGAACGCATAACAAATAAAATAAAATAAAATAAAATAAAAGCAGATTTAAAAAAAAAAGACTTTATTAAAAACAGGATATTTTTTTTCTTTATAAGGATATTTATAGAATAATGAAAAATGCCATGCAAAAACATAAACCACAGTTTTAAATGTGAACACCTATTAAGGATATATATATAAACCATTAAAACTTTTCAGGGATTCACTTTATGAGAAAGAACCAGTATCCAAAATCTGAAATACGTCAGATAATTGTGTATAAAAAACAATTTATCTAATTTAAGGGGAAGGGGGGGGGGTAATCGCCTACAGTCCCTCATTTTTAATTAGCAAAAAAGCCCCATAACTAATCAGGAAAACGCCTTATCATAATGAACCTACATCAAAATTTTAAGCAAATCGAATAATTCTGCGTAAAAGCCATTTATTTAATTTAAGGGGGTTATCCTCCGTTCTCTCCTCCATTAAACCCTTAAAACTTTTCAGGAATTCACCTTATCAGAAAGAAACTATATCTAAAATTTCAAATACATAGGATAATTCTGCTTTGAAACCGATTTATCTAATTTTAGTGAGAGATTTGAGTCCGTCCCCCCTTTATAATAAGCAAAAAAAAAAAAAAAAAAAAAAAAACATAATTAATCAGAAATAAGTCTTATCATAATGAACCTATGTCCAAAATTTCAAGCAAATCAGAAAATTCTACTAAAAAGCTATTAATTTAATTTAAGAGAAGTTATCCCTTGTTCTCCCTCTATATAAGCTTTATCAGAAAAACCTAACCGTCCGGGTGATCGTCCGATCCCAAAACTAATCAGGCAAGCGTCTTTTCTGTATAAAAATATATCCAAAAATTGAACCAAAACAGTTAATTTAGCATGAAAAACCCATTTAACCAAATTAAGAGCCTCTCGCCGATCCCTATTTCATACTTAACCAATAAATTTTCAAAAATCAAGAACGAAACCCCAAAATCGATTCCTTGTCACTTTTTCTCATGTAACTTTTTTTCCAGTAACTTATTTTCCGGTCATTTTTCCCTAGATTCTTCATTTTGCATAGATGATCAGTTTAAAAGAAATTTAAAAGAAATTTCCAGTTTTAAGTTTAAAAGTAGATGCCGTCATAGACAATGTTCTTTTTTACATGCCTTTAACTCTATTTTAATAAGCCTAGAAATTTCCGATTTTTTTAAAAGAATAAAGTTTAGTATTTAATTGTCGAATAATGGCGATTTATAATTATATGCCTTTTTTGCAAAAATTTTTGGACAAAGCCAAATTTAATTATTTCAGAACATAGACTTGGCCCCGATGAAAAAATAATTATCATTCAAGTTCATTCAACAGTTATTTTGGCCCATGCAGTCTAATAATAATGAAATCAGTCCCGGCTACGAACGGAAAAAATAAGTTAGGCCCGATCCTTCAGAAAAAAGTTGAGGCTCGAGCCCGGCCGGAAAGATAAGTGACTAGATCCCGCCCGAATCTTCAGAATAAAGTAGCCTGGGCCCGGCCCATGCAGATCTCTAATTCCTATTGGAAGATTATTTTAAATTAACTTGCTTGCATTTTGAAATTTATATATATATATATATATATATATATATATATATATATATATATATATATATATATATATATATATATATATATATATATATATATATATATATATATATATATATATATCCCCCTTTTTATCTTTTTTGATTTTGGTAGCAGATATTTTCCAAAATGATACTTTCATTTTCAAAACCGGTTTTAAAGTGGAACTAACTTCTGAATATCTTCTGAATATCTGCAACCAAAATGGAAAAATAAGATAAAAAAAGAGCGATGTGGAAAAGGACCTCACCTATAATATGAAAATAATAATAATAATAATAATAATAATAATAATGTCAAAATGCAAATGAGTTATTAGAAAATAACCTCCCCATAGGAATAGCATTAGTTCGCAAGTGTCTTCGCTAGCGGAAACAAGAACCACAGTAACAGTGACATGATAATGAATGATAATGAATTATGGAAAAAACTAACTGATTCCTTAAAGAAGAACACTTAAAATATAATATAGGATAAAATTAAAAATTTTGAAAATTACCAAAAATTTAGCATTCTGTGTGAGGGAATGACTGCTAATAAAAATACTTCCTGATTTTCTGATTGAAAAAAATTCTAGAAAATTAACAAAAACTTGCATCACCAATTTATGTTGTTGGACTGACAAGTAATCAAATTAGCTTCCTCACTGTGAAGGATGATAGACTGCTGCTCTTCTTTAGTGATAGGATATTTGAGATAATAGCAATGTGTGAAGGAATGGTGGTCTAACATGGGGAAACTACATATAATTGAGTAGACTATCTAATAATAGTAAATATATATATATATATATATATATATATTCATTACTTTTTGTGAAGTACCAATTTTGAATTTTATTTTGCTTAGTGTGTCTTTAATTATTTTTATTTCTGCATGGAAAAAATCAGACATTAAAGTATGGTAGTATGGGTTGGGGAAAGGTGAGGGAATGATATTTGCATGATATAACTTATATTTTTAAACATTAAATTTGTATATTTTTAAATTTTACTTCATGCCCTTAATAAACAAGCTTTAGATCTTCTAATGATAGTAAAAATAAATAAAAATAAAATGAAATTTAGAGCGTTTATATGGCTGGGAATCACTTTTTGCTGTATTGTAGAGACTAACACTTATGTTGATCTTTAATAATAATAATTACTGTATTTATCACAGACTTTATCAACTTTTTAACTCATGATTTAAATCATCCTATTTATAGCAAATAATGATCTAATCTATTTCGAAGGCCTTTTTTTCTGTTCAAATGATAAATTGTTATTGTGGGTTTGGACAAATATTTCGAAAGAAAAATTTTAAAACAGTACAAAAGTCAAAGAAAATTATATCAAAATCGCCTCTCATAAGGAATACTGCTATTTAAGAATGAAAAAGAAAGAAATTTAAAAAAAAATGAACAAAAAGTACAAAATTAAAATAATTATTCAGTAAAAGTCTCTTTCCTGCATTCTCACTATTTCTTTTTTATATAGAAAAAAATAATAAACGTTTTTAATGTCTATATGCTTTCCATTGCATCAACTATTGTCAATAGCTGCAATGGAAAGCATAAACTTGATAATTATTGTTATAATAAATAACAATAGTTATCATTTTGCTTGGAAAGAAAAGTGTGTGCTCGAGAGTGATTTTTTTTATGGGTAACAAAGTATTTTTTCAGCAAAACCAATTTATTTTCTATATTGCAGTCAAGATTAGCTTTATATATTTCAATTAACATTTTTTAAAAACCAATGTATTATTTACATATCATTATATATTCATCATTACATATATATAATGATCTTTTAAATAATATTATAAAAGTGGGATACATTGGAACATACTTTGATGGAAGGGTGGAACTCGATATATCGGTAATAATGGTGGATATTGTAACGGAAAACAGTGATTAAGGGGGAAAAAATGTTACCGTTACGTTTTTTGAAAAGGATTTTTTTTTTTTTTCTAGCTTTGACTTTTATATATATATATCAGAAAAATCTATCGAATTTTATATTTTTGAGCTTTAATTACGTATTATTAATGTTTTCCGTATTTTCACAAAATAGAAACAAACTAACAGATTTAAAATGTACTTGAATTTTTAATAATATAAAATTCAAAACAAATTTGCATGCTCTTTTCAAAAAGATAGTTATGCTAGATATTTATTTTTAGAATTCTAAAAATAGACGAAGTATTTTTTTTTTTTTTTTTTTTTTTTTTTTTTTTTAGACTTTTAATGTATTAATCATCTAGTCACGTGTTTATTATTGAAGGTTGTCCAAGGATTTAGTATTTGATTACTATAATTTAACAGCTTAATACACGGCTTATAACATAACTGAGAGATAATACTTGATGGAAATAATAGTCTATCCTAAGCAAAACGGCTAAATTTGTGTACTAAGAACATTTTTTGGAAAAATATTGTTCACATTTTCCAGTTTATATATATGCATATATATTTTCGTATAATTCCCTCTTAATATTTTTTCAATAATAATAATAATAATAATAATAATAATAATAATAAACGAAAGTATTAGAAAACAAAGTGTTTTTTTATTATTTAGTTAGCTAAATTATTATTTAGAAACTTAAAATAAGATATTCGTACGATTACTTCCACATAAAAATACAATCAATATAGATATATATTAGTCTTAAAAAATTGTATAAATACAATATCGAAAAAAGCAAAACTTTTGAAGATTGTGCTATTTTATAAAAGAATTCAAAACTTCAAAGACCTGGTTACTAAATAGTCAGACTTAGTCGCAGATGAGCAGATTGAAATTAATAAAATGGTTTGTAACAAAAATATTTGAGATTGGAAAAAAAAAAAAAATATATGCTGCAATATCTAAATAACAAGAACTAAAGTTATTGGTATCTAAAGTAAACTGTATGGCTGCGAATCTAGACTTATCATTTCGGAAGGGGCTAAAATACTGTAAAAAATTCTGAAAAGAAATATCAAAAACGTTAATATTTTTGCTTTAAACAGAGTTTTATGATTTCGGTAATGCACACATTATACAATCAAATCTGCTAATTTGGAATTTGCATGGGATTGGATTTTCGCTTTAAGCAGGCTCTCGTCTTAACTAGTAAAAATTTACGGCACGTAAAGAGAGCCTACGTATATCTGACATTTAGATGATATTGTTATTTTGTGGTCTCAGCAAAAAAAAAAAAAAAAAAAAAAAAAAAAATCTTTTAATGAAAACCTGCTGAAAACGGAATATATTTACAGTTCCTTTAAAATTCATTTTTTTTTAGATTTCATTACTTTTTGATAAACTTTCATAATTAATTTTTCTTTTTGAAATTTCGGTTCCCACTTCCTGAATATGCCACTGCAGTCTAGTAAAAAAATGAATAAATCTCATCTTTATTTGGAAGCCAACTTTCCAAATTTCCGATTGTATAATAATAATAGCAAGTATAAGCAAGTATAGCAAGTATATACTTGCATAATAGCAAGTATTTTCGGGAAATGCATAGTATTATCTGATTTTTGAATGCTTAAATAAAAAGTAATTAAAATAAATGAATAAATAAGTAAATAAATAAATGAAAAATTCTGCAGAAAATTTTCCATGAATTATATAGATTAAAGAAGTTAATATACAAAGTAAAGAAGAAAAATAAACTTTAACACAAATAACATTAGATTTGAATATTACTTAAAAATAAATATTTAAAAGGAAAAAAAATAATAAATCTATTTTAAGCTAAATATATTGTTTTATGTAGTAATATGTGAATAAATTTAAATGGGAATAAAATATCCATTCAGAAATTATTTTTTTTTTAAAGTATAAAGTTCTGTTTAATTCAGTCAATCCTAATTTGTTAAATCTAAAATATAACTATGGTTGATATTTTCAATGTAACTTCACTCAAATTTTAACATCTGTTGGCTCATAGTTAAAAGATGCATTTCCATGTGTGAAGGTCATTAACGAATACTTTCAATAGGTAACGCCAATACATCAGTCCTGAGGCAATGCAGCCATAGAAATAAAAAAGGATATGTCGCATTTGAAGATTGAGTGGTTTATGTTAAATGATCGGCATGGGGAGAAACACCTGACTTGCTACTGGTAGCTTTTTTCTTAGTGTTCTCAACTGGTCCGCTCAACAAGCGCAAAACGCTTTAGCACTTTTACAAATTCATTTTGTAACAGAAAGATATAAAATTGGAATGCCTGGCTTGACTATGGAAGCAATTTCGAATTAAACTTAGTTTTCCTTTTTATGATAATTAAATTACCTATCCAGTTCTAAGCTATCACGTGATCACCCTTTTTCTGCTTTTGTCGGGAAATGTGCTTAAAAATGTTATGAAAGATTTATTGTGTTTAAAAAAAAAAAAAAAAAAAAAAACAGAAAATTGAGTGCAATTAGACAGTTTCGGTATACCAACACCTGTTATTTCCATGCATTTCCGGACAAAAATAAATTAAAGCATATGTCACAAAGTTGTCCTTTTAGATTTAAGAACACCCTTAATAGAACCGTTTTTTTTTTTTTAGTAAATCGCTCGTATAAAAATGAAAATAAAAAATTAATGCACTAAAATCAATTTTATTTGAGGCTAAATTGCTATGCTAAAATTGAATCTAGCATAATGCATAATAATATAAATTATTATGCATAGTTATAAAAATTTAGAAAATAAAAAATACGTAAATTAATAAAAATAATATAAATATAATATAATTACTGCATCATAAAATACAATACATGATATAATATTATATTATATATACATAATTTATTCTACATTCATTGCAGATGTTGAATTGCATTATTTTATAATGATTATTATAAAATAATGCAATATTAGTTTATATTAATTTTATATGCAATATTAGTTTTTATTAGTTTTATTAGGCTATATTAGTTTTTTTTTCTTTTTTTTTAGCACAACTTATAAAAAATCTATGACTTTTTACGAGTTTATCAACTTCTAAAAACATTCATAGATAATTAATTTCATTTTTTTTTTGGGGGGGGGGGGTGGGGAAGGTTCTCTTTTTTATTACCGATGTGGTTGTATCTTTGAAAAGTTGTACTTAAGGGTGTATTCGAAAAAACGCTTTTCCACCTTCAGCAGCCCAAAATTTTCCGATACAATTTCAGACATATTTTTAAAAGTAGAAACATGAAATTTGCTGAGGGGATTTTTGAAGGGACGTATAAGGTGCCGTGCAATGTCTTTTTACGCTCAATTCATTAGAATTTGATTTATAAACAATTAACTTCTCGGGAAGACCCTTTTTTTCGTTCCCAAATCTCCCACGTCGGAAAAATCGGTTCAAATTGCCGTTTTTGATTGCTTTTTTGCAACATTTTGTGCACTTATCAAAGAATTGACCTTCACGGCACCTTGTGCACTTTCTAAATAAGAGAATCTGCGAGTTTGATGTGTTTGAGAGCAAAAGAGAATTCAAAAATAAATCGGAAAACAAGCAGTTTGAATCGGTAAACGGAAAAAAAGTGACCGGAAAAAAAGTTATCGGAAAAAAAGTGACCTAAAATACAAAAGCGGAAAAAAAAGGGACACGGAAAAAAAGTGACGCGGAAAAAAAGTGACAAGGAAAAAAAGTGACAAGGAATTGATTTTGGGGATATATTATTGATTTTGGGGATTCATTGGTTAAGTATGAAAGGGGGATCGGGGGGGGGGGTCATAGTTTAGGTAAATGGGTTTTTCATGCTGAATTAACTGTTTTGGTTCAATTTTTGGATACGTTCATCCTGAAAAGACGCTTGCCTGATTAGTTTCGGGAAGGGACGATTACCCCCCCCCCCCCCATCCGTCCTCAATTAGATGAATGGGTTTTTACGCAGAATTATCCAACGTGTGTCAAATTTGCATATAGGATCTTTTCGATAAGGCTTATGTATAGTATAAAATGCCTGATGAGATTCTAGGAGTTTAAGGGTTAAGTATAGAGGGGGAATGGGGGATAACCTTTCTTAAATTAAATTAATGGCTTTTTACGCATAATTATCCGATTTGCTTAAAATTTTGGACATAAGTTCATTATGATAAGACGTATCTTAGATTAGTTATGGGTTCTTCTGCTTATTATAAAGGGGGGGGGGGACCGAGCAATTCTCCCCCTCAAATTAGATAAATATGTTTTTATGCAGAATTATCCCATGTATTTCAATTTTAAATGTAGGTTCTTTCTAGTAAGGTGAATTCCGGAATAGTTTAAAGGATTTAATGGCTAAGTATAAAGGGGAGATGGAGGAAACCCCTCTTAAATTAAATAAATGGCTTTTTATGCAGAATTATCCGATTTGCTTCGAATTTTGGACATGGGTTCATTATGATAAGACGTATTTCTGATTAGTTATGGGGTTCTATTGGTAATTAAAAAGGAAGGCGGGTGATTACTATACCCACCTTAAATTAGATTAAAAAAAATTATGCACACTTATCCGATGTATTTCGAATTTTGGATATAGGATCTTTCTCATAAAGTGAATTCCTGAATAGTTTTATGGGTTTAATGGCTATGTATAGAGGGGGAACGGGGGATAAACCCCTTAAATTAAATAAATGGCTTTTTACGCAGAATCATCCGATTTGCTTCAAATTTTGGATGTATATTCATTATAAGAAGGCGAATCTCTGATTAATTATGGGGTTCTTTTGATAATTAAATAGGGGAAGCGGGCAATTAATCCTCCACTCTTTAAATAAAATAAAATGTTTTTTTTTCTTTCACAACTATTCAACGTATTTCAAATTTTGGATATAGGTTCTTCCTGATAAAGTGAATCCCTGAATAGTTTTAAGGGTTTAATGGCTAAGTATAGAGCGATGAACGGGGGATAACCCACAATTAATCAGGACTTCGCCTTATCATAATAAACGCCCAATCAAAATTTGAATCAAATCAGATAATTCTGCGTAAAAAGCCATTTATTAATTTAAGGGGGGTATCATCCGTTCCCCCAGTGTTTATTTAGCCATTAAACCTTTAAAATTATTCCGGGATTCACTTTATGAGAAAGAACATATATCCAAAATATGAAATATATCGGATAAGTGAGCATTAAAAACAATTTATCTAATTTAAGGGGGGGGGGGGGAATAATCACCCGCCCCAATTTTTAATTGGCAAAATAACCCCATATGTAACCAGGGATACGCCTTATCATAATGGTTCTAGAATACAAAATTTGAAGCAAATCTGATAATTCTGCGTAAAAAGTAATTTAATTTAAGGTGGGTTATATTCTATTCCCCTTCTATACTTAGATAATAAGTCCTTAAAACTATTCAGAGATCCACCTTATCAGAAAGAACCTATATTTAAAATTTGAAATACATGGGATAATTCTGCATAAAAACCTATTTTTCTAGTTTAAGGGGGATATAATTGCTCGCCCCCCTTTATAATAAGAAGAAGAACCCCATAACTAATCAGAGATACGTCTTATCATAATGAACCTATGTCCAAAATTCTAAGCAAATCGGATAATTATGCGTAAAAAGTTATTAATTTAATTTTAGAAAGGTTATCCCCCGTTCCCTCTCTATACTTAACCATTAGAACTCTTAAATCTCTTCAGGCATTATATACTATATATAAGCCTTATCGAAAAGATCCTATATGCAAATTTGACACACGTTGGACAATTCTGCATAAAAACCCATTCATCTAATTGAGGACGGATGGGGGGGGGGGAGAGTAATCGTACCTTCCCAAAACTAATCAGGCAAGCGTCTTTTCAGGATGAACGTATATCCAAAAATTGAACCAAAACAGTTAATTCAGCATGAAAAACCCATTTACCTAAACTATGAGCCCCCCTCCCCGATCCCCCTTTCATACTTAAGCAATGAATCCCCAAAATCAATAATAAATCCCCAATATCAATTCTTTGTCACTTTTTTTCCGGTAACTTTTTTTCCTTGTCACTTTTTTTCCTTGTCACTTTTTTTTCGTGTCACTTTTTTTCCGCTTTTGTAGTTTACGTCACTTTTTTTCCAATAACTTTTTTTCCGGTCACTTTTTTTCCTAGATTCGTTTGAATCGAAATACACCCTTAATAACTTTGGTCTTCCTTCCAAAGAAAAAAAAAAACTGGTTCCATATTTCTGTCAGGGAAAGTTCGAACGTTTTTAACATAGATAATTCAAGCAATACATGTTGTTAATCTTTTTCAAACGGTCAACAAAGATTTTCTTCTCCCCCCCCCTCCCCGTCACTTTAAACAGAAGGTAGTTTCAAAGAAGAAACGATTCAAAATTGTCTATTATTAACGAATCTAGGAAAAAAAGTGTCCGGAAAAAAAGTTATCGGGAAAAAAGTGACATAAACTACAAAAGCGGAAAAAAAGTGACACGGAAAAAAAGTGACGCGGAAAAAAAATGACAAGGAAAAAAGTTACCGGAAAAAAAGTGACAAAGAATTGATTTTGGGGATTTATTATTGATTTTGGGGATTCATTGCTTAAGTATGAAAGGGGGATCGGGGAGGGGGGCTCATAGTTTAGGTAAATGGGGTTTTCATGCTGAATTAACTGTTTTGGTCCAATTTTTGGATATACGTTCATCCTGAAAAGACGCTTGCCTGATTAGTTTTGGGAAGGTTACCCCCCCCCCCCCCATCCGTCCTCAATTAGATGAATGGGTTTTTATGCAGAATTGTCCAACGTGTGTCAAATTTGCCGATAGGTTCTTTTCGATAAGGCTTATATATATTATATAATGCCTGGAGAGATTTAGGAGTTCTAATGGTTAAGTTTAGAGAGGAAACGGGGGATAACCTTTCTAAAATTAAATTAATAACTTTTTACGCATAATTATCCGATTTGCTTAGAATTTTGGACATAGGTTCTTTATGATAAGACGTATCTCTGCTTATTATAAAGGGGGGCGAGCAATTATATCCCCCTTAAACTAGAAAAATAGGTTTTTATGCAGAATTATCCCATGTATTTCAAATTTTAAATATAGGTTCTTTCTGATAAAGTGAATCTCCGAATAGTTTTAAGGATTTAATATCTAAGTATAGAAGGGGAATATAATATAACCCACCTTAAATTAAATTACTTTTTACGCAGAATTATCAGATTTGCTTCAAATTTTGTATTATAGTATTAGTATAGTATAGTATATTTTGTATTATGATAAGGCGTATCCCTGATTACATATGGGGTTATTTTGCCAATTAAAAATTGGGGCGGGTGATTATCCCCCCCCCCCTAAATTAGATAAAATATTTTTTATGCTCACTTATCCGATATATTTCATATTTCGGATATATGTTCTTTCTCATAAAGTGAATCCCGGAATAATTTTAAAGGTTTACTGGCTAAGTAAACACTGGGGGAACGGATGATACCCCCCCCTTAAATTAATAAATGGCTTTTTACGCAGAATTATCTGATTTGATTCAAATTTTGATTGGGCGTTCATTATGATAAGGCGAAGTCCTGATTAATTGTGGGTTATCCCCCGTTCTTCGCTCTATACTTAGCCATTAAACCCTTAAATATATTCAGGGATTCACTTTATCAGGAAGAACTTATATCCAAAATTTGAAATACGTTGAATAGTTGCGAAAGAAAAAAAAAAACAATTTATTTTATTTAAAGAGTGGAGGATTAATCACCCGCTTCCCCTATTTAATTATCAAAAGAACCCCATAATTAATCAGAGATTCGCCTTCTTATAATGAATATACATCCAAAATTTGAAGCAAATCGGATGATTCTGCGTAAAAAGCCATTGATTTAATTTAAGGGGGTTTATCCCCCGTTCCCCCTCTATACATAGCCATTAAACTATTCAGGAATTCACTTTATGAGACAGATCCTATATCCAAAATTTGAAATACATCGGATAGGTGTGCATAATTTTTTGAAATCTAATTTAAGGTGGGTATAGTAATCACCCGCCCTCCTTTTTAATTACCAATGGAACCCCATAACTAATCAGAAATACGTCTTATCATAATGAACCCATGTCCAAAATTCGAAGCAAATCGGATAATTCTGCATAAAAAGCCATTTATTTAATTTAAGAGAGGTTTCCTCCATCTCCCCTTTATAGTTAGCCATTAAATCCTTAAAACTATTCCGGAATTCACCTTACCAAAAATAACCTATATTTAAAATTGAAATACATGGGATAATTCTGCATAAAAACATATTTATCTAGTTTGAGGGGGAGAATTGCTCGTCGTCCCCCCCTTTATAATAAGCAGAAGAACCCATAACTAATCTAAGATACGTCTTATCATAACGAACTTATATCCAAAATTTTAAGCAAATCGGATAATTATGCGTAAAAAGCCATTAATTTAATTTAAGAAAGGTTATCCCCCGTTCCCCCTCTATACTTAACCCTTAAACTCCTAGAATCTCTCCAGGCATTTTATACTATACATAAGCCTTATCGAAAAGATCCGATATGCAAATTTGACACACGTCGGACAATTCTGAGTAAAAACCCATTCATCTAATTGAGGACGGATGGGGGGGGGGGGTAATCGTCCCTTCCCAAAACTAATCAGGCAAGCGTCTTTTCAGGATGAATGTATATCCAAAAATTGAACCAAAACATTTAATTCAGCATGAAAACCCCATTTACCTAAACTATGAGCCCCCCCTCTCCGATTCCCTTTTCATACTTAAGCAATGAATCCCCAAAATCAATAATAAATCCCCAAAATCAATTCTTTGTCACTTTTTTCCCGGTAACTTTTTTTCCGTGTCACTTTTTTCCACTTTTGTAGTTTATGTCACTTTTTTCCGATAACTTTTTTTCCGGTCACTTTTTTTCCGTTTACCATTATTAACATAATACACAGACCGGATATTTACTATTACAAGTTACTATTTACCTTTTTTTTTTATCTTTACGAATTTTTTTTGAAAAGGAAAGTAAAAATTAGAACCAAAAAATGCAAGAGATTTGTTTTATTTAGTTTTAATGGTAATAATAAACTGTGATGCTTTTTATAATAATTGTCAAAATGCAGATTTTCTTTAAATATATAAATTGAATTTTTTATTTTATTTGAGTAAAATAGACACTATCTAGTTTTCATTTTTCTTTTCATTTTATTTAATTTACTTCCTTTTTTTTTAGTAAAAATTAATTGACCAAATGATGCGAAATTTAATCTCTTATTCATTTTTAAATTCCATTTCATTATAACCAGATATATGAAAATTATTAAAATAATTTTAGCAATTCATGGGAAAACAGTATCCATTTTATAATCATAATTAGAAGTCTTTTAGAAATATTTTTGAAATTTACAGATTCATTTAATAAATAAATAAATAAATAAAAGATTATAATATATATATATATATATATATATATATATATATATTTTTTTTTTTTTTTTTTTTTTTTTTTGAGTGTAAAAATGTAGCGAAAATGAAAAAAGCTTAGCTATGTAAAGCGGAAATGTTTTTGAACGATGTACAGTAAACATGTATGATGCATCATACTAGTAATTGAAATTAAAATTACTAAAGTAACCAAATTGAGAACCATGGTAATTTTTCCGTACAATCAGCCACATAGATAAATTGGGGACCAAAGGATTTTTCAGAATTTCGAGATGGAGAGTAGGAGAATTCCATATTGCCTATAACTTAGGGATTTTCTTCTAATATATATATAAATATTGTAATATAACACTTAATGTTATATAACATAATATTAATAATACTTAATAGTGAAAAAGATACAAATACCAAATTCTGTATTTTATAATTATATTTACATGTAAGATTTTAAATAATTTTATGAAATCAAACAATAAAAAAGAAATTTCTTTAAACAAGTCTTCTTGCTCCGTTCTTCTGTATCTAACAAATATCAATAAACCTTTTTGATTCATAAATATGTCTATTTTATCGATAAACTGAATTATTTTACGTAATGTTTAAAAACATACAAATTTTAAATTATCTGTTATCATATCATTCTTAGCACACAAGATTTTGAATAATTTTAGGAATAACAAATCTATGCGTTAAATAGGTGTTCTTACAGTAATTCTTTCTGTTAATTATTCTCACATAATTTTTGAAAACAAAATATATTTCTGTTGTTAGGAGAGATCTTACATTTAACCTTCCACTTTGATATTAACTTAAAAATATTAGAACTGTTAATAGTTTAGTTAATAACTGGAATTGTACGATAAATGGACAAAAGCAAACTGTAAAATCGTACATAAGATTTATCAGATTCAGAACGAGTTGATCAGTACTTAGGTTATTCCACAAAATTTATTTGTAACATTTTGTTACATAAAATTTTAGATGTTATTCACTTTTCCTAAGTTTATTATTATTATTATTATTTAATTTTATTTCTTAAATGTTTTTAGAGATATTTGCAGTTTACGTAACAACAAATAAAAATTACTGATAGCAACATGATTATTTATCAAAATGGTAAAATGAATCTAACATATTGCGACATAAACCACATACCTTAATTACGTTTTGTTAAAAGTAAATTCTAAAAATAAAAATGTTTTATGGAAAAAACAAAGTATAAACTTCTACGATGTAAACTTTTGATTTATGTAAACTATCTTTAAGAGGTTGTAAAAAGCGCGCGACGACGAAATTGAAATGCGATGTATCAAACGCGAACAATATATTTACCACTAAAATTGTTGTATATAGTGCTTTTTCCACGCCGAAACATAAAAGAATTCTTAAATATGACAATCCGTTAACGGTAACTGCTTTTTTAAATTATGTATATTAAAATTTTATTTTACACCAATAATGAAAACAACAAACTACACTCGTCCCCGTTTAAACGAATATTGATGGTTTCAGAAAAAATATTCGTTTAAGCGGGGTATTTGATTAAACGGGGAACACAGAAATGTGATATTTAATGCGCAATAAAAAGGTAAAACGACCATCTGCAGCATAATTAATTAATAGCATAATAAAATCGTTAATATAATAACGTAAATTAGTAAAATAAATACAATTTCTAAAATAAAGTAAGTACGTAATAATATAATATCAGTTCATATAACTGTATGATTTACATTATACTTAATGTAGTTCAATGGAATTTGGTTAAAGCTTTGCTAGCACAAAAAACGTGGATGCGTTTTTGTGCGTTAGCACACGCCTTCTGCTAAATCATAGCGCCATTTATTAACGAAAATTTCGCTTTTTTCGCTAAATCTATTCCAGTGCATATTGTTATGAAAACTGGGATTATGCTCCCTCTTTCAATCCCAATTTCCATTTTACCTCTCTTATTTTTGGACATATTTGGCATTGTGTTTTATAATGGAACCTTACTTCTGCTACCTGGACTTCTGTTTTCTTATTTAACGCTTCAAAAACTGCAGTTTTTCATAAAGGTTTCTTTCCATTTAAAATTCATAGGTAGCTTTCCATTTAAAATTCATAGCAACGCCTTTTTCCGAACAAAACCGCGACTAAACTTAAAAATAATCCATTGACCAACTTATTTTACTCATTCGCAGAAAAAGGAAGGGAGATCATTTAACCTGTCCATTATACACCTGCCAGCCGAAATCGTTGCAGGAAGAACTGATAATTTGTTTTCAATGGAAATGAGCCGAAAATGACCAAAGGTGAAGAAAAATTCAATATGAAACGTGTTTTTCGCGCCTGTTTTCAAACATAGATCACCCAGATGGTATTCGAATAAGCGGGGAGATTCGCGAAATTTATTCGGTTTAAGCGGAGAAAATGAACACAGATCCAATGACGATAAATTCGGTTCCGGAGAGTTCTATTCGAATAAGCGGGGTATTCGATTATCCGTTACCCGATTAAGTGGAGAGAACTGTATCTAAGAGTGATTTGGCTTTTGACAGAATTTTCTAAAGATGAAATTCTCTGACAATACATATAATGCCTTTCCGTCCCAAAAAATAATTTTTAAACATGTAAAGGAAAAAATACACAAAATCAGTTTACCATTTTAAATTTACACAAAACCTGTTTCTACATAATATTATTTTTATAAAATAGATAAAGTACACAAACCTCCAAAATTATAATATCTTATTTAAAATATTTGGAGAATGCTTTTCTTTGAAATAAATTACAACCGAAAAAAGTATTATTCTCAAGCGAAATTTTTAACAAGCAATTTTTTTAAAAGATGGAATGAATTCAGTTAACCATGTAATATATTATAACATAGAAAACATACGTATTATAATGTATGCCGAATTGAGAATTGTCACGAAACAGTACATCACAGTGCATTCAAAGTTTTGACTTATTCTTGTAAAATTTATGTATAATATAATGACTATCTTTAGTGTAAAAAGTAATACTTCCAACATTTAAAAAATAATTCAAATTTAGTGCCGATTCAAAACATTTTTAGGAATTCGTAAGTCCTAGTGCATTCAAGCTTTGTACATAACCTTGTAAAAATCTATGTATGATACAATGACAGAGTTCTTAAATTAAAAAGGGTAACTTTATAACATAAGTTTTATTTTACTTTTGTTCGGATATCCACGAAAGTAGCAGGTATTGTTGTTTAGAAAATGCCTAGTTTTATTCACTTTCCTGTTCTTTTTCTTTTCTTTTCTTTTTCTTTTTTTTTTCTTTTTTTTTTTTTTCTGGTCAAACATAATAGAGTTTTCAGAAAACAGTGCCAATGTGGGTTTTTTGAACCGACATCCTGCGCGAAGAGAGAAAAACTGGTCAGCAAGAAGGAGAAAAACATCTTTGTCATGTGATCGCAAACGCTTATAACTCAGTAGGTAATTTATTCATCAAAAAATAGAAAACACAGTTCGACTCCGAATTGCTTCCATAGTTTGGCTTTCGAATTTTATATCTTTCCATTAAAAAATAAATTTGTAAATGTGTCAAAACTTTTCACACTTGTTGAACAAAGCAGCAGAGTACATCCTTTAATGTGTTAAGTAATTTTGCGCATCTTACTAAGATGTTAAATATGATGCTGATGCAAAATATTTTACTGAAAAAAGGAATGCTAATATATTAAAACTTTTGTTGTATGGCTGCAAAATTTGTCTGAATAACAATTTTAGCATATGAAGTAATATTCCCTATTCGAAAACCATATCTAAATTTCTTGGCGTCGTTTTGGAATGTTTTAAGGAAACAATAAATGATATCGTGTTCGAACTTTAAACTTATAGTGTCCCTGTAAAAAAAAAAAAAAAAAATATATATATATATATATATATATATATCGACCTATTTTTACAAGCGCCTTCAAAAGCAAACAATTAAAAAAACTTTACACTATTAGATTAAATATATATATATACAGGGGTGGGGAAATTTTCCAAATTCTTACCAGCCAAGGATTTATTTCGCCAGCCAGCAAGATGTAACACACGCAGTTGAAAATAGTTATGACCAAATCGCACGCGATTACAGACAAAATTACTATTACTACAATGCATTTTCATAATTTTTTTTTTGTATAATATTAAGAAATATATGTAACAAAGGTAAGATTAATATTAGATAGAACTTAGTACCATACTTACACTGTAATAATTTGGAAAGTTAAAATATCTAGATTAAAAAAGTGTTTCTGATAATGTGCCTATTGCCTACAGTTTTTCAAAAACTAAAAATGCACTCGCCTTATGAGAAAATCCACTCGCCACTGGCGAGCAAAATGATGTATTTCCCAACCCCTGTATATATATATATATATATATATATATATATAGTGGGGCCCCATAAGCCCAAGCCCTCAGGGGCGTAGGAAAGGGGGGGGGGCTCAGGGGGCTCAAGCCCCCCCCCCATTGGATTTTATCAGAAGCTTAATTAGGCAAAAAAATTTCATTTAATAAACGCATTCAAATTATTTCGTGATAATGAAAATTTGAAATATTTGAAATTCTGTTGCTTAAACTTATGTAAAATAATAAATATGCTTAAGCTCATAATCTGAAAATTCTAATACGTTTTAATTTGTATTGTTAATTTGTTAAAATTCACAAAAATAATAAATTTGAAACATTCTAGGAAGTTCGAACAAGTTAATCTGCAATATTTAATAGCGATCAATTTCAGTAAAAGGGGGGGGGGGGGGACTAAAAACATATTATAGTAGAATAATAGAACTGTTAGAAGCAACATTTGTAATAGGAAAAAAATAGATAAAGCTTTTTTTTTTTCTTATTTTTTCTTCTTTTTTTTTTATCCTCTGGGAACGGCAGTGCTTCGAACTCAGATCCGACTAGTATAGCACGTGAACAAAACACATGTCCAGCAAGAGGGGGAGATTTTAGTGGCACGTCATTGGTCGAATTAAAACTTATTGCTAGCAGTGGATTGCGTCATTCCCCTAATATTTTGTGAATAGAACAGAATTTCTTCCGAAAAGATTGTTTTCAAAATCACTTTGATTTTGCATTTGCCTTTCGTGTTATGATTTGTTAAGGTTTAGTTGAATTTTATCGCCCTAGGTAGCAGTTTATGTGAACGTTATATACGATACCTAACAAAAATAAAACTGCACTATGAATTCTCGTAAAAGACCGAAATAAACATTGTTGAGTTTTTTCTCTTCTAAAGTTCCAAAAAGAACGGAAGATTCTGAAGTCATGAAAGAAAAACGTGAAGAATCAAGTTCTGCAGTTAAAGATGAAAAAACTGAAGAAGCGAGAGAAGCTATTAGCATTGGACAAAGTGATGTAAATACATTATCTAAATCGTTCTCTGAAAGTAATATGGATATAGGACTATTTATTGGCGATGGCATTTATCTCGATGACTGCCAAAAATTAAAAGTTTTAGAAAATTCGTGGAAGCCAGATCCATCTTTTTCTTTCCCAGCAAACCATAAAAAAAGAAAATTTCAATATCACTGGTTTGAAAAATTTCCATGGTTAAGTTACTCTGCAAAACTTGATGGAGCATTTTGCAAAATTTGTGTAGTATTTTCAAATGGGCAAGGTGGTCAAGGAAACCAGCGATTGGGTAAATTAGTTTTATCGCCTTTTTCACAATGGAAAGATGCTTTAGCATGCTTCACATCGCATCAAATGTGCCAATATCATAAGAATTACGTTATTATGGCAGAAGAATTCAAGAAAATTATGAAAGGGCAAAATGAAAATATAGAAATACAACTTCATCAAAACAGAAATGCAGAAATCTGTAAAAATAGGATGAAGCTCCTTTCCGTAATTAAAACAGTTATTGTTTGCGGAAGACAAGGATTTGCATTACGTGGTCACAGAGATTCTGGAAATATTTCTGTTGAAGAAACAGGTAAAAATGAAGGTAATTTCAGAGCTTTGCTTCGATTTCGTTTGGAAGCTAGCGATAAAGCTGAGGACTTAAAGGAAATTCAATCAGGTATGATTTCAAAAAAATATACAAGTCCGGACATACAAAATGAAATCATCAAAATATGTGGAAAGACTATACAAGATGAAATAGTTGAAAAAGTCAATAATGCGAGATGTTTCGCAGTTCTCGCAGACGAGACTACCGATATTTCCGGAAAGGAAGTTCTGACACTTTGTGTCCGTTATATCGAGGAATCTGATTCTTCTTGTATAATAAGAGAAGACTTCTTAGACTTTATAGAAATTGAAAATTTATCTGGGGCTAATATCGCTGATACAATATTGTCAAATCTCAAAAAACTTGGGATCGATATTTCCTACTTGCGGGGCCAAGGTTACGATGGGGCCGCTTCTATGTCTGGAAAATTGAATGGAGTTCAAGCAAAAATATTGCAGGTGCACCCAGCAGCATTGTATGTCCATTGTTGCAACCATGTGTTAAATTTAGTTTTATCAAAATCATGTGTTGTCCCTTCAATTAGAAATTCCCTTGCAACTATTCAAGAAATAGTCACCTATTTTAGAGCTTCGCCAAAGAGAAGGAAAATTTTAAAGAGCAAGCTTCTAGAAGAAGAGTTTTTAAACAGTAAAAACACATCCAGAAAAACGACTTGCCTTAAAAAAAATTTGTGAAACTCGCTGGGTAGAACGCCACGAAGCTATTTTTACATTTTGTGAATGTCTGGAACCAATACTTTCAACCTTGCTGGAAATTACTGAAGACGCCACTTCCGAAACCGAGGCATCAAAGAAAGCTATGCTGTTTTACAATGCTTTATGCCAAAGTAGTTTTTTAGTATCGCTTTTTGTGGCAGAAAAATGTTTCTCAATCACACACAACTTATCAATAGCCCTACAGAAACCGGATATTGATTTAATATCATCTTATGAAGCCATAAGTGATGTGACAGAGATTTTTAGAAAAATGCGTGAAAATTCTAAATCCAAATTTTCAGCTATATTCGAACGAGCTTCCGAAGTCGCAAAGGACTTAAATTTAGAAATTAAAAAACCTAGACTGCTAAAAAAGCAAATGCATAGGGATAATACACCTAGTGAATCAGCAGAAGACTATTACAGAAAAACAATTTTCATACCTTTCATGGATTTTGTAATTCAAAATATGATTGACCGTTTTGAAAATCATAAGAATATAGTTACTAGCTTATACGCAATACTGCCAAAATACATAGAAAAATCTTCAGTAGAAAATATCATGCAATGTGCTGAATTTTATTCTTCTGATATAAAAAGTTTTCCGAATATTTTACAAGCTGAAATTGAAATGTGGTTCGAAAAATGGTTATCGTTAGACAAAGAAGAAAGGCCAAGCACTGCGATAGAGTCACTATCAAAATGTAATGCGAATGTTTATCCCAACATCAAAAAATTGTTAAAAGTATTATCAACGCTTCCAGTATCAACAGCCACTCCAGAAAGAACATTTTCCACATTGAGACAGTTAAAAACTTATCTTAGGAACAGTATGTCAAATTCTCGGCTTTCTGGACTTGCACTGATGAACATTCATCAAGAAATAAAACTAAATGCTGAATCCATTTTGAACACAATGGCTTCGAACCGCACTTACCTTGTATTATGACGACAAAATTTGTAAGTATATATATATTTATTTTTCTAAGCACTGTATTTTATCGAAGAAACGCCGCATTCGTCATAATCACTGTATTCGTCAAAACTGACCCCCCCCCCCTCAATAACCTTTAACTACTGTAATCGCTTAACTCATATGAATGCTTCTTTTGTGGATAGCGTTGCATTGATCTGACTTCAATTAACGTTTTCTGAATAATGTAAAGTAAGAGATGTCTTATAATTTGAGTTATTTATAACTTTATTTAAAATATTTAAATCAAATTTTAAATATTTTAATGTAATTCGATTCGGGTTTTTCGATCGATCTTCCAGGTTTATAATATCGTTACTTTTAGTGGAAAATTCAGATATATAAAAAGTTCGCGAATTTCGAAAAAAGCGCTAAAAAACGTAAATTGCTCAAAAATTAACGAAAAAACAAATTTCTCTAAAGAATCGCGTAGTAAAAACGCAAGTTTTGTAAAAAAAAAATCGTGAAAAAACAATCTATAACGTCAAAAAATCGTGAAAAAACAATAAATTTCATCAAAAAATCACGATAAAGCGACTAATTTCGTCTTATAAGCGCGAAAAAACAGCCATTTTTTTAGAAGATTACGAGAAAACGGCTAATTTGTGTAATAAAATGAGTCAAAAACATCAATTTTGTCAAGAAAGCGTGAAAAAACGGCAAATTTCGCGAAAAGATCGAGAAAAACGACTAATTTCTTCGAATATTGCAAAAAACGACCGATTTCGTCAATAGATCGAGAAAAAATGACCGATTTTATCAAAAGATCGAGAAAAAACGACCGATTTCGTAAAAAGATCGAGTAAAAGCAGAAGTAAACGTCGCATTTGGAAAAAAATAAAACAAACTTTCAAACTAGTAAACGCCGCGGTGTTTCTTTTATAAAATTCGGTTATATTTATGAAAAATTTCTTTCGTATTGTAGTGTCATATTTAACAAAATTGTGAAATTTAGCCTATTCTTTAATGTTTGCTTTTAAATAATGAGCATACACATATTTTTAATTGTGAATAAATATATTTATAATTCTACATAATTACTAATTGAGACGTTTTATCCTTTATAGATTTTCTCAGTTTTGTAGTTATTTTGTGCGTATTGAGTTAGAAATTATTTGAGCCCCCCCCATAATTTTTAAATTGCTACGCCACTGCAAGCCCTTAATAGATGATAATTCGTAATAATTTATGACTATACTTATATATGTAAAATTATTTTGTTCATCTGTTCTTAGTTAGGAATAAATTACTAATGAAATTGCATAAAGTTTTCTGAAGTTTTACTTAACCTGTAGAAGCTGACTCGTTGATTTATCGATTAAAGATGTTACACTCTAGTGGTGGATTGAATTAGTGTTGTGAATAAGTCACTTTGATGTATAATTGAAATAAATATGCTGACTATTATATAAAAGGAAAGAATACTTCAAACTAAATTTTATTAAAGGTGTAAAACAGATATTGAGATTTTTTCTGTCTGTGTTTTGACCCAGTTTGCAAAAGCCGCCATCGTATAAAGGCGATTCGGTATCCTAAGTGATGGTATTAGGATATGGGCGGAAGCCTATGGGGTACCTTCAGTTTAGGCATAACATATACGAAGCATCTTTTTACAACACTGTATATTTTAATCCATATGTGAGCAGTTGTTTTAAAGATTTATAAATATTTACTCTCACTGCAACATATTTGAATTGCAATAGCATTTAACTGAGAAGTTTACTGTAGTCTGCCCACTGACGTAAAAATTATCTCCGCTTTACTTCGGAGAAGTGTGTGGGGGGGGGGGGACGCAAGAGCTTAGAAAGCCTATTTGTATAGAAAAATATCAGCATTAGAACTCAATAAATTGTCTTTTTTTTTTTTTTTTTTTTTTTGAAAAATTTACTGGTAAACTCTGTAAAGTTTTCTAATGCCCTAACCCTTCAAACCTTTCAAATTGGAATAACGTTCTATTTGCCATTTACCGAATAAAAACAAAATGATCTCCTTTCGTACTGAAATGGCGACTCTATTTCCTAAGGGCAAAATAATGTCTCAGTTGCTTTAGCTTTTACATTTTTATTTTATTATTAGTAGTAGTCAGGAGCTTAGCTACAGAAGAAGGCGAAGGTGCGACCCCCCCCCTCCCCATTCGAAATAATCATTTACATTCGGTAATTTCACTTTTGTCCAAAAATTGCATCATTTGACGCTGTTAAGAACACCCTCTTAAGAATTTTTTGACATATTCTAAAAAAATTATTACAGAACAGATAACAATGTAAAAACAAATATTTAAAATAATAATAATTATTTTTTTCATTAGTAATATTTATTATTTCATTAGTTCATTGCACTATATTATT
The DNA here is from genome assembly GCA_964019185.1 of Maratus speculifer. Taxonomy (NCBI): domain Eukaryota; kingdom Metazoa; phylum Arthropoda; class Arachnida; order Araneae; family Salticidae; genus Maratus; species Maratus speculifer. The sequence continues at coordinate 185,619,320 of OZ025298.1, read as the reverse complement.
TTTCTTTCGCTCTGAATCGATTACTATTTCACTTTTCCGCTATTTTCTCGTAAAAATGCGACAAGTTTGAAAAAAAAAAATATTTGTCGTCTTGCTTAAAGAGATGTTGGGACTGCTCCTCTTGTGCCTCAAATTTAAATGGGGACAGGGGGTGCAACGAAGCCAAGGGCTCCCATAATCGGCTTTATACCGCTTTTTAACTTAAATCGGTTAATCTTTTAAATAACTAACTAATTGTTAAACTGCACAAGGCAGTCCTCTTTTACTCATTTATTTTCATATTATCATCGATCTTTGAAAGCAGCTGAGACAAATAACACTTGAAAAATCACCTTATAATTTTAAGAGTAACTCGGTTCCTTCATAATGAAGGCAATACTTGCCTAAGTATTTAACATTCCGAAAATGCATACGTGTGTGGAAATCTATCCAAACGAACCTACAATCAGAGCCACAACTGCCTTTGACAGCATACATACTCAAATTTATAAGATTTTATATATTGAAACTAGGGATACATGGGATATTAAGCATCCATTCGGTATTCTGCCTATTAGGCCGTGTTACCGAATGTTCGGCTAGGCCGAATATCATATTATTAGTTTAAGTCGAATGCTTGATTTAATGCATTTTGAATGCAGCTGAGACAAATAAAGTAACATCTTAAAAATAATCTAATAATTTTAAGACTAACACTGTTCCTTGTTGTTAAATTTAAAGTATTTGCCTGTCCAAGAATTAACGTTTCGAAAATGCATAAAATGGAATTCCAAAATGGAAATCTATCCAAACGAGCCAACAGTCAGAGTCCCACTTGTCACTGGCAACGTACACACTCGGATTTATAAGATTGTATATATTTAAACTAGGAATACACCGAATATTAAACATCCATTCGGTATTCTGCATGTTCGGCCAGGCCGAATATTCGGCTTGGATAAATATCAAAGATACATATTCTGCTTGCCGAATATTCGGTTTGGCCGAATATCAAACTACTTGGCCAAATCCTAAAGTGAAAAACCTTTTAAAACACATTTCTAAAAACTATTCACAATTTCTACTTTTAACCATGTACTTATAAATATTTAAAATAATTGGTTGGTTGATTCTTTTATGTCCGCTATTTATCAACAAGAGGGATATAGGCCCTGGGGGTCTTTCTAAGGGAACTTAACCCTTATTCGAAGAATATCACGGAAAACTCCGAACGATTAGGCCGACGGGTGCGATTGGGTTTAAACCCAGCACTTCAGATCTACCACTTTCGAGAGTCGAATCTTTCGACCACTGGTAAGGCTTTTAAAAAGTAGTTGGAAACAAACTTGTATTTAAATAAAATATAATGTTTTTAGATTATTAATTTACTGTTTGTAAAGTATAAGTTAAGAAAATTAAACATAAAGAGGGTTAAAATGATGATTAATTAGGATTTTCGTAGAATTATTTGATGTGGTTCTTACATTTTGTTTAGTACATAATCTATTGCTGCTTTTTCACAAAAAAAGTTTTCCAAACAAAATAGAAAAGCTTTTTTAGCTGATAATAAGTATCAAAACAGACAAATTTCGTTCAAGAAACCATAATCGTAATCTACTTTGAATGATATCATCGCATTTATTATAAACAAAATTAATTTGAAATAAATGTCTTTGAAATGTCATAATTACAGATAAAGTTGCGAATAAAAATTCAGTTTGTTTTACACCCAATATGTATAACCTAATGCATTGTACGTTTGATGAAACAAATGGATTAAAATATTGTTTCTGGTTATTAAAAAAAAAAAATATATATATATATATATATATTATTCAAATATTCAGTATTTGATATTTGGCCAAAACCACTACGATGTGTTACCAATTTAAGAAATCGCACTAATGAAACTTGGTCTATCGGCACTTTTATCATATAACAATAGGGCAGTTGCAATTGACGTCACGCTGGAGGTAAAAGACTAAAATACGCAGTCTTGATTGGTTGAACTACCCTTACCTCCACTTGAATACAATTGTTTATCAGCTGATTGCAACTTCCCTATTGTTTTCACAGTGCTCGCTCTAAAATATAAAAAGGCATGAATATACAAGAATGAAAAATTACAATCATTCGGTAATATTACTATGAACATTCGGTAAATCCGATGTGTACCCCACCCTCCTTTACAAACAAAATGCATTTAGTATTATTATTGTATCAGGTCGTCTTTTCAGAGATAACATAACTGACCATGCTACTTTATTCTAATGTGAAAAGATTTATTTTTAGACGGGACATCTGCATATATGTTTCAAAGAATTTTGTCAGTAATCGCCTTAAGCTAATGGATGGTGGTTTAGAAAGCATTTGAAGATTTTTACACAGTGGGTGGAAAAAGGGTACAACCGACAACTCATTTTTCTTTCAAAAGGGTGTTTGCAAATTGACCAAAGGCACTTGTAATCAAAGCGCGTTGTAATAACCTGTTCGCTTTTTGAGATAAAGTAATTTGGGAATGGACAATTTTTGAGGAAAGATGGGTCCTCCTTCCTCTTTTTGCTTTCAGTATCTCATTTATCTATGCTAATAAACAAATTACATTAGAAAATTAACAAGTAAAGTTTCATTATAACAACCTAATATTCCCTTTAAAACAACTTCGACCGCTATTCTTTAATATTTTATTTTTAAATTGTACTTATTAAATTGGGGGGTTTCATACATTAATAATGAGATTTATATCATCTAACGGACTTAATTAGTAGTGTGTTGCTGAATAAATGCATATAAAAAATAAAAATGAGTTTTGATTATAATTAACAAAGTTAACTAAATGATTTTTTTAAAACTCATTTATCTCCGTTTGCGATTATTAAGATTTTTGATGTATTCAGTATGTTAAACCTTTATCAAATGTGCATGCAATTGATTGAAATTCCTTCAATATAAGCATATCATTTGTGAGAAATTTATGGATAAGTTATTTTCAATAGTAATACTTTAATGTTTAGAAAAAGTAAAATATGTAATCATTCGTGTACATTATTTAACTAAAAAAATACGTAAGAGTTTGGTGAAATTATTTTTCTCTAAAATTATTTATAGGAAAGAGAATAGGATCTTTAAGTTTGTTGAATATGTTCTTGTAGAAGTCTGTAGTATATAATAAAGAAAGAAATATGTGTAGTATTTAAATATTTACAGTAAAATTCTACTTTTTTTATTTAAAAAACTTAAATTTCCGTTTCCGTTCTTTAAATTTATTTTTATGCGAATAAGTTTCATAATAACGAAAAAAAAATGTTTACGAGTAAAAAAAGGAAAAGTAAAACATCGTTTGAAATGCCTTGTCCACACATTTATATTACCAATATTATTATTATTTTATAATGACTTTTTTTACTTCCCTTATTAGTTATATAATATTTGCTGCAATCAATATGTATTATTTTTGTTAAAGTTTAATTTGTTTAGCTAGTTGCTTAAATTTCTTAATGGTTGTGGAACAATACTTCGGCACATATTCTGAAACTTCAAATGCATACATTAATGTATAAACATAAAATAAATTTTTAAATGTGGATTTTATGGGGAAAATGTCTGAACAAACATATTATATTTACAAGATATCCACTATCTTATCATATTTTCTCGTCATAATCAGAAATAATAATATTGCATTTTTCCTTAATCCACACCCTGATGAATTTTCAATTTCAGGACACAATTCACCCCGGACAAAATCACTAAGGACAACAACTTCCACCGGACAAAATCCTCGCGGACAAAATTCTCACGTGTTTTTAGAATTGTAATACTATCTTACAAAACATAATTTTTCGGATAAAGATTTTAATAAAAGTAAAATGAATCCAACTGAAGAATTTTGCATATCTTACAGATTTTTTTTTTTTTTTTTTTAATATGAAAAGAAACATAATTGCACTCTTAAAAAACATATGAGATAACTCAGAGAATAATTCCCTATTGTTTTATGGTCCAAAAACTGAGCAACTGGAATCTCAGGATTCCAATTTCGTGTTTTTCTTCTATGATCTTTTTTAGCTCACAGGCTATCATAGCCTGAGAGCTTATGTGCCCGTCCGTTCTGTATGTATGTGCGTATGTGCGTATGTGCGTAACGCGATAACTCATGATAAAAATATCGGATCCACTTGAAATTTTGTATATAGGTATATCCTGATAAGGCGCTTCCCTGATTAGTTTTTGGAGTTCATTCGATATGTATAAGAGGGGGAACGGGGGGCTCATGCCCCCCGTTAGTTGATATAAATGGGATTTTCATGCAGAATTAAGTTTTCAAAATTTAGATTAGGATCATTCTGATGAGGCGATTCCGTGACTGTTATTAGGTGTTCATTGAATAAGTATAAATAGGGGGAACAGGGGTTCTAATCCCCCCCCCCCGTTAGTTGATATAAATGGGATTTTCATGCAGAATTAAGTTTTCGTTCAAAATTTAGATTAGGATCATTCTGATGAGGCGATTCCGTGGCTGTTATTAGGTGTTCATTGAATAAGTATAAATAGGGGGAACAGGGGTTCTAATGCCCCCCCCCGTTAGTTGATATAAATGGGATTTTCATGCAGAATTAAGTTTTCGTTCAAAATTTAGATTAGGATCATTCTGATGAGGCGATTCCGTGACTGCTATTAGGTGTTCATTGAATAAGTATAAATAGGGGCAACAGGGGTTCTAATGCCTCCCCCCCCTCTTAATTTATATAAATAGGTTTTTCAAGCAGAATTTTCAGATTTCGTTCAAATCTCTGAATCGTTTTGGAAGTTTAATGGTTAAGTATAAAAGAAGGGGATAACTCCTTTTAAATTATATAAATGCTAAATGGGTTTTTATTAAGAATTATCTAATTTGCTCTGAATTTTGGATATAGATTTTTTATATGATAAAGCATGTCTTTGATAGTATAGGAGGTTCAATGATTAAGTATAAAAAAAGAGGAAAGGGGAGAGCTGTTTCCCCTTCTTAATTTTTTTTTCGAACGGAATTAACCCTTGAAAATATAAGGCTTTAATGTACAATTAGTATTTGTAGCCTGTGAGCTCAATGCCATTAGTTTAACTGGGCAGTATTCTTTATTAATTTCCTTATAATTATCTCTAAAGACTTACTCAGAGGCGGATACCTATGAGGCTGAGTAGGCTGACACCTAAAGGAACGGAAGAAAAAAAGGCCCTGATGCTACGATTTTTTTTTTTTTTTTTTCAGATTTTTTTCTTTATGTCAGCTTTAGAAGGGCCGTTTTTAACTTTTATTTTCCCTATTTTGTTTGCAGGTTTTTTAGCTCACAGGCTATCATAGACTGAGAGCTTATGTGCCCGTCCGTTCTGTATGTATGTGCGTAACGCGATAACTCATGATAAAAATATCAGATCCACTTGAAATTTTGTATATAGGTATAGCCTGACAAGGCGCTTCCCTGATTAGTTTTTGGAGTTCATTCGATATGTATAAGAGGGGGAACGGGGGGCTCATGCCCCTCCCCTTAATGGATATAAATGGGTTTTTCATGCAGAATTAACAGTTTTTGTCCAAAATTTAGGTATAGGATCATTCTGATGAGGCGATTCCGTGACTGTTATTATGTGTTCATTGAATAAGTATAAACAGGGGGAACGGGGGGCTCATTGCCCCCCCCCCTTAATTGATATAAACGGGATTTTCATGCAGAATTAACAGTTTTCGTTCAAAATTTAGATATAGGATCATTCGGATAAGGCGATTCCGTGACTGTTATTATGTGTTCATTGAATAAGTATAAACAGGGGGAACGGGGGGCTCATGCCCCCCCCCCTTAATTGATATAAACGGGATTTTCATGCAGAATTAACAGTTTTCGTTCAAAATTTAGATATAGGATCATTCGGATGAGGCGATACCGTGGCTGTTATTAGGTGTTCATTGAATAAGTATAAACAGGGGGAACGGGGGGCTCATGCCCCTCCCCTTAATTGATATAAACGGGATTTTCATGCAGAATTAACAGTTTTCGTTCAAAATTTAGATGCAGGATCATTCTGATGAGGCGATTCCGTGACTGTTATTATGTGTTCATTGAATAAGTATAAACAGGGGGAAAGGGGGGCTCATCCCCCTCCTTAATTGATATAAACGGGATTTTCATGCAGAATTAACAGTTTTCGTTCAAAATTTAGATGTAGGATCATTCTGATGAGGCGAGTCCGTGGCTGTTATTAGGTGTTCATTGAATAAGTATAAACAGGGGGAACGGGGGTTCTAATGCCCCTCCCCTTAACTTGCATAAATGGATTTTTCAATCGGAATTGTCAGATTTCGTTCAAATCTCTGAATAGTTTTGGAAGTTTAATGGTTAAGTATGAAAGAGTGGAATAACTCCTCTTAAATTATATAAATGCTAAATGGGTTTTTATTAAGAATTATCAGATTTGCTCTGAATTTTGGATATAGATTTTTTAATATGATAAAGCATGTACTTGATAGTTTAGGAAGTTCAATGATTAAGTATAAAAAAAGAGAAATGGGAGAGCTGTTTCCCCTTCTTAATTTTTTTTTTCCGAACGGAATTAACGAAAATACAAGGCTGTAATGTACAATTTGTATGCGTAGCCTGTGAGCTCAATGCCATCAGTTTAACTGGGCAATAATGTTTTTATTAATAAAGTTACTTTTACTTTCGAAACCGCTTCAAAAAGTAGAAGTATCCTAATTAAAAAAAAATAATAATAAAATCTTCAACAATACTAAAAAAGTACAAAACGCATTTGTAGAGAAGACCTCATCTATCCAATGCAAAAATCGTTCAAAAATATTGAAATGCAAACGAGATGTTTAAAAAAATTTCTACCATAGGATTAACATTAGGTTTGGTTTGGTTTATTTTATGTCGGCCGATTACCTACACGTGGGATATAGACCCTAAAGGAGGGGTGTCCTCCGTTGGGGTCCTTCCTCAACCTAATCCCTTTTCAAACAAGGATTAACATTAGAGAGTGAATGTTTTTGCTTGAAGTAGCTGGAGAACACGGGAACGCTAATGTTAATTCTATGGGACAGTTCTTTGGAAATTTCTCGCACGCATTTTAATATTTTTGATTGAATATTTTTGCGAAGTATAACTCAAAACGATCTATAACTAGTTTTTAGCTCACAGGCTATCATAGCCTGAGAGCTTATGTGCCCGTCCGTTCTGTATGTATGTGCGTATGTGCGTAACGCGATAACTCATGATAAAAATATCGGATCCACTTGAAATTTTGTATATAGGTATATCCTGATAAGGCGCTTCCCTGAATAGTTTTTGGAGTTCATTCGATATGTATAAGAGGGGGAACGGGGGGCTCATGCCCCCCGTTAGTTGATATAAATGGGATTTTCATGCAGAATTAAGTTTTCGTTCAAAATTTAGATTAGGATCATTCTGATGAGGCGATTCCGTGACTGTTATTAGATGTTCATTAAATAAATATAAATAGGGGGAACAGGGGATCTAATCCCCCCCCCCGTTAGTTGATATAAATGGGATTTTCATGCAGAATTAAGTTTTCGTTCAAAATTTAGATTAGGATCATTCTGATGAGGCGATTCCGTGGCTGTTATTAGGTGTTCATTGAATAAGTATAAATAGGGGGAACAGGGGTTCTAATCCCCCCCCCCCCCGTTAGTTGATATAAATGGGATTTTCATGCAGAATTAAGTTTTCAAAATTTAGATTAGGATCATTCTGATGAGGCGATTCCGTGACTGTTATTAGGTGTTCATTGAATAAGTATAAATAGGGGGAACAGGGGTTCTAATCCCCCCCCCCCCGTTAGTTGATATAAATGGGATTTTCATGCAGAATTAAGTTTTCGTTCAAAATTTAGATTAGGATCATTCTGATGAGGCGATTCCGTGGCTGTTATTAGGTGTTCATTGAATAAGTATAAATAGGGGGAACAGGGGTTCTAATGCTCCCCCCCGTTAGTTGATATAAATGGGATTTTCATGCAGAATTAAGTTTTCGTTCAAAATTTAGATTAGGATCATTCTGATGAGGCGATTCCGTAACTGCTATTAGGTGTTCATTGAATAAGTATAAATAGGGGCAACAGGGGTTCTAATGCCTCCCCCCCCTCTTAATTTATATAAATAGGTTTTTCAAGCAGAATTTTCAGATTTCGTTCAAATCTCTGAATCGTTTTGGAAGTTTAATGGTTAAGTATAAAAGAAGGGGATAACTCCTTTTAAATTATATAAATGCTAAATGAGTTTTTATTAAGAATTATCTAATTTGCTCTGAATTTTGGATATAGATTTTTTATATGATAAAGCATGTCTTTGATAGTATAGGAGGTTCAATGATTAAGTATAAAAAAAGAGGAAAGGGGAGAGCTGTTTCCCTTTCTTAATTTTTTTTTCGAACGGAATTAACCCTTGAAAATATAAGGCTTTAATGTACAATTAGTATTTGTAGCCTGTGAGCTCAATGCCATCAGTTTAACTGGGCAGTATTCTTTATTACTTTCTGGATTTTGGTTTCAGTTTTTTTTTCTTTTTTTTAATTATTTTAACTTTTAGAACCGATTTAAACTGGTTCTGAAAACAAAACTATCACGTACAAAAAAAAAAAAAAAAAAAAAAAAAACTGTAACAAGAATTAAAAAAGTAAAAACTAGCGGGATTATAGATCGTCCTAAACTATCCTATGGAAAAAAAAAAAAATTAAATTTGTGCGAGAAATCTGCAAAGAACTGTCCCGTAGGATTAGCATTAACATTAGTGTGATAGAAACATTCTTTCAACTGCAAAAACGAGCATAATTTAAATAGAGCTTTTCTTTTATATGTTGCTGCATATGTGTATTACAATATGAAATTTTATTTTTTTCTATGGCCCCTGATTCCTAATAATGTTTATTCAGAAAAATATTGTTCGACATGTAAAAAGGAATTTAAAAAGTCCTTTTTTATTAAAACTTTTCTAATTGTGGTACTTTAAATTTTATGTAATTTCAATGTTTTCCTGCACTAAAAGTATTTTTCCCTTTTGTACCAAAAAATAGAAAAATGTATTGCTTTGAGGACCGAGGGGGGGGGGGGGGCTATAAGGTTGTCCACACACAAAAAAAAAAAAAAAAAAAAAAAAAATCTAGCCTAGGGGCTTGGGAGGTAGTTAATCCGCTTCTGGACTTATTCACAACAACAACAACAACAATAATAATAATAAAACTTTACATTCGAAAAATAAAGTCATAAATTACCCTTTTTTAATATCCTGATCTTATTTCCAAATTTAAATTTATTGTAACACAGATAATTTCGTATAATTATAATTCAGATAATGTGTATGGTGAAGTTTGCGTGTCTACGGAGAAGGTGGGGGTGGGGGTGGGGGGGTATTAAAGAAATACAATTCAGAGATTCTTTCAACTTGTTACATTGTTAATTTATATATAAGCAAAGATCTTTTATATATTTAACTTTAATTAAGAACGGACTTTGGATGTGAATGAGGGGAAGAGGGGATTACATAAAGAACTTTTAAAAAGAATAAAATAAAGACAAGGAGAAGAGGAATTTTCTTTAGGGGAAAATTTTCATTATTTTGCTTTTTTAGATAAGGTTAAGATTTCTGTGCGTAATAGAAAAGATAAATAACTAATTTTTGAAATCACAAAGCATAATGGATTAATTACGACATTTTTTTTTTTTTTTTTTTTTTTTTTTTTTTTTTTTTATATATATATATATATATATATTATGATACCGTGTGGCATAAAGCAAGCTTCCAGATCAGAGTTAAATAAATTTACAATAAATTTATGATTGTAATATCATCTATACTAAGATTTAAATTTTTAAAGGAAAATGTTAGATAATATTGCAAACGGAAACTGTTGAAATATATATATATATATATATATATATATATATATATATATATATATATATATATATATATATTAGCATTGTTTGAACGTGTGAGCTAATATTTAATAAAATTCTGTAATTTTAATATGAATTTTTACAAATGGAAGGTTTTGATTTAGGCAATATTTGAAGAAAGTGAAAGATATTGTACCTTGAAAAAATGTGTAGTAAAATGAGGTAATCACAGTTGTCGAGGAGGTAGAAAAAAAATACATGTGCTTCTACATTTTGGAACTTTGGACAAGAATGTTGTTGCAGGGGATGGGGGGGGGGGGGGAATTCAAAGAGAGAGGGGGGACTTTAAGACGCAGGGTAAAAGGTTAATAAAGGAGAGTTTTTATTTAATTATTTTTATCATTTGGCTTTTTTTTATGAAATGAGATTTAAAGAACTTATAGATTAAAAAATAAATAAAATATTGATGTATGTATCATGACATTATACTGGGAGAAATGTTTATTTACTTTTTCCTTCCAGGGAGGTATGTTTCTGAGTGGAAGAGGGGGGGGGGGATTTTGGGGGTTTAAATAAAATTTCAGATTTTTCCAAATCCTTTCATTGATATACTATATGTTATACATCGATGTTTATAAACATATTTCTTTTAATTTTCAATATGAAATATCACTGGAGAGATAAAAAGAGACAATAAAATAACTCAAATATTTCTTATAGAGTCCGTAAACTCACTGCATCAGTAGCTTATATATTGCATGCAACTTTTAATGTATATATATATATACACACCTTAGGATATATTTATATGTACATTATGTATATATCATTCATATATATATATATATGAGAACAGAAGCAACTTCACTAATACATGTAAGCTATAGATGTGGAGAGGTGAAATAATCTATAAATTACATTTTCTTTTAAATTAGTCTTTGTCGTCTCCTTCCTCTCCCTCCCACACAAAGAAAATTCCACCCTCCCAACCAAATCTCAACATTTTGTCTCATACTTTTCTATTACCTGTCCTAAAATCAAACTTTCTCTTATCTCAAAAGTTAGACAACAAAAATATTTCTTTTTTATTTATCTGTATTTCACCCCGTTAAAATCTTTGTATGTAAAGTTTATTTTTTCATACGTCATCAATCAACATTGTTTTTTTATGTAAGCTGTCCTTGTGGCAAGATGAAAGAATCTGTAAAATCTGTTTCATTTTCCATAGATATTGTAAAATGTATCTCCCCTGGCCCTGCCCCGCCCCAAGCAGAAGACACTCCTTCTCGTTTTGAAAATAAAAATAAGAAATTTCCTTAAATAAACGACCATATCCTGCTCTCTGGGACTAGATCTCACAATTTGAAAACATATTTGCCTTTAAACATGTTCTCAATTGCTCTGTTGATCTAATGCGAAACATTTGGAGACATTTACAAATTCATGTTTTAAGAAAAAAACTATAAAATTGCAAAGTCTGATCATGGAAGCGATTTGGAAACGAACTGTGCTTTCCATTTTTTGATTAATAAATTATCTGTTGAGGTATAAACGATTTTAATCACGTGACAAACATTTTTTCATCCCTCTTTAAGTGGTTCGGCATTTTTCGGACAGAAATTTGTTTCAAAAGGTCCTCATTGACATTATTTTCTGAAAAATCTATTAAGTTTGAAAGAAAAAAAAGAAACACGAACCCGTGATTGATTAGATAGTTTCTGAACATCAACACTTACTAGTTTCATGTATTTCAGAAAAAAATAAAAAAATAAATAAAAAATAAATTTACATTATAAGTTTGTCTTTTTGGATTTAAAAACAGCCTTAACATTTATAACTCTGTTTCCTTCCTCCCTATCCACTCGTTTTGTGAAAAAACCCGATAATAAAAAAAAATGTTTCACTGTTTACAAGTTTTCTCCCTCTTCATTTCTATTACACAAATAAAAATCTGATTGAAAAATGACAATTTTGTTCTGGGGGGTGAAATATTCCGTTTTCAGGAAATATTTCATCTTTAAATAAATCTATTCTCAGCTAAACACATGTCGTTAACAGGCAAAACATTAAAATTTTGAGAAACGTGTTTTTAGTGAGTAATCCGAAAACGGTTTACCTATTGCTTAACGAATTACTGTTCAATTTGAATAGCATATGCCTATTTTCTTTTAAACTGCGGGAAATGCCTCTTTTAAAATGTTTCAAACAAGATGCTGTTGTTGTACAAACATGTGGTGATCGGTTTATACACCCTGACTTAATTTTTTTAGGAGAAGGAAATCTTCCTATGTATGTACATGCGTTTTGAGACACTACTGCTTAGACCGGTCACGTGTTTAACAGGTGTGAGTAAGGTGATTCTATTCTTTATAAATAGGATAAAAGCAGAAGTCAGAGAAAAAGGGTTCCCCCCTAATACTGGTTTGGTTGGAATGGGAATAAATACCTGTCAATAGTTTCGTATTCACTTGTCTCCAAAATTTCAAAACAGGATTTTTTTTTTCCTTATCTAATAATAATACATTTTTTTCTTTTCTATATATTTTCAACAGACAAACGAAAATGTTAGGATTTTTAAGACACTTAAACATGAATTAAAGAAATGCTCTAAGGCAGTGCTGTAATTGGGCGGGAACGCGTGGGAACGCCGTTCCCAGAAATATTTAAATTGTCACTGTAAAAATAAATAATATCAAATATCGCGCACGAGCATAAATTTTTCTTTTTTTTCAAATCAATTGTAATGATAATGATTGTTATGTATTATAACAATATTTATAAAGTTTATTGATACTGAAAATGAGTCAGAGAGCTAAGTTTTCTTCTAGTGCATATGAAAACTGTATCTGATTCAACTTCGGAAAGCGAAAGAGTAAATCAGCTGCATGAAAACATCATGACCGATGCGAAAATTTAAATCTTTATTAAAAGATTAAAAGAGGGATATTGAACCATATGTTCAATAATCTTGGTTCTCGGAAGAAGACTGGCAGACGAGATAGTTTATTGTAAATCAAAAAGCAGAAAAATAAAATATGTCATTATCGTTCTTTATGAAAAAATTCTGTTATTTCAATTAAATTTTGCTTCATGATAGAAAATGTTACTACGGGATTTATAAAATTCATTTAAAAAATGCTACACAATTACAATATCTAAAAACTAGAGTATAAAAATTAAAACTGTTAGCTCAGAAAAGTTGATTTTCGGCTAAATGTTTTAAATTGACTTTTAGCTTAACAAAAACCCAGTAACACCAACATGGACTCTATGGAAAAGAGAGTTCCCACAAACATTTTTTTCCAATTACAGCACTGCTCTAAGGGTGTATTCCTATCAAAATCTCTTATTTTCCGATTTATTTTTACATTCACTTTTGCTCTCAAATGCACCAAACTTTGGAAATCTCTTATTTAGATATTATATAAGGTGCCGTGTTTGTCAGTTTTTTTGATAAAAACAGAAAGTATTACAAAAAAGCTCTCAAAGTTGGTCTTTTGAACCGAATTTTCCGAAACGGGAGATCTGGGAACGGAAAAAAGTGTCGTGCTGAAAAAATAATTGTTGATGAATCAAATTCTAATTAAGTGAGTGAGAAATTACATCTCACGGCATCTTATACATCACTTCAAAAATCACCCCAGTGAGTTTGATGTTTCTACTTTTAAAAATAAGTCTGAAAATGTATCGGAAAATTTCGAGCTCTTGAAGGTGAAAAATAATTTTTTCGAATATACTCTTAATGCTTCTTTAAAGTATATTAAAAAAATAAATAAGGATGGGATTTTCAGTTACATAAATAATTTATTTAAAAATATAATGTTAAATAAATAAATCGTTATATTTATTGTATTTTTACATATGTCATTGCAATTTATTTTTTCTCAAGTAAATTAAAATTTTGAATGTCTATTTTTTAAAGTTAAAAAAAACACTTTTGTTTAAAAAGTTAAACGTTGTTTTAAAATTTTCTTTTGTTATTATTAAACATTTTAATTTTACCATAATAATTCTATTTGTAATTTATTAAATAATTTTCCTTCAAGAAACCATTTAATATGTCGAGAAAAGGTTATAAAATACGCAAATGATAATGTAAAATTGTGAAAAAGTATATTCTTCCAATTAAATATGAATGCACGGAAATATTTTTAAAAATTTATTTTCAAATTGTATTTTATTATTACCTATACGAAGAGATTTTTTTCCATAAATATGAGAAAAATTATATAATTCTTATTTAGATTACCCGAAATCGAACAGTGTTCTTTGCTCTTTATCATGAAAATAATTAATCTTCATGTAAATGTCGTCACTATTCAAGTTTTGAATCTATTTTTTGGATAAGTTCATGCAGCAATTTTGGTCATTGGAAACTATATAAATAAAACTAAAATAAAAAAGAATAATGCCCAGTTAAACTGATGGCATAGAGCTCACAGGCTATGCAGACTAATTGTATATTACAGCCTTGTTAAACGGAAAAAAAGGACCGGAAAAAAAGTTATCGGAAAAAAAGTGACACAAACTACAAAAGCGGAAAAAAGTGACACGGAAAAAAAGTCGGAAAAAAAGTTACCGGAAAAAAAAGTGACAAGAAATTGATTTTGGACATTCATTGATTAAATTGGGATTCATTGATCGGGGGGGGGGGGGGGGGAGAGGAGGCCGATCAATTAGGTAAATGGGTTTTTCATGCTGAAATAACCGCTTTGGTTAAATTTCTGGATATACGTTCATACTGAAAAGATGCTTGTCTGAATAGTTAAGGGAACGAACGATTACCCCCCCCCCCAATCCTCTCTAAATTAGATAAATGGATTAAATATTATAAATAATAAATTATAAATTAGATAAAAGAGGGGATGATTATCCACCCCCGTTAAATTATATAAAATGTTTTTTATGCACAATTGCCCAACGTATTTCAAATTTTGGATATAGGTTCTTTCTGCTAAAGTGAATCACTGAATAATTTTAAGAGTTTAATCGGTAAGTATAGAGGGGAGGGAACGGGGATAACCTCTCTAAAATCAAATATATAGCTTTTTACGCAGAAATGTCCGATTTGCTTCGAATTTTTTATATAGGCTCATTACTATAAGGCGTATCTGTAATTAGTTATAAGATTTTTTTTTTTTTTTTTTTTTTTTTTTTTTTTTGCTATGTATAAATGGAGGAACCGGGTGATTATCCCCCCCTCACCACAAATTAAATTTATTATGCAGAATTTTCCAATGTATTAAAATTTAAAACATAGGTTCTTTCTGATAAGGTGATTCCCTGAATAGTTTTAAGGATTTAATGGCTGAGTATAAAGAGGGACGAGGGATAACCCGTCTTATATTAAACAAATGGCTTTTTACACAGAATTGTACGATTTGCTTCAAATTTTGTAAGGCTCATTATGATAAAGCGTATCCCTGATTATTTATAGGGTTCTTTTGCAAATTAAAAGAGGAGGTGATCGATTATCTCCCCCTTAAATTTGATAAATGTGTTTTTTTATGCAGAATTATCGAATTTGCTTTAAATTTTGGATGTAGGTTCTTTCTGATAAGGCGAATCTGTGAAAAGTTTCTGAAGTTTAATGGCTAAATATAAAGGAGAGGGATAACTCCTCTTAAATTATATAAATAGGTTTTTATGAATATTTATTTTTTGCTCCTCTACAATGTGTGTGTGTGGAGGGGCTGTCTACAAACTCCGAATCTATATTTTATGTATACATTTTTTTAAATATTTTTTATAATAGGACTTTTAAAAATTTCAATTATATAAGATAATATTTATTATATTATAATAATAATTATTATTAAATTACATATTAATGTTTCTTTTTATGTATATTTTTCCATTTATATAATATACAATATAATAAATAATAATAATAATAAGTAATGCAAATTAAATTAAAAAATTAAAAATAAATGTATAACTAAATATAATTAAATATTAAAAATTTTACTCATTTACAGAAATCTATTTAAAAAATGATAATAATTCTATTAACTCTAGTAAATCAATTAAAACGAATACATGAATAAATATAAAAAAAAATTAAAAATTAGTTTCATAAACAAGAATTGTTTAAAAATTGATAATATTTTATTAACTCATAATCAATCAATAACTATAAATGTACAAATAAATAAAATTAAATATTCAAAATTAGTTTCATTTACAAGAACTGATTTTAAAAATGATAATATTTAATTAAGTTATAGGAAATTAATAAAAAATAATTGTATAAATAAATTAAAATAAATATTAAAAATTAGACTCATTTACAACAATTTCTTTAAAAAATTAATATTTTATTATCCGCCATTATTTACACTATTGTCATGTACTGACACTATTGTAATGATACGTAGCGAGTCTGATGGAGGTACATGATAATTTTTGATAATCAGTATAATTTTTTATATTTAATTATACATGTTTATACATTTATTTATAATTTTAATAAATATTTTATTTACATTTATGCATTATTAATACAGTATTAACTTATGAATTATTTATTATTTAATAATGACAATTATTTTTATAATTTACTTATTATATTATTATTTATTTATAATTATTATATTAATATATTAATTATTATATGTAAAAATATATATTGTATATATTGTAATATATAGTATAATTATTATCCATCAAACACTTAAAAATATTCAGAGATTCGCCATATCAAAAATAACCTATATTTAAAATTTGAAGTGCATCAGAGAATTCTGGATAAAAAACGATTTATCTAATTTTGGGCGGATGGGAAAAGGGGGTATTTATCCATTCCCAAAACTAATCAGTTAAGCATCTTTTCAGTATGAACGCATATCCAAAAATTGAACCAAAACAGTTCATTGAGCATGAAAAACCCATTTACTTAAATTAAAATTCTCCAACAATCCCCCAATCATACTCAATCAATAAATCCTCAAAATCAATAATGAAACCGCAAAATCAATTCCGTGTCACCTTTTTTGCGGTAACTTTTTTTCCTTGTCACTTTTTTTCTGGTAACTTTTTTTCCGCTTTACTTTTTTTCCACTTTTGTAATTTATGTCCCTTTTTTTCGATAACTTTTTTTCCTGTCACTTTTTTTCCTAGATTCTACAGCCTTATATAATAATGCCTGATGAAAAAAAATATCAAAGAAAGTATCCCCCCCCCCCTATTTTCTTTCTTTATACTTAATCATTGAAGCTCCAAAACTAATAAGGGATACGCCTTATCATATAAAAAACCTGTATCCAAAATTCGAAGCAAGTCAAATATTTCTGTATAAAAACTCATTTATGTAATTTAAGAAACGTTGTCCCCCGTTTCCTCCTTTATAATTAACCATTAAAACTCCTAAACTGTTCAGAAATTCAACTTATCAGAAAGAACTTACATCCAAAATTTAAAGCAAATCTGATAATTCTGCATAAAACTCTATTTAGCTAACTTCAGTGCTAGGTGATCGCCTGTATCCCCTTTATAATTAACAAAAGAACAACACAACAAATGAGCGAAGCTTCTTATTCCTATGAACCTGTATACATAAATTGAAAAAAATCGGTTAATTCTGCATGAAAAACCATTTACATAAATTATGAGGGGTAGTTTCCCTATCCTCCCTTTGTACTTATCCATTAAATTCCAAAAACAAATCAGGGAAGCGCCTTTTATAATAAACCTATATACAAAATTTGAAGCAAATCGGTAAATTTTGCGTGAAAAACCTAAATTAAGACGGGGGATTACCCCCCATTCTCCTTCTTTAAACTTATCCAATGAACACCTAATACTAGTAAAGGAGACACCTCGTTAGAATGATCCTACATCTAAGATTTGAACGAAATCTACTAATTCTGTCTGAAAAACCCATTTATATAAATTAAAGGGAGGGGCAATAGCCCCCGTTCCCCTTCTTATACTTAACGAATGAACTCTTAAAACTAATCAGGGAAGCATCTTATCATAATAAACCTATATCCAAAATTTTATGTAAATCGGATATTTTTATAATGAATTTTTGCGTTACGTACGTGCGTAAGCACGTACATACATACATACAGAACGGGCGAGCACCTAAGCTCTCAGGCTTTGATAGCCTGTGAGCTAAAAACGAATTTAAATTTAAACTCATTTTTTCAAAAATGAGTTAAGTTGAAGCTTAACTTCAAAAAAATTTCAAAGGAACTACTTCAGCTGAAACTCATTTATAAAAGTAAGAAAAATTAATTTTAAATTTATACATATATATAAATATTGTGTGTATATATATATATTTATATTAGACTTTTATGGACCAAATTTTCAAAATTTTGTGAACATGTAATTCTTTTGGGTATTCGACATAAGGTCTTCATTTGCCCATTTCATTTTTCCTTGTCGACACTGGGTACGAGTTTGGTTTTGGAAATTACTTTTTTCTATAGTTCAGACCAAAATGGGCGACTGGATTTATTTTCCGGGGTAAGTTCAGAATATGCTATATTATTGTTGAAATTTGAATCGGCAAAAATTTTCAGTCCCAGTTCCAATCCAGCACATTTGAATAAAAAATAATAGAAAATAATTATTCAAACTTTCGGGGAAATATCTGAAATTTCTTGAGACGGTATATAAAAAAAATATCCATGCTCAAATACTCAAAATTTTAGGACACATTTTCAGACTTTTTTTAAGGATAAAAACAGGAAACTTGTTGTCGTGATTTTTGAAATGATGTATAAACGACCGTGTATTTTCATTTTTCACTCAATTTGTTGCAACTTGATTTAAAAATAGTTATCTTCCCAGTATGACCCTTTTTTCCGTTTTCAACACTATCGCTTCAGGAAATTCGGTTTAAAACTTCAACTTTGACTGCAATTTTGGCAGTATATTCTCCTTTATACATAAATAGACAAACACCCCACAATATATAGTTTCTCAATAAGAAAACCTGCGGATTTGATGTTTTCAAAACAAAAATGAATTTAAAAATAAATAAAAAAATAAGCAACTTGGATTTGAATACACCTTAATGAGACTAATTATAAATGACGCATAAAATGCACGGTATTGTTGATGTGTACAGATATTTTTATTTTTACATCGAGATATTTAAAGTTTTGTTTTATGCGAGGAGTTCTGACAAGAAAAAAAAGTAAGAAAAATCATGCGTTAAGCATAGATTATGAAATACTTTTCAACACTTCCTGAAAATTTTAACAAAACTTCACTAATGCTACTGTCTATAAGCAAAAATATTTTCTAGTACTTTTGAACAGCCTTGTTTGATCTGTGAATTGATGTACATATATAAAAAGGGAAAATTTGTTTAATCAGAAAACGGGAAACAGTTTGAAATTTCTCTTTTAGCAATTTATTCTAATAGATGAAAGCATACTTATATACCTTTTTTTCAGCCCTGTAGTCAACCTAGGACCTTTATTATATGCCAGTATTTAACTACAATTTAGTTTGAACTGAAACACCATTAAAACTACTGAAATCACATTTCCAGAAATTATATGAGGAGCCCAGAAGCCAAGGGATACAAGTGACAAAATTTAGATTTCGAGTAAATTGAGTTCAAAGTTAAACATCAATTGTAATTCAACGAATTGAGATATGAAACTTTTGCTTACTTCTTAGTGATCTTTGAACTCTTATTTAAATAACTGATTTAAAAAAAGTGGAATACAATTTTTCTTTTTATTTATAACTAAGGAATGTTTATCGTCATTCGGCACTTGTACCCCTTGGCTTCCAAGCAGTAATGAAAACTGCTTGAAAGCTAAAGGGTACAAGTGCTAAATGAACACAAGAAATGAAAAATTATTAAATAAACGTTGTATTTATGAAAAAATTAAGAACAATGTTGATACAAATAAGTGAAAAGACAAAATTTTGTTTTAGTATAAATTCTAAAAAAGGGGAAATTATGAAATAAAAAAATGAATTTACGAAAAATTTATGAACAATGTTGATATAAATAAATGAAAGGAAAAACTTTTGTTCTAATATAAGTTTTAAAATTTTATTATAAATTTAGAAACATTGTAATTAATATTTTTTAACACTTACCAACAAAGTTGAAAGTGAATATGATTTTGGTTTGTGAGTCCGTCTGTCCGCGCCCTAACTCTCGTAAATATATCCGAATTGCCTTGAAATTTTTGGGAATTATTCTTTTTTACCTCAACACAGATGTATTGCAAATAAAGTTTTTAACACGATTAGTTTATTTACAGGGACAATCAAAAGTTTTCCATTACATTACAGTTTACGGGAAAAATTGTTTTAAATGAATTTGAAAGATGTTACACCTTGTCGCATATTAAAATTTATATACATTTACGAATTGCACTAAAATAAACATTCTATAAAATTTGAGGTGAAAAGAATAGTTATTATTTATTTAAAAAACCATACAAAAGATTTACATTACCTAATTGGGAGTTGTTTGCGATTTATTTTAATTATATTACAATTTTCACGTGTAATAAAATTTATATGTATTGCTGATGCTTAATATAAATTATTTCGCACATAATACGAAGTACACAGTATTTACAGGGACACAAAAAAGATTTCAAATAGTATATTCTATCCGAAGTACTGTATATATTATCAATGATGATTGATGGATGAACAAAATGCTATTTTAATTATGAATTGCACTTTTACGTTTCACTAAATTTATACATTTTATATGACACGTATAAATGCCATAGTTCATATACAAGATTACACAAAAATACTCGTAAAGGTTACAGAACATGAGCGTACTTTACTTAAAGATTGCTTTTAAATAAGTCATGTATTTCTATGCTGAACTGCATTCAGTTTACTGAGAAATGGTCAAATACAGATAAAATGATATACAGGATCACGCACAAAATTTTATACATGGTCATCGATGGATGATAATTTCTGAAAATGTGATTTCAGTAGTCTTAAGTGCGTTTTAGTTTGAAGTAAATTTCAGCTGAATACTGGCGTATAATAAAGGTTCAAGACAAACTACAGAATGAACAAAAGTATACAAATATATGCTTCCATCTATTAGTATAAACTGCTGAAAGAGAAATTTCAAACTATTATGCGTTTTCTTGCTAAACTAAAATTTCCCATTATACGGTACATATCAACCGACTGATAAAACATCAGTCTGCTCGAAAGGATAAGAATATATATTTGGCAATGGATAGTAACTCTTTATTACCCTAAATAGCAAAAAATTTTAAAGATTTCAGGGAGTTTTGGAAAGTGTTCATAATCTATGCTTAACGCATGATTTTTCTTACTTGATTATAGTTAAAATGCATTTATTTAATGCATGTCATTCGTCGCGCTTCTGCTATATAGACGTTAACGGACACAACTGTACTTATACCCCTTGGCCTCCACACGTTTCATTGTTTTGGGAAAGAGGTTAAGTAACGACCCCTATAACTCAGTACATAATGAAAAAATCTCTCTTAACTCTTTACCTACAAATAAATAGACACATTTCTAGATAGCCTGTACCCTTAACTCAATTTTTTCAATTTTGTCACTTATACCCCTTGGCTTCTGGGCTCCTCATATATCCTTTCGCAACTCATGTATCCAATTCTTTGAGTGGCCCTGTATATCATTTTAACTATATTCTACAAACATTTCTTAGTAAACAGGATGCAATTCAGCTTATTTAAAAAAGCAACCTTTAAGTAAATTATGCTCATATTCAGTAGTCTCGAGCTCTTTTGTACAAGGGCGGATCAGGAGAGTCCTCAAGGGGGGGGGGGCGATTTTAGAAATTTGGAGACTCGACTTTAATGCGTGCGTCGGGGCTAATTTTTTCACTGCGGGTCATGTTGCTTTTACTTTTTTGCTGCGGGTCGGGTCTGGGTCCGGTTGACTTCTAGTTTTTGCTGTGGGTCGGGTTTGGGTCCAGTTGACTTCTTCTCTTATGCTGCTGGTCGGGTTAACTAATGTTTATGTTGTGGATCACATTAGCAGGACTAGCAGATTTTTTATTCAGAAACTATGGCGTAATCCATTTTTTGATAAGCAGTTTAAGAAAATACTGTGAAAATTACCGTTTTGAATAGAATTTCTGGAAGCGACAGCATGAGAAGGTAGAAAAATCCGCAATCATTTGACGTGCGAAAAGAAAACTGCGCTCGGGGCAAAGCAAAATGTGGCACCCTCCCCCTCTCCGACTAAACTTTTTCTTGTAACAGGCCAAACATTACGCTGGTAGCATAAATTTGGCGTCCCCTAAATTTCCACGCCCGGGCCGACCGCATCCTTCGCCCCCCCCCCCTTTCGCACGGCACTGCATATTGTCTGCCCTACATATCTTGAGAACAATTAAGCTTAGTTCCAGCCCGGCTCGTTTATATGTAGAAAAACAATGCAAGCCTGATCTCGGGCCGGTACGAGCCTGGTATAAAAAAATATTAAACCCGGGTTACACACAATATAATTCTCCGATGCTGATCTCTACACTGTAAAAGTTAGATTTCTGTATTGATGTTCCCAAACTAGTTTTGACTGATGGCGCACTTTTATACTTACTCTCATTAAACCCATATAATTGAAAATAGCTCATATTTTTACGTTCCTGCTTAAATCTTTACAAAGGGCCAGTGATCCCGCATTTTTTTTTTATGGGCTCGGCCCATATGGCCCTTCAATTTTTTTGCCGACTCGTCCCATTTATTTTGTTCATTAAGCCTGTTGGAAAAATTATTCTAATTTTGCTGGCCCGTTAGAAAATTCGGAACCATTTCGCCGACTCGGACAGGCCCGGGCACATGCATACATCTAGGCTGGGTCGGACACGGACCGAAATTTAACTTTCATTCCAAGACGAACCCCGACCAGGGAAATTTTGGTCAGTGTGGACTAGAGATAAATTTGGGCTATTATTCCACAGCCCGGTCCCGCCTGAGGCAGAAACATTTTGCGGCATCAAGAGCAAACCAGATAATGAAATTATACAGTAGAAAAAATTGCACAATATTTATAAAAAATGTTCCAAAAGTAATTATAATTTTAAAGCTATTTTTTATATTAAAAAAAGGCTGTTAAACGAAAAATTAAATTTAATATTATCAAAAGAACAGTTTGATGTAAAATAAAAATATACTTTACGCATAAAAGGATTCTCATATGTTGTCTCTGTTTTAGTAAAAAATATTATGGTATTATGGACAATGGACCTGTTAATGAAGTGTGTTTCATGAATAAATGCATGGAACCTGTAGAAAATACTGTCTATTATCTGTCAAATCGAACAACATTTTAAAATTTTCTGTAAAAAATGCACATTTTAACTATAACCATTTCATTCTTCATAACAAGCCTTCGTTATAGCATGACCCAAAAAATAACCTCAAATTAAAAATTTTAAAGTTCAACACTTTTTTAGGAACAGAGCTAACACTACTCGATCGCAAGAATATGGTAAATACATTTAGTTACCGCTGCGGCATCAGCAGAGATCCCAAAAGAAATGATAATTACTACAATTATTTCCATATGAAAAGCGATTACGACTTGTATTCGTTGCATATACTAGAAATTTAAATTATTCGGTAACCGCAAAATAAAATCAAAAGAAAATATTCTTTTCGCGTTACATGTCTAAATAATAATAATAATAATAATAATAGATCCAATTGCAAAATAATCTCTGCCACAAACAAAAATCGAACTAAACACAAATTCATTATTCCCGCCTTTTTTCGTAGACGCTAGATCGAAAGAACGAAATCCACGCCAGGCCCGCCCTGAAAAGAAAAGGGTGGCTCGATCCCGCTCTACAGGAAAAAGTAAGTACTTTTCCTGTAAAAGTAAGAAAAAGTAAGACTCGATCCGCCCCGGTTCTGAAAGTGTAAAGACCTGACCCAGTTCTGTGACTTAAAAATGGCGCGGCCCGACCTGAGCCGCGCCGGTCTCGAGTTTAAGTCCAATCCTTTTTTCGTGCGGACATCTTTTTCAGACCCTTTACTCGGCTCAAGGGGGGGGGGGCGATCGCCCCCTCCCCTTAGATCCGTCATTGCTTTTGTATAACCCTGTCTATCAACTATATCATTTATACATACCATATAATATGTATAAATTTAGTGAAACTTAAAATTGCATATCATAATTAAAACGACAGTTTATCCTTCCATTAGCCATCATCAATAATATATACATCAATAACACCCAAAAAGTTTCGACAATCCGACTAAATTTACGAGTTAGAGCGCAAACAAGCGGCCAGATTGCCAGATAAACCGAAATCATTAACTTTGTTGGAAAGTGTTAAAAAATATTAGTCTCTCTCTCTCTCTTTTTTTCTTTTTTAGTTTACATTATTTATTTTAACTAAATGTGCAATTAACTGCATAGTACTCCGTTCAAAATATACTATTTCTACTATATTTCTTTCTATATATTCTTTTGTAAACTATATCGAATATTTAATGGTTTGCCGTTAAATTTACTCTACAAATATCTGATTTATTACTAAAGTCATTAATCCATTTATACGGTTTGCAGACTTAAAATTTTGAAAAATTCTGTGTCGAAAAACTTTTTAAGACGGATTCATTTACGAATAAAAAAAAATTCAAACTAGGTTCCAGGTGACAATCCAGCTTTTTACATTTTTCATTATATTTCAATTAAGGAAAGTTATTCATAAAAGTATTATTTTAAAATATAGTCAGAGGATTACCTAAATTTTAAATCCTAGAATTTTCAATATTCTTAGTCCAAGGGAAGGAACAGGGAACAAGATTCTAACATGTAATTTAGTTTTTTTTTCTTTCAAATAGAGATTTAAAAAACTATTGCATTAAACCACTATAAACATAGATAGCTAAAAAACAAGTTCAGGATTTTTCAAAATGTTTGCACTTTTTCTAAAGTCGGGGCAAAAATGAGATTTTCATATTTTGTTTTTTATTTGAAAGAAAATATAATTGTTCATAAGATTCTTGCTTCATTTGGAGACAATTGTTCATAAAAGTTAAAATTGTTTTAGAGAGCCTCTATTACGTCCTTGCTTGCCGCCATGTATTACGTACTGATTCTCTGGTGGGTATTTCGTCCTCACTTGCTGGTGTGTTTTATGTCTTCGTTTTCCGGTGTGTATACGTCCTGACTCTCTGGTGTGTATACGTCCTGACTCTCCGGTGTGTATATGTCCTGACTTTCTGGTGTGTATACGTCCTGACTCTCCGGTGTGTATACGTCCTGACTCTCCGGTGTGTATACGTCCTGATTCTCCGGTGTGTATAAGTCCTGACTCTCCGGTGTGTATACGTCCTGACTCTCCGGTGTGTATACGTCCTGATTCTCCGGTGTGTATATGTCCTGACACTCCGGTGTGTATATGTCCTGATTCTCCGGTGTGTATACGTCTTGATTCTCCGGTGAGTATGCGTCCTTGGCTGCCGTTGTGTTTCACGTCCTGACTTCCTGGTATATATTTCGTCCTCTTTTACTGGTGTGTTTTAGGTCCTGGCTTACCGGTGTGTATATTTCGTGGGTTGTTGATGCGTATTACGTCTTCAATTGTCGGTGCGCATTCGCTTTACTTTTTCGGTGCGTAATATGTTCTCGCTTGTCAGTTGTATTACGCCCTGGTTTGCTAATATACATTATAACATGGATTGATGATTTTTAGGGTTTCGTTCATCTCATGAAACCCTATTCGTCTCTGCCCTCTGTCTGTCTGTCTGTCACAAAAATTATATATGCCAGAGAGTTCAAATGTTGTGTACGTATAGCTGAATACCTCTTGTCACACTATAAAGCATAAAATTAAAAAAAAAATTATTCAAATATTAGTTTTTAAATCATCAGTTTATTTCATTGTTGTTGTTTCTTTTCTAATTGTTGCAACGCAAGTTTAAATAGACATAAAAATTATTTCATTTTTTACCCTTTACTTCTGAAAGAGATGGATTACTTCTGTTGCCAAAATTACAAAATTGGTGTTACAAACTACGATAAAAATAATATCTCAAAAATAAATTGAGATACAGCTTTTAAACAAAATGCATTTAAAAATACATTTTCCCCCTATGTTATGGTGTAAAAATTGAAAATGTGCGATATTTAGAAGCTTAAAAATTTGCAGTAGCGTAAATTTCAAAATTGAAATTTCATTTCTTTTAATTGTTGCACGCAAGTTTAAATAAAATTATTATGTATGTAACTAAAATTAATGGGTTAAATAGATAACGTAAAAAACGTGCTTATTTGTTTTTATTTCATCATATTAAATCATATTTATCATCTACTTTGACACGCGAAATGAAATATTTTTTATATTTATTAAATTATTATTCATTTAAATGAAGAGCCGCCTCCATTGACCATTTTGGTCTCCTTAAATTTATGCTAAGCTTTGCTATATTTTACTTTTATTCATAATTTTATTTACTTTCGCGTACCTTCACTAAATCTGCAGATTCAGATACATGAATACAACAACAACAACAACAACAACAACAACAACAACAACAATAATAATAATAATAATAATAATAATAATAATAATAATAATAAAAGTTAATTGAGATTTACAGAAAATAAACACTTTTTTATTGAAAATTTTCACGATTCCAATACTTTCTTCGTGTGTATTTAAAAGATAAAAAAAACACTAAAATGAATTTTCAGATTAAAGGCTGAAGTTTATTATTTATACTTATAAAACGAACAACATGTAAATTATACAGTAGCAGGAATTTTTTTCACAATGTCCGGGGTTGTTTGTGTGTATCAAAACAGTAAATGTCCTCAATTGATTGTAAAATAATGAAGTCCCCAATTGATTGTGTGTATCAAGTTAACTGTGTGTGTAGGTGTGTATCAATGTCCCCATTTATATAGCGAAAATACATATTGTGAAATTTTGTGAAATTTTGTGAATTTGACCAAAATCAAAGTTGATTCATATTTAACAGAGTATAAGTAATAATTATTCACCGGAAATAAACTTCTAAGTCGGTTATTTTCGAAGTCCCCAATTGGCGGTGTATACACCAAGTCCTGAGTTTGCACGTCTTGCCAACCTGTGTGTGTGTAAATTTTATCTCAAAAACGGCTCTAACGATTTTCGCAAAAATTTGGATTTTACCATTTTCGGGTACGAGAAGACCATTGGGCTAGGTCACATGTTCGAGAAAATTCGATTATTGGGTCATTTTAGGCCATAATGGGTCAGGATCAAGCTATTTACATCTAGAGAACGGCTGGATCGATTTTAAGGAAATTTTGTATCCAATCGTTGTTTGGCACGAGAAAACAATTGAGCTGGGTCACATGTTCGAAAAATTTTGATTAGTGGGTCATTTTTGGGTCATTGTGGGTCAAGCCATTTTTATCTAAAAAACGGCTCTAACGATTTTGACCAAATTTTATATTGTATCGTTTTGGATTACAAGAAGACCATTGGGTTAGGTAACATGTTCGAGAAAATTCGGTTAGTGGGTCCTTTTTGGGGTCATTGTGGGTCATAATATTTTTATCTAGAGATTTTCTCACGCAATTTTGACTAAAAATTGCATTCTATGGTTTTCGGGCACGAGAAAAACATTGGGCTAGGTTACTTGTTCGAGAAAAAATTTTAATGGGTCATATTGGGTCATTAAGGGTCTGGGAAAAGCTATTTATATTTACAGAACGGCAGAATCAATTTCATCGAAATTTTGCCTGTAACAGTTTTTTGACACGGGAAAGCTAATGAGCTAAATCACACGATCGAGAGATTTCGATTATAAGAGTAATTTGTGGGTCATGATGGGTCATAATGGGTCATGGTCAAGCTATATCTAAAGAACGGGTGGATCGATTTTAACGAAATTTTGTGTACAACATTTTTTGGCACGAGAAAACTATTGGGCTAGGTCTCATGTTCGAGAAATTTCGATTACTGGGTCATATTGGGTCATAAAAGATCTGAGTCAAGCTATTTATATTTAAAGAACGGCAGGATCGATTTTAATGAAATTTTGTATACAGCATTTTTTTTTTGGCACGATAAAACTATTGGGCTGGATAACATATACGAGAGATATCGATTATAAGGATAATTTATGGGTCATGACGGGTCATAATGGGTCATGCTCAAGCTATATCTAAAGAACGGGCGGATCGATTTTTACGAAATTTAGTATACAACATTTTTTTGGCACGAGGAAACTATTGGGCTAGATCTCATGTTCGAGAAATTTCGATTACTGGGTCATAAAGTGTCTGGGTCAAGCTATTTATATTTGAAGAACGGCAAGATCGATTTTAATGAAATTTTGTATACAGCAATTTTTTTTGGCACGTAAAACTATTTGGGCTGGGTCACATATTCGAGAGATTTCGATTATAAGGATAATTTATGGGTCATGAAGGGTCATAATGGGTCATGGTCAAGTTATATCTAAAGAACGGGCGGATCGATTTTAAGGAAATTTTGTATACAACATTTTTTTGGCTCAAGAAAACTACTGGGCTATGTCGCATGTTCCAGAAATTTAAGTTAGTGGGTCACTTTTGGGTCATTTTGGGTTAAACCAATTTTATCTAAAAAATGGCTCTAACGACTTTGACCAAGTTTCGTGCTCTATCGTTTTGGATTACAAGAAGATTTTTGGGTAAAGTGATGTATTAGACAGAATTCAATTAGTGAGTCGTTGTTGGTCATGCTAATTTTATCTAGACAATGTCTCGTGCAATATTGACTAAATTTTGAATTCTATCATTTTCGGGCACAAGAAAATCATTGAGTTGGGTCAGATGTTCGATAAAATTCGATTAATGGCTCATTTTGAGTCATAATGGGTTAAGGACAAACTAATTATATCTAAAAAACGACTCAATCGATTTTATCTAAGTTTTGTATCCAAACGTTTTTCGACGCGCAAAAATGAATGAGCTAGGTCACATGTTCGAGAGAGCAAAATTATAAGGGTCATTTGTGGGCTATGATGGGTCATGCTAATTTCATCTAGAAAATGGCTCTCACCATTTTCACTATACTTTGTATTATATGGTTTTGCGGCAAAAGAAAACCAATGGGCTAGGTCACATGCTGGCGAAAATTCGGTTTGTGGGTCATTTTGGGTCATAATGGGTCGGGGTCATTCTAATTATGTGCAACAACGACACAATCAATTTTATCTAAATTTTGTGAGGAAACGTTTTTTTCATGAGAAGACTATTGGGCTGAGTCGCATATTAAAAAAAATTATATTAGTGGGTCTTTTCGGTTTCATTGCCGAATGTTATCAAGCTAATTTTATCTCAGAAATGGCTTAAACGATTTTGATTCAATTTTATATACTACTGTTTTTGATTACCTGAAGACAATTGAGCTAACAAGGAAGGTCTCCATACGGGCATACTCAGAAAAATCTGAAAAAATTACAGAATGTTCTTCTCATATAGTTATATATATTTATAAAACAATTTCTGCGGAACCTCCTTATAACGTCCGTAAAAAAAATAATAAAAATTTCGTTTATTTGGCGATTTATCTCCGGTTGGCGAAAAAACGAAGTTTTGAAAAATACGCTTTTACACTTCGAATACTTTTTAAAGAAAAAACTTTCTATGTTCAATTTATTTAAATAAGTTTATTTTAAGTAATTTTAGTTTTGCATTTTTACTTTACTTTAAGTGTAATTTTGTCATATACGTTTATATGTACTTCTAACAAAATGAAATTATTATATTTTATCATTTAAAACACAATTTAAATTGATTAAAATTGTTCCAAATAAAAAATACACTGTTAAATATCTGCTGCATTTTGTTACAACGCACTTCCTTGCTTGTAAAGAAAACGGTTACTTGGCCGTGAAATGGAGCTTTCTCATTGGTTGGAATAGAGATATTATATACAAGCGGTGGAGTGCGTTGCAGCAAAATGCAGCAGATTTTTAACAGTGTTGCACAAGCTACAACACCGCTAAAAATCTGTACCATTTTCAGCAGCGTCACTCCACCGCTTTTATAGAAAACGGTCAATTCACCGTGCTATGGAGCATTCTCATTGATCAGAAGAGAGATATTCTATAAAAGTAGTGGAGTGACGTTGCAGAAAAAGGTGCAGATTTTTAACAGTGAAGTCAATTAAAATCAATTTTCAGATTCGTTAAAATCGTCTGCTTTTGGCGAGGAAATGCACTGCTCGCCAAATCCCGCGTCGCTTTCAGCTTTTCACGCCAATTATTCCAAACTATTTTATTTTTTTTTACATATCTAATAATGTAATTCCGCCGCTAATTTTCACTGATCCTTTATTACCTACATGAGTAGTTCAATTCGTATTTTTTTTCAAAAAGTTCTGAGTATGCCCCCAATGGAGACCTTCCTTGTAAGTCACGTTTGATCAAATTTTATTAGTGGGTCATTTTGGGTAATACAGGTCAGGGTCACGATAATATGGCAACAGCCAATAAGTTGGCAACTCTTGACAAAATATTGATGGCATTTGGTCGAAAAATCGACTATTATGATTACGGAAGCCAAAACACATATTTGGCGCCAAATGAAAGAATGTCGATAAATTTGGCTATATGTAGCAAAAATATTGTCTTTCAGATTTGATGTAGTAATTTTTACACATTCTTAATCGGATTCGAAATGCATGGTTAAACCGATCAGAGTCGAGCTAAAAAAGTGATTTGGATTGATGTCCTTTCGTTGTAAATTTTAAAATAATGTAAAAAAGTGCATACATACATAATTGTCTTATTGATTGTTTTTGTAAATAATACTATTATAAGTAACATGTTTTATAATAATAATACGCAGATACTGATTAAGTGAAAATACTACATCGAGTTGAACACAAAGTTAATCTTGACCGAGCTAAGCTCGGTCACTCCTGCTAGTAAAAATTAAAAAAGGATTTCTATCATGTTGGAAACTTCCATAAGCACAGAAGAAAGCTGTATGAGTAGGCACAGAAAAAGACCCGGATGATAATGTAAAATCTATGGGGGCGTTCTTTTCAAATATCTCGCTCAAATTTTAATATTTTTACTTGATAATTTTTTGCATAAGATGGCTGAGGACGTTCCACAACCGGCCTAGTTTTTACTTTTTCAATTTTGGTTTCAGATTTTTTTAAAATTACTATAAATTTCAAAACCGGTTTAAACCGATTCTGAAAGTGGAACTATCATAATATAAAACATGTATAAGCAAAATCGAAAATGTAAAAACTAGGCCGGCTGTAGATCGTCGTCAGCTATCCTATGCGAAAAAAAAAATCAGGTAAAAATATTAAAATTTGAAAGAAAAATATTTGAAAAGAACGTCCCCATAGACTTTGCGTTATCATCCGGATCTTTTTCTATGCCTAGAATGGGGCCTTAATCAAATCCTTGTAGATGAAATTTTGTCGGATGATAATTTTTTTCAATCCCTTCAAGTTCTTTTTCTTTTAAGAAAACAGGTGGCAAAAGAGATAGCAGTGAGAATGCTTTTTCCTCTAATCCGCAGAATCTTGATTTTAAATTTGTAATAACGCAATACAGAAATGGAATGGCTAAACCTATTTTGCAATGATTTAAAATTGAATCGCATTCGATATTGCTTCTCTTTATGCGCAATTCGTGGAACCGAAGGCTCGATGTCATGTTTTTTCCCATTGAAATTGCTTTCTGATAAATATAATGAAAACTTTCATCAACTGAATTTCTTTCTGTATCATATAAGGCGAATAATATCTTTTACCAGTCGATATGCCGCAACAATAACCATTGATCGGTCTTGTAACTTAACAGTAATACTCTCTAAATTAGACAAATATTGATAAAAAGTAATAAAAGTTATTAAGAATTGAAAAGATGTTATGGAATTCAATATTGCCAAGAGCATCGCGTTTATACTGACTAGGGAACTGCAAGAAGTGTAAATCACCGATTTTGACGAAATTAGTATCGTTGGAAAGATCTCATCGAGAGCAGTAAAAAACTCAATGGAACTACCTGTCGCAAATGAGCCGTTATCGAGATATCCAACAATTTATATCACTTAACTAGTGCATATTTAATAGGGGCCGCAAAAAATTTTAGTCTAGATTTTAACGAAAGTGGTATCGTTAAAAAGATATAATCATAAGGGAGAAAAAACTCAATAGAACTACCCGTCTGAAATAAGCCTTTTTCTAGATATCCGACAATTTATGTCACTTAATGCAGTTCCCCAGCAGTGTGTATCAGCAATGTGACACAAATTGTCGCATATCCCGAAAACTTCTCATTTCCTACGGGTGTTTCCATTGAATTTTTTAATCCTCACGATTATATCTTTTCAACGATACCACTTTAGTTATAATT
The DNA here is from genome assembly GCA_964019185.1 of Maratus speculifer. Lineage (NCBI taxonomy): Eukaryota > Metazoa > Arthropoda > Arachnida > Araneae > Salticidae > Maratus > Maratus speculifer. Next base: position 185,587,128 of record OZ025298.1, on the reverse strand, counting down.
GAGACTAAAATTTTTTGTGGTCCCCCATTAAGTATGTACTAGTTATGTGACATAAATTGTCGGATATCTCGATAACAACTCATTTGCGACGGGTAGTTCCATTGAGTTTTTTATGATCGTTAAGTGGTAAAGCACAAAAATCTCAAATATTTGTCCCCCCCCCCCCCCATGAAACGAAATAATTTTTACACTCTAGAATAAAATAACAAAATTTCTATAAAAAATGGAGTTATCAGACTTCATACAATTATTTTTAGTTATACATAGCTGACAACTTTTACGCATTTTTCCAACCACAAAATTTCTACAGTAAATATTTTCTTATTTAATCGTCGAAATCTTAAGATTAAACAAAATGAAAATCTCTGCACAATTTTAGTGGTAGCAAAAATGCGTAAAAGTTGGCAGCTATGGTTATACATATATTCATGATTTTTTTTTTTTTTTTTTTTTTTTTTGGAGAAAATAGTAAAAGTTGTCAGTAAAAATTATTTATAACAATTTTTTTTCCCATTGAAGTTTTTCACAAAATATTATGTATAAAAAATATTATATTTATTTATAAAGTCTGAATGAAAATTATTAACAATTCTTTTTTTGTGTAAGTGTGTGTACTCACGAATGATTAAAAAAGGAGAAACTTAAACTTATTACACCAATTTTACCAATACTAACACCAATTACCATTACCAATACACCAATTTTAAATATTAAATTTTAAAATAAAATTTTAAATACAGCTCAGGTAAAACTAGTTTTAAACTAGTTGGATGTGCTAATCCCAAAACTTTCTTCTATCTCATACGTATATTTTAATATTTAAAAAAAACATTT